>JAJHZJ010000226.1:4751392-5951392 GCA_023548195.1 Bettongia penicillata ogilbyi
TCTGATATGCCTCAGTCTGGGAAAAGAGTCGTGATTCTATATTATGACCTTCTACAATTATGAATCTGTTTTCACTTGTTATCTTAGAGGCAGTCTGGTATGGTGGAATGATGGACTTGGAAGCAGGAAGACTTGCCAGTGAATCATATTTAAGTGAGACAGAATTGTATAAGATCTTCTGCCTCACTCTCTTTCCAAAGTCATTCAAGTTTAGTGGCAAAACAAGTCAGGATGACTGTCAATGGCCCCAGATACAGGGGATGACTTGGGCATTTTCAGTGTCTGACTAAGCTCTAACCTTTCCATGTGCCCTCTTCAGCCACCTTCATGGCCATTGGAACAAATTGTTCTCGTCTGCCCGTTCCACCAAGGGCAGTACTTGGGATTGACAATCCCCTAACTCACAGACAAGTTTGAGGTCTGTTGGTAACCTTCAACTCGTTTCAAGCCCATCTGCTGAGACGGTTTTGCTGGGTTGTGGCCACTATGCATGCTACAGCTTCTTGGAGACACAGGTAAGAATTGTGTGAAGCTAGACACCGAAGGTGGTTGACCTGAAAAGGGTTTGGCAAGTCCTCACATGGGAGGTGCTAGTCCTCCCTGAACACCCCATACATCCTGGTTTAAGTATTAATATTCACTCTGCCATTGAGGTGAAGAAGCCAGGTTCAGAGCAGGAGTGACTTACCTAAGGTTACACATTTAGAAAATGTCACAGAAAAAATGAACACAGACCCAGGATGGTAATTTAGCCCTCTCTCTACTCTATCACACCACCTGCATCCCAATGCTTCTAGGTAGGATTACATCTAAGCTAACCCCTGCCTACATTTTAGTCCTGTCAATATCAGTAAGTGGTGCCCATAGCCATCACTAAACCCCACTATTGTCTAATAAGGTCTTTGATACTGGCCCATTTGCTCTCCTTCTGTTCGTACTGAAAAAGAACAGCTGGTTAGCAACCAGGAAGCCTAGACCAATATCACTCACTTAATATGGGAAGTGCCTGTAAGAGTCATAGGCAACAGCTGCCAATAGGCAAGAGCTGATGGGGGAAGGGAAGGGCTGTGTCACGTCTTACAGCATAGAAAGTAGGCCCACATGGAAGCAAAAAGGTCAGCCAAAGTTACATCAATGAAGACTAAACTCTAACCTCCATATTTTAAAGCTGACAAGAACTTAGAGTCCCCCTAATACAAGATCATCTAGTCCATGAAGTCCGTGATTTTTTAAAAATCTAAATAACATATTACTTTTTTTGAGATTTTTTTTCTTCAATTACATGTAAAAACAATTTTTGATATTCATTTTTTTAAAAAAATTTGAGTTCCAAATTGTCTCCCTCCTTCTTCTCCTCCTTCCTTGAGAAGTCAAGCAATTTGATATCAATTGCACATGCATGGTAGTGCAAAATATACTTCCATGTTATCTATGTTGCAAAAGAAAACACAGAAGAAAGGAAAGAAGGAAGAAAGACAGACAGAGAGAGAGAGAAAGGGAGAGAAAGAGTGAAAGAAAGAAAGAAAGAAAGAAAGAAGAAAGAAAGAAAGAAAGAAAGAAAGAAAGAAAGAAAGAAAGAAAGAAAGAAAGAAAGAAAGAAAGAAAGAAAGAAAAAGAAAAAGAAACATAGCAAGGAAATTTAAAATTTAAACTAAATCAAAATTTAAAAAGTATACTTTGATCTGAACTCCACCAGTTCTTTCTCTGAATGTGAATAGCATTTTTCATCATAGGTCCTTCAGAATTATCTTGGACCATCACATTGCTAAGAATAGCTAAGCAATTCACGGTTAATCATCATACAGCATTGCTCTCATAATGTGCTCCTGGTTCTATGCACTTCACTCTGCATCAGTTCATGTAAGTCCTCCCAGGGTTTTCTGAAAGCATTGTGCTCATCATTCTTTACAGCACCATTGTATTCCTTCACAATCATATACCACAATTTGTTCAGTCCTTCAGTTGATGAAGATCCCCTCAATTTCTTATTCTTTGCTTCCACAAAGAGTTATTATAAATATTTTTGTACATATAGGTCCTGTTTCTTTTTTTCTTTGGTATACAGACTTACTGCTAAGGATCAGAGTCCATGCACAGTTTTATACACTTTGGGCATAGTTCCAAATTGCTCTCCAACTGTATTTCAATATAACTGATTTCCTTTGTAAACCTATGAATTTTATTTATGAATGTAAGAAATTATTCTAAGAGATCCAAAGACATCACCACCAGACTGTCAAAGGGGTTCATGATACCAAAAGTATAAGGAAACTTTTAGATAAAGAAACTAAGATCCAGAGAGATTGTGAACTATTTAAAATCTTTTCCCCATGGAAATTCTGTTAATTTCCTAGTCTAATTTAATGACATGAGCTTATTTTTGTAATGATGTAGTAGAAAGATTTTGGACTCAGAATTAGAAAGTCTGGGTTTAAAGTCTGGTTCTGGTACGTGCTGTGTGATGCTGCTGAGACTCAGTTTTCTCCTCCATAAAATGGGAATATTGACAATTCCAACGTTTTGAGTCATAAAGGACTTCATAATTGTGAAAACATAAAATTAAGCAGCACCTTTATTAAATGCATAACAGTCTTGAAATAAAGGGCTATTTTAGTAATAACTTCTCTGGATGTGAGCCAAAGTATTATTAAACAATAGAACCATTTCTATTACATTAAGGGTTAAATAGATATTTTTCGTTTAAACTCAGTCTACAGAGTGTCCATTGGAAAATGAATTCTAAGTCAAAACTTCAGTTGGCTGTAGTACAAATCCACTTTTCTTTCGTTTCAATAGTATCTAATCACCTAGAAAAATGAGAATAGTCTTCCTGTCTCCCTGGAAGCTGTAGCCACCTGGAAACAAGGAAATTCCCTTATGAACCTGAGTTTCTTGCCACCCAGAGAGAAAGAAGTCTCTTTCCCTACACATACACAACTGCAATGGCCAATGAAGGTGACAGCTTGAAGTATGTTTCTCACTCTAGGGCTTGGGGAGAGCCCAATAGGGTGACCAGTCATGCATACAGGATGTTTAGAAGTCAGCTGTTCATGGCTCATGGACTATCTGTGACGAATGATGAATATAAACAGTATGATGTCCTGGAAAGAGCTCAGGACTGTGCCCGAAGACCTAGGTTCTACCCCTAGTTGATTCTGTAACACTAAGGTCATATCTCTCTAAGCCTTACACATAAAAGGAAGGAGCTAGACTCCTCCAGACCCATGAAGTGCCTATCCTGGCATCATTCAAAAAAAGGCCAGTAAGGTGCAAACATATTTCTATGATCAACTGGGCTGACTTCAGTCCTCAGGGGCCTGTTGGTTTTAAGTTCAGGTTGAAGATCAAGATCGCTTAGTAGTGAAACAAACAGAAGGTATGGATGACTGGAATTCTATCTGTATCTGGAGCTTGATACCACATAGCTCTCATCTGCAGAGCATCATTTCTTAGCATGCCTCCAATGGGGGAGCTGTCAGCCCATTCCCAACAATTATCGAATTATCGAAGCCTTTCTTTGTTCTACAATTTTGAAGGTTACAGGAATAGACCAAGGTGAACTACGGTATTTCCAAATCTATTTTCTTTTAGGGAAAAAAAAACTGAAAATATTCTGCAAAAGTCACAGTAGAATGAAAGCCTTGTTCCTATCTGGAGTAGAGTCACATTTGGCTTGAAGGTTTACAACAAGCCTAAAAGTGATCATGACAAATGGAAATCCAGCAGCACCTTTAAGACAATAACCTATTCTTTTGGCAAAAGGAGAGTATTACTGTAGTATGACCTCAACTTCTCCAGTGAAGCACATCAAGTAAGTCACATGAATGAAAAGAGGGACTGATTAACTTAGCCCAGGGTATCTCCCTATTTTTAAAAAAGAATCTGTTGACAAGAAACAAAGCAAATACAAGTATCTTATCCACAGAAACCAGCCAAGGATTAATTTTAATATACACAAATAAAACAGGACATGGTAGGGAGGGGAAAGAGGGATGGCTACAACTTCCCATATCCCCTTGAAAATCCATACCAAGAACTGAGCTAGTTTGTCAAATCCATACTCTTTGTTTAATATATTTGTTCCTTTTCTTTATCAAGGGAGGAAACAGTCCAATTTATTATATTGGATGAATGGATCCATCTCTTTGTGATTTTTTTTCTTCTAATCTTTATTAAAATCAAAAGAGAAGCATCTCTAATCCCTCAAATGATAATTTAGTTCTCAGTATACAAAGTAAGAGTCTCTAGTATTTCTTCTTAAGCAAATCCATTCAATGATTTTAATTAAAAATGTAGTGTGAACCTAAAAAAAATAAAATAGATGTCTCTTAGAGCAAAACTTAAACTTATTTAACACTACACTTCACATGAATTTTTGAGTCAGAAAAAGACGATTTCAATCATTAGAGAGAACCTCACCTAGAGAGGGCAGATAGATGGACTCTTGGCCAGGGATTTTCCCTTATGAAATGCCACGTATGAATATATGTTCCCCTCTTTTCAGGCACTTTCTGGGTCTCAAGATCCTATAATAATCTTATGTTTGTGGGGTCCCTAGCAATTGTATTTCCAAATGGGAAACAAGGATCCAGTTTAAGGAAGCAAATCTTAACTGCTGTTTGGGCTAATGGGGTTATTAAAAGGAAGCCATGAATTGGTCAGCAAGAAGACCTCAGGCAAAGAAGGAAATCTTCATATAACTGCAGGAGCTTGGCTTATACCCTGTCTATTACAAAAAAGATGGATAGAAAAAATAGAAAAGCAAATTAATGAATAAAGAAATAAATGGATGGATGAATCAATGAATGAGATGTATTGATTTGTCTGATGAAAACTTTATTGAAGAGCGAATTTCTATCTGTATTAACGTAGCTTCAAAATTTCTTGCCAAAATTCCCAAAAGATGGATCTCCTTAGGAAAAAATGTGACATTTTCAACCTTTTTACCCTTTTCACTTTCTTGCTGAAAATGCAGGCTGTGGGAATGATCAACTGATCACAAGCTGAGGTATTAATCTTCATAAAATGGAGGTCCTTCTTCAAAGACAAAGAATTTGGCTGACGTGTGCTTTATAGAAGTCAGCTAAAATGTGAGCTCCTTAAGGAAGGATATCTTGTTTTATTCATTCATTCATTAATTCATTCATACATTCATTCATTCATTCATTCATTCATTTGCTTGCTTATTTTTTAATTTTTTTATTTGACTTTTTGTACTCCCAGTTCTTGGCACAGTGTCTGACACATAATTAATGCTAAACAAGCACTTGTAGCCTGCTTGACTGACAATGTCATATGGAAGTCTTAGAACTCCCTGAAAGCAACATTCTTATTCTTTTTCCTATGGATGGAAAAGCAGATTTGGGACTTCTGTGGTTTCCACTCTTTCTCTCATGGATTCCCACGACTTGTAGAGGTTACTAGAACCATATAAATCTGGTTTCAGCCAAGATGATTATGGAGGTCCCACTGGACATGGTGGAGAAAACTAGAAATGGAAGACCTTTCTCCAAGAGCAAGACAGTATCTAATGGCAAAGGCAGGTCATTCCAGAAAATCAACAATCCCAGAATTCCTCAGTTCCTGAAGGCAGATTATTATGCCCAAACTCTCTGGCCACTGAACTTCTATGATCCCATGAGCTACAAGGTAGATCTTCCTGTATCTCATTGAAGGTGTCTTTTAATTTTGATCTTTATGAAAGAGGGTGATTTTTATTATTGGGCATCCTGTTCTCTTGCATATGAAAAATGAATATAAAACTCAGACAATGCGATGTCAATAACATTGGCACTGAACTTCACTTTTAACCTGCCTGCAGACTCCTGAAAAAGTACAGTGTTTGACAAAGATGGATCTGAGCTGGCAGCTGTTTCTGAACTGCATATCAAGAGCAAAATGAAGCCATAATTCCCAAGCTACAACAATGAATTATAGAAAGATGCCCTTGTTCCAAGCCTAGGAGGACAGGCTAAGTCATCTCCTTTTGACCTTCCCCAAGCCCAGGCTCTCTGGAGAAAACAGATGTTCCTTAGGATTCATAAAGGTGGTTCTGGAATGGGAGGCAACATGGTATCATGGAAAGAGCTGGGCTTAGAATCAGGCTCTGCCACTAACTATATGGAGTTGAGTAGCTCTGTCTTCTTTTTCATATTTTTACCAGTGTTTTGATTAATGAATGTTTTTTCATTCAATCATTCACTATCTCATTGGCATCACCTCATCATTTCAAAATGTTCTTGTACCTTCCTTGATCTTGATCTTTCCCTGGCACCCAGAGTTTTTTTTAAAAAAATTTTAAAGTACTCTTTTTTTTTGTCTTTAGTATTTATCACAACCCTCAGTTCTACTGGACTTTCAATTTCTTGGCATGATTCTTACACGACAGCACCATTCTTTGTATTAACACTCAGTTACCTGTCTTCATTGCCATATATGGCATGTGGTCCTTTTTGTAGGTTGTCCCAAAACTCTATTAAACCTTAAATTTGCACTAAGACTTTTGGGATATCCTGTACTTCAGCTCATTGGTGAACAAATTGGGTAGTCCCATTAATCTCTTTACATTTTACATAAGGCATTTTATTTTTCATTAGAATCATGTGTGATCATGCTGACAGTATTTTAAAACACTGATCTGCTGCCCTTTCTCTCTGATCTGTTCATTTTTGAAAGAGTCCTATATGCTATAATTATTGTATTACAATTATAAGTAACATCCCACCAATATCTGATTAATCCTATGAAGTAGCATTTACCTACTTTTATAAAGATCACTAGCTCACTAAATTTGTTGCCCCATACCCTGTGCATTCATGTTTTGTAAATAGTGGGAAATTAATGCATATTTGTTAAACCAAATTGACATACAGCTATCTGAGGTAGAGAGTTTTATTTCTTCCTCTCTATCTGGTTATGGTGTCCTATGAATTACTGAGTCTATCTCTATTTTTACTCTTATTCATTTTAATTATTAAATCTATATTTATTTTCTATAGCGTCTGTTTTATTGAGGTGTTAGTTCTCATTGAATACCCTATACACCTCAACCTTTGTTGAGTATGCTACAAAATTCAGTTCCCTTAGCATTTCCAGATTCACTCTTCCTCAGTTCCATTATATATTTATCAGTGCCATAGGGTCTTAAATGGTGATAAGATGGCAATTAATAGCAGTTAAGAACAGAGTTCTTTGGGGACAGTTGGAGGTAGGGCAGTGAGGAGGTGAGTATTGAAGGAGCTATACAAATCATATTACTAGTCACTAGTGGGGAATCTTGCCAATTCTATATGCAGTTGCTATTATGGTGACAAGCCCTGGACAGTAGGTCAGCTCATTTGGGTCTTCTGCTAATAACTCTATCATTAACCATATAATTTTAAAAAATAGCATTTATACAGTGTTTTTCTCACAACTGCCCTGTGCTGTAGTCAAATATTTTCATCCCCATTATACAGATGAGGAAAGTAAGACAGATCTATGTGCACAGAGAAAATATATACTAGATATGGGATTTGATTCCACGTCTCTTGATGATAAGATCGTCAAGATTTTTACTATACCCACCATATCTTAGTTTCCTAAAAGTTAAACTGGGAGCCCTGTCAGGCTTTTTGCAAAAACTCAGGTAAGATAACAGATGTATAAGCACTTCTAAAAACAGAATGTGCTCTACACATTATAATGTATAGCAATTGTTACAAGGTGCCTTACATCCATTATCTCATTAATAGCTCAACTCTACATAGCACTTCAAGGTTTGCAAAGTACTTTAAATAGATTCCCATTTAAAATAAAATATTAAGAATTTCTAAAAGTATTCTCACTTTATCTTTGCAACAACAGAGAGAGAAATGCCATAATTATCCCCTTTTACAGATGAGGAAACTGAGGCAAGTAGGGTTAAGTGAGTTGCCTAGGGTCACACAGCTGGTGTCTGAGGTCCGATTTAGACTCAGGAAGATAAGTTTTCCTGATTCCAAGCCAGGAACTCTATCCATTTAACCCTATTGAGAGACAACAGAAAAGCTGATCAGACGATCAGAGAGATCTGAGTTCAAGTTATTACTCTGACACATACCAACTGTATAAAGAAAAATTACTTCATCTGTCAGTGCTCTCAGCAATCTATTAAAAGTACTAAGTTTCAGAGGAAGAGTAAAACTTCTTTAGTAAAAGAAATTCCTCATAGAAGAATGTGTCAAGTTCTCCTTTAAACAAATCATTTGGAATGGTAAGCACTTCTATTAACAATAAAATATGATAATATTAATGATTATATGTTGTGCAATTAATAATAAAACAAAACTTCTAACAATACTACAGTAATATTTAAGATGATATTGGTTATAATCACAATAACAGATTACATTAATAAAGTGCTTTACAGTTTGTATTATGTTTTCCCAGATCTTCTGGAAGCCTCAAAAACATCCTGTGAAGCAGACTGGCTATCCCCATATTGCAGATAAAGAAACTGAGGCTTAGAGAAGTCAAGTGAATTCTTCAAGATTTCAAATATAACAAGGAACAGATGCTGGATTTGGTGCCAAAATAAATGCTATCCCACCCCCTCCTCCTACATTATGCTACATTTGATACTGTCTCACTAAGAGGACATGAACACTGATGTCTGTACATTTCTTGACCAAAGTTTAGACTACACAAAATGATTGGCCATGAGGTATTCTTGGCACACTGGAATGCTCTTGACATGCCAAATCATAGGCAGGATCGGCTCTAACCTAGGAGAAGGAATCTTAGTTCAACCTTGTGAAAGAAGCAAAGAAATTTCAGTTCCTCTCCCATAATAGAGTCTGATTCAATATATCACTTATTCATTCCACAGGAGAAATGAGGCAGAAAGAAAGGCTCAGGGTGGAATTTGGTACTATTCTGCCTTTGGCTCTTGGACTAGGAGATGATCTTCATGTATTCAAATGGAGAGGCAATTATAGATGTGATATACCATTGCTTGTCTGGAATTCAGCAGTCTCAGGGCTTTGGGTCTGGTTTTGATTGGTGGTTAACTGGAGAAAGCAACTTACTGACATGAATTAAGACTTTTGGAAACTTTCTTTTATGACACTTGTCTATGAATTAGATCCCTAGGACTGTACCTAGCAAGGCTAGTCTGAAAATACATATGATCTTAACATAATATATTGCACACATTATGGCAGATGTTTAATAAATAGGATCACAGAATTGGAGAGAGAAGGAGCATTAGGCATGAGAGAGAATAGACCTTTAAGGTCAACTTATTCAGTCTCCTGATGTTATACTTGGAAACAGAGTCCCAAAGAGGTTAAATGACTTGTCTAAGGTCACATGGACCATCGCTACCAGAGCAAAGATTTGAACATAGGCCAACTAATTCCAATCCGAAAAGTGGTTTTCCACTACACCAAATTTCCTGTCAATTAACCAAAAAGAAATAATTATAATTTTGAGATGCTTTTCATCATACATGATAATATTACTAGTCAGTTGCTTTAATTTTTATACAATAGAAGATTTGGATTTGGGCCAACCTTTCTTGCCCTTCATCACTGAGGATACATATTTCCAAGTTGGGCTTCTGAGTCTGAGTGTAATTTATAGCAACAGAGACAAATCAAACTAATGGCTGAAATGGTAATAGGGCCCATGAAATTGATGCTTTTATGATTATTCTGGACCTATTAGGCTGCTAAGGAATATTCAGTCCATTCTTCCAACAACCATAGAAGAAAGGGAGAGCTTCTTGTGTTGATAGAAAAATAGATAATAATCTTGTGTGCTGAGATACGGAAGCAGAGGCCTGATGACTACATGTCGAGATTGATGAGGAAGGAATTTATGTGTCAAGTAAGATTTGGACTCAATGCTCCATAAGGTTCCTTCCAACTTTGGGTCTCTTGGATTCTCTAATTAATTGAGATATTGACTTTATCTTAATCTATTAACTCATTGCACAGCCCCAGGCATATCACTGAAACTCTCAGTTTTTGATTCTTTCTTTACAAGGTTTGGGCCTTGCCATTTGTAAATATGATCTCTGTAGCAATCTCTACAAATGCAAAGCCATCACAACTTAAAGAATTAAGAATTCATATACTCTAAATCACATCCTTTTCCTGGATGTGATATCCTTATATCCAAATTCATCACTGGTAATGTGCTTTAGCTAATTGTACCATCATACTTCTCTCCATTGTTTTTGGGATCACCTAAAAATTATTAGGCATTTTTCCCCAGAAAATAATCATATAGCATCACCAGAAGAATATTTTTTAAAAGATTTTTTAAAATTTGTTTTAGAAAGCAGTTTGATTTTCCAAATGCAGTCCATGACATTCCATATTTAAAATTTATTTCATCGTCTAGTGCTTTGCACAGTGTTTTTCACAATATATGCTATCTCAATGACTATCCTTTCAACTGCATATCATAGTCTGGGAAAAGAGTATTTCTTATCCATTTACTTTTTCCTATGCGGATTATTAAACAAAATTTATACTCCATCCTCCCCTTTCCCCACTCGAAAACCAGGAATATTTAATTTTGCCAAGTTAGTTGTACATTGGCCAGAAAACTATGATTTACCAGAAAACTGTGGTGAATTTAAATCCCTCGCAATACTTAATTATGTTGATATCTAATGATGTCACGAGGAATGTTACCCATTATTTTAGATATGAACATTGAGAAATACTACAAAGTGAAATGCCTTGGATGAAATTGTTTAGTGAGTCCTGGAGAAAGTAACAAACATTTATGAGAACTCAAATTTAGTGGAACCCACTACCAGACATTTCCTATTATTGCCAGATAACCCTAAACAAAAAAGAGTTCATCTGCAGCTAGTCACTATCGTATCAACCAAACTTCTACTATTGACTAGCATCTATAGCTCACAAATGATTCATTTAAAGCTCTTTAAATTCTGCAATCAATGTATTTGTAGAAACTCTGGACATGATACCCAACATTTGGATGAAATGTGAAAAATCTATTTGTCATTCAGATGCTTCCAAATATCTAGTTACTTGAATTGTGTGGCAAAGGGATAAGCTGTTAGAACTGGAAGGTATATTACAGACTATGTTGACGATTCCCTTTATTTTGCTGAAAAGAAAACAGAGACCCAGATAGACAAAGTGACCTACATCTGGTCACATAGTTGTAAAATGAAACACAGCCAGGACCAAAGTCCAGCTCTCTTGCTTCCTATTCTAATATGTTATAAGATTTATGAGAGAAAGTGATCTTAGATTTCATTGAAGGAAACAGGCCCCGAATCGTTCAGGCTCATATATGGAATAATTAACTGACAGGATTCAAGCCTAGATTGCCCACTCCAACACACTTCCCATCACACCACCTTGCCTCTTCTCCATCGTCTACTGCTTGGAATAAGCGGGACTCTTTTTTCCCAAAGCATCCTCTTCTGTCCAATATCTAGCTTAGTTATCCCATCACCCACTAATGCCTTGCTAAAACCCAATCCTGAATCACTGCCACTACATTCTTTCTTCACTCATATTTACGTGTTTCTGAACTGACCTGCAAGAGGTCAGACAGCCATTCTGACTGGATCTACTACACATGTATGTTGTAGAATCTCAGTTGGACCCTCACTGCATCAAGGCAGTCCTTTCACTCCTCCTTCATTGATCCTCTATTCTACTTATATAACCCGGAGTTTCCCAAGCCTCTTCTCCTCTCTTCTCGAGCCTATCATAAATACTGCCTCTGCCCATACTCTCCACTGAGGACCTCCTCTTGTACTTTCCTGAGGAAACTGAAGGCATTTAACATATGCTCTGTCTTCTCATCTTATCTCACATCCCCTGACCATCTCCTATCATCTATTCCATTATTCTACTTTCTGAAGAAGTGTCCCTTCTCTTCACCAAGGAAAGCATTCTTTGCCTGTTTTATCTGGATGACTGCCCTCCTCACCATCATTTCCTCTGCCTTCCCGGTCTTCATCCTGTTTCCTTTCTCACTACCTACATACATATCCCAAATGCACACTTTATGCCCCCATCCCTTGACATTATTATCCTATATACTTCCTCTCCTTTTAAGTCAAACTCCTTGAAAAAGTTAGCAAACATTGACTAAGTGCTTACTATCTACCAAGCACTGTATTAAATGCTAGAGACAGGAAGAAAGGCACAGTCGATGCCATTAAGAAGCTCGCATTTTTTTACATGTAGTTTGTTTTTAAAATGCATATTATATTCAATATTACCATAACAATATTATTTTGTTCAATTGTATCCCCTTCTGAATTTCCTTTTGTTGTCTTTGATATAGGTGCATAAGATTAAGTATTTATTAAGTGCTTACTGTATACCAAGCACTGTGTTAAGCACTGGAAATACAAATAAATAATGAGACAAATAATTCCTTTCAGAGATTACATTCTGGTGGCAGAAAGTAACATGTAAACAGGCTCTGAAAAGAGGAAGTGGAAGGAATCCATGCTGGGTCCCAGGAGTAACAGGCTGTTCTGGATTTGAAGAGAGTGTGCCTGGTGCAGGTGCTTCCTCAAATGGAAATTCAAGGAGGAACTTACTATTGGGAGGAAGGAGCCAGTTAGGTGATGGTATTATCATTAGGAAGCCACTGGGGTGCAGACGGAGAAGTCCTCTGGGAAGTCAATGGCAGGTCTGTGCATTCATATACTTGAAAACATTTTCTTTATGTGCTTTTCTTTCTTTTTCTTTCTTTTTTCTTTCTTTTTCTCTTTCTCTTCTTCTCCTTCTCTATCTCCTCTTCCTCCTTTTCTTCTCTTCTCCTCCTCCTTTTTCTTTTTCTCCTTCTCCTTCTTTTTCTTCTACTTCTCCTTCTTCTCCTCCTTATTCTTCTTTTTCTTTTTCTCCTCTTTCCTTCTACTTCTATTTCTTCTTCTCCTTCTCCTTTTTCTTTCCTTCTTTTTCTACTTCCTCTACTTCTCCTCCTTTTCCTTCTCCTTCTCCCTCTTCTTCTTCTTCATCTATCACTGCCATTTGTGTAGAATAGTGACTAAAGGACTGGATTAAGAGATGGGAAGAATTATATTCAAATCCTACCTCTGACCTAAACCATTTTGTGACTCAGGGAAAATCATGTAACTTACCAGGTAAATCTCTAAGTCTGCAAGCCACAGAGAAGATACAGATTTGCATTGGTAGAGAGACTCCTTGTCTGGGAGTTCTTTACATTAAGGAAACTATAGGTCCTATGGTTTCATAAATATCCTATTTAATCCCTAATCTTACCAAGTAATTCACTCTTACTCACCACTCAAATTCTAACTTATAAGTAACAAATGTGGTAAATCAAAACAACTCAACATATTAGCCATGTCTAAAATATAGGTCTCATCCTACACCCCAAACTATCACTTTTCTGCTAAGAGATAGAAAGCATGCTTCATTATCAATCTTCTAACGTCATTTTTGGTTGCTGCATGAATTCAATTTTCTTAGTTTTTCAAAGCTGTTTTCCTTTACATAAATGTGATTATCACCTCTGGAAATCATTCTCTTGGCTCTGCTAATTTCATCCTGAATTTGTTCCTACAAGTTGTCCTAGTTTTCTCCAAAGTCTTCATATTTATTAATATGATATCATTACAATAATATGATATTATTACAAAATTATTACAATACATTCATATGCCACAATTTGTTCAAGCATTCCCCAAATTATAGACACTCATTTCATATGAAGTTCTTTGCTTTGGGATTGCTCCAAGATATTACTACTCTTGCCTCTATTACCTAGATTCCAGATCCTTTAGTTTCCACAGGCATGGTGTAGATTGTTTTTACTTCCAAGCTATTCACAGTCAGCCCCCTTTTTTACATTTCTAGTCTACTTACACATTATTTTGCCCACACACCCAAAGTGAATTTCCTGAAGGATAGGTCAGACCATGTCACTCCCCTACTCAATAAACACCACTGGCTCCCTGCTGCCTCCAGAGTCAAATTCAAAATGTTCTGTCGACCATTCAAAGTCCTTCACAACCTAACCCCCTCCTGCCTTTCCAGACTTCTTCCATTTTGCTCCCTGGCATGTACTCTGATCTAGTGACACTTGTCTCCTGGATGCTCCATGAACAAGATGCTCTGTCTCTAAGCTCTGAGCTTTCTCTCTGGCTGTTTCCCATACCTGGAATCATCTCTCCTGAACTCCTCCTATTGACTGCCCTGGTTTCCTTTAAGTGCCAAGTAAAATCTCATCCTTTACAGGAAGACCTTACCAATCCCTCTCAATTTCAGTGCCTTTCCTCTGTTAATTATTTCCTACTTATTCTATAGAATTAGATTTCAAACTTCTTGAGGGCAGGGACTGTCTTTTCCTCCTTTCTTGTATCCCTAGTATTTAGTATAATGCAGAGATCTCCAAACTTATTTGACCTACTGCCCCCTTTCCAAAAAAAAATATTGTGTCCCCCTGGAAATCTATTTTCTTTAACCCTTTAACATTTTTTGAAATTTTCACCATTTCAAAAGTATAAAGTATATTTTTAAATGATGCAACTTAAATTTAATAATTTATTATAAATTTGTAGGGTTTTTCCTGCATTGAAATTTTGATGATGCTATATTGTATCATGTAAACATACAGTATAGACTATAAACAAGTCATACATTCCTGCAAATTCATTCTGGACTTCTCAAAAAGGCATGACATACTTTCCTGTCAACATTTGCTTGTTAAAACTTGTTGGCAGACTTGACCATTGATCAGTTATAACTTGAATTTTGTGGTTTATTTGGAAAATAATGTAATCACTATGACTTTAACTCACATAACAGATGAAGCATGTATGAATGGTTTTTCAAATTTTTCTTCTCTTTTCTTCTTTCCTTTCACTTCCACCACTCCCTTACCTTTATTCAATGCCCCACAATTGCACCTGAGGATACTACTGCGCCCCCCCCAGATTGTTCAAGCACCCCCAGTGGGTAGTATCACCCATGAAATCTATGGACTATAATGTCACACGGTAGGTACTTAATAAATGTTGACTCATTGATCCAACCAAATTGATCAACTTTCTGTGTCTTACACACAGATATCCATGTCTGATACATGTCTTATCACCATGCCTTTGGATTGATTATTCCCTGTGTCTGGAATTCTCTCCTTCACTACCTCTCAGAATCCCTGTTTCTCTTCCCTCATTCCACTTTCTTTAGGAGGCTTTTCTGGCCCCCATCCTCATATGTTATCCCTTCTAATGTTACCTTGAGACTGCGTTTGTCCTGTATAAAGCTATATGTGGACATATTGTCTCCCCAGAGACACTGTAAATGCCTTGCCAGCAATGACTTTCACTTTCATCTTGGTATCGCCAGAATTTTGCACAGTACTTCTCACACAGTCAGTATTTGATAGACATCTGCTGACCGATTAGTTTGTTTCCCAAATTCATCCCAGCAGTGCTCAGCAGAACAAGAACCAGAAACTACAATCTGACTCCAAGTTCAATGCTTTCTCTCATACGTTACATGACTTTCTTTGCATATGGTGGAAGATTAATCAGTGTTCAATAGATTCATGAACACTATCTAGACATACAAAATTCTTCTGGTTGAATCTAAGGAGCCTGACATATGGATCTTATCCCAGTCTATCACTATTGCCCTCAAATTGAAAACTTTCCATAGCATTTTTCTCAGGATTATTAACCTAGACATTGCTCTAGAACTTCACTGTTCCAGCTGGATCCAGTTGAGAAAATGCATACAAATACCAGGTAGTACGATGGAGAAAATGATCCTTCCAGTCTCATTGTCCTATGATTGTGCCAAAAATTAGTGGATGCCCCCTCCCCAAACAACCAAAGGGAACCACTAAGGAAAAGTGTTTCTTAGTCTCTAGACAACAAAGTGAAGGACTCCAAGTTTCCTACTTGTTCCTTGCCTGACTAGGGGCCAAGTTTCTTCTTATCGCAAATTTGCTCTTGTTTATGAAAAGATGCTAATTCCTTACAACTCTACTCCCTGATCATCCCACAGGAAATTCTGTGAAGGTTGTGCATCATTATTACCTCCATTTTCTCTTTTTTATGCTCACTCCCACTTTTTTCCTGCTAGTGTTCCTCTCAACAGTCTTGAGTGTTGTTTCTTAGACAAAGGAAGGATACGTTCCATTCAGTGTTGCTTTCCATGACCTTCTTCAAGTTTCCGGTTACTTCCTAATGCATTAGAGCAAATCAATAAAGTCTCTGTTGCAGTGTTTTGGGTTACTGCAGCTTTGGTAGATTCTTCACTATCCTTTACTCCCACAGTACACAATGAGCTGCCTGAACTCAGTAAGTGAGAGAGGAATCTGTTGGGATCATCAGCATTTTATACAAATATGATCAAATGGCCTCACAGGTCCTGTACAGGTACAAGCCCCAACCTGCTACAAAATGGTCTGCATCTGGTGAGACTCTGATGGTGAATGGAGGAAAAGGCCTCCAGGAGATCTGGGGGGAGGGGAGCCCCCATTGTCTTTTTACAATGAAGTGATTGATGCCTCTTCTTTGTCACCTTCTTTAAAAGCAAGATGGTAAAAAGATTAAGAGTCAGGCAAAAAGCCAACTGTTGACTTAATAGTACTTAGCAACCATCTGAGACTGCAAGAAATCTGTGCCCTATCTCTCAAGCAACCAGTTGACTGGAGCTTTTGAAAAATACCTCCTTTCTGGTAGGCCTTGGGGATTTTAGCTACCACAGGAAAATAAAAGAGCTAGTCTCTGGAATACTTTTAGTGTATTCACTCTGATGTTGAAAATACATTTTTACTCCTCACTTTATGAACCTTTTAATGGCATCTGGAGAGTCTTCAATAGTCCAGACTCTAGGACTCAAAGTGTCCTCAAAGGCCATCTTATGCAGCCTCTTCATTTTACAAAAAACTGAAACCCAGGGAGATTAAGTGAATTATCTAAAAACACACAATTAATGAATCTCCATGGTGGAATTTGAACCCAATTTCTTTCATTCCAGAATCAGTGTTGTTTGCATTGTATCACCCTGATTTCTTTCCTTACTGTAGAAGAAAGCAGATCAGCCAGGTTCTGTTCTTTTTGCTTGTTATGAAATGTGAAGGAAGCTAACAAATCTTTCCATAGGCAAGTCAACTATTTATAATACAGATTGGTGCTGGGTCAGAGGATGCTAGGAAAAGAAAACAACCCACAGAGTTTAATGTTTTACCCAAGGTCACACAGGGAACAAGTAATAGTCAGAGTCAGGTTCCCTAGCTGTATTTTCAGGGCTCTTACCATTACATTTGATCTTACAAATTATGTATGTTGGCTTTTTGAGCCATAGCTATAGAAATTGAAGATCTGTAGGTCATTAGGCTGCGAAAATAGTGATAATAACAGCTGAGATTTCTATAGTATACGTTAGGGTTTGCTAAGTGACATACATTATCTCAGAGGTAGTGTGGGGTAGTAGATGAATCACCTTAGGTCCAAGAAGGCATGGGTTCAAGTCTTGCCTCTGATATTTGTTGACTTTGTAACATTGGGTGAATTATTCCATCTCTCACTGTTCCAGGAAACTGTTTAAGACTATGAATTTCAAAACAATTATCAACCAACATTCACATAAAAACCTCCTTCACCCTTGAGTTCCACAGACCAGTAAAATCACAGATCCAGTCCCCATCTCTGTTTCATTTACAGGGATATCTAGAAGATCTTTAACTCCAAAATTTGCATTTTGCAGATGAGAAAACTAGAGCTAGAGTGTGGAGGACATTTGCCTAAAATGATACATCATGAGTAACTAAACTGAGATTAGAATCCCATGTTCTAATACCTCAGATAACGCTCTTAGCCTTCCTCAGTCAGACATTATAAATATCTGCTGATACTCAAAAGTGAGACCAAGAAAGATAGTATTTCCATTGATGAGGCTACCTCCTCCACTGATGCAGATAGAAACCCATCCATCAGTCATCATGCTAGGCAATTTGTGTACAGATTTATCTATAAATGTTTCCATGGAAGTTTCATATCAATTTTTTGTCTGTTTGCTTGTTTAGCATTTCACATTTATCACTGTAGTTATCATCCCTGACATTTACTAATCTTTCTTTTCTAGTTAGCTATGTTCTTGATGTTTTTTTCAAAAAATATCACTTCATATATATATGATATATATTATATATACATATATATGAAATCAGTCAGCATTGACAAATATGCACCAACTGTCTTATACTCATCATGAATCTTTCTTTTTTCCTAGAGTCACCTGTGAGTTTACTTCTTCTGGAAATGTTATTTCATTAACTCATCATTATGGTTTCATTTTATTGCTTCTCAAAGGAATCGTTAATATCATCTTTCTATACAGATTTTTCTCTCAAAGAGTTAACTTCAATTCTTCAAGAATCCATTATTTCTTAGCCCTGGCACAGATCGCAATCTCTCTCTATATCCTAGTTAATGGAGTTTGTGAATTGTTCATGGGAGGGGAGGAGAACCTCATTACTCTATGACTCACTTCCAGATGGTGGGCCCCTACATATTTAGATGAGCTAGTCCTCAGATGACAGACAAAAATCTACAGCAGGGCACATAGTCAAAGCCTTCCACACTTGGTGATACTGCCAGAGCTCTTGCTCCCTACCAATCTTTGGAGAACTCAGGTTTGCCTCCCACATGATGAAGTACCAGAAAAGGATTTGGGGGAGAGGAAATAAGAATAGGAAACAACATAGCTCAGAAATGACTACTCAGGGTCCTTAGACTTATGAGGTTGGCTTGACCTGTGAGATCCTTCCATCCAGCATCTCCATAATATTTCTATAACACTCAGGGATTAAAACTAGCTTTAGGGACTTCACAAAATAGAAATGATCTCTGACAAGGCAGAATTGAATGATTCTCACACTGTTTGGTTCACATATTCTCAAGCTAAGTAACCTACTCTACTAACCAAGCATTTGATTAAAAGCAAAAATTTTAAAAAATCCTGTAAGGTGCCCTTCACTGTGCCAGCAGATTTCCCTTCCTCAGTTCCACTGACCTTGACTTGACAAAGAAGATGAGAATCTATATCCTATGAGATCTTGCCTAAACATAATTGTAGGATGTTGTACACACTTTTATTTATCTGGGCAACTTTTTCCTTCCTCATATAGGGAGATCAAGTTTGGCACTGATGCTTTGGATTTGTTTGATGAACTTATGGGGTCATAGTAATAGGTAACTTCTATAGTCCCAATTTATAATACTTAAAAGTTTTCTAGATTCTTTACGTACATCATTTTACTTGAAGCTTACCACAACTCTGTGAAGTGCTTATCACAGGTATCATTATCCTCATTTTACAAAAAAAAATAAATCAAGGATCAGAGAGGTGACAGTGATTTTCTTGTGGTCACACAACTAGAATTTATTAGAGGTGAGTTAAAGGCTCGGATATTCCTGAATCAAGGTCTATCAAACTCACGTTTATATTGTGCTGCTTCTCAAAATAACAGAACTTGAAGGCACCTTAGAGATCATCCCATCCAACCTTCTCATTTTCCAGATGAGCAAAATGGAGTCCAGAGACATCAAATGACATGTCCAGAGTCTCATAACTGGTATTCTGTACTTAAAAAAGAACATATTTCTTTCTCTCCTTCTAGCTTTTTCACATGAGCATTCGCTTCTCACTGCTCACCTCCTTCAAAGAATGATGGTAAAGGTCTGTTTGTACATCATTCCTCATGGGTGAAAGCTTTTTCCCCCAATAAAAAACATATTTAACTTTTATGAGGTTGCTAATGCCATGGAGAGATAAATCAGTTTGTCAGCAGCCAAAGGTTTCCAGCTGGTCCCAATGATTTGGCCAAGGTCTTTCACAAAATATTACAGGAGCCCTTTAATGTCTGACCAGAATGAATAGTATCTTGAGTCATAACAAAAACCCAGGAGAAAAGTCTCCTTTGTGATGTAGAACCCACCTTCTGCAAAGGAAAAAGGGCTAAAATTACCCTGAAGCAATCAGAGCTGATGGGTTCAGGTAGCCTGGGTTCAGCTGAAGTTGGTACTTCATACAATAATAGATTCACCAACTGCCAAGAGCAGGATCTAGGAAGAAAAGAATTATTCTATTTGACTCTGAATGTCAGTGCTTCCTGTGAAGTATCCATCACAAAGCTACTTAATATGAAAACACTCATTTAATATGGAAGACCGTCCCAGGTGGATCTGTTAATTCATTGTTGCCAACGATTTGGTTGTTTGGGGATGAATTCTTACACTGTTTCCCCTCCTCCACCCCCAGTTTATTCCTCCTCCTCTTTCACCTTACCTGGTTTTAATTCAGCTATGTTTGACAATAAAACTAGGAGATATGTGCTTGTCAATACTGTTTGCTTCTATGAAGTCCTAGACCCCAAGTGGAAAAGTGATTTCTTACAGATTCTGAGGTCCTCCAAATGCTCCTATTTGCAGACAAAAATGTCCAAATTGCATGAAACTCAAGAGCATCACACAACCTCTTTAATGAAGCCCATGATTTTTCTAGAGTTTGGCCTCATGATCCAATTCAAGTCAAGAAAAAAATTACATACCACAAGACACTGTTGAAGGTATTGAAGAAGGCTCTTACACAGAACCAGAATGGTGCAACATATATAAGTAAATATATGCAAAGTATACACAAAAGATTTTCATTTTTTATATAGAAACTTTGATTTCAACTGATGTGAAAAGTCTTGCATGGGGAACTTCTAATGGAGTTTTTAATGAGGATCTTCTTCTACCAATGCATTGCAGTACAACTACAGCACAGTTTTAGAGAGCTCCTAAGGCCATTGGGAGGTTAAATGATTCACCCAGGGTCATACAGACTAGACGGGGCAGAGATGGGACTGGACCCACTACAGCACATGGAGTTTTTACAGTTATAAAAAGTAATTTCAAAAGGAAGAAAGCAGTGACTATTAGGGGAATGAGAAAAGGTTAGATAGGAAAAAGCACCTGAAGTGTATTTTGTTGCCTCTTCACAAGGAGATGTTGAGGTGGAGATGAGCAGTAAGTACATTCCAAACAGGGTGGGCAAATTGTGCAAAGGCCAAGAGGGGGGAAGAACTAAGTGGATATAAAATGTCCATAGTATAGATAACATTATATAATTAAATAGCCATCTCACTGAGTTAGTATAACAACATTTGTATGTGTATTTGTGTGTGTGTGGCTAACTAGTTTGTATAACAGTATTTCTATATGCAGAACTCTAGAGCATATATGTGTGTGTAGAGAGAGTTATATAGATACAGACACAGACATAGACATAGAAACAGACATACATGTAGACATAGATGTAGGACACTGAAGAGTAGTGCAGTGGATAGAGCACTGGACCTGGAGTCAAAAAGACTTGAGTCTAAATCCAAACTCATCCTAATTGTGTGACCCTAGGAAAGTTACTTCTTCTAACTGCCTCTACTTCTCTAGCTGTCTCAGTTTCAACTATAAAATAAGGATAACAATAATACTTGTGGACAAAATGAGATAATATTAATAAGGTGCTTAGCATACTGTCTGGCTCATAGCAGCTACTATCTAAATGCTAACGATGATGATAATAATAAGGAGAAAAAGAATGAGGTAGATTACATTTGAGAAACTGCACAATGTTGTGTTTTGATTTGAACAATTCCAGCCTTCCCTCTAACCACCACCACCGCAGCAGCAAATCAGCTCTTTAACTCCACTATTTTCTCAGTGATGCTATATGGTTGTGAATCTTGGAATTCCATAGTCTCCAAAAAAACCAAAGTTGTGGGTGACGTACAAAGTAATGGAGAAACAGATACTAAGTAAGCCCCATATTACACATGGTGATCTATATCACCTGTGCAAAAAGTGTTATAAGTAGCATCACCTAGTTAATACATGACCAGATGAAAATCTGAGCTGATCATTTATCTATAGCAAGGGATAGCCAATGGCCATCTGGTGTACTGCACTGAAAACAACTAATTATGGAATAAAAACCTAGAGGAAAACTTCCAGTAGAGTGATTGACTAAGTCCATAGAGGATCTATGACAAAGCTTGGACACAAATTATGCTGGGTGAACTAAAGTGGGAGATTTGCGATTCAAACTCATGGAGGAAATTCCCACGTTGAATGAAAAAGAAAATGAATTGATGAATTTAAATATGTAACAATGGACTTTATGATCTTTTGTCTGTCCAGTGAAATGAGAGTGGCAATGTCTAGACCGCTGATGGCTACTGTTTGAGGGGTCTATCAATATTTGGCTAACGGATAACTGAGCTTGTGCCCAAGTGATATCAAAACAACTGGTAAATCCCTTAATCAAATAAACTCCTTCAGTCATCTGAGGTTGTATGGTGAAAATACTTATCTGATTCCTATGGTTTTACATTCCTGCTAGTTATGTCAGAATTCTATGGAAACAGGTTAACCAGAAATAATATACCTATGAACATGAACAGAATGAACTGGCGTGTTCCACTAGTGTGTGACTTTTTTTTACATTCACTCATATATGTATAAACATGAGTGTGTATGTTTATGAGAATGAAAGAGACAAAGACAAAGACAGAGACAGAGAGGTGGAGGGAGGGAGAAATAAAGGAAGGGAGGGCAGGGAGGGAAGGATGAAAAGAGGGAGAAAGGTAGGGAGAGAGGAAGATAGAAGCAGAGACATACACAGAGAGAAATAATTTTCTCATTTTTTCTTTCTGTAATCTATGGGATTGGGCCACTACAAATCTTTTTAACAGCATTCCAGAGAACCAAAGCAGAAGTTTGGCAGCTTGATTGACCAGCTCAGGTCAGTTACAATGGGGCTATAACATCTTCCCTGGTTTAGGCCTCAGCTCTTCTCAGCATGAGGGAAACTTGCTCCCTTCCCATGGCAATAGGGTAATGATGATGACAATAAAAACAGCCACTAACATTTATATATCACTTACTATGTTCTAGGAGCTGTGCTAAACACTTTACAGTCACTATCTCATTTGATCCTTAGAGCAACTCTGGGAGGTAGATGTCATTAGCTACTACATGGTCCTAGTACGCGTCTTAGTGGGCAAGGAAATGATGCCCACACTTTGTGACTTAGGCAGGGATATAGAATTATGTGGTAGTCAGAAGACCTGAGGTCTTGCATTGATCAGGGGAATTTCCTAATCTAGGAGTTCCCAATAGCAATGATAACACAAGTCCAGTCCCTAGCCCCACTCATCCCCATTTTTCAGAGGAGTAAACTGAGGCTATTTGATTTACTCAAAATCAGAGAGTATCCCAGGATACTGTGACTGCCAAGTTTGGTGCTGTTTCTATCAGACTACATTTCTTTTTTCAGTCTCCATGCAGATAAGCAGCTGGAGTGGACTATGGTGATAGGGAAGGGGGAGAGCTGAAACATCAGAAAATGGAGTGAAGATGAAAGAGCTCCAAGCTGCAAACAAAGCCAGAAGCCACCGAGGAAGGGAAGCAGCAGGAGAAGTCAGAACTGAAATGCTGGAAAAACAAGATCCAAGTCAAAAAAGTGTTGAGTGGGCAGTCAGATGCAGTGCTGAGAAGAGATCAAGAGTAAGTCAAGGTCAAGATATCAAAGGAGCATTTCAGGTGGAAATATTGGGAAGGACATAAGGAAGTAAGAAACCTTTCTGTGTAACAATGTGAACTTCTATACCCCTTCCTTTTGAAAGAAAAAATAGAGTCCCTCATACTTCTTAAAGGTACCCACTTGTAAGAAAAACAGACAGATATGATGCACTTGGAACTTCAGTATTTGCTTGGTTGTCTTGGCTGCCTTAGCATGGAATTGCACTGGGCATAAGCATCCTTAAAGATGATTATTTATCTCAGTTCTAATTTTCTTTTAAAAATAAACTCAAACAGTCCAATTTTGCCATGTGTTCCACATGATGTGTTAGAGACCAATTCAAATAGAATCATCTTTTTGGTTAACCTAACCCTTTCTTACATGAAAATATTTTATGCCTTATGATGTATGTGCCTATACATTTAGCTAGCAGGGCATGACCAGATGAACGAAGGAAAAACATCTGACTTAAAAGCAGACAATTCCTATGGATTTAATGCCATCATCATCATCATCATCATTGTTGTCATCACTGTCATTGTCATCTCCTCATCATTGGTAGTTAAGCGATCACATCCCTCAGGAAGCTATTCCCAAGATAATTTATCAACAATGCAAAAGAAGGATTATATATTAAAGAAGTTTTAATCATCAGTTTGTTTATGTCCATGTGCAAGAGCTAGGAGTGGGAGAGGAAGAAGGGAGAAACCAAGCCTACAGCTTTTCAACAAAGACACCTTCATTTTTTAAAGAGAACACAAAGAAAATATAAACCTTCTTGACAGGTAACTATTCTGAGCTGATATAGAGGTGGGTTTTAAGAGGCATTCCAGAACTCTTGCTCTCTCCAGTTTGCAGATCTCAGAATGGAGCACTATGCTTAATTAAAGCTCCAGTGCTTTAGAGAAAAGGAAGGAGAATACAATCACATAAGATTGAAATTTGGCTGCCATATTTGGGTTTGGGGAGTGGAGAAATATTTGGGGGGGGGATGTGAAGAGGCTGCACAGGAAATTGGAATGTCATCAGATCTGTGGATTCAGGGAGGTCCTTGAGACCTACAGCATGCTCAAACATCTCTCTGTCTCCTCTCTTCCAAATACATTCCTAGGATTTAGGATCTGGCAACTTCTCTCTGCACACTGATTAAGGGAATCTCTCCCTTACCTCCAAAGGAGTTCATATGAAACCACAGGAGAAGGGGTGGCAGTGATCCTATGAAAAACAAAGGTGCCAAGTTACTCCAAATTAAAATGCTCAAAATCCACCATATAGTGTGAAATTTAGTGGGCGGGAGAAAGATGCATCATTTACTCCCATTGAGGTCAGACTCTTTCTCTGCTCTCTTCAGAGGGGAAGGAAAAAAAAGCTTTTTATACAAATACACATCCACATTCACACACCCTGCAAGGAATCAACAAAGCACTTTGGACTTCAGTTGTCCACTCTGTCTCTTCAAAGGTTGAGTAAGATTCTGAAAGCACTGAGAATGCCCCTGGCAGCTGTTTGTGTGCCTGCCTGGATACAAGGGCAAATAAAGGATTTTAGGGAGTACTAAAACGTGTTAAAGATGGATACATGAGGGGATCATAGATAGAAAGAGAGAGAGAGAGAGAGAGAGAGAGAGAGAGAGAGAGAGAGAGAGAGAGAGAGAGAGAGAGATTGAGAGAGAGATGACAGATAATGAATATTGTAGCTTTGTGTGATGGAGAGGTGTGTGTATGAAAGTGACAGAATCACACACAGAAACTGTACAATACAACTTGATTCATTGTTTTTATTTTAAATTTGTTTGTTTGTTTCAGGCAGAACTCTGGTAGTGGTGTGTTGGGAAGGGTTCTAGAATGTCGGAACACAAAGTAGCAGTTTTAAATAATGAGAAAAGATTCCACACGGAAAGCTCATCTGGCTGTGGCAGTTTGTGACTGAATGAGAGAAAAGTGCCCTAGCAGCTATTCATTAGGAATTCACTGGAAACTCTCAAACAAGCCTGGCAGAAGCTGAAATTGAAGTGGTCTCTGACCTAATTTTCTTCTGCATGAAACATCTGCATCAAGGCTCTCTTTGATGTATTCCACTTGGCTCTGTCTACAGTATTGTATCACATGGCTTCAGTGTTGCCTCAGTTTTAAAAGACATTTCCAGCCTGTAGAAGGTAATGTGATGTTACTGTTACCCAAACTAATCACTCAGGGTGCTCCCGAAATAGAAACAATAGAGGTTCAGAGACAATGTTGTCTGCTTGTAGTTGTTGCAGGCAGCCTTGGCTCCTGGCTTTCAAACTTAGATCTGTGGCATTCATCTCATGTGATTTATCAACAAAGAGAAGGGGGAACTGGGAAATGCCATGTAATAATATGTTGGAGGAGGGAATGCTTTACATATGTGAGACTTGACTTTGCTTCTTCCTTCCACCCATTCACTTAGTTCATTACTGCATTTAAATCCAAGGGGGGAGAAATGTTGGAGGACAGTAGTGAAAAACATCTGCCTTGATCCAGGAGGGTCCTGGTTTGGATTGGGCTGTTTGCTCTAACCAGTGATTGACACCCAGAGCTCTCAGAAAACAGGTGAGAGAGAAAAAGAAAGAGAGAGAGAGAGAGAGAGAGAGAGAGAGAGAGAGAGAGAGAGAGAGAGAGAGAGAGAGAATGAGGCTGTGTACTGAATTTTCAATGTTTTCGGATTCTTTAATGATCCACAAACTGCTTTTTAAAAAATTGTCTCCTCCATCTTGAACTCACCCAACCTAGAGAGAATAAGTAAATGAGTCTGCAAAAAAAAAATCATAACGATAATCATCTTTGTTAAAAAATAAGAAAGGATAAACATAATGAGGTGTCTTCTTTTTCCTAGCAGAGCAGAGCCTTGCCTTCTCCATAAAGGTTTGCAGCACAGTCTTACTTAATGGTATGCTGCTGTTTCCCACCATCCCAGCATTATGTGAATAACTGTGGTGCCTTTTGTATTCTACCCCCTGAAGAAGAAACCTTTGAAATTCTAAATGACTATGCTGCAGGTTTTAATGTCTGCCTCAGAAATAGTCAAGAAATACCTGCTCACCAAGCAAGATTCAGCAAGTCCTTGGAAAGCCAGTTGTTTAGATTCCTCTGTCCCACGAATTTATATGTACATTCTTACACTTTATGGTGCTTTATGTCAGTTAAGAATTAAACATTTGTTCCATAATATCCACTTTCTATACATCTGCATGCAGGTCTGTAGTTAGGTAGATATTGGTGTCTCCCAGACCTCTCAGTTTACTCCTCTCCACTCCCCTCTTTTTTGGGGGCAAAAGCTTGAAGACATCAGTGACTTTGGAAAGAGATTGTGCTCTGATTCTTTTCTCAAGCATCTACAAAGAAAAACATCTACAACTAGGCATTGGGAGGGTATTTCCTGTGCTATAGGCTACCAAGGCTGGACCTTAAAACTAAAAGGATGGAGCCTTTTGGCAATAGAGGAAAACATTCACCTTGGTCCTTCTTTGTGCCTAGAAGTCTCGGTTCTCTAGGGCCCTGGTAAACAGCAACTTTCACTTATCATGATCTGCTGCCAAGGGAAACAGAAATTTTCCGTGATCCTGCTTCTTCTTTACTCAGTTTTCTGATATATCCTCTCCCCTTTACTACCAATCATCTAAGACAGGATGCTTGCACACAAGATTTCTACAGTCTCCTCACCCACTGCCCATTCTAGCTTTTCAACATTTCTCTCGTCTGTGTCCTATAGCATCCTAATTGTCAATTTCAATGACCTGTTCTCAGGTTTCTTTTTCCTAGATCCTTTTTGCCACCCCCACCTTGATATTCCTTTCACTTCCGTGAAAGTGGTTCCCCTGATTTTCCTGTCTCTTTAACCAATCCTTCCTGACTTCCTTCATTGATTCCTCATTTTCCTCTTATCCCCAAACTTTAACCATCTCCCAAGGTTCTGTCCTTGGCTCTTTTCTCTTCTTTTCTTTGAATTTTATCCTTTGGTATTCTCATCCATGTCCTTAGCATCAATTATCTCTATGCAGATCACACTGAAATCCTTGTCTAGTCCTCTGGACTCTAGCCTTTATTTATATGCTAAATATTTCTCCCTGAGACCCCTAATGATCATAGACAAAACTGACCTAATTGTTCCTCTCTCTTCAACCTTCCTCATCTTTCCTGTTTCAATTGACAAAACCAATATTCACCCAGTCATCCAGGACTGAAATCTTGTAGTCAATGTTAATTTTTTCCCTTCATTCTCCAATCAGTTTCCAAGTCCTATCAATTTCCCTTGCTAAAATAAGTCTTGCATCCATCTTCTTATCATTACCATTGCCATCATCCTTATCCAGGCTCTCATTATCTTTTGTAATAACCTCCTAATTGATCTTTCTGTCTTACTGTCTCATTTCTCTATTCTCCAACATAGAATCATAGAAACTCGAATTCCCGGAATCATAACTGGGAGGGGCCCTGGAAATCTCATAGATGGGGAAACTGTGTCTCCACAAAGACAAGTGACTTCCCCAAGGTTACAAAGCTCGTAATTAGTGGAACTTTCCTTATACTTTGCAGCCAACTACGACCTTTGCCAGCCCGCTGATCACCAAAATCACTTAATTGCATGAATAGCGAAGAAAAAAAAAAGAAAACCCTCATCTTCCTAATGCATAGTTATAATGATATCACTCCTCAGCACCCCAAAATTTTAATAGTTCCTCATTCTCTGGAGGATAAAATACCTTTCCTCAAACATGTAAATTGTCCCTTGGTCTAACTCCTCAGGCCAATTCTAAAATATATCAAACAAATACTGTCTGACTATTCTAGTTCATGGCTTAAATTGGGAGCATTTGAGAAATAAAACCAAGGGTTTTCTGGCATGGGAAAGTCTACCTTCCCCAAAATAAAACTTGCACAACAATCACCTCAAGGAGATGTCAAAAGGTAGATCTCACTTTTAAGAAAATTCATTATATTAAATAGAGCACTGTGACATAGGTGTACAGTGACTTTCAGGTACACTTGGGGATTTAGCTACTGGTTCATTTCCTAATCTGATTCTTTCTCTTTAGGTTCAAAGGCAGTCTAGTGGGTAAGTTTTGATATAGTCTCAGAAATAATGGATATCTTTCTAATTAGCTTGACTCCCACCATGAAGCAAGACCAGGATAATCTGTTCTCCCATGGGCTAGCTTCCCTTCTCTCTAATAGGAGTCCATAAACTTGTGGGTTTATATAAATCACTATTATTGACCCTGAAATTTATTAACAATACTCATCAGCATCATTTATTAACATCAGTAAGCACTTATTAAATAACAAAAAATGCAAAGAAACATTCAAAGTTAGAAGATTGTTAAGGGTCAAACACCTGAATTCACCTATTTTTTCTTTGCTTTAGCATATTTCCAGTTGTTTAAGGGTAAGATTTATAAATGATGGGATTAGAATTTGAATTCTAAATGAGATTTTCCCACTTTGTTGGAGAAAAGCAGGGGGAAGAAAGGCATTGTCTTGATTTCATTCTTATCAACTATCCCAACTGCTACCTTGGCCTAGTTTCAGCCTTAGCTCGTACTTTTCACATGCCTGTTTTGTCTCCTCCCACTCTTTTTTTCTTTTTTATGTTTATTTATTTATTTTTAGTTTTCAATATTCATTTCCTCAAAATTTTGAGTTCCAGATTTTCTCCCCATCTCTCCTTTTCCCCCACGCCAAAACACTGTGCATTCTGATTGCCCTTCCCCCAATCTGCCATCCCTTCTAACACACCCCTCCCTTCCCTTATCCCCATCTTCTCTTTTCTTGTAGGGTAAAATAGATTTCTATACCCCATTACCTGTATTTCTTATTTCCCAGTTGCATGCAAAAACAATACTCAACATTTGTTCCTAAAACTTTGAGTTCCAGCTTCTCTCCTTTCCTCTCTCCACACCCATCCCCACTGAGAAGACAAGCAATTCAATATAGGCTGTATATGTGTAGTTTTTCAAACAATTGCCATAATAGTCATATTGTGAAAGACTATATTTCCCTCCATCCTATCCTTCCCCCCATTTATTCTATTCTCTCTTTTGACATTGTCCCTCCCCAAAAGTGTTTACTTCTAATTACTCCCTCCTCCCATTTGCCCTCCTTTCTATCATCCCCCCCACCCCATTTATTCCCTTCTCCCAAACTTTTCTGTAGTGTAAGGTGTAATTTCATACCAAATTGAGTGTGCATGTTATTCCTTCCTTAAACAAAATGTGATGAGAATAAGCTTCATTTTTCCCTCTCACATCTCCTCTTTTCCCCTCCACTGAAAACATTTATTCTTGCCTGTTTTATGAGAGATAATTTGCCCCATTCCATTTCTCCTTCTAATATATCCCTCTCTCATCACTTAATTTTATTTTTTAGATGTCATCCCTTCCCATTCAACTCATCCTGTGCCCTCCATCTGTGTGTGTGTGTATGTATGTAATCCTTCCAACTATCCAAATATTGAGAAAAGTTTCAAGAGTTAGAAATATTATCTTTCCATGTAGGAATGTAAACAGTTCAACTTTAGCAAGTCCCTTATGATTTTACTTTCCTGTTTACCTTTTCATGCTTCTCTTGATTCTGGTGTTTGAAAGTCAAATTTTCTATTCAGCTCTGGTCTTTTCATCAAGAATGCTTGAAAGTCCTCAATGTCATTGGATGATCATTTTTTCCCCTGAAGGATTATACTCACTTTTTCTGGGTGGGTGATTCTTGGTTTTAATCCCAGTTCCTTTGACTTCTGGAATATCCTATTCCACGCCCTTTGATCCTTTAATGTAGAAGCTGCTAGATCTTGTGTTATCCTGATGGTATTTCCACAACACTTGAATTGTTTCTTTCTAGCTGCTTGCAATATTTTCTCCTTGATCTGGGTACTCTGGAATTTGGCAACAATATTCCTAGGAGTTTTTCTTTTTGGATTTCTTTCAGGAGGTGATTTGTGGATCTTTTAACATTTATTTTACCCCCAGGTTCTAGAATATCAGGGTAGTTTTCCTTGATAATTTCATGAAAGATGATGTTTAGGCTCTTTTTGGGATCATGGCTTTCAGATAGTCCCATAATTTTTAAATTGTCTCTCCTGCATCTATTTTCCAGGTCAGTTTTTCTAATGAGATATTTCACATTGTCTTTTATTTTTTCATTCTTCTGATTTTGTTTTATAATTTCTTGGTTTCTCATGAAGTCATTAGCTTCCATCTGCTCCATTCTAATTTTTCAAGAACTATTTTCTTCAGTGAGCTTTTGAACTTCTTTTTCCATTTGGCTAATTCTGCTTTTTAATGCATTCTCCTCATTGGCTTTTTGGACCTCTTTTGCCATTTGAGTTAGTCTATTTTTAAAGGTGTTATTTTCTTCAGCATTTTTTGGGTCTCCTTTAGCAAGCTGTTGACTCACTTTACATGTTTGCTTGCATCACTCTCATTTCTCTTCCTAATTTTTCCTCCACCTCTCTTACCTGGTTTTCAAAATCCTTTTTGAGCTCTTCCATGACCTGATATTTATTTTGCAAATTTATTTTGGAGGTTTTGGATGCAGAAGCCTTGATTTTTGTGTCTTCCTCTAATGGTAAACTTTGTTCTTCCTCATCTGAAAGGATAGAAGAAAATACCTGTTCATCAAGAAAGTAGCTTTTTATAGTCTTATTTTTTTCCCTTTTTGGGGCATTTTCCCAGTCAGTTACTTGACTTTTGAGTCCTTTATCAAGAACAGGGTATACTCTAGGGACCTATAAGTTCTTAGTTCCTCTAATGTGGCACAATCAAGGGAGAGAAGTTTACTCCTCTCCTGCCCTGCACTCTGGTCTAGGAGCAACCCCAAGCTTTTCTGCCCAGGATCTGTAAGTAGGGTTCCCTCTCCTGAGCCTCCACCAGCTCTACCACGCCAGCCAGCACTCCTCCTCACCCCAGGACCACCAGTCAGGGCTGAGACCCATATCAGTTGCTCAATTCCCCCAGGACTTTGAGGCTTAGGGCTCCAAAAATGAATGCTGCCACTTCAGTGGCTACTGCTGGCAGGGTAAGACCACATTCCCTTGTCACCCAGGTGAAAGCCCTTTCTTACTGACCTTTGAAGCTCTCTTTGGTGTTTGTGGGTTGAGCAACCTGGGGGCTATAGCTGCTACCCAGGATTTCATACCTGAAGCCTGCTCCAGTCTTGTCCCTGCCATGCCACACAGCCAAGGCTGTGTTGCTCTCTGCTCTGAGCCCAGTGCGATAGACATTTCCTGTTGGCCTTCCATGCTGTCTTGAGCTGAAAATCTCTTTCACTGTGTCAGTTTTTGTCTTCTGCTCCTCTAAAATTTGTTTAGAGTCATTTTTACAGGGTATTTTATGGGCTGTGTAGAAGAGCTTCTACAGCTCAGTCCTTCTACTCCACCATGTGTCCTCCCATTCTTAAAGCTATGTACTCACATCCTATCTCTACCCTCTCTACTTCCTCACCTTATCCTTTCCCCATGTAGCACCCACAAAGTTAGATAAAGGTCATTTCCTTGAGACCATTGGAGCTCCTCCCCAAACTGGATACTGCTGAATGTCTGGGAACAGTCTCAGATTCTCTATCATCTTAGTGACGTACTTTACAAAATCTCTGTGATTCTAAGTTTTGGTCACCTAGTGCTACCAAAACAAGAGCAAACATAAAATAAACCATAAATAAAATTCAGACACATAAACATATACATACATATGCATATACCTGTATAATGTATGTGTATATGTGTATGAGTGTATACATGTATGTATGTAAATGCATATTTCCCTCTATCTCTATCTCTACATATCTTTTCACAGTTTGTGTCCCTCATGCCTGGAATGAATTCCCTCATCTGTGTATTTTAGAATGATTCAGTGTTTGCCCAAGTGCACTTCTTCTACAAGTCCTTTCCATTCACCATGAGCTCCCTCTTCTCCCTCTCTCTACTTCATAAAGGCTCTTGTCCTCATCCCTCATTGCCTCTCCCTTTACTCCAGTCTCTCAAGCTGCCCCATGGGTGCCCCCCAAAGTTCTGTGCTGAATCCTCTTCTCATATGGTGACCTTATTAGTTTCTATGTGTTTAATTATCATCATCAATATAAATAGCCAGTCCCAGTTGCTGTCCTGAGCTCCAGTCATGCATCTCCACCTTCCTAGTAGATAATTCAAACTAAATATTCCGAAGGCTTCTCAACATGTCTAAAATGGAACTCAATTCTCTTTCCCCAGACTCACCAAAACCCTCTATACTAATAGAAAAGGTAGGATGGGATAGAGGAGAGTGTTAGGGGAAAAGATAGTAAGTTCTGTTTTGGTCATGTTGAATTTAAGATATCTATTGGGTATCTAATTTGAGATGTCTGAAGTAACAGAAGATGTAAAATTTGAGTTTGGTGGAGAGGTTAGGACAGGATAGACAGATTTGAGAATCACCAGCATAGAGATCCATGGGGGCTGATGATATTATCAAGTACAATATAGTAGGAAAAGAGCCCAAAACAGAACCCTGTGGGACACCTATGATTAGAGGGCATGATCTTGATAAGGATCTAGCAAAGAAAACTGAGGAGGAACAGGTAGATAGACAGGAGGAGAAACAGGAGAGAGTGGTGTCCCAAAAAACAAGAAAGAAGAGGAGAAGAGAAAGAGATCAACAGAATCAAAGACTACAAGACATAAAGGACAATGAGGATTGAGAAAAGGCCATTGAATTTGTCAAGGAAGAGATTATTGGCAATTTTGAAGAAAGTAGTTTTGCTATAATGATGAGGTCAGAAGTAAGGCATTAAGAAGAGATCTAGAGAGAAAGTGGAGGTACCTATTGTAAACAGCCTTCAGAAGGAGTTTAGCCTCAAATGACAGAAGAGAAATCGGAAAATAGCTAACAGAGATAGAAGAAGCAAGCAAGTTTTTTTTTTTGGTGTGTGTGTGTGTGTGTAGATAAAGAAGACATGGACGTGTTTATAGGCAGAAGGGAAGGGAGCCAGGAGACAGGAAGAAATTGAAGAAAAGTAATAGAGTGGAGATGACAGAGGGGGCAATCTATTGGAGGAGACAAGATGGAATGCAATCTCTTGATCAGGTAGCAGAGTTAATCTTGGTGAGGAGTAAGGCTACCTCATCATGTCAGACAGGGGTGAAGGAGGAAATAGAAGGCATCCAAAATGATAGGAGATGAGGAAGAGGAGAGAAGAGGGAGTTCATAGCAAACTGCTTCAATTTCTTTTTAAATACATGCTGAGCTAAAGGATAAAGGGAAGGGGAGCCATGAAATATTTGAGAAGGGATGAAAAGATTCAGAAGAGCCACTGAGAAGATTGTGAAAATGAGTTAATAAGGGAGGCATAGAAGAATAGCTCGGAAGCAATAAGGGCCCTGTGGAGGTAGTGTAACATGAATTTGTAGGGGATCCAGTCAGAATGGTTGCATGATTTTCTATACTTTGATTCCACAGCAAATGTGTAAGAGTGAAGAGGCTGGATGGTGATCCAAAGCTGAGACTCGGAAATGTATAATCAATAAAATGATAAGGAGACTAGAGATGCAAGAGAAAAAGACAGTACAGAGTTGAATTGGTTCACCAAGGGTCCAAGATAGGGGAAAGGGGAGAGAGTGGCTTGTACAGGGGAGATGGGCTGGAGAGAGAATTGAGTGATAGATGAATAGTAGAGTTTTATAAGGGAAGGCAGAGAGAGAAAGAGAGAGAGAGAGAAAGAGAGAGAGAAAGTCAATTGTTGTTGTATTCGTCCTTCACTGCCCAAGAAGACCATGCCATCTGAGAAATGATGACATGACTTGCACTTGACTTCGTTTTGAGTGAGGGAGTGCTGTGCAAGGTCATCAGCCTCACTTCTCCTTCGGAACCATCTGAATCCAGTGACCAGATATTCATCAGGATGACTGGAGATGACCAGAATGCACTGGGGATCCTTGGCCCATGCAGGTATTCACTTAGGGTGAGGTAATACCCGTTCATTGAATAGGCCTATTTAAGAGATAGCCAGGGCATAGCCCCTTTAATGAGGCAAAGAAAAGAAAGACATCAGGGGAAAAGCAACTGTTCCTATTGATAATCACTTTTAAGCCAGAAGGGTCCAGAAGAGAATCTTCAGACAGGGGGTAGGAGCCCCATGGTGTCTGAGCTTCACAGTGCATGAAAATGATCTCAAAGAAGAAAACAGTAACTGCTGTGGTGTTGATGGGGGAAAGGCCTCCTGCAAGAGGTAGGATTTGAAATAAATCTTATAAGAAGTCAGGAAAATTAAGAAGCTAAAATTAGGAGGCAGAGCATTCCAGGCTGGGCAATAGCCAGGGCAAAGATGAAGAGTATGGAATTTGACCCTTACTCAGTAATAGAATGTGATAATCACCTTCCTGTTTTGGGGTCAGGAATCTGACATTTTCTAGCTGTTTAACATTAGGCAAAACCCTGAATCTCTCTGATTCAGTTTCCTCATCTTCGAAATAATACTAACTGCATCATCTGCTGGATGTTGTTGCTATGAGGATCAAATGGTATGAGATACAAATATAAAGTACAATATAAATTCCAGCTAGTATTCTTTTATCCCCCTTTTAGAAAAGAAGCTTCTTGAAGCTAAGGTCCATGTTGCACATATACTGATATTCCTCATTATACTTAGTACTTAGCCCAGAAGACAGGCAACTAATATTGAATGAGTATAATTAGGTCATGCATCTTTCTGCAAAACACATTCTTCTTTCTAACTTCTTTATCTCAATTAATGGCAACATTCTTCAAATGATACATGATAAAAAACATTGGAGTCATCTTTTATTTATCAGTAGTTTCCCAAATCAAGTCAGTTGTCATGGCGTATGTATTTAAGAGTACGATTATCTTCATGTGGCTGAGGTGTGGTAGAGGAGTAGGTCATGGGAAATGAATAGGGTAAGGAACTGAGTGACTAGGGCATTTGAGAAAAGAGTTCATATGTATATTGATATCCTCCCATAAGAGGTCAGTAGTTGAGGAAGACAAAAAAATTATCAATCATGTACCAAACTCATTGAGAGGGGGAAAGGAAGTGACCTGGATATCTGTATGCATCCGATACCATGAGATTGAGTGGGTTGTAGAGATGAGTTGTACAAATCTCAAAGGAGCAGAAATTACTTAGTGATGGAAATAGGAAAAGAACTTGGAAATGGCAATGCAAGGCAAAGATTATTCCAGTGCTTGTGACTAGGAATTGCTTCATTCAATTCTTTTTGTATCACCAGTGTCTGGAACATAGTAGATACTCAATAAATGTTCAATGATTAATTAATTGGTTTCCTTGTCCTCCCAAATGGTAGTGGTCTTCACTTCATGAAATTACTTAGCATTTACTTCATATATGCCTTTTATTTGCTCATTAATATACATGAGAAGCATGTATGATAATGGAAAGACAGCTGTTCTTGGAGGCAAGAAAACCTTTCTCTTACACCTACTAGGTGGATGACCAGGAGCAATACAGTTCACCCAGCTTTCATCCCGGGCAAATTCACGTGAATGTAAGCTACAGAATTTTGCTTATTTATATGAGAGAAGGGAGTTATCCCACTGACTTTTCCCTGCACCAGTGTAATCACAACTTCAAACCAAAAAAAAAAAGTCTGAATACATGAGGCATCACCCCAGTAGAATATAACCTCCTTGAAGGTGAAAACTGTTTCACTTCTATCTCTGTGCCCTCAGTAGCTAGCACAATACCTCACAGATCACAGACACTTACCTATTGCTTTTTTAATTGAATAGAATGTTTGTGGATACACTTTGCAAAATGAAATACATGCTACAATATTGCATTGATTTATGATTATTTATATCACTCTATAAATAATTCACTATAGAGTTTTTAACAGTGACCCATGCCCCTCTCAAATATTTAGAACAGTATTTACTTTATTAAAAGTTCAGCTTATTTGTAGCTTGTTACATTAAGCAGAGTAGACCAGGATTTTCAAGAGTTCATTTATTCCATTTTGGAGACTTAGTCTCCTTTCTTTAAACCCTCCAAGCTTCTCTATTTGGACTTTCCCATTTGCTATATTAGTGATGATATGGGAGCAGGGTGCAGGGGGAGGGTCAGACTATTATTAAAAGAGCAGATGTGGAACAGAGAAGATGTATAACTTGCCTCTTTCCATCCATTGGCCTCTTCATCTCCTTTCTTCCCCTTTGCATTGTTATCTTCCTCACTCCCTCCCCCTCCCATCTTCCACTAAACAAAACTGGTATTCACACTCACTACAGTATTTATTTGAAATCATGAAGGAGTGGGCCTCAGCCCACCAGTAAAGAGACTACTCCAAATCATCAGCCACCTTCTCATGCTGCCGCATGCCCCACCCTTTCCATGTTTTGGCTGTATTCCAAAGAAAAGGAGTGTGCTGGACACCTCAGCCAATCCATTCACAGTCACAGACCCAGGCAATGAAATTTTTGCTTTTCTATGGTGCTCCATTGAAACAAGAGCTTGTAAGATACAAAGAGGTACACAACAACACCCTCATTCCATTCTGAGTGAGGATTGGATGAGCATAATTGCTTACAGGTGCAGGTGAACTTTCTGGAGAGGGGCAGTAAGGGTGAGGCTTAAGGAATGAGACTGTGGGGTTTTTTTTTGGGGGGGGGTGGAGAAAAACAGAAGGAAAAGAGAAAAAACCCATAGCCACCGTAGTGCATTCAGTATACACCAGCAGTGGTGGTCTGGGCCAATGCTGAACGTTTGTGCATTGGACAATGGCACAGCCTGGCCTGACTATTATCAGCTGCTGTTTGCTGGTTAGCTTTCCCTTTATTCTAGTGCACAATACAAGCCTTTATCACCCTTCAGTCATAGTGACTCTTGAGGAATACATCTGGTTTTCTCTTTCAGCAGCTCTGAAAAGGTCAGCCTGTTCGTTTCTTATACACAGGACACCACATTTTTTCCCCCTCTGAACTGGAAAGACAGACCTACACCTTTTCTTCCCTCCTGGTACATAATTAGACATGGTGTCGCTCTAGAAGCTAGCCTGCCAACCCATCCTCAGTAACTCTTTCACAGACAGTGAGGCCTGTTTGTAGCCAGTGCCAAACTCCTGCGTCTGTTCACAAAGGCACTGCTCAGTCTTCCACTGACACATTGCTGGGGGGTTGGGTGGGGGCTTGGGGGGAGAGGATTTTGTGTGTGTATGTGTTGTTTGGTAATTACGATGATGACTTTCCCAACACGATGCCTGACAGACACTCTCTCTAGTAGAAGGAAGGCTCCAGAATTTCTGCAAAAATACAATTTTAATCATTTTTCACTTCAGTGATGTTCAGGATTCTTCATGCGCATTGTAACATAATAATAAACGTGCCCATGAGGAAAGAATGATCAGCAGCTGGTGTCTGACAAATTATCTCATTCAAAGCAGGCAAACAGCTCAAAGTTGTGATCGACTAGAGCATAAAGAGATAATTTGGCACCTCCTTTGTACGGCAGCACTTGGAACTGGACAGGAGAGAGTGACTGTCGAGGTCTTCACCCTATATTCCCTGGTGTAGCCTTCCTCTGGTGGCCCAGCTGTCTCTGAGCTGCAGGGAGGGCTGTCCATCAGCACCAGCCCTACATAGCATCCCTGACCACTGAGGCTACAGAGGGGACAGTGAGTGTGGCTCCCTCCTCCAGCATGGGCTTTGCAGAGGAACAATTACCAAGAACTGCCCGGAGAGGAGAGAGAGAAGAAAAGACAATGCTTCATGACATGAATTATTGACTTACCAGAACAAGACAAGGAGGCTCAAATTAATTTCATTTAGGATAAGTGGATGCTCACTGGGGCTCAGACAGGGGAACATTTGGTCTAAAACTGCTGGCTTATTCACTTGCCCTGCAAGTCCCGTTTAGATGCCTTGGTTTGAATCAACAATGCTTGAAATGAATCCAGGTTCCTTTCCCAGCCTCCCCCTTTTCTTCCGCCCCTTTCACACCATGGAGGCAATGTCTCCTTTTGTGTCTCCAGCTTTCTCAGCTGAGGCTGAGGAAGCCATCTATTGAAGGAGAGCCACATCCGGCCAGTTGGGAGGAGGAGTAGGGTGTCCTCTGCTAGAGCTTAGAGCCTCAGTGGTCTCAGTTCGATGTAAGCTGACATGGTGTTAATGAGTCAAAATGACTTTCATGGGAGAAAGCCCTGCAGTGGTTCACAGTTTGGGGTCTATTTTTAGCACAGCTGGAAAACACAAGCACACAGAGATATTGTTTGCTGGCCTGACTACTGAGGCACATAATATCCCGCTCCCAGGAGGGTTAATTCCCTATTCATGAGCAGTCCTGTGCTTCAGACCAGTCTAGTCAAATGTGCGCATTGCTCCACAGGAGGGGAAGGAAACTCAGTTGTCCAGCTTCCCCAAGATCATGGCCAGTGGTTATCTGATTTCAGGGTAGAGAGCTGAGAAGAGAGAGGGATTATAGAGGATGGATATGCTGATAAAAGAAATAAGTTCTTTTCATTCTTGGACAGAATGACTGAGGGACCGCACTCAAGCTCCCTCTCTGAAGAACAGAGATGATCTTGGCTAATCTAGATGTTCTGCTGATATAATTTGAGACAGAGAGATGGGATGAGAAGAAATCTCCTGAGATGGCATGCTTGTGAAATATTTGATCTCTGCAAAAAAAGAGCCTCAGTTTCCACAACTATAAAAATCCATTTTAAAAAAAATCGTTTACCTTTAAAAGATGTGGTAATGATTTTCCATAAAATTCTTGGGCATGCTAGAATGAGAAGAAGAAAAAACAGAACCACAATTGCAAGGCAACATTTCTATTCCAAGACTATTCTCATAACATGAAGCAGGGCAACCCTAACCTGAAAATGTCTTACCCCCTCCCCCAACCAGCCTAGAATCATAATGGCTTTGAGATAACGTTTCACTACAGCGTAGGGAGATATTTTGTTTCAGATAATTATCAAAAAGTTCTCCAGACAGGGTTATAAAATCTATTCCTTCAGAGACTTGATGGAGTTGAAAAACCCAATGTGTAACCAGTAATCTAGTTTGAAGTTGGATGCCAGACTAGACTACTCCTCTCAGTCTTGAGTAACTTATTTCGGCTTCTTGATTCTGTTTACCTGCTTCTCGGTCAGTCATTGTACTTGGGCAATCAAGTATGCAATGTGGAGTAGGTTTCTGTGAGAGCTTTCAGCATAATATTCATCCATCAATTCATTCAATGAGGCAGTTGAGATATGGAAAGAACACATGAGAAAGAAGACCCAGCTTCCAGAAACTGAGTAGACTTAGGGCAAGCAAACAAAACAAAACAAACAACCCCCCCAAAAAAATACCCAATTATTATATTATCTTGTCCCAAATTTATCATCTAATTTCCTCATCTTTTTGGCTGACTTCTATGAGGTCACCTAGGGAGCCAATGGCCATGACTTTGTGAAAATTTGAGAATCAAGGTCTTCTACCCCTACTGCCCACCCCCAGAGAGAGATACTCATGTAACTAGCCATGTGACTTGAGAAAATTTATTTCCCTTTTTGGACTTTTTTTCTCCTATAAAAGGAAGGTGTGGGATTAGATTTTCTCTAAGGTCCCTTGTAATTCCACAAATCCAGGACCAGTTGGGTTTTTTTTGGGGGGAGGGGTCTGTTTTATTGAAAGCACTGTCCAAAATGTTGTGGGGATACAGCTTAATAGAATTTATGATCCCTGTCTGTAAGAAGCTTGTAGTCTAGAAGGAGGGATGTGACATAGACACATAAAAAGTTAAGTAACTATTATAAGACAAGGATGTAAGAGTTTGCATGAGGCAGCATGAGAGACAGCATCTAGTGGATTGAGAGGCAGTCAGGGTCCCCTGGGTTCTAGTCCTCCCTGACACATACTGAGCTTATGACTCAGGGTAAATCACTTAACTTCTCAGTGCTTTAGATAATTCTCTAAGACCACAAATTTCAGAGAAGGGATTGGTCTTGGCTGGTAGAAAGAAAATCCTTACTTGGGATTTCCCTACACCAATGAATATTACAGGTTTTATCACCATCCATATTCATATCCATGAGGCAATATATTATTAAGCGACAAATGAGTGACAGAAAACTCAAATTTTGCCAATCTATGGAAATGAGAGATCATGTGTCCTGGAACGACACTGGAGGGAGATCATAAAGAAATTAGACTCAAGCTAAACCTTAAAGGATGAGTAGACTTTAGATAGACCAATGGATGGAGACAGAGCTTTCTAGATACTTGAAGTACCACAAACAAAGGCCAAAATGACATAGAATATCTTGGGAATAAACCAATCTGGTGGTGTGGAGATTACAACAATAGTGCAGACAAGAGTGGAAAGAAAATGAGAAGGGTTTATATGCCAGACTAAGAGAGTTTGGACTTTATCCGATGGTGGTTTAAATGAAGAGATTCCCTGATTAGGCTAGTAAATAATTTTAATTCTTTTTAGATTATTCCATTATAATACTTCAGCAACCTTCTAGAATAGGGCATCTCATTATCAGATTTGATTATGTACATTGAATAAATGAGATCCACATGAGGCAGTTAGTACTGCTTTGGGCCATGTTAGGCAATGTCATCAGATCCAATTTTATGAGACGAACTCTGAGATCAGAGGGGCATTAGGAAAAGCAAAAATATAATATATTTTCATTACCTTGGAAGTGTGGCTTCTCAATGTAGACTAAAGAAAACTTTATTGAAATCTATGTAAAGACCTATATTTTGGGTTAGGAAGCACAAAGAGACACTAGCCAAATTCTAAAGACTAAACAAAGAACCTCAAAAAGTTGATACTGAATGCCCATGGTTCCACAGACTGAGAGTAAGTGATCTTCCTTCTCAGTGATTGGAGTTACAGCAGCACCATCATCATCATCTTCATCATCATCATTGGCGTCATCATCGTCATAACATTAAATAGCTCTTTAAGGTTGGCCATGCACTTCACAAACATTTGTTCTTCACAACAACCCTAGGAGGTAAATGCTGTTATTATGCCTATTATACGGAGAAAGAAACTGGAGCAGAGGTTAGATGACTTGCCCTGAATCACACAACTGAGGCTGAATTTGAACTTAGGTTTTCCTCAGTCCAGGCCCAGTAGTACAATGGTATAGTCCATAGTATTTAGGAGCTCTCATTTCTAGTTCTAATACTACCACTATTTCACTGTATGACTTAATTTCTCTGGGATTCAATTTTCTTTTCTATAAAATGAGAGGATTGATCTGGCTGCATCCTAAGGTTACTTTCAACTCCCTTCTGTCTAGAAAGGTTTTGTCAAGATGTGATGACAGGACCTCTATTCCAGGTTTTGGGGCAGCCACCACTACAACCCGAATCATGAAGAGAGGTGCAATCTCTGTAGCATAAGAGAGCATCCATGTTGAGATTTCAACAATTCCTTCTTGATTTGGCATGTGGGTCCATTTGTGGACTGAATGTTGTCCAAAGAATGACCTACGTAAGTTCACAGAAGGGCATCACCAAATTGGCTGCAAGGTAATGGATTTTTAAAGTAATAGTCATTCTCAAAAACCTTACACTGTGTTACAGAGGATTCATGAATTGAGAATTGCATTGGTGAAAGAAATCTTTCCACACAATTATATATCTGTGGACTATTAAACTCTCCATAATTTGTTAAGATTGTAGGATTATAGGCAAAACATATAAAGAGATTCAGGAAAGATTTAAATTCATAGATGACAGATCATTCATTTACCATCCATTTATTAAGTACCTATACTTTACAAAGCACTGTACTAGGCAATGGAAGAGATAGAGACAATTAAGATATGGTTTCTGCAGTCACAGTGGGCAGACCTATAACTGTTTAGTAAGGGAAGGTAGAGATGTTGTGGGAAGTTAAAGAAACTGACTTCTGATCATCAGAGAAATGATGCAAGAGTCAACTAGTCTATTTTGTCAGTTTCCCTTGGAGGCTTTACCAAAGACTAGGTAAATGGATGGATTGTTGGACTGGTACAGATAGAATGTTCTGCGTTATTATACTCTCTAAATGTTTAATTGTAGAAATTCAGAATATTAACTCAAACCATTGTTTTTTCCATTACATCTTGTACTTTCTGTTAATTTTTCATTGCAATGAATCAAAAAATGCTAGTGTCTCAAAAGAGTTCCAATAGCACAGTGAGTGACCAGTAGAATTTCTCCATTATTTCCATCCTCTTGATTAGTTCAGATACATAGAGGACACACATTATATTGTAGTGGAAAGGGGGTCAGGAAACATGGATTCCAGTTCTGGCTTTGCCATCAATTTTCTGTGACCATTGGCAGATTACTTCTTCTTTCTGAGCTGTGGTTTTCTCTTGTATAAAATGAAGAAATTGTATTTGATTTGTTATGTTGTTTCTAGCTCTAACATGAAGTAAATGCCATTGGTTAAAAGGAAAGACTCAGCAAGGATGTAGATGGAGCAGCACAAATTGATTCTCACTTCTGAAAAAAAAATTCTCAATCTATGCCCCAATATCATAAGCTATAGGACCATCTTCATACGTAAAGAAAATAATATTACCATAATTCATGTTGAAATCATATGTTGAAAAGGAAGCTTGGGATGATATATGTGCATATTCAATCCTCACAGGTCAGTGTCATGAAAGGCAACTAACATTTATCTTGGTTGCAGAATAATTCTCATTCTACCCTTTCCATTCAGTCAACTTTGATCATGGAAGAAACCTGAAAGGTATTGTCAAGATACACTATTGTGTTTAGGAAATGCATATAGATCCAATCATCAAATAATGCTAGAATGATAAATCTAAGAACAGAATTATAGGAATGGCTCTCAACAAATCTGTCTTTGGCACTAAATACTAATGCAACCTTTGTTTCCAATTTCAGTTGTCTTATTTGTAAAATATACAATCTGGGCTTAGTGATCTGACTAAGGATGAAGATTTATCTAGCATTTTCATGGTCTTAATCATTTTTCTCAACAATTCAGTGATTTAAATAGTTAAAGTATTACTAACCCCATCTTGCAAATGGAGAAATTGAGTCTTGAACAGACAGACATCATGGCTTATGTGATAGAATGGTAGAATTAGAGTCAGAAAGGCCCCAAATCAAATCTTCCCTCTGATACGTACAAGATGTATGACCCTAAATATGTCATTTAGGCTCTTTGAGTCTCACCTACAAAATTGGAATAATACAACCTATCTGCAATAGTTTTTGTGAAAATCAAATGAGCTAATCCATGTAAAATACTTTAGCAGTGTTAAGGTCCTATAGTAATGTGGTTATGATTACAAGAGAGGTGAAGTGATGGACCCAGGATCTCTGGGATAGTAAGGCTTTGAGCCAGGACTTACATGGAGGTTTTTTGAACTATAGCATAGTACTTGCTGCTGTATTAATTCTATGATTCAGAAATAAGAATATAGGCAAGAGGTCTCAGATCTCTTAGTCAAGTCAGCACTAGAGAAGATTCTCCTTGAAGTCCCAGAGCATGCACCAACCTCTCAATACCAAGGGCACCATTTTGAATTCCTCACCAGTATGCCTAATGACCAAGCAGAGGAAACATTCTCAGGTATGGCTCCCATTGAGGGCAGCAGGAAGAGATTCCAGATGACTCCAGCCCAAAGGTTCCAGACCTTGCTTTTGTGTATTCAAGTCTGGGCCTTTGTGTTGGCTTTTTGTACTTAGCAATCATTTTGTTTATTGTCACAGTAACCACATACATACATAGGCTTTGGTCAATATACTGCACCTATTATTTCCCAGGTTTAAATATAGTCACATCTCTTATTCTTGTTTTGATATTTAAAACGAGGAAATGACTAAAGACAAAGAAAAATTAGTTTCTGTTATTAGATTTCTTGATTCTTGATTGGTTTACAACCAGTATTTTTTTTTTCATAAAAACCCCAAAGAGACTTCCCTTGATCTATAACCCTGCTGAAGTGAATAATATCTTTAGAACACAAAAGGGACATTTAAAGTGTTTATTACATCCTCTGTATGATAGCATATTTATTAATGTGGTTCAGTGGGATGCTCCATGTAAGCTTCTGTGAAACCCATGACTTTCAGAGGTCCTTTGGAAAGTACGTATGGAGCAAAGGATGCAAGAGGATTGTTCCGGTTTGTTTTTCCCTCAAAGTAGATTAAAGAAATTGTGTTCTTATATAGATCAGTGAGTTTATAAGAGAGGACACTTCTTTCACTAATGGAGATTCTTGCCCCTTCATTCTTTCTTATATTTCCAAATTCTTGCCCATAAAATCTCTTAAAAAATAATTCCTATATAAAGCAGACATCTAACACACTCTAGGTCTTCCTTTTATCTCTTTTAATTTCCCCTAATGCACAAGTGATATGGCACTCAGGCTCTAGGTTTCTTGCCTCTCACTCAAGCTATGTGACCAACCCAGATTTTTTTCTAGTAAAACATATCATTAATTATATCTTTGATCAGTTCCTCTTTGGTAACAGGACATAATCAGTCATTTTTATATCTATCATATGTCTTTCCATTTTTCTTCAAGTTACTTGTAATTTCTGACTCTTCTGAAATCTCAGTGTCCCATAATTTTCAAACATATGTCATCACTAAGAGAATGAGAGGACAGTGGTACAGTGGATGTAGCACTGGTCCTTGAGTCAAGAGGACCTAAGTTCAAATTTCACCTTAGATACTTTCTAGCACTATAACCCTGGGCAAGTCACCTAACTCCATTTGCCTCCATTTTCTCATTTGTAAAATAAGCTGGACAAGGAAATAGTAAGCCACTCTAGTATTTTTGCCAAGAAAGCCCTCAATGGGATCATGAAGAGTTGGACATGATCAAATTGACCAAACAGCAACAAAAAGAGAATGGTAATTGACCAACTTGAAATTTTATCCATCTAATTCCATCTCTCTATGTAAATTTATGTAGGTACATAATATGTTAATATGTAATATGTAATTTTACCATCCAAAAAAGTTATGATTTTTTAAATTGAACTATAAGGCTAAAATAGACATTGATTTTGAACTCTACTACCCTGGTGAGATGAGAATTTGAGAAAAGAGATTTTAATCTATTATACTTTTAAAATATTTTTTTTCCTTTCCATCTAGATGTTCCACTTCCTTAAAGACATTGGTAAATTAATCATTCCCAGTACTCCTCCCATTCAAGATGAGATCTCTTGTTGCCTCTTAATAGAGAGGGCACAGAAAGGGGAATCAAGGAGGAAAGAAATGAAAATGTTGAAGGTAGGGGTGCGGCAAGTGTAAACAATAGAAGAGAAAGAAAACCACAGAGGTAGGAGAAAATGTAGAGAAAATATTTGGGGATTACAGGAGGGAAGGAAACTATGAGATGATGAGACAATCATAACATACATATCTTAAAGGTCAAGTGAAAAGCTTATTTAATTCCTCTTTTACCATTTAGTTTCTAAGTCAGCCTGTCTGAATACAATGAACAGCTCCATGGTGCTGAGCTGAATACTAAATTTAGATATTAGTTCTACTTTTCACCCAGGAGATGGATGTGGGCACTCTTCTTTTACATAAATGATGCTTTCACTACTGCTATTTTCTGTCTTCCCATCCTCCCCCTAAGTTTTCTCAATGAGAAAGAAAATTCTGGCCTTTCCTGTTGACTTAAACTTCCTTAACTAGAAAGGTTGTTTTTTTTCTCCGTCCCTATGTCCTCATTCATAATCTTCTTCATTAATTAACACATCTATGTATTTATTTATCTGCCTATCTTTCTATCTATCTTCCCAACTGTCTATCATTTATCTATCAATTTTCTATCTATCCATCTACCTTACCTTGGGCATAGTCCATCTATAAAATACTGTGATTCATTAAAAAGCAAAATTTCAGTCATTTTAGGCTTCAAGATTCTAGCATCTACTGATTCAATTCCTGACCATCTAACTTTTTCATTCTGTTGTTATGGCATAGTCAATAGAGTGCTGGATATGAAATCTGAAAGTCTAGAGTTCATACCCTGCCTCTGACATTTACTTGCTGTGTGATCTTGAGCAAGGCATTTAATCTCTTATAGTCTTAGTTTTCTTATCTATTAAGCAGAGATATGAAAAGTTTTAATACCCAAATAAGATCAAATGAGAAATATATTTTATATATTTATATGATACATATAATACACATAATAATACAATAAAATACAATACATATAAAGTACTTGGCAAACTTTAAATTAGTATAGGAAGAATGGTTATTTTTGTTCACTCGTTTGATTTGGTATCTCCAAAATGTTCCTGATGTCTAAAGAGCTGTTTGCTTTATTACAGAAACACCATTAAGTTACCAAAACAATGTTAAGCAGTGGGCGATTATTCAGTCTGATAGCCTTGTAGAATATAGTGGTCCTCATCCTAAATTCCAACTCATAAGTCTGGTTTCTAAAAGAGAGCCTAGCTCTCCTTTGAAGGCTTTCACAGTACTTCCTAAGAGTTTGGGGCTATGAAGCTATGTGGCACACTGTGTAGAGTACTTGACCTGAAATCAAAAAGACTTTATCTTCCCTGAGTTCGAATCTGGCCTCAGATACTTAGTAGTTGTGTGACCTTGGGCACTTTCTTGCTGTGTTAACCCTGTTTGCCTCAGTTTTCTTATTTATAAAATGAGCTAGAGAAGGAAATGGCAAACCATTCTAGTACCTTTGCCAAGAAAACCCCAAATGGGGTCATGAAGTCAGACATGACTGAACAACCCAACAGATTCAAGCACTACCTTTTCAGACCCTGTTCTTGTATGTTCTTCCTAATATCAGTTGCTCAGAGCTAGTATTAGCCTCTGCAGTTTCATTTAATGAGTAAATATTGCTCCACTATCAATTTAACCATTTGAAATCAACTTTTATAAAAGGATATTTACTGAAAGTAAATAGCAGTACCAAAGAACCAAAACATTCCTGTGGAAAAGGAAGCAAAAATCTCTCCTATAATAGGTTAGTACCTGGGGAGAGTTGGGCTCAAATCGCAGAGCACTCACAGCCCGAAGTTCACTCCTGAATTAAACGTAGCCACTCAACAATTTGGTCTCTTGTTACAGAGTTTTAGCTGCTAGCTTAAGCAAGCTGCTCCATGGGACCATCCAGGCACACTGGACTTAATTGGTAAAAAACTCTGATATGAATTCCTACCCTTAAACATCTTTAAAAACCTTCTACCAAAGGAAAGAGACAGAGGAGGTGGCTCTATTCCAAACACAGGCTTTCCTAGGAAGCCATGTACTTGCCAGCTACCTGGTCACCAAGTAAGATAGACCTTGAGGCTTTTTCCTTACCTACAGGTCCATAGCAATTTATCCTACTCACTTGAACATAACCGAGGAGAAAAGAGGTCAAGTTGCCATCCATGGGAGTTTTTTGAATGTATACTCGCTTCTGGAGCAGCCAAATGAAAAGTGTTTCCTTATCATACAGTAAATAGATAGGAAAAGTCCTAGGATACCTATGCTTACTCTGGGAGCAGGGTTCTTCCATTACATATTATCAGACACTTCATCACCAAGCACCCTCTCCCCAAGGTGGGCTGGCAGCAGGCAAGTGAGTGCTCCCATTGGCCAATCCCCATTAAAACAGTTATCCTTTCCACATTGTGACTCTCCTCATCACAGGTTTCAATATATTGTGGGTTGGCATAAGAAATTAAATGGAAATTTTGAGGGAGTTTTGTAGAAGCCACAGATGACATACATGCAAAGGCCAGCAGATGACATCGAAAAAGTTTAAAAACTCAGAAATGCATACAATATATGTATAGTATTCTATAATAGCAAGATATTTTATCTTTTAATACCACAATAATTCAGACTTCTTCTCTGGTACAAAGGGAGGACCAAAAATTTTATGTGAATTTTCCAGATCACAGGAGCACCAGCGCCTAACTCCCATGGTGTGGAAGAAATAACTGCACTTCTCTCTGTAGATAGGGACTCTGAGGCATGGAGAAGATGCAAAGGCTTAAGGTTACGCAGAGGTCTTAATTGGACGGAGAACTTGATCTCTCAGTTTACATCCCTTGCCTCTGTTCTGTAGATATGCTTACCTTCAGGGACATTCATTCATTCATTCATTCATTCATCCATTCATTCATTCATTTTATGCTTACTAGGTAATGTGCCAGGCACTGAATGACATTCAAATGTGAATAAAGCATAGCCCCTACCCTCATCAGTAGGGGTCATACGAAAATATACAAATCACAATAATAGCAAGCAGAATACAATGAAGTGTTAAAAGGCATAAATCATCAAGAGAGTCAAAGTTGGTGACAGAGAACCCAAAAACCTCTTCCCAAACTTTGACTTCAAAGTGATCTGTCAGTTTGCTAGCCACGATGAAATGAGACCAAACATTTTTCAGAATTAAAAAATATTTTTCTTGCCTCTAAATAATAACTACTTGAAAAGTTGACATCAAAATTATTTTCTTGCCCAAATTTCTTTCTCTTCTCCATCATTCATGCATATTGGCTTGTTATTACTCGAGAGAACTGAGCTGCTGGGTTTTTGAAAAATGTGTTTGTTTTTTTTTAACTACACACATAAGACAGGACTACATGTATTTTGCATTTTCTAAATATGCCCACAATCAAATCCTGTCCCTCAAAAACGTGTTTACAAAGAAAAAAAAACAATCACCTCATTTTTAGTGCACCATCATGTCTGCCATGTGCAAATCCAGTTCCTTCGTTTATGAGCACAAAAGGTGCCACTCATTCTGTTTAAAGGGCAATTATGTTGTTTAAATATGTATCCATTATACTTGGGCATTTACTTTCCTTCTCTCATTTAGGTTCTGTCTGCATGAAGCAAGCATTTCAAACTATGTTACTATATGTCCTCAGAGTATTTTTTCTTCCCCTATAAGAGAATTCAGAAGAGGTGAAGGAGAGCAGAGCAAGGGAACTTCTTAATATCCGTTTCAGAAAGCTTGAGTCTAGAAACTCCACAAATTTATAGAGTTTGGAATAACTTTAAGAAACCAACTATTCCAACTCAGCAGTTTTATAAATGAGGCAGCTGAGTTCCAGAGAGGTTAAGGGACTTGTCCAAAGTCACACAATTAACGTCAGAGATGAATCTGCAACAACACTCCCCTGCCTCGTTGCTGAAAGGTCTTTCCACTACTCTGGCTCCTTATGTGGAGAATCCCCTTCAGCTGAGATAGGAGTTAACCCTGAATCTGAATAATCATTCATTCAATAAATATTTGCTGAACATTTCTATATGAAAGGCAGCTATAAAGATGACATTTACTCTTAAAATGCTTTCTTAAAAAAAAAAAAGATTTCTTCTCTCCATGCTTTCCATATTGGCAATATCATCCAGTTTCATCATCAAGCAGCCAGGACTTTTGACATAATCAGGTCCTAAGAGAAAAGGAATCACTCAGGAGACCTTAACCTTTGCTCACCTGGGGATAAAATTTCACAATCACCAATTCCTTTTGGAATGTACGCTACCTGAAAGGTGAGGAGACATAAAACTTAATTGAGAAGACAGAACCTAGAACATGAATCTCTCTATAACATTCTCCTCAAGCGCTTATCCAGCCTCCACTGGAAGATATCCATTAATGGGAAATTCATTATCTCCTTAAAAAAATCATGAAAGGAAAATACACCTGAGGAATTCCTGGGTTATGTCATCATCACTTTGAGATCCTCTTAACATTTAGCTCATATCTAAAAAACATTCACTTCATAGGACTGGCAGAATTATGGGATTAGAATGTATGAAGGAATCCAAGGAATCCAAAACCTTGTGCTGTTTTTTCTTCCCTATGGCTTACAAATGTGGCCTCATTGCAGTCACTACTGAAGTAGCAGTACTAGTCACCTTCCCACAGTAGCTGTCTTTGCCCTTCTAATCTTGATTAAATGAGATAATATTTATGAAGGACTTAGCACAGTGTCTGGCTACATAGTAGGTCCTTCATTAATATTTGCTCTCTCTCTCTCTCTCTCTCTCTCTCTCTCTCTCTCTCTCTCTCTCTCTCTCTCTGTCTCTCTCTGTCTCTTTCTCTCTGTCTCTTTCTCTCTGTCTCTTTCTCTCTGTCTCTGTCTCTCTGTCTCTCTGTCTCTCTGTCTCTCTCTCTCTTTCTCTCTGTCTCTTTCTCTCTCTCTCTCTCTCTCTCTCTCTTTCTCTCTCTCTCTCTCTCTCTCTCTCTCTCTCTCTCTCTCTCTCTCTCTCCCCTTCTCCCCCCCCGCCTCTCTCTCTCTCAGGCACATTCAGCAAAATGACTGTTTACAGATATCTCAAAGAGGAATTGACTCCCTTGGTAACTGTTAAGGCCCTCATCACTAAAAGTTTTCAAGTCAAGCTTGACTAGATGACTAGTAAGCACTTGTTTGTATTTATTTATGTACATTCTCTCTGCCCTGATAGAATGTAATCTCCTTGAGGTCAGGACATTCCTTTTACTCTTTGCCTCTTAAGTACCTAGAGCATGTGGTACATTAACAAATACTTTTTGACTGATTGATTATCAAAGATATTGTAGAGGGGACTCATGCTTAAGGTTTTGGTTGGACCCAATGAATTTCGAGGTCTTTTTCAGATCTAAGATTATGTGTTTCTACAAATCCTTCGTGAAAATTTCTCGTCTCCCCCAAAGAGAGGTTATGTGCTTCTCTGAGGATTCCCTATGGTGTCTTGTACCACTCCTATACACTTACCAAATTCTAATTTGTTTCTAATGTTTCTCAATAAAACATAAGCTTTTTGAAGGAAGGGATGGTATCATTCCTATTTATATTCAGTGCCTTGCCACATTGCTGAATATTTATTAAATTGGAGTTGGAATGAAAATTAAAAATGTGGTAGAGTAACTTTTAAGCTTCTCACTGAGAATCAGTATCATATAAGTCCAATTACTTCTTTGATGAGGTTTTTTCCAAAACTACATCTTAAGCCCCATATCTCTCATATTTCCCTTCACAAATTATGACAGCACCTAAAATTCAGTGTCCCCAAACTAAGATTATCATCTTTCCCTGCTCCCCCCACTAAACATTTCTATACAATTTTCCTTTCCAGTTTCTTTGTTTTTAAAAATCAATTTCAACCCCTTTCTATCTGTCACTAAGGCTCAAAATCTCAACTATCTTTGACATTTTTTCCCTAGACTACCACATCATCATTCACCAGTATATACCAATTATTTCTTGAAAATTTCATTTAAATCTACCCTTTCTTAATTTTTCTCTTGTTACTAACACAGTTCACATAATTACACTTAACTAACACAAGTTTCCTACTCTTCTTTCAATTTCTAGTCTCTTCTGTCTCATCCTGCTACTGGTCAAGAGCTATGAGTTTCAAGGTTTTCAAACATTCAGTATGGCTGGTGGACTGGATATAGTGGGAGGGAGCTGCCTGTAACTCTAATGCCATCACTCATTCCAGAATGCCTTTTTAGTTTGGCATTTTGGTTTGGTCAGATGTGCTAGTAGAAGAAACTCTGAAGCATGTAAGTTTGTGGGACTCTTCTAAATTCTTCTGAATCTTCACAGTTCTAGAGAGAGATTTGGAATCTCTAAGAATCCAGAATAGCTGGTACCATAACATTTTCCCATACATTAATTATAATTGGGAACAAAGGGGAGGATTAGTCAGGTAATGGAAGAGGTGAAATGGCAATGGTAGGTACGATTCTGGTTTGGGAAAGAAGGAAATAGAATAGCCATTTGATTAGCACTATGTGCCAGGCACTGTGCTAAGCATTTTACGAATATAATCTCATTTGATCCTTAGAACAATTCTAGAAGATAAATGCTATTATTATTGTCATTTTATGGTTGAGAAAACTGAGACAGACAGAGATTAAGTGACTTGTCTAGGATCGTACAGAGAGCTTACAACGAGTAGGAGTAAGAGGTCATATTTGAACTCAGGTCTTCCTAACTCTTTAAAGCATTATGGGTAAAACAGGGATTAATATAAAATGGGATAATTTTGGAGAGAAGCCAGCAACTTCATGGAGTTTGCCAGTCTTCCATTGGAAATGGTCTAATTGTCTTTTCATCTAGTGTGTTAGAGGGATAATTAGGTACAAGGTTGCAGTCAGTCAAACCTGATTTTCAACTTGGGTCTCACCAGGAAAATTTTACCAGTTCACACACACACACTTTATAAGAATAGAAATGAAATTTTAAAAGGATATAGCTATTAGGCTTCAAATATTAAATGATAAATAATATAACTAAATTCAAATAAGTCAAGAGAAGCAACAACTTTGAAAGCTAGACAAGACCTAATATTGAACTTTCAAAGTTGCAAAATGCTAATAGAGAGCTGTGCAACATCATGAGCTTTAGGCTAACTTGCATTATAGTTTACATAAACCAGTTCAACTTAGATTACAAGCAATAGAATACAATATCACAACTCAGTACAATACATTGCAATACGGTTTCATATGATGTAACGACAAACAATACAAAACATAGTAGGGACTTGCTTTCTAACCATTTCATGCCATTCTCTTGGAACAGTATCAGAAACAGTAATGTTACATGGAGAAGGGAGCATATTTTCTGGAGAGATGAATTTTAAGATTTCAGGAAACCATGGTAGAGCTTGTGAAGGTTTTCTAGCTTTATTATATATTCCTTCCTTTCACACCATCTAAAGTCTAACCAAACTAACCTTCTCGATTTTCCTTACACATGACATTTCATCTTCCATCCACCCGCCTTCATAAAATCTGTGTCCACACCTTCTTCCCCCACCCCCCAACTCCCTGTACCTGGAGTGCACTCACTCCTCACCTCTGCCTCTTGAAATACCTAGTTTCCCTCTAAGCTCATCTCAAGTGCTCTCTCTTACATGAGGCTGTTTTGATTCTCTCAGGTACCAATGCCTTCCCTAACCTCCCATAATTACCTTGTATCTACTTCAGTGGTTCCTAATATATTTTATTTTCTTTTGCTCATAGCACAGTATTATCTTTTACCATGAGAAATCCTGGTATGCTACAAGAGAGTCAGGGCACTCAAACATGAAAATGTGATTTCAAGTTCCATACAATTTATGGGAAACTCACTCACACATACGCTATTTAAACTTGGGGCACACTACATCATGCATCTCTGTCTGTATGTCTGACTCTCTGTTTCTCTTTGTTTTTCTCTCTATATCTCTTTCTTTGTCTCTCTCTGCCTCTCCGTCTCTGTCTCTTACTATCCTTGTTCTCTATCTTTTCTCTGTCTCTGTCTCTTACTGTCCATCTCTCTCTCTCTCTCTCTCTCTCTCTCTCTCTCTCTCTCTCTCTCTCTCTCTCTCTCTCTCTCTCTCTCTCTCTCTCTCTCTCTCTCTCTCTCTCTCTCTCTCTCTCTCTCTCTCTCTCTCTCTCTCTCTCTCTCTCTCTCTCTCTCTCTCTCTCTCTTTCTCTCTCCCCCTCTCTCACTCTCAATATACTTTTATCCTTTCATTTACTTTTGTGTGTCTATGCTCCTTCCATAGAACAGAACCTCCCCGAAGGCAAGCAGGGATCATTTCCACTTTGTCTTTGTCTCCCCAACGCCTAACACAGTACTTGGCACATAGTAGTTACTTAGTAATTGTTGCTTGCCCAAGCTAGTCAATATGCCACATGTCCCCAGTCTATCAAAATTAGATACTTTCCTCTCTCTCTTACTTCTGAAAGAACTGATGTGGGTCCTACTTTAGTTCAATAGCTTTTGTGCTAGTTCTTGTTTACCCTGTTCAAGGGCAACCCTTGATGGACCCAAAACAACCACCAACCTCAGGGACTTTTGGATCCTAGGCAGGAATAGGGAACCATGGCTCAGAATTAATTTGCTGAAAGTTTTGTGCTGGGAGTTTATTAAAGGCTCTGGAGCTGTAAGAATCTTCTACTGTTTCCTTTCATGGGTCCTGCTGCCCTACTCTTTGTTCTTGTTCATGTGTAAAATATCTAGAAATGTTGAAGTAATAGGGGATAAAGGGGGAGACATCTTGGGGGGAAATTAAAATGCATGCAACTATATGTCTATCTGTGTCTGTCTGTATATGTGTTCACATATACACACATATACATATATGTGCACACATGCATACACATGTGTGTATACATACATATACATGTGCATATACATATATAATGTCCAACTTCCTTCACAAAGTTAAAGTTAGTATGTGGACATAAACATGCACACTATGGAACTTGATTTGCCCATAAAATGATCATCTGCAGTATATTAAGATTTATGATGGCCTAAAAAATTACTGAGAAATATTTTGTTTTCCTCATGGGGGGTGGAGGAAGAGCTTGATAAAAAAAGGTTTTAGAGAAAGAAGCCTTTCTCTTTTCCCCCAGACTTCTACATTTCTGATTGTCTAGCAGCAAATGCTATCCCTTCCCTCTAAGAAAACTGGACACAACTTAGGAGATCCCCAGCCTCGGTGTATGGACGCCAGAAAGTCATGTTCCTAGGGCTGGGAGTTAGGCAATCTCTAGATGCCAAGGTTCACTGCTTTAGCATGCCCACATAAAATGGAAATGCTGTCACATCCCCATATGCAAACGGCTTGCCAAAACAGTTTAGTGTTTCAAAAGCCATGTAGTGAATGAAGACAAGATCTCACTACAAGCTGTGGGAACAGGGAGAGTTTATGAAGCAGAAAGTATGGGATAAGGAAGAGATCAGACCAGTGATAGTTTACTGGCCTTGCAGTTCTTTTAAGAGGCACTAATGGTAGTGGACTGATGCAATGGAAGTAGACCCAGTCTCATTTAAAGCAGTAGCATGAAATTGGTTGCAATAAAATTATGCATTAAGTGTGCATTATGTTTAATAAGACGGTATTGCACTTCCCATGTTTACTCTGTGACTATTGAGGCTGATCCAATTTTCTAAAGTTCTCCAGTTGGTTCACTATCAGGTTTCCGGCCAGAAGGTCAAATTTCCCTGGCTGTTATTATATGTCTCTATTACTTTACTATGGCATTTACACTTTGTATTCATTACCTTCCCCCCACCATCTCCTGAACCTTCACTACTCCAAAATGTTCCCTGTAGATGGCCTGCTTGACACAAATTACACCAACCTTGATAGCTGTCAACTTGAGACCATCCAAGAATAAAAGGACATCATTACAAAGCAGTGCTGAAGGTAATTTCATGGTGTTTTACAGAAGCTTTTTAATGGCCACTGTGAAATAATAGGTTTTAGACCTGAAACTGGGAGATGAAGTAAGGCAGCAGGAATGTAGGAAGGGGCATGGGCTTTAAGTCTGGACAGAGACCTGAGTTTTTTAATTAGAGATACTTAGAGATACTTTTCCCTCTAGTATTCCCAAACTCAAAATTCCGTCTGGATGCTTAGGGAACCAAGCTGACTCAGCTTAGCATAGAAAATTCAGGTGAAAGTTGCTGTGAGAATAGGGAGAAGGTCTCTTTGTCTTTCAATGGGGGAGTCTAAGTCTTCCCTTGATCTTTGAAAGTGAGGTTTTGCTATCATGAGGATGATTGATTGTATATCACCATCTGACCTCCCTTTTCTTAACCATATTGGATGGTAGGTCCTTAAAGCTCTTGTCAATCAGGACATTATAACTGTAGAGGAATGGGCTGACTCTATGAAGTAACTTATAAGTGGGTTGCCTAAACTAAAGATATATGGAAAGTGAAAGGGGAAAAACTAAAATATATAGTCCATTTTGCTTTAGCACTGACTGAATCCACATTTTTTTAGATGTATAATGAAAAACAAGTTAATTTGATCAGTTTCCTCAAACTCATTCCATCATGTGTTGGTTTCCTACCCTTAGGGCTGCTGCTTTTTTGGCTAATGTGACTGGGGACTGGTCAGTAGTTAATAACCAGATTACAATGGCAGGATATTAGAGTCAATGAGAATTGATTCTTTCACATCAATGGCAAAAGTTTCTAGTAATGGTCACAACCAACATTATGGTTTCTGATGCATCCTGGTGATAGGTAAACAGCAGCAAAAGTGAAAGGAGAAGGAAAATATGTTACAGAGGGAAAGGATATCAGCTAAAAGGAAGAAGTTGATTGGTACATTTTATTGCTAAAAGAGAAAGTGAGGGGGGCTCGGAGAGACTGAGATGTGACTGGCATGTTGGAAGTGATTCTTTTCTCTTTTTTTCTAGTAAATAATGTAGAGAGGGAAAAGAACATTTTGAACACACTGATCTTAAGGTGTTTAATTTTGCTTACACTGAGTATCTGTGACATCTTAGGTTTATTCCAATGACTACTTTTTATTGGCCTTCTTGAAGATATTAGTCCTGTGTACTTTAAGGTATCAAGTTCCTCATCCCTGGAAGTCTTCAGATTAAAGCTGTATGATCCATTCTGTGGGGGTATTGTAGAGGAGATTCTGGCACAGGTAGAGTTTGGACCAGATAACCTTCTAAGGCCCCATTTAGCTCTGAGATTGTGTGAATCTACAAAAGAACTGTACAAATCCCAACAGGGGCTCCTTCGGATACAAAGAAAGCATGGGTCTACAAGAAGGCACTAGTACTGACCTATATCCTATGACAAAATGGCCAAGGGTAGCAACTAAAATTCATCAGTATCACAGACAAAGGATTACAGTAAATTTTAGAAATAGTAATAATTTTTAAAAGGTTTCCTCTGCTATTGGTTGGTTCCCCTTTGTATGTTTTGACATATTATGTTTTTAAATAATAAAAATATTTCAATAATTTAATATATCAATGATTTCTTTCCATGATACATTTTCAAACCATCCAGGCCTGCCTTGCCTTGTGCTTCTCATCATAGACATAGTCCTGCATGTTTATAAAAAAAAAAAGAAAATGTTCAACTGAATATGCTATGGACCTTCCTTGTATTCTCTTTGCATTGGGGAGAAATTAACAGCATGACCTTTAATCACAGCACCAGTACATGTGTAATGACATTTCCACCCCACCTCACCCTCCATCACTATGGGTTCAAGAACTTTGGAAGAAATTTGTTCAGTCTTGGGACTATGTATTGGCTACAACTGGCCTTCAGAGTTAAAATCAGTAACTTTACTATTCCCAGTTTCTTCATGAATCCACCTTTAAAGAAAAAGTTCATTTGCTCCTTTATAACATTTATGTTGCTGACATGGGTGGTTAGTCAGAAGAATCACAAAGTCAGAGATTTGGAAGGGACCTCAGAGGACATTCAGTCCAACTGGAACTGAACAGAAATCCCTGCTACAACATGTCCAGAAAATATTAAATCAATCTGTACTTTCAGGTATCAAGAGATGAGGGATTCGTTACCTCTGAAGGGAACCCATTCCACTTTTGGACAGTTCTAATACATTTTTCCTTATATTGAGACTAATTCTACTTCTATTCCACTTTCTCCCACTCTCCCACTTCTGCCCTCCAGAATGTAGCGGAACAAGACAAATTTTTCTGACATGAAATAGACACTTCAGTACTTGAAGACAGCTATCATATGCTCCTGGTTGTCTTTCAGGTTAAACATTCCCAATTTCTTTAGTGATCCTTTTATAAAGTGGTCCCCTCAAAACATTTTTGATCAAAATATTTGAATCAGTGGTCCTACATAGGCATGGCTCTAACTCAGAAATGGATCTTGCTCCTAAGTTCTATTAATATCCTGTTGGTCTCTCCAGTTTTATTTCCATGTACCCAGAAATCAATAAAAAGTGGGTAAGCCAAAACACAAAGAATTATGCAATGGTATTTAAAGATTTGACTTTTGAGTCAAACATTTCATAATTAACTTCATACAATATCATATATTATTAATGATAAGGAAATTGTCATTATCTCTTCAGTCTCCTGAGCCCTGTCTTTGCTGACTGGAAACAATTTATACCATGTGATCCACAAGGAAACATAATTCATAGAAATAAGGCAAAGTAGAAAGGAGTAATTGAAATAATACTGAAATTCTTGAAATAATTAACAATGGGTATAAAATAATAATAGCATCTAACATAGCAAGAGGAGAGGAGATTTATGTTTAGGAGAGTTTCACAGCTCCGCGCATGCTAATTCCAGGTATTTAAGAAGGATGTGTTAGCCATGCCTGAAACTCCTGATGTGATATTACCAACTCTTCTCCTAATGTAATACATTTCAGGGCCATTCTCTTCTTGCATTTCTCCTCAGCCACGTTATAGAATTAGTCATTGGTATTTGTGATTGCTTCTGATAATACAGTCCCACATCATGTATTTCACATCACTGATATAATCATAGCCAGCTGTTTATTGAGGTTTCTCATTTAAGTTTCTATGAATTAAGAAAATCTAGGAAAAATCAGTAAATTTATCTACTTGATTTGGAATTTTGTATTACCTGGACTATTTTTGTCATAAGCTATACTGGTCCAATATTCCCCAGGATCTAGATCTAAGATATTAGGCTAGTAGGATGATGGTTATATTGCTCTATTTCTTACATAGGGCTCATATACTGTAGAAATATTGTAAGTGTAGGCTTGGCACTCAGATAGCAGTGAATTGTGAAAGATTTAAGGGTAAATGCAGGCATCCTCATCTCCAGTTGTCTTCACACTTACAGCAGAAAGTGCCTGATGGCTAGGTCCCCATGACCCCAAAGCTACAGTCAAAAATTTGATCAGAACCTAGTCAATTGGGTTTAAAAATCAATCAAACTGATTATCTGCCATTCTGTAGAATGATAATAATAACTGACAATGGGCTGAAATCTTCTTTTTTGCCAATAGTTATATGAAGTCTTCTGTAGAGACGATTTGACATCTTAGAGCTAATTTTAGTGTTTACATGATGGAAACAGAGATCCAATGACACCTTGGATTTTCTCCTGTTATTGATTCTGCCTCTAATTCTTGTGTCTCCAGGGATGAAAGGGAGACAAAGATGGGCTCATGCTGCTCCTCAAAAGAGGGAGCCGGTTTATGGTTACCTATGACTTTTGCAATGTCATCCATACGAATTTTTGTCAGGTAAGAAACACTTAGGTTGTTAAACTTATCTCAAAGTAAGTCATGAGGATTTTATTTCTATTCATATGAATAATGTTTTATGCTTAATTTTTTTTAAAGAGACCTAAAAGAAAAGAGAACTGCCCTGGATACAATGAGCAAGAGGTTCCCATCACAGAAATCTCAATTCTGATGAATGTAATGTACTTGTTGAAGCCATGTGGGAGATGCATCTATGCAGAGCTGTTTAGTTGACTATTTTTAGTTGAATCCATTTTAAGGATAGATTGAATTATTGATGGAAGTGGAAAATCCAACCTGTACTAAATATTTTCAATCCTGGTTATTTTTTTGTTTTCTTCATCATAGAGCTAGGGCCAGAACCTCACCCAGTTAAAACTTTGGCTGCGGGTAAATTCTTTTTGAGTAGGCAGTGGGTAGCCGATTGGAAAAAGGTATGAGTATGGTAAGGGATAAAAGACACCCTTAAGCAAAGCTCTGTGTCTCTCATGAGGCTATGTCTCTGACCAGGGCTCAAATTTTGGTCTACTAAAAGAGGAATGCTACAGATATAGGGCTCTTCTCTGCTTCCCTAATAGAACTAAGAGAAGATTTCATATGTGCCTAAGCAAGAGTAGATGTATAGCATTGTGGTACCTCAGGAACAAATGCCTGATGTAATACAAATATAGAAACATACATACATATGTACATATACACACATATAAATATATACATATATACATATAAATATATACACGTATACATATATACACACATATAAATAGATATAGATATAGACATAGACATAGATATATTGGTCCTAGAGGAAAAGGATATGAGTCCAAAGCCCTACTCTATTACTTTGGGCAGGTTGCTTAATTGTTCTGGCCTTCATATTTATCATCCCTAAAAATAGGATACCTGACTAGACCTCATTCAACAAACACAGGATTATACCTTTTGTGTACGGAGCATCATATTAAGTGCTGGGGAGTGTAAGAAGCTCAGATTAGATATAGCCTCTGTCCTAATGAAATTTATAGTCTAGTAGAATTTCTCACAACTGCTCGTTTTCCTCAAAAACTATTCTTCCTCATCTAATGATCTTTTACACGTATTTCTAAGTGTTAGGATCTATGATCTCTCCCCCGCTCTTCTGCCTTCTCTCTTCAGTTTCACTAACTAGCACCTGTGAGAGTTTAGAATGCCTCAGAGCATGTGCTTACTACTATGTTTGAAATTTAAGGGTAACTATTGTGAATGGATGTATTCATACTAGGATAGCTACAGGTGTACTTGCTATCAACAAATCAGCCATCTTACTCAACTCAAAAAGAATTTACTAAAAGAGCAAAATTGGAACCACAATTATGCAGCATTCTACTCATAAACCAGGTGTATACTCTTCCACCAAGGCACACAGTGTTTATGGGAGGTGCAGGAAGGGAGTAAGGCAGAATGGACATACATTTAAAGTACCATGGTAGTTGGGCAATTGTATAGGGAATATATTTGAGCAGGGTAACTTACAACCCTGTATAGACCTATATGTTTCTCTTTCTCCTGCACTGTCTTTACAAACTTCCTCGACGGGCATAATGTCTATGCTGGAGAGCGGCTCGGATGCTCTACTGGGCTACTCCATCGCATTACTTACCCACGCTGTTGGGCCAAGCAGTTCTGCTCCTGGGTAGGCTGCTCTGTTTCTGTAGGGGGGAGATGGGCAACCCACTCCACTTCTGGTATGCTCCACCTCTTCTAGGCTGGGTCTCTGCTTCTGGGATAGCACTTTGATCTTTCAGAAGAGGAAGAGATCTCAAGCCTAAGATATGTGGAAGTAGCTCCAGTTCTATTCCTTTGAATAGGTTCTAAAGTTTTCCTACTTTCTAAGCAGCAGGTTGTAGTGAAGAGAAGTACTGCATTTCTTTAATACACCTCTGAGGTCTTTTCTTAGTGACCATCTTTCTATTTCGGGATCATGTAAATGAGAGAAATTCCTCTAGCTAATTGTAATAAATCAGAAAGTGCCTTACTAAGTTCTCATCTCTGCCAACTAAGTCATAACCAAGCAATATACATTTGTCCAATAATCTTAAAATGCTTTGGAGTCCAGAGTTTCTTGGTTATTAATCAATGTTAGTCACATGCCAATTAGCACATTTGCAATTTTTGCACTAGAAAAGTACATACTCTCTATAGGCTACTTTGTGTTTCACATGTGTGGTGTGTGTTTGTTCGTGTGCTTTAATAAATTTTACATTTTTTTTGTCTTTGTCCCTTTCTACTAGTAAAATTGTAAAAGTCTTACAAGTGTATACTATTATATCCTCTCCTCAGTTAAAAATGCATATATCCTGCAAATCAGATGGGAGAAAACAGGACATCTTTGGGTATACAGAACAGCATATACATTGACATTACATGCAATCATCATTTATTCAGGATAATTTTCTTTCATGTGTTGCTGAATATATTATAAAATATATGTATATATAATTCATGTAGCATATAAAGCAACTAGATGTATATAGCAACATGGTACATATAAGTTAAATGATAGTATATGTAGCAAAAGTACATATTAGATTTTTATTTGTTTATTATATAACACAGTTAACTCGTGGTCATATGTGTTAATGGCAGGAATTTACTATGAGTTATAGAATTAAATTATGAAAGTAGACAAGGATTGCTCTACAATATCAGGTTGGTTGGACATAGACAAGTGTACGGTCAGAAAGCTGGATCAGGATCAAACAGCCAGTATAGAAAGAAAGCAAATTGAGAGGAGGTAAATATGGTTCATCAGAAGTAACAACCAAGTTTGATAGATAAGTAATATCAATGGCATTTCTTAGGAGGTATAATTATTTAATTAGGGGTTGGGGAGTGCTAATTACCTTGCCAATTCTACTGCTAAAAAACCATATGCCCTAACTCTTGAAGACCTTTTTTCCAAATTGTAGAAAGGTTGTGAACTGTGCATTTAGAGGAAATATTTATGTTTGTTCAGTCATTTTGCAGTCGTATCCAATTCTTTGTGACCCCATTTGGGATTTTCTTGGCAAAGATACTGCAGTGGTTTGCCATTTCCTTCTCCAGATCATTTTACAGATGTTGAAACTGAGGCAAACAGGGCAAAGTGACTTGTTTAGGGTCACACTGGTAGTAGATGTTTGAGGCCAGATTTGAACTCAAATTCTCCTGACTCCAGGGACGGCACTATATTCACAATGTTGCTACCTACCTGCCCGATTAGAGGAAATATGCACCTCAACAAAACTGAGAATCCTTGAATTATTGAAATAGGTATTAATTGTTTATGATGGAGTTATCTTTTTAAGGGAAAGAACTGGTAGATATATGTTTCTAACTTCCCTAATGTCTAGTGTTCAAACCCTATGACTTGAATAAAGTTAGATACATTTATCCAATAAACTTACTGCAAAAATGTCCTAATTGTTGGTTTAGCTCTTTTTAGTGAAGCATAATTCTTTTGAAAATTGAATCTAAATATATAAAATACCAAAGAAATATGCAATGGCAGAAAGGAACGCTGCACAAGAACATTGAATCAGGAAGCTTGTGTCCTAGATCCAGCTCCAACCCACATATTAGACGAGACCTTGGGAAATTCATTTCACCTCTTTTCCCCAGAATTTCCTTATTTATGAAGTGAAGGACAGTCCTAAGCAGTTTCTAATGTTCTTTCTCTATTTTTTTAAAGGCAATATAGAATTTTAAATGTCACAGCTCTATTTTTCAGTTTACTCTTTCAAAGTTGAGGAGAACCCAAGTAGAGAGGCTATTTGTTTTCTTATGTTCACCAACCTTGAAAAATATTGTCAAAAGAAGGAATTGCAGAAATAGTACTCTATCAAGGAGGAATACGTGTACTATGTTCACAGAAGAATATGAAATCTGAAAAAAACAATGTTGTTTCTAAAAGTAAAAAGTTTTGGAAACAAGGTCTTGTTCAAACTCTCTCATGATACACACACACACACACACACACACACACACACACACACACACGATACTGTAAAGACTCTCCAATGAATCCAAGAAGGGGATCATCAAAATTTAAAAAACTGGGAGAATCATGACGTGTCTTAGAGGCAATCAGTCAGAATCCACAGAAGTGTTTTACTCCCAGATGATATGTTTCTTGTACCATACTCTTTACGTTGCCCCAGAATCAGAAAGTGGATAAAGTCAAGTATCTTGCTCACGATAATTAAGGAATAACTAAGGTTAAGATAAATCTATATGTTCAGGTTCTTCTTTTCTAATTTCTAAGCTTGCCTGCTTCTAAATGCTAAACATGGAGTTTTTCAGTCATATCTGGCTCTTCGTGACCCAATGGACCATACTGTCCATGGGGTTTTCTTACCAAATGTTTTGCCATTTACTTCTCCAGTGGAATAAGGCAAACAGAGATTAAGTAACTTGCCCAAGGTCACACAGCTAGTAAGTGTCTGACTGACAAATTTGAACTCAGGTCTTCCTGACTCCAGGTCCAATGATCTATACACTGAGCTATGTAGCTGCTCAAACATGGAATATTTTCCAGTGATGTGATCATTTTTTCTTTTTGGTAAAAGTGCACTTGCCATTATATTCTTTGGACTAGGCAGTATCAACATTTTTAGTTTACATTTTTAATGTCAAATTTATCATTTAATAAATTTCACCATAAATTTCATATCAAAATATTTTCTTTATTATGATGTCCACTGACATAATATGAGTCATGGTCAACTAGCATTTATTAAGCACTTGCTATATTCCAGGCACTATGCTAAGTGCTAAGGATACAAAGAAAGACAAAAACATAATCTCTATTCCCAAGAGGCTCCTATTCTAACAGGAGAGGGAAGACATAAACGATTATGTACATAAAAGACATACACAGGAAAGCAGAAGCAGTGGGAGAAGAGGAGATAAAATCAAAAGCAAAATTCAATCCAGCTTTTTGTATCATAAGCTAAGCTGTGGTTTCCTCATAGCTATCATGGGTCCCTTCCATTGCTTTAGGGTTCATCCACAATTTTTATTCTTCTGAAAATTGTTCTCACCAAGAGAACACATGCTCACCAAAGGTGTTTGCACTGTGATAGAGGATCTTGTGCACAAAGTTCAAATAGAAGAGTAACAGTAAGGTTATATAGATGATCCTATTTGTGTATGAAATTTTCATTATTGCATGAAATGCTGGGATACCACATCCTAATAAGATTATTTATCCTTTAAAATGTGGTCCTGGGACCACAGAGGACCCTTTCAGGGGGTCCACAAGGTAAAAAAATTATCACAATTATATTTTTGTTTTAATTTCTACTATGGAAAATCAATAGGTATAAACCATATAAACAAAAGATCCCTGAAGCATCTTGAATATTTTTGTAGTATGTAAAATAGTCCTGAGGAAAAAAGTTTAAGAACTATTGCCTTAAAAGTAAAAAGTAGCCTCATCATTCACACTGGAAAAACAAAGTGGATGAAAAATATTCCCCACATTTTTCCATAGCACTGAACAGATGGCCCATTGGTATATGTTATTTATATGCATAACCTGAACAGCTACTACAGATAGGGGCACAATGCCTTGTACTCATAATTGTACAGGAGCTGGAAAATGTGTGTAATAAATGGTATTATTACTTAACACTCATTGTTAGTTATTTCAAGAATTTCAATATACAGTATTGCCATGAGAGATGTTGCTGCTACTGCTACTGTTGTTATGACTGCTGTTGAGTACTTTTCAATCATGTCTGACTCCTTGCCACCCCAGAGATTCCAGAGTGGTTTGTAATTTTCTTCTTCAACTTATTTTACAGATAAGCAAACTGAGGCAAACAGGGTTAAGTGAATTTCCCAAGATTATATTGCTAATAACTGTCTGACTCTGTATTTTAACTTGGGAAGGTGAGTCTTCCTGACTCCAGACCCAGCAGTCTATCTACTGTACCACCTAGCTGCCCTTCACCTCCATCAGTGCCTTCTTTTTGGAATTCCCTCCGATTTACACTGTATATATGTATATGTATATATACAAGATCATTTGTGTTTGGTTTCCTCAATGAAGATGTGAGCTTTTTAAGGGCAGGAGCAATGTTTTTGCCTTTCTTTGTTATTTCCAGCATTGATCACAGTACATGGAATACAATAAGTATTTAATAATGTTAGTTAGTTAACTGACTACTCATGTGACCAATCCCCTCTCTCAGCTTGTTTTCTTATTCGTGTAATGGGTGTAATAATTCCTGTCATCCTTCCTACACAGACAAGGGTTATTTTAAGACTCAAATGAAATGTGTATTAAAATGCTTTGCAAACGTGATAATAACTTTTTTACAGGCTACAAAACTATTAGTTATTATTAATCCAGATCTTCTGACTTTCGTCAGTCCTTCCATAACAGCATGCTACCTCTATGCAAACCTATAAACACTATTCATGGATAAAAGCAATAAGCAAATATGCATAAGTCATAAATGGATCACAGTCATATGACAGATACCATTCATTGGTATTATCTAAATTGGTGCCACTTCTAAAGTCCTGAGACCAAAACAAGTCAGATTTTTCTTCCATGTTTTTCCAGATTTCACTTCCCTTCCAATACTTGAAGACAGTTATTATGTCCCTCCTAATTTTCTCTTCTCCAGGCTAAATAGCCCTCATTCTTCCAACCAAAGGAATGTTCTTCATTGCCAAACAATTCCTGGGCCATGTCTTCCTGCACTAGTTATGACCCAACATGGGGAACCAGTTGCTCTCAGGCATCTAATCTCATGAATGTGACCTTTGCTACCTGGCACATACAATAGAAGTGAGAAGAATAACATCAGCGTTCCTACATTGTGTTTACTGACCTTTCAAAAGCATTTGACACCAGGAACCACAGCTGGACTACGACAGCTACTAAGTACCTTTGACTCTTTGGATCCCACCCATACTTGAAGAAGAATTCCCTCTAAGAGCCATGGACCATAGATTTAGAGTTGCAATTGGAAGGAACTGTAACAGCTGTGATTCCAAACACCTCATTTTACAGACGAGAAAAGTAAAGCCCAGAGACATTAAGTAACTTGACCTAGCTCACACAGCATTGAAATAGAAGTAGAATTTGAACCCAGGTCCTCTGACTCAAAATTCAACATTTTTTGCACTGCATCTCATCATTTCACAGTCATTGATCTAGCCTTTATTTGAAGAACTCCGTTGAGGAAAGACCTATTACTTCCTGAGTCAGTCTACTCTATTTTTGGACATTTGTAATTGTTAAGAGTTATCTCTTATAGCAAACCTTAGTTTTATGCCTTGAAATCTTCCCTCATGTCTCCTAGTTCTGGCACCTGAGGCCAAAGAGAACAAATCTAAATTCTTTTTCATGTGATATCGCTTCACATACTTGAAGAAAGCTAACATCTCACCCTTCAATCTTTTTCTTTCAGCTGTGTCACCCTGTCCAAGTCATTGAACCTCTCAGGGCCTCAGTTTTTCATTATACAAAATGGAATTGTCATGAAGGGTGAAAAAGATACTGTATATTAAGTGCTTTATGAACCTTAAAGAACTATGTAAATGTTAGCTATTGTTTTTATTATTCTCTTTGCAATCCATCTACCAATCAATAAAGCATTTATTGAGCATTGATTATGCACCAGCCTCTGTGCTAGGTACTCAGCCTCTCCGCTTTCTTTAACTATTCCTCATGTGGTTTGAAATCAAAATCTTTCACTATTCTAGTTCTTTTCCTCTGGCCACTGTTCAGTTTATTCATTACCTTCACAAAATGTGAGTTTCTATAACTGAACACAATAATACTGATATAAAGAAGACCAAGCAAAGTGTAGTGGGACTGTGACTTTCTTCAACAACCCTGTGATTTGGCTCCCTTTCCTTTTCTGGAAGTATTCATAAACTGATAGGACAAGGGGATGCTGTTTACAATACACCTAGATTCCAGAAAGGTATTTAATAAAGTGTTTCATATTTTTTGGCTGAATGAGATCTAGAAATGTGAAGCAAATGTAGTCAGTTTGATGCTAAACTGGTTAAATGATATGACCCAAAGACCAGTGACTACTAGATTAATGGTATCATGAAAGAAAGTCTCTAATAGTGTCCAAAAGGCTTTAGGCTTTTACTGTTCAACATTTTTTATTGGTAACTAATGAAGAAATGGACAATGTTACAACAATGAGAAGGAAAGGATAATAACGTAAGATGGAATGGGAAGGCAGATGAGGGCACCGATGTCTTTTCCAAGCATCCCCATATCCCAGGCTACCTTTAGCTAGCCTGTAAAAGCAGAGGAAGCTCAGATTTTGAGGTTTCTAGAATGGTGCTTTCTAAATAGGCTTTCCTTCTGCAAAGCTAATTCAGATGACAAGAGTCAGATAAAGAGAGTTAGTTGGCACTTCTATTTGATGATGGAGTACTGAGAAGTCTACTTGCTTGTTTTTCCTTGGTGGGAGTTAGTCTTCCCCTGTGTTCTGTGTGTCCCTATGCAGGTTCTTACTCAGTGGAATGTACTTCAAATAGCCAGATGCTCTAGGGATAGTGTACATTAAGATGGCTAGTTAGCAATGAGCATTCTGACAACACCTTCTGAACCCTTCACTGTACTCTTGGACATGTCTATTTCAGATGCTATGGGATTCTGTCAATCAGAAGTTAAGGAAACCTGACAGATGACATCCCTAGTAGATTTTCAGGTGACATACTGGGGAGGAACAATTGATGAATCCAAAAAGATAGAAAGTATCCAAAAAGATCTTGACAAAGTAGAGTGGTGGGCTGAATTTAGTAAGAATAAATGTAAAGTCTCACAAAAGTGTTCAAAAACTCAATTGCTCATGGATAGACTAGAGGAAAAAAAGATAGACATAGAGGAGGACAACAGAAAAGGCAAAATAAGTTAGGGTAAAAGACAAAAAAGTCAGGCAGGCTCCCTAATGCTATACACATCAATTCAGAGAGAAATAGAAAGAAACTAAAATATCTAAAGAAGCAGCATTCTTTGTGAGGCCTATTTCTTTTCCCTGAAAGGTTGCTGAGTGTGACCTCTTAGAAATATTCTCTATTAAGATATTGTCAGAGAGGCTAATGTGGAAATGTATCTTTCATGACTTCACATGTATAACGGGCGTCATTTTTCTTGGCTTCTGTATAGGTGGGATAGGAGAAAGGAGAGAGAGAATTTAGACCTGAAAATAAAAAAAAAATTAAGACTCCATGGTAAGTTGGAGGGATAAATTAGCTTCATCTGATATTTATGGAGCTACTTACTGATCTTATTCCATTTAATTGTGGAAGGAGCCTCAGAGATCATCTCATCCAACCCTTGTTTTTTTTTACACAAAAGGAAATGAAGCCAAAAGAGATCTATAACTTTCACAAGGTCACATAAGCTAGGCAGAATTCAAACCCATGTCTTCTGACTTCAGGTATACTTCACTTGGGTCACTCCCTTAGATCAGGACAAGTAGCTGAGATACAATATTCTCTGAAATGTATTCACTGCCTCAGAGTTTTCCTTAGCCTTCTGAACTATGGTTCTAGTACTTAAAACTTTCTTGACTAGTGAAGGATCAAATGCCATCCTGAAAGACCAAAGAAATCAACAGTAGCAACACAGGGCACCTGGGTTGATAAGCTTAGAAACAAATCTTAATCAAATTATATGGATGTGAAGTAAACACTGTCCATAGTAGTTTAGAGATTGAAGAGATACTAGACTATATTTATCTCAGTTTTCAACTTCAGTAGGATAACTTGAATTATACAAAGAAATACAACCTGATGGATACATTTCAGGAAAAGCTGCATAGTGAAACTTACAATGAAATGTCCATCATTAGGGCAGAAATGTTCAACTCCACAGCTTTATCTGTGATACAGATTCAGAGATTAATCAGAATGGGGAGGAGATTTAAAGACCATACCACATATGGAGCAATTGAACAGAATAGGCACGCTTAGCCTGACAAGTTTTAGGAATCCCAGGCTATGATGGCTCTCTTTAAATACCTGAAGGGCTATATACAAAAGGAGTTAGACTATAGTGCTTATCCTTAGAGAGAAGAACCAAGGTAAATTTGTGAGAATAACAGATACTTATTTTGGTCTAATGTAATGAAAAAATCCCTAAGAAATAGAACTATTCCAAAGTATACTTGGCTGCTTTGTGAGTTAGTAACTTCCTTGACAGTGGAGTTCTAGAAGCAGATTGTCAGATGATATCAAGCAATAGATCATCCAGTAAGTGTCAGAGGAAGAAGTGATAGTGGGAGGGAGTTACTTCCTGTTGTTCTCAGGTATTGAAGTGGATTATTTGTTAGTCTGATAGCAATAAAGAAGTCAGCTATCTTTCTGGGGTTTGTAGCTAAGATATGACAGAGGTCCTTCCAAGATTTCTCCAGTTAGATGACTACTACCCATTTTTAGTGATTCGTGTGGGCACAAATGTTACTCCCAGAAAGAACCTACAAGACTTTGCTAAAAATGGCAGTCCTCACCAAGAAACTAAAGACCTTAAGGGCACAGGTGGTGTTTTTGTCACTGCTGCCTGTTAAAGGAAAAGGATTCAGAAGAGAAAGGCAGATTTGGGAAGTGAACAGATGGTTAAGAAGATGGTGTTTGAGAATGGGACTTGGATTTCTGGACCACATCTTAAAATGTAGGAATGACAGGTTCCTGGCTAGGGATGAAGTGAACCAAACACGAGCTGGTAAGATTGTATTTGCCTGGAGCCTTTTAAACCTAATCAAAAGGACTAAACTGAAAAAAAAAGAAGATGGAGGGAAAAACTGCTTATGTATATTCACCATGCTACATAGCATAGAGAGTAGTTATAATGTAGAGACAAGCAGTTGAGGCACTTGGAACTTTGAAAGAGACAGAATACAAGAAAGAAAAGGGTAGTGGACCCCATAGTCTCTGATATCTGTATATAATGCTATATAATAAATTCGTATCTGTGATACAGTACCAAAAAAAGTGTTGGTAAAAAGCAAGATGAACTTGAATCCTTAATCCAAGAAGACAAAATTGTCCACTGAAACTTAGAATATTGGTCTGGAAAGAAATGCAATATTCAAAATGAACAGATATCTTTTTGTTTAAATATATACTTGCTTGAAAAAATCCAGGAAACAAAGAGAATAAGTATGGTGGAAAGCATCTGGATAAAGATTAATAGAGGCAGAAACAGAATGAAAATTGTCATCAGAATATATTAGAGACCACCTGGGCAGCAAGAAAACTTGGGGAAGTGGATTCCAAACCTGGCACGGAGGAAGGAAAGCATAGTGATGAGAGACTTCAATTATCTGGACATCTGCTGAACTCTGTCTTTGCCAGAAACAGAGCAACTAATAACTTCTTGACTTGCCTTAATGACAATTTTATCATGGAAAAGGTAGTGAAATTAAAAAGGGGGAAATTCTACACTGGATTAGATTCTCATCAATAAGGAAGATATGATTGCTGGGGTTGATGTGATGGAAAACTCAGTGGTAGTGAGGGCATTGACCAGTCCATCGTAGATTTTGTGACAGAAAAGAGAATAATCTGGTCACAAACTAACATGAACCCTAGATTTGGGGAATGAAAACTTCAAAGCATTCAGAGAAAGGATAGGGAGGATCCCATGAACTACAATTATACAAGAGAAGTCAGCCCGGGGGTATGGGAAGCTATAATGAATGAAATTCTGAAGGCACTGATAAAAATAATTCAAATTAGGAGAAAAAGAAGTTGTCTATGGGGGCTAGAAATGTGGATGCAAAAGAAAGGCACTAAATAATTTTGATTTCTTAAAGTCATATGGAATCAAAGCAAGGTAATGGAGAATAAATATAGAACATTCTATAAAATCATGTTAAAAGTGATAAAGGTAAGAGTGAGCTGAGGCTAACAAAGAAAGATAATAACTAAAATGTTTTATTTTTCAAGCTATTTGTTGGGGGGAAGTGAAGGAATGGGATGGTGATCATTGATAGCAGAGAGAAAGAAAAACAGTTCTAATCATATTTTACTTCTGTTCTCTCTGTCAGGGAAAGGGGCCATTGGACTGCAAAGACATCAGAAAGATGACTAATAGAAATTTATACACGAGATAAATAAAGAAGACAAAAATACAGCATTTAGTTGGATTTATTGAGTTCAAGTTCCCTAAAACAAATAACCTATTTTCTGAAATACTGAAAGAACTAGGAAATGGGATTGCTGAACTATTGTCAGTGATATGTGAGACATTATGGAGAATCTAGATTCAGGTCTCACCTCTGACACATGCTGCCTTGTGGTCTGCAGAAAGTCACCATCTCAATGCCCCAACCAACTCTCTAACAGTATAAGCTGATCTACAGTGACAGAGGGAAGGTCTTTTCTTGGGACTTCCCTCTATCAATGAAATCACAAGTCTGGCAACAATATCCTCCTCATCTTCATCATCGTCATCATCATCATGAAAAGATCATGATCAGAACACATCTGGAGTATTGTATTAAGTTCTAGGAGCCACAATTTAGAAAAGATATTTATACATAGTAAAATGTCCAGAGGAAAACTTGGACAGCAGAAGACGTCACGTTCATGTTGCAAGACAACCAGTTGAAGGTGAGTAGGGATTTTTACCCTAGTGAAGAGAAGATTTACAGGGACAGGATAACTCTCTTTAGGTTTGTGAAGGATGCTCATATGGAAGAAGGATTAAGCTTGTTTTAGTTGTTTTCAGGGAGCAGAAGTAGGAGTGATAGCTGGAAGCTCCCAACAGGAAGACAGATTGAGCTGGTTGAAAGGAAATCTTCCTCTCAGATGGAACTTTCCAAAAGTGGAATGGGATGATGATTGGGAGGTAGTAAAGTCTCTCTCATTGAAGATATGTAAGTGAATATCTCATGGAATACAAATTATTTCTATTTGTGGAAAAATATAGAATACTTTGTGGATTATGGTGCAGAGAGTATTCTTGATAAATTATAGATTAGACTGGGTGTACTCTCGGGTCCTTTCTGCCTCCAGATTCTGTGCTTTTTAATCCTCAGTGACTCCTTGACATTTGGAATTGTTAATTTCAATTTCTTGAAAGACTCTATATCATTGGCCTCTATAACACTGCACCATCAATAAATTCGAAACTCCCTCAGCCCAGAATTCATAATCTCTCACAATTTTCCACTTTCCTTTCTCTAAGGCTTTATGACTCATTTCTATCCACAACCCTATACTCCAGTAAACTGTTATACTTACGTTCCTGAACCATATATCATGCACTCCAGCCTCTGAACTTTTACTCATATGTTTCCCACTGCGTGGAATACCTCCAATTCCTTGCCTCTTACATAAACACTATTTTTCCTTCAAGGTCCGGCTCAAGTCATACCCACTTTGCAGATGAGGAAAATCAAACCCAGAGGGATTAAGGAATTTGCCCAACATCACATAGATGCATTAATCGACTCATTTTTGGACTCCTAAAGAGGTCATTATTGTTTTTCTACTACCACCATTGATGACAGTGATAGCCCTCCTCTTTTCTATTTAGACTCTCCACCTCTATGTCTTTTATTGGCTTCTCTTCTTCCCCCAAGCTTCTTTCTTCTTCGCTCTGCTGTTTTTTCAGTCATTCTCATCATGAGCTCTCATGGCTCCAGCAATCATGGAGTTATTGGCTCTGATGTCTCATTAATACTATAATCTTGAACATTCAGATTTTTTCCTGTATGTACATCTCTCCTTAGATGTCATGTCTTACCTCCTTTCATGTTCAACACATACAAAACCAAAATCATAACTTTTCCCTAGGAAAACATTCATTCACTATTTCTCCTTTTCTATTTGAACTAACACTTCTATTTTCACAGGCTAGAAATTGGAGCATCATCTTTGCTTCCTTCCTGTGCTCTATTATCTGTTCCCCACCTCTCCCTCTCTCTCTCTCTCTCTCTCTCTCTCTCTCTCTCTCTCTCTCTCTCTCTCTCTCTCTCTCTCTCTCTCTCTCTCTCTCTCTCCCTCCCTCTCTCTCTCTCTCCTTCCTGTGACCACATTTGTCTCCCTTCTCATCACCTTATTTTTAGATTTCTCCAACAGACTCCTCATGTCTCCCCTTTCAATATTTCATCTTTCTACTTCATTGTGACATTTGGAGGATGATGACTAATCTTTCTTGACTTCTACCATGGCATTCTTATGTTCCAGCACTGGCAGTGGCTTTCTTTTCTGTTTGCCTATTATATCAAATGTAAACCCCTATACCTGACTCTGAACACTCTCTTCAAGCAAATGTCTTCCCATTGTCTTTTAAAATCAACTGTTCTAAATCACCATTACGCATGCTCTTCTCCAGTCAGTCCAACTTCTTTGCCATTGCTTTCTTAGGCTCCATTTGCTTATTGCTTCCTGAATACTTTAGTTCATGTTTTTCCCATCCGTATTGACAATAGTCACCCCATCAACCTCTATTGATCTTGTGCAGCCTTCAAAGGCCAGTTCAACTTCTATTTTAGTCCACAGGATATAGTGGAGAGAGTGTTGGAGAAGAGTGAAGGGGCAAGGATTAAACCCTGATTCTGGTATTTACTTACTGTGTGACCATACACAAGTCACTTCATGTTCTGAACATCAATTTCCTCCTCTGTAAAAATGTGGAAAACAAACCTTCTGCTACTTAACTCAAGGGGATTTCAGTAAAGAGTTTCCTAAACCTTAAAGCATCTTTGAAATTCACCAGGAAGCCTCTTGACCTCTTAATTTCACACAGATCTCTTCTTTTTCTGAACTCCCAGGTTTCTCACAATCAGGTTTTGAACTTGACGTTCTATCTTCTACTCCATTTCTTTACATAGACTCTATAGCTAGAATGTATCTTTTCCTCAGCTCCATAGCTTAGTTTAAGGCTCAACTCATGTACCACCTCCTAGGAGGGTGATATTTCCTGACCCCTTCAATTGTTAGAGTTGTCTCCCTCCTCCAATAATCATGCATATGTTTCACTGTTGTATTCCCCGAGAAGCATGTAGGCTGTGTGAGGGCAAGGACTATTTTTTCTTTGTTTCTTTGTTTTCCCAGCACTTACCATAATGTCTTGCACATATTATGTATGTTTAGGGGGAAAGAGTGGGCTGATGCAATCCCTACACAGAAGAGGCTTGGGAGCTTGTTTCCTTCTGGAAAGGCATGATGTTGTGCAATAGAAGTGCCTTGGAGAGACTTGGACCACTAGTCATCCAGATTTTTCTTTCTCATCACAAGCTTTTTCCAAATGCTGCCATTGGAGAAGGAAAATGAGTTGCTGAGGGCCCCTGGGAAGATGAAGGGTTTGGGGCTCCCTCTTCCTCTGGCACCAGCATATAGTTGAGTGCATAACCTATTTGTGTGTTTCTGTTGTGTTCATTCTTTCCTTCTTGGTGAAAAAGATTGGACATGTCTATTACTGTATGATCTTTGAAAGATCAGGAGAATGAGCCACCAGGATGTCTGTGTATAGAATCTATGCTGGGTTTTGCAGCCAGCCAGGACACCGTTGATGCTTTGAGGAAGAACTGTTGAGATCTAGTCCACCAGTAGCTGAATCATCCAGGAGCAATATCCTTTTTGGATGTAAGCTGGATGGCACTGATGCTGCATAGAAATTGCAGTTTGTTTGAACCCACTATCAGTAGGGACCAAAATGGTCGAGAGTATATTTCCTAGGTGTTGTCAGACGGAAAATATTTCTCTTCCATTCTTTCTATATCATCCAAATAAATGCCTCTGTAAAAATTAATCGATCTTCATTGGTTAACTGGAATTATGGCATGAATCATAGGAAATTCATTTAGGAAACAAGAGTGGAATGGGGGCTGATGGTATTAGAGAAGAAATGTCTCCAACCCCTTAAGGGTTCTCCTGGAACTTTGAGAATAAGAAAAGTCTTGCTTTGGGAGAATAAATCCAGATAAATCACTACCTGTGCTTTGTAAAAGCTTGTTAGATTGCATTATATTGGATTATCAGTGTCAAGAATACTTGGTCACTTGGAAAAGGGGATGTGTTGTGACACCAGAGAGATTCTTCACAATGACATCTATATCCAGCCATGTGTTAAACTAGATATCCTCAAGGGTACAGAGGGGTTAACCAAAGGAGATGTTGTTTAGAAGCCTTACGGTCATCTGGTTTAAGAAGACAAGGGGTCATTCATGTATGTATTTATCCAAGATTGTTGGGTTTTACTTTTATAGATGTTCACATACATATTTAGTTATTTTGTTTTGTATTTTCTCTGGGGATCATTTATTCTTCCCTCTGCCAGCTGCTATACCAATTCCACCGAGTGCTCCTGGCTAGAATGGTAGAGTAAACGAGCGACTTCTCAGCTCTGTGGTCTGCCATCAGTTTCTACATAAAGCAGGAGTCTTAAAATCCTTAAAAGGAATAAAATTTGCATAAAACTAAGATAATTGTAAGGTCAGATACCTCTTGAAGAAATGGTCCTTCTAAAGCAGAGGTAGCAGTGGAGAATACCAAGAGAATGTGTCTCTGGGCCCAGTTTTAGATCTGACTTTTAATTTCTTCTTCTCTGTCTTAAAATTTTTTCCCCCTCAAAGTCATCTTAACTGCGTTTGGCAGTATTTTCTGTGCAGGATGGTGGTAGAGCTGGGAACATGTTTCAATAACAGATGGACTGGGCTGTCTATGTGGTAGGAATGACAGTCATTCCTTTGCCTGATGTTCCAGATAAATCTTTGGACAATTCACATGGGAAAATAATCACAAGACGCATGGTTGTCGAACCTTCTCAAAGGGAGCCAGAAAAATGTCTTTGTGCTGAACCATACTGCAGAATGGAGAGGGAAAAACAATATGCATTAGATGCTAAAAGGTTGCATTTCTGGATTGTCAAAGAAAACAGAAGGACAGAGCTAAGGGGGAGGAATTGATCACAATTGAGCACAATGGATGCTACTTGCCATTGTCCACACCACCCTGATGAATGTAGCCAGAATGTAGCCAGCTCTTGATCGTGTCTCATTACAGAGGCTACAGCTAACGCAGAGTCCAGTCCTCCAACCCGCTGCTTCAGCTGAATTGGCATCCACCTGCTCAGGCTTTGCCCAAGGGTAGGAGAATAGGACAAGAGGTTTCTCTTGCTTCCATCCCCCCAAATTCAACATACATGTCTTTAGCAGTCCCCAGAACTGGAATAAAAGGAACAATATTAGGAATAAATGAAATCTGCAATCACTGTCATTCCTTCACCCAGCAAACATTTTCTTTTTACCAGAACCACTAGGATGATTCTATCTGTAATTCCATCCCTCCTTTCTTTACTTTTTCTCTTGATTTAAAGGAAGAAATGCTATTCTACCTTTTATGGACTACACTTCCTACTGATTTTATCTACCCTCTTGGATCCTATCCTCCTTTTCTGATGTCTTGTTTCAATGTCATTTCCCACATTTAATTCCCACCTGTAAACTTTCAGTCTTTACTGACGCCTTTCCTTTTGCACAAAATATGCCCTTGTCTCCTCTATCTTCACCAAAATGACAGCAGGAACAGAAAAAGAACTTACCTTACCTCAGTTCCTTACTCAGGATATTATACTCTCTCCTTTGCTGCACCATCAAATTTCCGAAAAACACATTCCATTTAACTAAGTTTGGTAGAAGATTAACCAAATCTAACAGCTTCTGATGGAAGCTGTTAGTATTACTGAGAAGGTAGAAACCATGGCCATTGTATATCTAGAAAGGGTAAACATTTCAGAGATTTCTGTTTGAGATTAAAACAGATTCTAAGATCCTGGTCAAGTATCACAAGTGGTCAGGTAGGGCTCCCATGACTTCTGTGTAAAAGCTTCCAAGAATACAAAGGATGAAGGTTGGTTCCCCACCTTACCCCCATGGCCATAAGATCTTTGAGGGCAGGGATTGCTTTTTGCTTGTTTTGTTTTATCTTGGGTGCCTGGAAAATGAGCACATGGTATACAGTAAGCGCCTGATATATACTGGCTGAATTAAGTTAAATTGAAATCTTGAGCATGAGATGAATATGAAATATCCCATTGATGATTTCCAACAGGTAGTTTTGATGAGCTATGAAAGCTCAGGGGAGATGAGGGCTGAATATGGAGATGTAGGTGTCGTTGAGCTCACAGAACTTGATATGATCACCAAGAAAGTAAATAAAGAAAAGAGGACCCTTGGCCCAGGACAAGACCCTGGGGTATACCCACACAGAGGAGGCAAGACATGAGTGATAACAGAGCAAAGGATGCTGAGAAGGAATGGTCAGATAGATAAGAGGAGAAATAAGAGAAAACAATGACATGAAACTCCAGGGAGGAGAATCTCCATCGCAGTGTGGGTGGGGGGCATGCCATCAGCTTTCAGTGTTGTTGGAATGATACATGTGAATTAAACTTTAGAGACTTAAGCTGTCTCATGTATATTCCAGTAGTAACTTTCAAAAATACAAGCAAATGGTAGCCAGGAGGTTTTATGAACAGTTTTATGCCAAGAGATTGATGGCTACCTAAAGAGGTTTGCATTTTCCAGTAGAGGATTGATTGACAGCAAGATTCATTACCCCTCCACAAATTGGAATTTTTACCTTTAAAGTTGACTGTTACAAGCTCCAAGACTATGTAGACAGAGTTAAATTTCAAACATGGATATACAACAAGCCCACAGATATATTCTGACTAGCACTAAACTGAATGCTGCCAGCCAGAGATGGATAGCTAGCTGCAATAGCCAACTATGAATTACCAGCCCAGGGAAGATCTGTGCGGATGTGGATGCTCTCTCTACTAGTCCTCCTGTGATGGAAATCCATGGTCATATTTATGGAGAGAATAAAAGCAATCTGTGACATGAAGGGAGCTGAGTTGCTCACACAAGAAAGCACAGCTGAGAATCTGGGACTTCCTCCAGAGAGCGTCCCACCGATGAAAGTAAACATAGGAGCTAGCACTCAACCAATCTCCCTGCCCCAGTTGTACTTGGGTGATTGGCAGCCACAACAGCTGCAGGATGAAGGCCTATGGGAAGAAATGTAGGGGGAAAAAGACAGCGGGTAGGGAGGGAACATGACCCTTGGAGAATCAAGTTTAGCTCCTCACAAAGTACTCACCTACTTATAAAGTGGCAGAAATTTGAGGGGATGGAATAATATATCAGACCATAACGTATTCCATATGAATTACCAGAAAGTAGTTGGTATGACAGGTCTACCAATCCATGGCCAAGAAAGTGCTGTTGTTTAGTTGTTACAGTGGCGTCGGATTCTCTGTGACCCCATTTGAGGTTTTCTTGGCAAGGATACTAGAGTGGTTTGCCATTTCTTTCTCCAGTTCATTTTACAAATGAGAAAACAGAGACAGACAGGGTTAAGTGACTTGCCCAGGGACACACACCTAGCAAGTGTCTGAGGCCAGGCTGGAACTCATGAAAATGAGTCTTTTTGATTATAGGTCCGATACTCTATCCATTGTGCCACCTACCTGCACTATATAGGCATATCCAACCAATAATTAAAAAGCCATAATGTTCAATGAGAAGTAATTCTCTGACTATAACCTCCCCTCCAAGATCAAGCATGGTACAGAGGAAAGGTCACTGTTTCTGGGGTTAGAGGACCTGGGCTCAAAACCTACCTCTGCTATGTACTTACAGAGTGATCTTGGGCAAGTCACTTCTGTCAGTTTCAGTTTCCTCACATGAAAAATAAGGGGATTAAACTAGTTGGCCTCTAATGTCCCTTCTAAGTCAAGATTGTTGATTCTTTCAGACCAAGGTCATGACTTTGAGAACTAGTTTCTCTAACAAGTACTAGGCTTGGCAACAAGCAAGGAATTTTAAATGGTGCCCTTGCCATCCTCTAGGAGAATTATAGCCGGAGTGGTTAAATCATACTGTACTGAGTTTACTAGGAACCCTAAGGCTAGAAGAGAGAGTTTAATGGAGTCAGTATGTGGCATTTGTACTTCATTCATAAAATTCTGCCCCTTATAATGCAACAGGCTTTATGTTGTGCTTCCTGAAATTTAGGTGAGAATTTAAGTTTGCCACCTTTGCCTACTGAGTGCATCACTCAGCTGAGGGATCACTGGAAAGAGACCTACTGTTATCTGTGGTCTCAGCTTAGAAAAGCAGGGTGATCTGCTGTACTATTGTACCTCTACCCAGAGGATCAAGTTCTTCTCTGAAATGTTGGTGTCCAAAAAAATTACAATAAATCAATTACAACAAAAGATACACACCATACTCAAAGTTAAAACAACCAAAAAACAACAGCATGCCAACTGCCAGTTTACAAATGGCCCCGGAGATGAGCACAGCACAATGAAGATAATACATACAAACCATAAAATAGTCTGTTGGTCCTCTTGAGAAATAAAGAAACAGAAACAATGGGGAGTCAGGGAAATGTCCACCAAGAAGGGCACAGACACAAGTCGTAGCTAGACAGTTGTTGCCAGACAAGGATCCATATGAGGAAGATATTAGTCAAAGTCCAAAATAGCAGAAACGGACATCAACATAAATAAGCATTTGTTGTATTCTTATGTGTCAAGCATTGGGGACACAAAGCAAGGACAAAATGGGGTCCCTGCCCTCAAGGAGCTCACATTATAATAAAACAATATGCAAATTACCATGCATATAAAATAGAGTGTAAATGAGAGGCAATCTCAAAGGGAAAGAACTAGGAGAAGGGGAGAAAGGTGGGACCAGGAAAGGCCTTTTCCACAAAGAGGGATTTGAAAGAAGACAGGGAAATGATGAGGCAGAGAGGAGGGGAGAGAGAATTCTAAGTATGGCGGACAACCAGTGGAAAAGCATGGAACTGGGATATAGAGCGTCACTCTTAAGCAACAGCTAGTAGGCCAATATAGCTAGATCATAGACTATGGGAAGTCATGTGTTAGAAGACTGGGAAGGAAGCAAGAAGAGACATTGTGAGGGGCTCTAGTTAATGAATTTCCCAGCATACCCACACCCAGCTCAGTCGATAATTCCCCTTTTTTCTCCTCAGAATAATTCCCATTTCCAGTTGTTTCCTGAATGTCTCCACCTATCATCATTTTGATCTCAACCAGTCTAAAATTAAACTTATCTTTCCCAAAAAGGTACCCATCTTTCTCATCCTCATGATCTTTTTATTAATTTTTTTTTGCATCATTATTCCTCTAATCACTAAGGCTTGAAACTTTGGAATTATATTCAATATCTCCTCTTCTCTTACCACTTATCTCTTCTGCAGCACACGTCCCCACCTTTCCCTCCTTTCTACTTAACATAGCTCAGGGGCTTAATCCCTCTTGCCTGGATTACTTCAATAGTCTCCTAAATCCCCTCCCTAATTCTGTGCTCCTTCACCTCAAATATAACCTATATACTACGACCAGATTAATCCCCCCAAAGTATCGAGGTAGTACAGTGGATAGAGCTCGGGATTTGAAGTCAAGACTTGAATTTGACTCTTGCTTCAGACACTTACTAGCAGTGTCACCCTGAGCAAGTCTCCTGATCTCTCTGTGCCTCATTTTCCTTACCCATAAAATGAGGGAGTAGGTCTTATGACCTCTAAAGTTCCTTCCAGCCTTAAACCTCTGATCCTGTAATCCTGTATGAGGATGTGAACATCTCCACTGACCTCTCATTATCAATCTAATCAAGATCAGACTTCTTCCCTACTTTCAGGGCACTCCCTGATTTGTTCCTAAATTCTTTTCTGTCCTTCTTACTATAATGTTTGTGGTTTTTCTCTCTACTTTTCACGATTTCCTTTCACCTGCACTATGGTCCACTTGCCAGATGTAGAACTTGTCCTCCCAATTTTTCCTCTCTATTCTCATTTTAGTCGTAAGTCTCCAATCCCATTCATTATCCTATCCTGTCTTCTCTAGTACCAAAGAATAAGCCAATGTCTTCTTCCTTTTAACACTTTAAAATTTTAAATATAGCTATTGATTAAATATATTTAATTCACTAATTAAATAGCTGTTGATTAAATATGTCTCTTTATCATCACTTCAGTATGATAAACATACCCAGTGTATAATCTTAACATCATAGAACTGAAAGAAGTCCATCTAAACCAACCCCCACCCCTTCCATAACATCCCTGGTAAGGGGTCATTCATCTTCTGCACAAAACCTTTCAGTTGTCCGTCACTAAATACCTCATTAAGCTACCTATTCCAGTTAAAAACTTCTCTGTTAAAAATATAGGTCACGTATACAACTGACAATTCATTTTCCTTATAGCTCCCCCAGACAAGGTAGACCAGCAAGTATTTTTCTGCTCTCTTTACAAGCAAGGGAACAATATTTATAATCAGCCTTCCCAAAGTCACCAGGCTAATAAGTAAAAGAGAGAACTAGAATCCACATCTTTTGACTCCCTAGTGTTCTCTCCACCTTACAATATACTCTCTATTTTAGGGAGTTCTTTCTTTTACTGAACATAAACTAGATTCTTTTTACCTTTCATCTTTGGGTCTTTGTTTCTTCCCCTCTGGAGTCTTACAGAATAAACTGAATTCCTCTGTCACATGGCATCACTTCAAATATTTGAAGACAGCTATCAGGTACACAATTCTATCCTTCTCTAAACAAAACATCACTAGTTTGTTCAACTGATCCTGATATAATGTTTTCTGGTCCTTTCACCATTCTTCTCAACTACTTCTAGACATACTTCTCTTCACCAGTGTCTCTCCTAAAACGTGTCCCCAAGAGCATGACACAATGTTCTGGCTGCAGGGTAACCAGATTAAAGAATGGTGTGGTTGTCATTTTTCTTGTTATAGACATTGTACTTCAATTAAAGTAGTCTAAGAATAAATTGACTTTTTGAGGTTGTCATATTCATTCAAATCAATCTTGCAGTTCTCTAGAATTCCTCAATCTTTTGCTTTGAACTTCTCCCGAGTTCTCCACCTGAGTAATTCACTTACATAAACTGAATGAAAACTTTATGTATTTTCTTTTTTGATTTTTTTTCTAATTTTTGATTGAGGATTTTAGCCGGCAGAAATCATTTTGTACCTTATGTCTGTAAAATATGGCATAATGAATCTCTTCTACATTATCACTGGTAAATTTGATAAGCACACCTTCCATTTTCCCACTAAAATCATTGATTAAAAATATTAAACAAGAGAGAGCCAATGCTACCTACCCCTGACCCCATGCCACTTCATTAGACACCTTCCTCAAAATTGACAAAAGAATCACTTATCAACTTTCACTGGGCATGGCTGCTCAACCATTCTCTTCTGGTATAATTATCTCAGACTACATTTCACCAATTTATCCACCAGCATGTCAGAAAAAGCATTTTCATGTGATTTACTGAAATTAAGAAATACTCTATCTGTTCCATTCCTGTGATCTACCAAAGTACTAATATTATGTAAACTTAGGTTAGTTTGGTGTAACTTAATCTTACTGAATCCACAGTGATTCCTGGTTATCATAAGAGTGTAGAAAACCCAAAGAGGAGGCCCTCCTGACTCAATGACAAGCCTGAAGATCTCCAAAGGGATTTTCTAGGTCTCCATTTGTGTAACATATTTCCAATTCTGACTGTCAGAAACTGAGAGTTGGGTTTGACTTCCTCAGTAATATTTTCATAAAAATAAAGAGGATTCCAGACAGAAACAGCCAAAAGAATCCAAAAGACCAGTACAATTCTTTTTCGTTTATTTATCCTCAGAACAAAAAATATCTTTTATATTTTCAATTGATTTTCTGTAATTCTATATATTTTTTCCTTGCAGGTCACATTTTCCCATGTAAAATTCCTTCTGAGAAACTGCCTCAAGGACAGCTTTGCAAGAGGAAGACAATCAAGTTATTGGTAACAAGGCATGAAAGATATCACGTCTCTCAAGCTTCCCCTCAACTCCATGAACTGTTCAAGGACTGGAATTCTGTGGTGTTTTGTTATCAATTTTCAAAAATAAAATAATTGTGTAGTTTGTATGTCAATCTGCCATCTTGGATTCTGGATGAAGCTCTTTTTCAGCCAGAGAATTGACTGAGTGACAGAGTTCTCTGAAGCCATAAGACAATCTGCAGCCTCAGCTGAATGGCCATACTGGGCAGCTTCCATCTTCTGCTATATTAAAATTCCTTGGACACAGAAAATTGTGTTTCTAAGTTGGAATAGCTAAGAAATTACTTAGTGCACAATAATCTCCAAGAACCAAAGCATGAATATCCATGTGCATGCAGTTATATTTACATGTACAAAAGTACATATATACAGAAACATGCAAACAAGCATACACCAACACCAACACATAAGCATGCATGTGTGCATAAGTATGCACATATTGCATACATTTTATAGCCATAGCACTCAGTGCAATGCCTGGCACATAGTGAGTGTTTATCAAATACTCTTTGACTGATACAAGAAACAAGCAACCCAAAACCGAGAAAGGAAGAAGGAAGTCTCCCCGGAGGGGGGGAGGGTATTCCTCTCTTCTCGCTCTCAAGTGTCTCTCTCTCTTTCTCTAGAGCAAAGGTCACTGGACGCCATTACCCAGGTCCCCTCAGCAGATGGGGTTCCTACTACCAAAGCTGTGAGGAACCTGGAGGTGGGAGAGCGTCAGGGCTGCGAACCAGCACCATGCCAGAAAACTGAATCGCTTCCATTTGAACTGTCTTAGGAAGATTCTGAGGATCACTTGGCATGATAAGGTACCAGACACTGAAGTCCTTGCCTGAGCTGAACTGCCAAGTATTCAAACTCTGCTTCAAAGAGCAAACTCCAATGGGCTGGCCATGTTGTTCGAATGCAAAATGTACACTTGTTAAAAAGACCATTTTATGGAGAAATTGCATGGGACAGGTGACCACATGGTGGTGAGAAGAAACAATACAAGGACACTCTCAAGGTCTCTCTCAAGAACTTTGAATTTGACTGTGCAACATGGGAGACACTGGCACAGGACCGCTCACAGCATGGCATGCCCACATAAGAAAAGGTGCTTTGTTCTTTGAGCAAAGTAGAATTGAAATAGCACAAAGTAAACACAGGATGTGCAAATGTGGGATACCCACTCCAAATATTCACACGGACTATCTGTGGCCAACCTGCAGTAGACCATTTTGAGCTGGTATCAGTCTGCTCAGCCACAGTCGGACACACTGAAATTCACTTTATCATGGTGATGTCATTCTGGTCCTTTTCAGAGTCCAAGGACAACAGCCAGCCAACCAACAACCGACACAATCATATATATATATATATGCTTCTATGCTTTCCTAGATGTTAACAGACATGCACATATCCATCGCAAACTTGCAAATATATGTGTGCATAAATATATGCATGCTCAAATGTATACAAATATGCATGCAATATATATGAATTATTCTATATTCTGAATGTGAATTAACATATGTGTAAATATTTACATATTGCATATACTTGTGTACAACAGGCATACACTCTATACATAGAAATGAACAGGTACATCTATAACCACATGCAATCTTTCTATCATATCATTTACTTCCATGGCTCCCTTTCTTTGGTTACACATGTAGAGTTATGTTTGGATCTTATACTTATTCAAACATATGCGTATGTATACATTCATGCATAAGTATCTGAAAACATGCTTATCTTTAAAATGTTATGAAAATCTCACAAAGGCACACGTACTCTGCTACTCACTCTTTCTCTTTCACCATGTTATAGGAACGCACCCACGTAATTTTCTTCTGTCTAGTTGATATATTGACATCTGGGTTTTCCTGTACAGAACAGCACACTATAACCATAAAACAGAAGTGCTGATGTAAACAAATACAGGCAGGACTGAAGGGCTATATGTTTGTTCCAAGCTGAGATTCTGAAGAAGATACACACACACACACACACACACACACACACAAGTGCACTCGCACATACACATAGAGTTGATCTGAACCTAGGGAAAGAGCAGATTGTTTTTCATTACATCAATAAGTCAGTTCACCTGACGTTGGTGGTCTACAGACCTACCAAGAGGGTTTGAAGTACTGCTCTTTTCCCTGACACTCTAAGGGACCTTAGATTTGGCCATGGTTTTGCATCCTTTCCTTCTCATCCTGTGTTATAATCAAACAAATAGCTTATACATATGAATTTTAATTTGATATTTTATATTTAACAGTAAGGACTTGTGAAAACCTGCCTGGTACATGAGTGATTTTTTTTTCATTTACCACATTTGCCAGAGTTGTAAACCTAAGGCCAAGTTAATTAAAGTCAATGGAGAATGTATTTTTTTTATTAAACTTTCTCTTTCTATTGATTTTTTCCTTCTCATACAAATAGTACAGACTTATTTCTCAAAATCAAAACTCTTCAGAACTGAGAAAAAGAAGAATTCCAAGGTGATTTACAAAGTGGAAGACAAGATATTAGAAATGGTTACACTAAAGATTGGATCCCCTCCCTGTTAAGGCTATGTGTCTGGCAAGGACACAAGAGACCTGCCTGCCACATCTGAACTGGAAGTTAGCACTTTGAAAATCTAGGACCATTAGGCTTACAGATCCATGCTGGCCCCTATACAATTCCAAACATCTAAAAGACAACTGAAAAATTCATTGAATTGAATTGAAAGTTAGTATGGTGCATTGTAAAATGTGCTGCACCTAGATTCAATGACTGCATTCATCTCCCATGGTGATATTTCTTATCATGTGATCTTGGACAAATCACAAACTCCCTGGGCCCCAGTTTCCAAAAAATTAAAATGAAAGGATTGGGCTACATTTTGGCTGCGAGGTTTCCTCTAACTCTAGATCAGTGGTCTCTGATCTTAAGAATTGAATTTAATTATAAGGTAATATGGTGCACTGTATAGGGCACTGGACTTGAAGTCAGAGAACCTGAGTTTAAATGCCAGGTCTTCTACTTCAATTAATCTATTAGTGTTTATGAAATTCTCACTGTATGCCAGGCTTTGGTCCTGGGGATATGAAGACAAAAGCAAAACATTTATGCCCTCAAGAAGCTGACATGCTAGTTTATTCCTTATATGATTTTAGAACATGTCACTTCTGCTTCCTAGGCTTCAGTTTTCTTATTCGTAAAATGATCGTGGTGGACTTGATCCTTTATGTAAATCTAAATCTTATTAATTTTATGAATTCATAAAATACTTGTTAAGTCTATCAGAGACTAAAACTACTACTCATTCGGGTTGATCAAGACTTGGTAAGATTTGGAGTCAGCTAGTTAGCATAGTGGCTACAACTTGGGGATAGAAGTCAGAAGGCCCTGAGTTCAAATTTGGCCTTAGATATCTAACTAGCTGTGTGACCCTGCGGAAGTCACTTAACCTGTGTTTGCCACATTTTCCTCATGTATGATTGGGATAATACTAGCGCCTTCCCACCAATGTTGTGAGGAGCAAATGACATAATAGTTGTAAATCACTTTGTTCAGTACCTGGCACATAGTGAGAGCCACCTAAGTATTAACTATGATTATTAGATGAGAAAGTCCAGATAATCTGGGAATCTGTGTTAGATTCTATCATCTGTACAATGAGAAGTTAGAGCAGTAATTTTTAACCTAGTTTAACCTAGTAACTTTTAACCTAAGTTTAACCTGAAAACTTAAAAAATAAAGCATAACTGTGTTTCAATAGAATTAATTCCTTTGTATTCTATGTATTTTATTTGCACACTTAAAACATGATTTTGAGAAGGGGTCCACAGGCTTCACCAAACCTCCATAACATAAAAAAGGTTAAGAAGCACTTACCATAGAGTGAATGAAGAGCCATCTCCCTGGGCAGCTCGTGCCCCAGACTCTCTCCAGTAAACACACAATTTCCAAAGAGAGGCGCTCTTGGCCCTACAGGTGCAATACAGAGGAACTCTTTATTCAAGTTCAACCCAACAATAACAACAGTGGATGCTGAATTATAGGCAAGCAAAGACAGGACATGTATAGATTTATATATCTTGTCTCCTTCATTAGAAAGTAAACTTCCTAAGGGCAGAGCCAAGATGGTGGAATAGAGGCAGCCACACAGTAGAACTCTCTTAACATGCCCTTCCAAACAACTTTAAAATAACAATTCAAATCAAATTTTGGAATGGTAGAGCCAACAAGCGGTCAGGTAAAAACATTTTTCTAGGCTAAGGCAACATGGGAGGTTGGCAGGAGGAATGATACAGTAAAATAACTGGGAAGAAAAGCAGTTACTAGTGAGTTTTGTTTTTTTGGTTGTTTTTTAAGGATGGAGGAGACTAGCACATTTCTAAGTAGCAAGGATGGAGCCAATAGATAAAGACTGAAGATTTGTGGGGGCCAGGGAAATTATCATGGGGACAATCTTCCAGAAAAGACAACAGGGGATGGGATAAAGAGAACCTGCATTAGGGTTGACATTGCTAAGGAAAAGAGCCATGGTTGCATCAGAGAGTTGAATAAAGATAGTATGGGATAATGCCAAGAGCATTTGAGATGTGACAAAGGAGAGTCACAACTACCTTTGAAAGCCTAAAGAAGAAGAAGGATTAGAAAAGCAGCATTATGCAGTGGAAGGACAATGGACAGAGATAGGGAAACCATGGTTTTATTCTTGGTTCTGCTATTGATTATGTTGGGCAAGCTTGGGACTCAGGTTCTAGATGTGAAAAATGAAAAATTACAGAAGTGTCTTAAAAGGAAGATATATATGTATATATACATATATACGTATATATACATACATATATGTGTATGTGTGTATATATATATATATATATATATATATATATATATATATATATGATGTCTATTCAGGGGGGAGAAAGAGATAGAAAGAAGAAAGGAGCAGCTAGCAATTTGATTTTTCTTGAGACCCTGTAGTACACAACAGCAGAGGGCAGCTCCTATTTGCATCATTCAGTCTTTTGTAAGAATACACAAGATAGCTAAACATGTATCCCTAAAATTGACTCCCCCCAAAAATGAAATATATTACAAATAAAGATAAAAAGTGCTTAACAGATTAGATAACAAGTTCCTTGGAGTCAGGGAGTTTTTATTTTTGCTTTTCTATCTTTGTATCCTTGGCATTTAGCACAGCATCTGAACATAGAAAGCACCTAATGCTTGACTGATTGATTGACTAAGTGAATGACAGAATTCTCTGGTTTGGTGACCAGCTTAAAGACATTTTTTCATTACAGTTCACAATGGGTGTGGATATTAGAGCTGTGAATAAAAATAAATGAGAACTGAGGATCTTGTTTCCAGCAAACATGGAAGAGAGTAGAATTTTTAAGGTAACCTGTAGACAATATGCTTGTATTTTAATTTTTGACAGTGATAAATAACTATGTCCACAATGAATGGATTTTAATCTCCCAAGTCCCTACTTCTGACTAAATCTCTGTTTCAAAGGAAAAAGAGACTAGAAAAAAATTCTTAAACTATAAAGAAGGACAAGAAAATTCTAAATTATGCTAAAAAGATGGAAGATGGGAGAACATGATTTAGAAAATTAAGGATAAGGGAAGAATTAATGAACATTTGGAACTATGTGTAATAGTAGATGGAGGTAGATAGAATTACACGTATTTGAAGAGAAAAAATTTTATACTCTAATGAATATTTATATGAATTAACAGGTGTCACAGAAAAGAACGTTTCTATTTTTGGTCAAACTAAAAAAAAAATAGTATCAAGGTACACTGAGGCAGCATTTGTAGCCCTGGAATGACTAAAACAAAGTTTTGCACTTTTCCCAGGGTAACTCTCCAGGACATTATGGAGAGCATCCTGAGACTAGTGAAACCTTTTTAATATCCTCTACTCTTGGTGATTCTTGCAGAAAGAAAGGTTAACACCAGAAGGAATCCAGACAAAAATGCTGAATCATGAAGTGTTAGGAATGAAAATAATGACCTTGGGCACAGAGGTAATATTTTCATAATTGTTGCTGATTAAAGGTAAAAGATTCAGAAGATGATTTGAAGTGAATAACTAAGTTAAAAAAAAACATAACTGAGAACAGGATTTATATTTCTCAATCACAGTTTAAAATACACAAATGATGGGCTCTTGGCCAGGGATGATCTACATCTAATAAGATCCTATAAATATATATATTTCTCTGGAGTTTTAAAAATCCAATCAAGAGAGTTTTAAACTAAAAAAGAGAGGGATGGAGAAAATCATCTCAAAGCATCTGCCAAGACAGATACCGCAGAGAATGTGAGAAGGAACAGAGAAAAAGTCATGATAGAGTGGACTAATAATTCAAAGAAGATGTTTTGCAAAAAGAGAGGGAGCAACGAAACCTGTAAACTGGGTTGCCTAAATACAAGTGCATAAATTAAGGTGAACAAAGTAAACAAAGACGGTGAAGTCATCCTCTGTAATGGTAATTTAAATGGGAAGATCTTTCCCATTCATTAATAGGTCCATGGGACCTGCCTGGGTCACATGGAAACCTGAGTCACATGAGTCTGAGTCACATGGAATTTGTGATGGGGGAGAGTTTGCTAAACCGGTGGAACAGGAAGAGGCAGAGTTAGAGCAGAGCTGAGAGGAAGTTGGTCTTAAGAGCAGTCAGAGCTAGGAAGGATGCAAGGGAGTCTGCAGATGGTTAGCATGAGTGAAAGAGCTTGTTTGTGATTTTGTTTAAGGGAGCTGGTTTGTGGGAAGTCTAGCAAAGGGAGGGCTTGGGGAGGGTGTTGTTCTCTGCATTGTTATTGTGTATATATTTTTGTTACTGTGATGGACTTGGCTTTCTGAATCAATGTTTTGGTTCTGTCTTCCGCAAGGAGAATCTGTGATATTTTGCAACTCAGAAGATGTTCATGGCCACACTGGGCACTGTGAATATCACATGGGCACTACATCATCTTAATGCATCTTAAAGCAAGGAGATAAATTCAACTTCATAACTATTTGGAAAACTCACTGTATGGGACTTATGACTGGACTATATCTTAAAAGGTAGATAAAAGGGAAGTAGATTAGTTTTATGTATTACAAAAGTATCCTCATATGAGGAAATCTATTTACAAGAGAGAGATATACAGGAGAGGATCAGGAAAAGGATAAGTGGAAGGAGAAACAGAAGTGATATTGGTACTAGAATATACCATAGACCACCTGAAGTGAAGGGAAAAAAATAGATGAGGACTGGGAAATAGATCACAAACCTGGTGCAGAAGGATAATATCACAGTGATGGAAAGCTTTAGTCATACAGATCCCTGCTCAATCAAAAGTAGAATAAAGGACAAGTTTTATTAACCTTAATGAGAATTAAGATCCTTTCACAGACAAAGGACGCAACTAGGAGTATTGCTATTTTGGACCAGTTTCTAACCAACAAGAAGAAAATCATTATTGAAAAGCAGAAATGACAGAAACCTTAGGAAGACATGGCAATTCCCTTTCAGAATTAATGATAAAGATAGGAAATCTGAATTTAGTTGGACATACCAGCTTGGATTTAGAAGAATTCAGAGAAAGGTCAGATACTGTAGGATTTATGACCTCATACTCTACAAGGGAATTCAACCATGGCTCAGGGCATCACTTCCCCCTTGCCTTCTCTCTTTGCCCTTCCGTCAGCACTGGTTGTCACAGAACACATCTGGGATTGTTGGACGTTAGGAAGAACTCTCACTATTGCCCTTCTCCTTTCCGTCTTTGTCCAGTTTGCTTGACTGTTCATGTAACATGCATGAGATGTATGACAATCACTTCATTCCTTCCAATTAGATGGAGGACCACCTCCAATTAGATGGAAGTGTTTCCATCTGCCCTGTTATTGCCTCTTAAGTTTCTCCAGGCCTTACCGTCTACCCTTCTTCTATGTCCTGCTATCCCCTTGGCACTGTCCTCTGTCCTACTTATGTAGTCTAGGGACTTCCAGCCCTTACCATCCACCCCACCATTTGGACTGCCAGTCTTTCTTATGCCTTATAGCTGAGCTTTCTTTTATGCATTGTCTCCTCCAAATTAAAGTGTGGGTACCTTGAGAGGGAGGTCTTTTTCACGTTTTCAATTTGTATCCTTCAGCATTTAGAATTGTACTTGGCACATAGCAAGTGCTTAGTAAATGTTTCTACTTCATTCATTCAGGAGAAATGAAAATGTGGAATCAAGAATGAAATTATGATACAAAAAGAGATGATAATAATGGTGGGGGGATGAAGAGCTGAAAAGAGAAAAAATATAAATGCTGAAATAACTTATCAAAAATAGGTTTTGAAAAAACATGTGAAATATGGGAACAAAGGTAACAGAGGATAGGTATGAGTGGCATGGTCCTATAAGAACGGTATCAGGAGTGCTAAAGCTATATAAGAAATACTATAAAACACTAAAGAACTTATGAATGAGTAACTCAGAAAAACATTTGATTTATATGAGTTGATGCCAATGAAATAAATATAACCAAAGAAAAGATGCATAAGAACTATAATCATGTAAATGAAAAGTTCATTAAATGAAGATTGAATTCTGAGTAATTAGAAATCAAATGAAGGTCTTGGAGAAAAGATCATGAAATATACATCCCTCCCTCACCAATGAGAAATGGTAGACTTCCAGGATATAAGTTGTCAGCAGACATGTCATTATATCAAATGTTTTTGTTTCTTTGATTGCTTTTCTTTGTCACAGAGGATAGTCTAATCTCAGAGGGAGTGGGGTGTTAAAATTACTGAAAAGAAAAAAGGTGTAATTTTTTTTTCTTAATAAAAATAATAGAGAACAAAGAAAATGCCAGAGAATTGGAAATGGACAAATGCCCTGATTTTCAAAAAGGGAAAGATGATAGCCTACAAAATGAGGTCAGAGACCCTATGTTCAATTTCTGAGAAAAATTCTAGGTAGTATTTTTAAAGACACAGCATCTGAGCACTAAAAATGGGAAGCTTGCATCATTAATAGACAATATGGCTTCACCAAAAACAGGTCATGAAAGATTAACCTCATTTCCATTTTTTGATTGAATTTGATATTTATATATAGAGAGAAAATACTATTGACATCACATATGAGCAAAATATTTGACTAAGCTTCTCATGCTATCTTCACTGAAAGGATGGGGGAAAATGGACTAGAAAATAGTATAGTTATATGAATTCAGAATAGGTTGAATGGATGGACCAAAAGAGTTGTCATTAATGGGTCAGTATCAACTTGGAATCATGTGTCTAGTAGAGTGCCAGAGGGATTTACCCATGACTCTGTTCTGGTCAATATTTTTATCCATGATAAGTATAAAGGTCTGCATGTCCTACTTATTAAATTTTCAAAGGACACAAAGCTGAGAGGGATAACTAATTTATTGGATAAAAGAATGACAAATGCAGGATCTAAAAATATCTTAATAGGCTAGAATGCTAGACCATGTATGATAGGATAAAATGGTAATAATATTTAATGTTAATTAATAATTGTTAAAAAATAATTCACATTCAGTCTTATACTTCAGTTAAAAAGTTAACTGCACAAATGGAAAATGGAGAAAGCATGGTTAGAGGTTTTAGTTGACAGTTTAATATAAATCATCAGTAACATCACAACCAAAAAAAAAGTCAAAGAAAATTTCCATTATATTAAGATAATCACAGTGTCCAGAAAAAAGGAGGTAAAAGTCCCATGGAAATTTGCTCTACCCATTCCAGATATGGAACACTGTGTTCACTTTTTCATGCTTTATTGTAGGAAGGATAACAGTTGGAGCATGCCCAAATGAGGCCAACCAAAGTGATGAAGGGACAAGGAACCACGCTGTGTGAAGGAACTGGGGGAAGTTAGCCTTAATAAGGGAAAACTTTAGAAAGAACCTGATTGTGACTTTCAAAAATTTGAATTTCCATCCAGAAGAGGAAATAAACTTATTTTGTTTAACCTCAGGAGATAAACTTAAAAAAATTAGAGAGGCAGATTTGGATTTAATGCGAAGACTAAGTTAATAATAATTATAAATGTTGAGAAACAAAACAGGCTGGCTCAAGAGGTAGTGGATTCCTTTCCCCTGGAAGTCTGTAAACAAATCCCTTGTCAATAGAATTCCTATTTAGATACTGCCTGAAGTAGGTACCTTTGGAGGTCCCTTCCAACTCTGAAATTCTACAAGCCTGTGATTCTGGCTAGGCAATCTCAAAGATCTCCTCTAGCTCTAATTCTATGAAATATACTGTTGCCTGAGGCCAACCTTCTCCAGTCATAGCCTGCTTACCTGAACTCTGCCTTGATTGCAAACACCGCCACTCAGTTCAGCGCCTTGGTATATTCATTATTTAAGTCAATTCTCCCCAAATCCCCTTTTTCATCGTGACTCTTGCTCTTCATTGAAGAGGCTGTGAGTAAGGGACAGGTTGCCTGAGCTCTATTAGTTTCATAATTTAAAGGAGATGAAGTCTTTGTGATCTTCCTTAACCAGCCTAGGCAAGAGCCAATGCCATCTGCTTCTTCCTCCTGTGATGTCTTGAATCATAAGCAGCTATGCTGCTTTCCTAGGCTCCTGCTAGATGGGAGCCCAAGAGGACCAGAGCTGAATGTCATTTTGTCCAGGATCAATGTGTTTAACAAATGCACGTTAAAGATGAAGTGACTTTTGATGATTGATGCTGTGTCAGAATACCTTAGTGCAGACTGGAGTAACTTTGAGTAGAAACTGACTCCCATAGAGTAAAAGCATCCGGAGGGCAAGAATTATTTTTAACTTTTGTCTTCGCATTCCCAAAATAGTACCATAAGAGTCACCTGATAAATGTTTGTTGAATTGAACCATTCATTCAATAAGCATTTATTAAGCACCTTCTAAATTAAAGGTACTGATGTAGGTGTTAAGGGTAAAAAGCCGAAGTGAAAAAAGAGTTTATAATCTACTAGAGCATTCAGTTATTTGCACCTGATTCTTCCTAAATCTGTCATTTTTCTTCTCTGGATTCAGTTGCAATCATTAAAAGAGAAAAAGCAATCAAAACATTTTAGCAATACAATAATATTATATGTATGGTAGGCATCTGTTATTAGAAGGGGTTCATTTTATTGGTGTGGATGACAAACGGCCAATGTATTTTATACATGATTCATATTCTTCATGATCATTTGCTGAAGCTATACTCTAAACAAGAGAGGCACAATGACTAGTAGAGAGATGGCTAGCTTTGGAGTCAGTTAGACTTGTGTTCAAGTCCTACCACTCCTGATACATATTAGCTATGTGACCTTAAGCAAATTACTTCACCTCTCTGTGGTCCCAGGTAACTCTAAGACAAGTTACAAACACACCTTAGTGGAGGGAGTTTCCATATCATGTGTTCTCTACATTGCTGCAATCACAGGTCCATGACAAAAAGGGGGGGGAGGACCTAAGCTGAGCAAAGAAATATGTGCCATATAGTATGTGTGTTTTATACTGAATTACAAAAGTGGACCATAAGCTTCTTGAAGTCAGGGACTAATTTTTCTTTATATCCCCAACAGCTACTGTAGTGCTTTGTCTATAATTATATATAATACAGCTGAATACAATATGGCATAACACAACATAACGCAAATAACCTAATATAATATGATATGATATAAAACAATATTATAAAATGCAATATACTATGATATGCTATAATATAAGAATACAATATAATTAATATAATATATAAATATATGTACATATTTCTATATATTATATATTATAATCGGTTAGCAATATAATTATATCTAATGCAATAGATGCATAACAGAAATTTGTTGAAAGTAAAAGGAGCTTGGAAATCTTCCTTAGAGGCTGTGTATGACATGAGACTACCCTATAATCAATTAAATGTCCATACTTTATTCTGTCCTCTTTATCCTTGTCTCTTTCAGCTTTGAATGTCAGTCACCCCTCAGATACATTCTGCTTCTGATAACTTATGGATGCTTATCAACTATTTCCAAATATTGCCAAGGTTCACTCCCTCCCTCAGCACTTTCTTCTAGGTGCACTGAAGTTCCCAAACCAGGACGAATGCCATAAATTCTGACTTTGAAGGAGAAGGCAAAGGTTGTTGGAAGGATACCCCTCACTCCTAGTGAATTGGTTTTCCACTGCTAATCACAGTGATGTTTATCATTTACTCTAATGTATAAAAAGTGCACTCATTACTCATTAAACAAAAGCCCCTGAGTGTTTGCTCAAAATTATAAGTGGAACAATTAAGTTAAATTAAATCCTGTAGGAGAAAGTTAAACTATCTCCCAAAAGAGAAGATGGCAGCCAAAAGACCTGACCTGGCAGGGAATCCCAAACCAATAATTTGGATTTTACACCAAACAGGAGCTGTGGTAGAATGAGAATTCTACCTCACTCTCTCTTTCCCTAGATTCCAGTCTGGATGTCATTAGCTGCCACGGATCTCCATGACAAATTTATCTCTCAAACTGGTATAAAGTCACATACAATGCCTTCCTCCATCTGTTTTCTATCTGTACAGTACCATGACTCTTTTCTCATACACCACTCCTCACAGTGTACTAGCACAAAGCACTTGCAAGAAAGCATCTACTAAAATCCGGCTGCCCCTAAGACTCACTTTCTCTTCATTCTATGGGAGTTGACAGTAACATGGGATCATAGCTTTAGAGCTGTACGTGGTCATCGAGCTCAGCTCTCCCATTTTACAGAGGAGAATATTGAGTCCCAACCAGTTCACAGATTAAGAGCTGGAAGGGAACTTAGAAATCATATAGTATAACTTCTTTATTTTACAGAGGAAACAGGTTCACAGAGGTTAAGGGATCACACTGGGAGTAAATGGATGAGCTGGGGTTTAGAATCAAGCTTTCTTATTCCCAACCCAGTAAAGTTTCCTTTCTACTACAAGATTTCAGTCATAGTAAATATCAAGAGTAGCAAAAATAATAAAAGTAACAATAATGTATATTCTATAGCCTTCAAGATTTAACAAGTATTCCCCATGACCCTCTGAGATAGGTGTAATCAGTATTCTTATACCCACTTTTAGGTGTGCATGTACCTGGGTACCCTCTGTGCCACTTTTTAAACCACTCAAAATCGTATTTGCATGCAGCTAAATTAATATTATTTACCAAGGAGAATGGTACATATGTTACGGTCTTTGAATTCTTAGGACTGTCACTTCAGACAGCTTTTCATAACTCCATGGAAGCAGAGAGAGGAGGAAGGCGCTTTAAGAGGTCAAATGGTCCAATCTTCTGCTCTGAGATGAACTACGAGGAAACCAACCCAGACAGCTGAGAATTTACATTATTTTTAAGGCCTTCCAGGGAAGTGGTTTACAGAGCCCTTTTCAGTCACTCTTTCCAGTGTTGTATAACCCTCACAGTAGGAAAATTTTTCCTTTTGCTTAACCTACATGCTTCCTGCTACAGCCAGCTGGGTTGTGACCAAAGAGTTCCATCACAGCTATCCATGGCCAGAGTCTGGGGCTGGAGCAAGTCTCTATTTGGTCCCTTTGCATATTTACAGACTGAAAACATCCACATATTCTGAAGGAGGGTTACTAAATTTGTGGCTACTAGATTTATAATGAGATTTCTAAAGGGAGTTGGAGATGAGTTTGGGGTATCTTGAACAAAACCTCTGCTATTTTCAGCTTTGATAAGGAGGGAAAAGAGCAGACATTGAAGAAAGAGGAGGGAAATGCAATGCTACATTTATACAGTACTGTACTGTTTACAAAATTGCTTTCTTTTGAACAACACTGTGGATTGGATGGTAAACATATCATTGTCCCCCTGTCAAAAGGGAAAACACATTCAGAGAAGTTAGACAATGTCTCCAAGGTCACACAGCTAATATCAGACGTAAGATTTGAACTTGGTCAACTAGATTGCACAGTGTATAATTAGGTTTAAAGTCAAGAAAACCTGAGTTCAAATCTAGCCTCAGACATTTCCTAGTTTTGTGACCTTTGGGCAAGTCATTTAATCCTATTTGCCTTGGTTTCCTCATCTACAAAATGATCTGGAAAAGGAAATGGAAAACTCCTCTAGTAGCTTTTCCACAAAGACCTCAAATGGGGTCACAAAGAGTTAGACATGACTTAAATGACTGAACATCAATAACACAGTTATTAAATGTCAGAGCCGGAATCTGAATCTGACTCCCTGTCCACTGAAGCATCCTCTTTCCATTAAGCATGTATCTTGTGAAAATTGATGTCAATATTTTATATTAACAACCTCACAAAAACCCTAACTTATATACTCAGTGGAATTATACTTTTATTTGTACAAATAAGAGAATATCCAATTCAGATAAATGTTCTGGTTGCTTAGAAAATAAGAGTTGGAAGAGACTTTTAGAGATTATCGAGTTCAAGTGCTTAAGTTTACAGAGAAAGTAGTGTGGGGTAATGGACAGAAAAAGGGGAAAGGGGGAAGGGAACAAACATTCATTAAGCACCTACTATGTGCCAGGCATTACAAATATCACATTAGAACCTCACAAGGGAGACACTAATAAAGAATATTGGATTTGGAGACAAAAATATTCACAACTGAGGCTTATAGGGTGATGTAACGCAAGTACTTAAACTTTCTCACCTCAATTTCCTCAGCAATAAAATGAGAACACCTTTCATGTCCACCTCAGAGGGCTGATAAGAGGATCAAATGAGAAAATGTAAGTAAGGTAGTACTTTATAACTATGAATTACTATAGAGATATAAGCTGATATTGTTATAAGGATATTGAAACCCAGAGAGACTGACTTGTCTAAGTTCACACATCTGGTGAGAGAAGCTAGAGGAAGCCCAGACTTTCATGCTCTTTCTGTTATGTCAGAAACTCACTCAGAACCATCAAAACCCAAACAATTAGCAAGTGAGGCTTGGATTGGGACCTGTTATTGGCCAATCAGTGAAAACCATCGAGGTTTGGGTTTAAAGGCATTGTTAAGTAGTTCCATTTGAATTCCAATGGGTTTTATCAAAGCCTGCTTTTCTAGAGCATTTCAAGAAATCATATTTCAAAAAATCATAGATGAAAACTACATTGAGACAAAAGAATCCCAGTTTTTCACAAAACAAAGCAATATTAGTTAGAATAGCTTAGTTAGCTAGAAACTCTGAGGGTCTGCCCCTCCCAGACTGGTTATTTTGTAAAGGCAAACTAGGTCATCTTTTGCCTTGATTCTTATCTAGTCTGTAAATACTGAATGGGTGTTGCCTGAGATACATTGAGACCTAGGAAAGACCTTAGCTTAAAAAGGTCAAGGCCTCCCACTTCATCTGAGGCCACTTTGCAGTGCCATTGGACTCAGGGACTCTGGAGGAGAGAGTGAGGCTGATGACTTGCACATCACTGTTTCACTTAAATCCAATTCATTTCCAAGTCAAGTCATCACCCTCCTGATGTCAATGAAGGTTGAGCAACAGTCTATTATGGCTGACTGCTTCCTCTTTATAAAATCTTTAACGTGTTTGTTTGTGTTCCTTATATGAAGGCACTCTTCCATATAATTCAGCTTCCTCACTTTGTAAAGTGTAGGAAGGGGTAATGGGAGGGGAGTTGGATTTAGAGGCGCTCTTGAGGTAACAGAAGTAGGTGGAACTGGAAATAGGAGAACCAGTCCTCGTCTAACTTCTCTGTATCTTACTTTCCTCATCTGTAAAATGGGGATTATAATTTTACCCACTCATAGGATTGTTGTGAGGAACAAATCAGGAAGCTTATGTAAAAGCTCTTTGCACGTTTTAAAACATTATATAAATGTTGCCTAATATTATTAGTATTACGTCTCTAAGAGTAAATAATTCACAGAATCACATGTTGGAAGGGATCTCAGAGACTATCTAATCCACCTTTCTTTTTCAGACTTTTGTTTTCATGAGTAGCAGGAAATTGGACTTTTCTATAATTTCTGATCTTAGAAAATTAAGTGGTTAAGATGTTGTCATAGGGCCAAGAGCAAATAACCAGTATTTCCTTGGTAAGATTTGTCCTTGGCAGGATTTGAACTTGGGGCTTCCCAGTTCCATGGCTAGATCTCCATCCAGTTCTATCATGCCTCTCAATCTCTGTCTAAACAGAAGTACCATTGTTACTATTCCTAACACATGGTCATCCAGCTTCCACTTGAAGACTTCCAATGATGGGAAGTCCACCATTTTGGGAAGAAACCCGATTGGTTTTCATGGAGTACAAATTGTCACACCTGTTGTTCTTTCTAACTTCTGTATCTTCTATCCATTCCTCCTAATTCTGCCTTGTGGAGCAGAGCAGAAGTATAACACACACAGTTTGTGCCAATTCAGAGATCCAGAGAGCTGTCGAAAACATCCTCCCAGCTCACATTGGCACAAGATTCCCCACCCTCCCATCCATCCAGTTTTCAGTTAGACATGCCTCTTGACCCTCTCCCTGGCCCACAATTCTATGTCCCACTTACTGAGCCTCCCTGTGGTCCTTGCACAAATTGAACATGCAGAGTCAGGCCAAACCATGTCTCTGACAGAAACAATGTGCCAGTTGGGTTTGAAAAATCCAGCAGGCATTGAGCACTAAGCCTCTTTCTGGGTAGCTTTCAGGCCATTGAGGAGAGCTAATGTTAGCTCCTTGCATCACCTAGAGAAGGCTTCAAGACTCACTTAAATGATTGACCTACTTCTTCACTTTCCGTTGTTGCAAATTACAAGAATATACTGTGTGCACTTTCAGGCAATTTGATACTATTACCTTAAAATTCACTGATTCTGCCAATCCCCCTCCCCCCTGCCTCCAATGTTCAAATGGAATATCTGACCTTTTTCTTTGGCAGCAGTTTCTCTTTTCCAGGTAACCGATGATGATTTTATACCCTGGATGATAATCAATATGTAGAAGCTGTCTTTATCGATCTGGATAAAACCACCAATTACGGCTATTCTGAGTAAGGCTCAGTGGGACTCAGCGTGATTACACTGCAGTGGGGGAGTTATCATATAAGTAATCAAAAATGCCACCATAAGGGTATTTAATTGGGTTGCAGGTGAAATGTAAATGGTTATCCGTTAGATCAGCCATTTGACTTTTTCATTCATGAGATGGAGCTTCATCTCCTGGCCAACTGGATCATTACCACTTTGCAGGCTAAACCATCCCTCCCCCAGACCTTCTGCCCCACAGTCACATAGATGGGGTGTGATTTAGAGCTACAAGTGACACTAAGGACCGTCCTGTTTCCACGAGTCTCTGCAGTAGATTTTACCCAGAAATCAAATGCTACATCTACTTCACATGGTTGTTATGAGGATTCAACGTGACAAGATTTATTAGGCTCTTAGCACAATGCCTGACATATAATAAATGTATATTATGTCATAATATACAAATGTATATTATACAACTATCATATAGTTACATAACCATTATACAAATGCTTACTCTTTTTCCTTCCTTCCCCATCCCCTTATTCAATGGGCAAATGTGAATTTCAGGAGATTTTTGAGCAGACACAACATGACTGGGGCTAACAGTTCATCTCTTAGCAAGACAAAAGATAGACGGTGATAATATGAGAACAAGGAGATATACATGGAAATTGCAATAGCTTAATTGGCAGTGAGAAAAGAAAGGAGAGCAGCTGTGAAAGATTTTGGGGAAAGAGAGAGAGACAGAGAGAGAGAGAGAGAGAGAGAGAGAGAGAGAGAGAGAGAGAGAGAGAGAGAGAGAGAGAGAGAGAGAGAGAGAGAGAAGAGAAGGTACTCAAAAACAGATGGCAAGGGTGAAAGGAGAAGCCAGTCAAGAAGACAAACCAGCAGAGGAGACAGAGAAGGAATGTTTAGAAAGACTGCAGCAAAACTAGGAGACTAGGGTGACTTTGAGGACTACAGAGAAAAGAGTATCTGATAGATAGGTGTGATCAGTAGTGCCAAAAGTTGCAGACAGATCAAGGAGAAAGAAGACTGAGAAAAAGTCACTGGATCCGGTGATTAGGAGATCACTGGTGATGTTTGAGGGAACAATTTCTGCAGAGTCCTGGGGAGAAAAACTGGTTTATAAAGAGTTGAGGAAAGAAAAGATAGGAGCAAGTAACTAAATGGACATTGAGTTAAGGGAAGGGTTTGTTGTTTTTTTTTTCAGACCGGAAAGGCTTGACTATGTCTCTGTGCAGCTGGGAAAGAGTCAGCCACATAACTAGGCAGTTCGTTCAGGGATTTCTTTTGAACTCCAAACTGAGCCCAGGTTTTCCAAACAACCAAACCAGATCTTTATGGTGTCTAAAGTTAATGAAACTGGGGAAAAGACAATCTCTGAAGGATTCTAAGAACCAGAAGAGACAAAGGGCAAGAGCCCTGAAACCACCACAGTGGAGAGTCTCTTTGCTGGACTGGTTTCAACCTAAATTCAAACGCTCATCTGGAACCAAACCATCCTTGGGAATATGGAAAGTCAAGGAGTCATGAGCACTTAGACCAAGCCTGATCAGTTCAGACCTGTCCTTCAGTAATAACCATGCCTTTGCACAAAGCCTCTAATTGAGGTCATCATGGCATTGTCACAGCTTCAGAAAACAAGCATCTGAAAGAACCATTAAAGGCTTTCGATATATTATTTTTTTTGCTTTTTGCTTTTCATATTACTCTGAGCCAACAAAGATCATTCCTGAGACATCAAAGAAAATATCAGCATAGGTTCTCTTATTGTGAGAGGGTTCTTATAAAAGCAGCAAGCTTTCTCAGAACAGAAAGACAGAAAAATTGAAAACTCAAAGCGTGATTTCTGGCCTCCTCATTTCAGACTGAATATTCTTCTTGAAGTCACAAGGTCAGCTACCAATGCATAATTTGTGCCCATCACATGCACTCAAGTTCCATTCATGTGAATAGTGGTTCTGCATGCAGTGAGGGCAGAATATGCAATAGCTTCTGCCTTGGTGATAAGAACAGCACCGATGAGAAAAGAATTTTCCCGTTAATCTTTGGTCTACCATTAGGTATGCATGGGGTATGAGGATAGGGGAAAGATAAAGGATAGAGCTATATGAGGTGGACATGAATACATAGCAATATATATTCAACTCTGAATTCTTAGATATGACTTCCATTAGAAATATATCAAATTTTATACCTAAATTATGTATAACTTCAGAACATCTTGCCAAGGGTCATTCAAAATATATTTAACATACCAGGAGCCAATGTGTCCTGGTCTAAGTAAGTTAAGCACTGCCAAGGAATGAACCAGGACTTTAAAAAAGGGACATTCGTGGATTCAGGAAACAAATTTATATCTCCATTCAATGACTTAAAAAGCATTTTCAAATGATGGAGGATATTTTTGATCATCGTATATTTCAAAATTGATCATTTTGAACTTTCTATAAATTAATTCATCTATTAAGACAACCAAAACATTCTTAAATGCACATTTTAAAAACACAAACACATTTTTCATCTGTTAGAAATAGACTGAATGAATGGTGAATATGATACTTGACTTCTCAATTAATAGTATTTATACCAGGAAGATCTGGATGGGTTGTTCCTACTTAATTTTTGTCTTTGATTTATAGATATTTGTAAGGAAAGAAGAGAAGGAAAGGAAAAAGGAAGGAGAGAGAAAAGGAGGGAGAGGGGGAGAAGGATGGAAAGGAAAAAAAGAAGGAATGAAGAAGAGAAAAGAAAGGGAATAAGTTCAGTAATAAAGACAGAGAATGTGAAATAATTCTGTAAAGTATGGTATGAAGTGGAAAAACCTGTTAAGCTAAAGATGCTTTTTTAAAATCTTACATACCTATGGTAGAAGTGAAGCTTTTCACATCTTTCTGAGTATTATCATCATTATTGTTTCCATTTTTAAGATCAAAAATAGTAAAGTAAGTTGGTGGCAAAAACATTTCAGATCTTCCACATGGCTGAAAGCTAGCAGGAGACAGATTGTTATAGTAAAGACAATAATGGACATAAATTAAGAGTAACTAAATCTGAATCCCAGTTCTGTCACTGACTACTAACTGTGACTTTCAGTAAGTTATTTAATTTCTCTGAGGTTCAATTTCTGTATTTGTATAAAGAGGAGGTTGGACAAGATATTAATGTGCCTTCTAGATCTAAATCTTCTGAATTCTAGAGAAAGGCAAAGTGATGAGTCCTAGAGAAAAGAGATAAAAAGGGAAAGAATAAAAGATTGATGCCACCCATAAAGAAAACTTTCTCTGTAGTTAACCTAAACAGATGCAATTTGGAATTCTTTGATTTGTTCTGTCCCAGACTTACTATTTCCACAGATCAGCTATCCAGGGAACTAGACTGTTACAGGTCTTCTGAGTGGTCATGTGTGGAGATCATCTCAGTTGTCTATCCAATCACAGAGCTTACTGGACATTACTGTTGGAAAAAAAAGAAAAGCCCTAATATTTACGGAATCTATCATCCAGATGCAGGTTGTTTTTATGTAACATGGGGGCTAATTTAACTTGAGCAGCAAACACAGTGAGGGAATGAGCATGGATATGGGAGTTTGGTGGGTCCTCATCTGAGATCTGACTATTGACTAGCTGTGGTACCACAGGCAAGTCAATTTCCACCTCTTGGACTCAGTTTCTTCTCAGCCTGTGTAACAGGCTGCTAAAAATAAAAGAGGGAGTGATGAAAGAAATAAAAATATAAAAAGACATATAGAAGACAGTCTTTGTACTTAGGGCTAGAGTTCTATATTAAAATTGTTCTTGGAATTTAGAGAAATAGAGTACATCCTGATTTGGGAAGCATTTTCCCATGCTTACAATTTCCCTGTGAATTTCTCTAATTTTTGTCTTTTGTTTTTTTAAGGACTGCTGCTTCCGTAGTTGTGTCCATACAAGGCCTAACAACCTCTTGGACAAGTAAGTGGTTAAGAGGACCTGAATTCAGATCCTGCCTTAGACAGTTTCTAGCTATGTGACCCTGGTCAAGTCACTTAACCTCCAGCCCTCAGTTTCCTCATCTGTAAAATGCTATCTGTTATGCAGAATTGTCAGAAGAAGCAAATGTGATAACACATAAAGTGTGCTTTTAATATATTAAAACATGACATAAATGTTATCTATTGTTATTATATAAATTTCCACACTTTTCTCTACCACCCACAAACTGGTTGATTTGTACAGTTGTTTAAGAGAGAGGGAAACACAACAAATACTTCCTCACAGAGGGTGCCTATAGTTTTATATGATTTCCATTCTGTATCATGCTGGAAATAAGAAAGAAATTTCGAGATTATGTAAATGAGGACAGTCCTGCAGTCAGATATCCAGGCATCCTCTAGCCAAAACAAGGATCTCCAGACAGGGAAGTGTTCTACCAGATTCCCTATCTGTGCTAGCATATTCTATGTTAAGAAAAATCAGGTAGCACAGTAGAATGTCAGGAAGAGGATTCCTGAGAATTTGGGAAGGGAAATAAAGTAAGGAATTTTAGGCAGTGGCAATCCTAAAGAAAAACACTTAGGATCACTATATCCCAAACAACTGATTTTTTTAAAATTTGTCTTTGGTATACTAACATAGGAACTGTTGCTTGATGTTTCTCAAGATGAAATTTAGGACTATTTTTGGTTCAGGAATTTCTTCCAACATTGGTCTTTATTTTGCCAACTGGTAGAAACAGTAGAATGAATTAATGTTACTTATTATTAAACAATGAGACCTTATTTGGTTTCTCATCAAAAGCAGCACATGTCTTCTCACTAATTCTAATATAGCATTTGGGGCAGAGGGAAAGGGAATAAAGACCATGGGATTGGACAATTTAAGTGGTCCATGAAGTATTCTGGCCCACTACTGGGTGATCAGGGGTCAACACTTAGCCATAATGTTGTATATTTCTTTTCTCAAGCCAAGTCAACAAGTATTTATTAAGCACTTACTGTGTACCAGCTATTGTGCTGAGCATTCATGTTACAAAGAGAAGTAAAGAGTCCCTACCCTCAAGGAGTTCATTTTCTGATGGAGGTGTCGGCATTCTCAAATGCACACAGTAACCTGGACCTCTCTTACTATTCTCTTCTGTTCTTCCTGTGTTGTGTTATAACATATTAATTGTATTCTTTATTATAATACATAGAGTGAAAAGTAAACTGGGCCTAGAGCCAGGAGGACCTGAGTTCAATTTGGTGTTAGACCCTTAATATCTGGGCAAGTCACTTAATGTTTTCTGCCTCAGTTTCCCTAACTATAACATGGAAATCAAATGAGAAATGTTTTAAAAGTGCTCAGCACAATGCCTGCCACATAGTGGAAGTTATATAAATTCTTATTACTTTCCCTTATTAGACACTATTGTTTTCATGTTTTTATTTGACTGCCTTTTTGATTTTAATCTGGACTAGCAATTTCAAAAGTGCAAAGAACTCTCTCATAGAAGACATTGCCTCCACTAATGCAGCTCGACTACTAAAACTCCTAAAAAGTTGCCTAGGTCCTGAAGAATTAAATGTCTTACCCTTGATCTCATAGTGAGTATGGGTCAAAAGGCAGGGACTTAAACCTAGGTCACCCTAACTCCAAGGCCAGTCCTCTATTTGCCATGCCATCATACCTATTATTACCGTATAGCTACTGCATATTTGCATATGGATCATAATTAGCTTACCAGTTTGTAAATTTCATATGTGCAAGGATTATGTTGGATTTCTATCTGCCCCTTAAAATCTAATTCAAACTAAACCTCTCTATGAAACTTTCCTTGAACCCATTAAGTAATGATCTTTCCCCCTCAAACTTGGAAGAATATTTTGTCTTCATTAATAAGAAAATGACATATATTATTTTGTTTTCCTGTACTATATTCTCCAACTAGACTATGAGAGAAGAAATGATGTATTAGTTTTTATATCTCCCCCAAAACTTAGTTTACCTCTCTGCACATAGCAGATGTATGTGTTTGTTGACTTTCAAAAATTGAATTATTTTGTCATTCTCCCAGATGCAGTAGTATTCAACAAATTGCTGCTGACTATTGAGTGAATATACGCAAAACTGGACTTAACGTTCAACTGGACTGGTGGCACAGGCCAAGAAATTTCCTCCCGATTCCAAAGAGTCATGATTTATACAGATCTTAATAACTTCACACTTCATAGGTGGCACTTGTTAGTTTCTGTGACCAAAGAATGCATGATAATGTCCAGCCCTCTGATAATGTACCTTTCAAAACTTAACTAGGCTAGTCTTAATATGAGAGACACACAGTCCATCATTAAACCCATACTAACAGCTTTTCTGCCTTGTTTAGACTCATTAGAGCTTATGCTTTACTGGCACAGTTTTCAAGACCCATCTTTCTACCATGATGGGGTATTGCAGGAAGACTTTTAGTGAAAGTAGCTTCTGTCTTCTTGACCAGAAATGTATAAAGGAGGAGTAACTTCAAGAAGAGGCTGTCCATACAAGGCAAGTATATGCTAAGAGTTTTCAGAACTGCTTTTCTTCTTCCAAATATTCAAGGATACGGTCCATGAAACTCAGGTAAGATGACACCACTGGCAAAGCCAAGACATTACTGCAGAGACATTAAGAACTCAAGTAATGGATAAATAATGTGTTTCTTACTTCATAAATTTTAATGTAAATCTGTGTGTGTGATGTTTACTTATAGCAACGAATATTATTCCAATGAATTATTTTGACACTGAGGACTCAGTTCACATGTTAAGAAAGTAATGCTAATATCCATCTTCAGGAAATTAATTCCTCCTTTGGCCATGAATGGGCTAGCACCCTTTGGGTTCAGCTAATTTATGGGTTTCAGAATATTGATAACATAGTATAGTATAAGGTGATTAGTATTAGCAACCATATACTAGTACCATACTACTGCTACACTAATACTAACAGGTAACATAGCATAGAATAGTGCTTATCTAATTCATATTTGTGGCAATCACAGTATCATAGAGTCAGAGATGTTGGAAGAGACTCAGTAGTCATACAATTCAAGCCAACCCCCAAAAGAATTTCCACTACAATTCATCCAAGTGATCGTCAGATTTTATGTGAAGAACGCCAGTGAGAGAAAACCCCTACTTTCTAAGGAAGGACATGCACTATGAGATAGCTCTAATTTATTATCCTGTATGATACTTAAATTTGCTCCTTTGTAACCTACTGCTCTTAATAATAATCTCCTCTGGAATTAACCAGATCAAGACTAAATTCTTTTGCCTGTGACTACCTTTCAGACACTTAAGGATAGCAACTATGTTTTTCCTTAGTCTTCTTCGTGCTGAACATCCCAATTTCCTTCAAGAGATCCACAGGATCTCACATCTTGGAACACAGATTGATTAGGAGACCTCTGATCAACTGAGCTCCCCAATCCACTTGATGAAATTAAGAGTGTCTCAATTTGAGTGGCCCGTTTGCATAGAAATAATCGGAAAATTGGCTAAAATTAACAAAGTCAATTGATTGGCCCCTGGTTCTGGATTACCTAGGTGCCTTTACTTTGCCCACTAATTTATAATGGAAAACAGGAGATACTGAGAGTTTAGAAAGGGAAAGAGCTAAACCTGATAAGTCAGTCAAGAAAAGAGCCAGTTATAAAGAAAAAATTCACCTCTTGGGGACACTTTCAGCTCTTGAGAACTCACATGCACAAGAAGAGGAGAGAAATTCCTCTCTCCTCCCTCCCCAATCCCATCAGTAATAACATCTTGCACCAGAAGTGCCTGGCTATTGGAGAATGTCCTTGCATGCCTCCTGAAATGGAAATTCAAGGACATTGTTTTTTTGAAACATCAATCTTCCATCGTGAAGATATTCAAAGAAAGAGGGCTTTGTGCTTAGAGCTAGAATTCTACTGCTTGGAGTGTGGGAGGCCCACAGCCCAGCCTCTTACGGGAGCAAAACCATGGAGGATTTTCACTGTCCACAGTGTAAAGGTTCTTGTTCTTTCTAAAAGAATCAGGCAGTATTCAGTACTGACAAGTGAGGGAGCAACCAGCAGAAACTACAAGAACGAGTTTAGCAGAGACAGTGAAATGAATGATACATGCCTGCAATCCTTCAGCAACATAGGCATGAGTTGTCCTTCCTGTGCATGCCTATGCCATATAGGTTACTCTCTGTGTGCCCATTCTCCCTCCTAATGTTGGATATGCTTGTAGGATGGCATGTTTTAGGTTTTTATGGGGAATACTCTGATATGAATCATCTTTCTATGTTCTTCCAATGAATACTTTTGCTCTAAGCTAAATATATCCTCTGGATTACCGTTCAGTGATAGGGGCTCACATATGATAGCTTTAGGAAGACAGACAGACCCACAGAGTACCTCTAGGCAGAATAATCTGTAAATATGGGTTGTGTTGTTAGCCCAGAGGAGTATGGTATGAATATGTATCATAGTATGATGAATTTAAGGCTTCTTACCAACCTACATGGGAAGTTTATACTTGTAATTCTTAAAAAGTCTATCACCAATAGTGTGATTAAAAGGGCATGGGTACAAGGTAAATTTGGGGGAATGACACAAAAAATTAAGGAATGAGAAAGAGGAATATGTTGGCTGCATAAGGAATGGAAAGGTAGAACAGGGTAACATGAAGAGGCAGAAAACATCTATTAAAGTTGAGGGGAAGATGAGAGGATGGGTGATGGGCATTGCTTCAACTTTAATCTCATCAGTATTGGCTCAAAGAGGGAATAATACATACAATAAATTAAGTATATAAATCTATCTTATCTAACATGGAAGTAGGAGGAGAAAAGATAAAGTAAAGGGGGGCAGAAGTGACAAAAGGAAGGATAGATCAGGGGAGGTGTTAGAAGCAAAACACTGAAGAGGAGGGAGAGGGTGAAAGGAGAGAGAGGGCAAGCAGGAGGAAGATGAAGGCACATACACAGGTAGTAACCAAACTATGAATATGAATGGGACAAACTCTCCCATAAAATAGAAATGGAGAGCAGAAGGGAGCAAAATCCAGAATCCTACAATATGTTGTTTACAAGAAACACACTTGAAATGGAGAGACACACACAGAGTGTAGGTAAAGGGACCGGAACAGAATTTACTATGCTTCAGCTGAAGTAAAGAAAAAAAAAGTAGGGGTAGCAATCCTGATCTGAGACAAAACAAAAGCAAAAATAGACCTAATTAAAAGAGGTAAGGGAGGAAACTACATGTTGCCTAGACAATGAAGTAATATCAATACTAGACATATATACACTAAGTGGTATAGTATCCAAATTCTTAAAGAAGTTAAGTGAGTTACATTTTCAAGACCAAACAAGAAATAGAGAGCATTACAAAATGTAAAATTGATAATTAAATTAAAAGCTTTTGAGAAACAAAACCAATGCAACCAAGATTAGAAGGAAAGAAGAAAGCTGGGAAACAATCTTTATAACAAATGTCTCTGATAAAGCCCTCATTTCTCAAATAAATAGAGAACTGAGTCAAATTTATAAAAATATAAGCCATTCCCCAATGTATATATGGTCAAAGGATATGAGTAGGCAGTTTTCAGAGGAAGAAATCAAAGTTATATATATAACCTTATAAACATGCCAAAATCACTTTTGATTAGAGAAATGCAAATTAAAATAACTATGAGGTACCACCTCATATCTATCAAATTGGCTAATATGACAAAAATGGAAAATGATAAATGTTGGAGAGGACATGGGAAAATTGGGACACCAATGCACTGCTGGTGGAGTTGTGAACTAATCCAATCATTCTGGAGAGCAATTTGAAACTATGCCCAAAGGGTAGCTAAACTATGCATACCCTTTAATTCAGTCACACTAGGTCTGTATCCCAAAGAGACTATTAAAAATGGAAAAGAACCTACAACATGCAAAAATGCAAAATGCAAAATGCAAAAATATTTATAGCAACCTTTTTTGTGATGTCAAAATATTGGAAATTGAGGGGATGCCCATTAATTGGGGAATGTATGAACAAACTGTTGTATACGAATACAATGCAACACTATTGTGCAATAAGGAATGATGAACAGATTTCAGAATAACCAGGAAAGACTTGTATGAACTGATGCAAAGTGAAATGAGCAGAACCAAAAAAAAAATTAATGGTACACAGTATCAGCAAATTTCTGTGATGATCAACTATGAATGGCTCAGTTCTTTTCAGCAACACAATGATCAGAGACAAGTACAAAGGACTCAAGAAGGAAAATGCTATACACATCCAGATAAAGAATTGATAAACTCTGAAAGCAGAACGAAGCATATTTATTTACTTCATTCTTTTTGTTTTTCATTCCTTTTGATCTGTTTCTTCTTTCACAACTGTGATTAATACGGAAGTAAGTTTTATGTGATAGCACATGTATAACCTATATTAAATTGCCAATCATTTTAGGAAAAGGGGACAAGAGGGAAGGAGGGAAAAAAATTTGGAAGACAAAATTTTGTAAAAATGAATGCTAAAAATTGTCTTAACATGAAATTGAGAAAAATGATAAAATACTATTTTTTTAGAAGAGTCTGATGTAATGACTTGCCCATGCACATAGAAAGCACATAGGAAATATTGAATAAATGAATACATTAGAGCTCACATTGTGAAATAACAGCAACCCAGAATACATTCATCTGAGAAAGAATACATATCCAAGGTTCATCTGTGTTTAACTTGATCATAATCTGAAGCCACCCTGCCAAAGAAGTGTTTTTTTCTACCAATCAAAGATGTCAACGATTATAGTCACTAATAGGTTAAGCAACAAAGGTAGGATCCTTGTCTTTAAGAGATCACAGCTAAAATGCACACAGATTTTCTATGCTACTAGAACATTATCACAAATAATTTATCAGATTAGAAGACTGACATCTTGGGGCCTCAAGATATGAGGTTACATGATGAGTTTACTTTACTGGGATAAATATGGTAGTGATAAGCCCTAGGTGGCCAGGGGACAACATGAAGACACTGAGCACTTTTACTGGGTATTGGAAGGCAAAGTGTAATGGAACATTTGAGTAGTTAACATCTTAGGGTAGGGAATGGGAGAAGAAAAACCTTATTTACTTCAAAACTTGACATAGGTCTATCCCCTGTCACAACGATTAATATAGAATTGTAGGATTTCAGACCCACAAAACACCTTAAAAGTCATCCAGTCCAAACCTCTCAGTTTCAGAAAAGGAAACTACTCTAGGGATGATCTCTGGTTTAGCTAGGTCTCACACCAAGGCATCTGCCAGCAATTCTCTGTTTTGTGAGCTCTCTGTCAGCTTCTTTTTAAATATATTCTAAACAGTATTTCTCTTGGCTCCCATGTCTCTTCATTTAAAAAAAAAATCAGTATTCGCTGGTTGAAAAGATTTCCATGTCTCATCCTTGTGAAGACTGTCACATAATAGAAATTTCTTTTACAAAAATCTAATTATCAGAGTTAATATCTTTCCTTGTGTCCATTTCCCATTTTTGAGAATTAATAACTGGCTTTAACAGGTACAGTTGGAGCTGCTATAATTATATGGTGTATCTTCTCAACTTTATCTTTTTCTTCTAATTTGATGTTTGACTTTTTCTCTAACCAGCTGATGATCTGACTATACACAGCTGAAATGACTACTTCAAACACAAATAAATCATTCTCTGTCTTTTAGGTCAATTTTCTCTCTTCTTTTCTTTCTTCCTTTTTTTATGTCTTCCTTTCATTCTTTCCTTTGTTTCTTTCCTATGTCAACCATGTAGAGCACCCTCCAACACTCTGCTTGAAGAAAATATCTACGATTTGCATACAAGTATAAAAATTCTGAATCATCTGCAAATCTTTGGCCTCTCTAGTTTCTCTATATTTTTAAACACAGCTTTTGCTATCCTCCTTTGTGTACTTTGACACTTTTATTAGACAGTGAATAGCAAAGCATGTGTTGACTTGGACTAAGAAAGCATGTCAAATTCTATATTGAATATTTCTACTTCAGCTTCTGTATTATATGGTGATGCAGAAGTTGCAATATTTTCATGGTGATCTCTTTGTTTATTATTGGGAGATGTGCTAAATTAATTCCTTATCCTCCTCTTGCACCCTCCATAGTGCCAAGTCATTGCCGAACTCAGAGCAATGACTAAACAAATGTTTACTGTTGGTATACTGATTGATTAGATTAAGATCTTCCCTACCTCTAAAATTGCAATATAAATCCTTAACTACATGGGAGCTATAAGAAGGCTGAAAAGATTTCTAAGGTGATTGTAAAATAGTTTCAATTTCTATAGATAATAGCTTTTTTCTGAAAAATCTTTCTTCTGTTGCCATTCCTGCTAGAGTGTATATTTTAGGAGATACTCAGGGAGATCTTCTATACAAAAAAAAAAAACAAAACAGTAAAGTCAGGGGATTCTTTGGCATTTCTGAATGTATTTCACAGGCGTCAGGGTCTATTGGCAATAAAATGGGAGTTGGGAAGCCTGGATTCTAGTCCAGGCTCTGTCATTTATTCATTATGTAATCTGAAGTGATAGGAGTAATGATGAGAAAATTATTATTATTTTTACTTAACCAATCTATGTCTCTCTCCTGATCTAAAGAAATGGAGATAAAAATCAATAATCTACATTGAACTACTTCATGTGGTTATAGTGGAGAACAATGAGAAGACACATCTCCTATCTCCATGTTTTTGTATAAATAGTCTGCCACATCTATCTTCCCTCAGAAAACCTATAATCTCCTACCTGAGGTCTTTCCTTAAGTCAATCATTAGCACTCTCTCCCTATTGATGTCATTTTATATTACTTTGTATATATTCTAGATTTGCCCATTTGTATGTAAAATGTATCCCTTGAGGACAGGGATTGTTTCATTTTTTGTCTCAGCACCTAACACAAGATCCTGAACCTAATAGGCACTTAATGTTTGTTGAATTGAATATTAGGAAGGGGATGCCAATAGCAATGGTCACTGATATATTTTTGGTGACTAGAAAAGTGCCCAGGAATTCTACTGTAGAGAAAGAACACATAATAAAAATGGTGGCAACCAAAAGGGACAGCAGGGACCCCTCTAGCTTCAGAAAATTTTGTAATTTTTCCTAGTATGCTGAGAGAAATAGATAGCATAAACTTCTATAGCTAGAAGGGACCTCAGATACTTTAGCCCTGCACTCTGCCTTGAGGAGCTTCACAACAGTACTGTGAGGTAGCTAGTACAAATATCATCATTCCCTTTTTACTAATGAGGAGGCTCAGACAAGTTAAATGAATTGACAAAGATCACAAAGCCAGAAAGTCTCCTAAGTATGACAACTCTAGTTCTGCCAACTAAGCTGTTTTAACTCCAACAGGCTAAGGAACCCAGAGGAAGAAGAAGAAATTGACATATTATCCAGGATGATATTCCCCAGCCACAGTGCAATCCATTCATAGTGCTTCTCCCCACAGCTCAGACTTTCTTTAAAAACAAGAAGGAAAGAATAAAAAAAAAAAACATTCTGGGGGATGTTCCTTGGATTTGGGTCATTTTGTTCAAGGATTGCTCACATGCTTTACCATGCAATAACAATTTCAGTAGATATTGCAGTAATGTTTGTCAGTATTCATGTACACACTTTCCCCACAAACAACTGAGTGATCTTTGCATGGATTTAATGTAGCTTCAGACTTATGGTTGATGAGGAAAAGGTTAGGTTACAGGATGTGTCCCTCAGATAGATGCTTTGCTTTCTTCCTCTCCTCACACTCTCCAGTTTCCATTCTCCCCTGTTTCCATGGCTCTTTCCATTACACATTCTACTCTCCTCAAAGTTTCCATTACTCTAAATGCTCACAAAGTCCATGTTTATCAAGAGCTGGGGTAAAGGGTTGTAGCAACATCTCATGACAATTAAGATCTGCTGATGTTCTGTTGTTGGTCATAGAAATCTGGGTTGGATTTATAAGCAGACCAGAGAGGAAGGTTTATTTTTTCTAAAATATTCTTTCCTTTGGGGTCCAACAGACCTCACAAGAATTCCTTTATAGGTTCCAATTTTGGCAGGAGACAAGAAAAGTTTTTGCATATTTACAAACCAAAGAGTAAATGGCAAAATAGATAGGTACTCTTTTTTTTGGTCGTTTTCAGTCATGTCTGACTCTTCATGACCCCATTTGGGGTAATTTTTGGCAAAGATACTGGAGTGGTTGGCCATTTCCTTCTCCAGTTCATTTTACAGATGAGGAAACCGAGGCAAACAGATTTAAGTGATATGCCTAAAATCATACAGCTAGTAAGTATCTGTAAAAGCAAGGACCCCAACATACACAGGAGGACCTGTTGTACAGGTTCTTAGAGCTGCTTTTCTAAAAGGAAAGCAACTTTTGAGGGGACAACAATCATTTCAATCAAGCACATATATCATTCACTTAGTTCAGGGGAAAAAGTCAGCACCCTGGACTTCAGAGAAAATACAAAGAAGCAATAATCAACAGACAGAGCTTCCAACTATCTGACCATAAGCAATACATACATAGTTACCAGAGAGAGAAGCACCAACACCTGGGTTTTCAATAAGCAATACACACATAGTTACCAGAGAGAGAAGCACCAACACCTGGGTTTTCAAAGGGGCAGTGTCGGGGGTGGTGCTCCTTAGCAGCTGCCCAGAGTCTCGTCTGGCCAAACAAACACTTCCAATGAAGAGCCCTTGAGAACCAGTGCATTAGAAATTAACAAAAAGGTGTTCAAGCTTTCCTTAATGGGCAGGCCCATTAGTGGAGGGGGAAGATCTTTAACTCTTTGATTAGCATTACAGTATCTGAGGTCAGATTTAAACCCAGGTGTTCCTGACTTCAAGCTCAGCCCTCTAGCTACTGAGCCCCCTAGTTGCTTGCCCCAGATAGGTACCTACTATACACCTATATTCCTCTGGCTTCAAAATATATTCCCTTTTCTGTTTCCTTTTAACCTACCTCTGAATTCTACATTTGCTAAACCACATGGAGTTCAGGATAAGATTATAAAATACATGACTGTCTATAATTGTAAGATATTCTCAATTACTCATATTTACCCAGAGAAACAACATGGTGTAGTGGGCAGTTAGCTTTGGTGTAGGAAACATATGTATTTAAATCTCACCTCTAACATATATTATGAGTGAACCTGGACAAGCTGCTCAATTTCTCAATGCTCCAGATATCTAAGACCAAGAGTTGCAGAGTAGATGCCAGTCTGTACTGGTAGAAGTCCTCTTTAGAAATTCACTATATCTATGAAATACCAAGTCCAGGAAGAAAAAGTCTATAGTTGCCACTGACTTCCCAGCCTTTCTCTTCAATTCAGACCCTGGTTCGAATCAGAAGTCATTCATACATGCATGCATCAAATGTGTTCATTTCTACCCTATGTAATACATTGATCTAGACACCAAGAGACAAGCAAAGAAGACACAATCTGTGACCTCAGATTGCTTGCTTTATGTCATAGCGAAGGTAATAAGACATGTATACTCAGATAACAGTAATGCGAATTTGGATTTGATATGTGCCATTTAGGGAATCAATTATTTATTGACTTGTCACTTGAGGATCAGTTCAGAATTTCAGGGGTAGGTGAACCTTCCTGTGACTTTAACTGTGCCTTCTTTTGGAAGTTGTGGACATGCCCATTGGCACCTCATTAATAGGACTGTGGACATCTCCTACTTGACAATTTCACTGAGGAAGAGTGATTGATTCTCAACACCTGGAGAAGACTGGGTTGATTCAGGTTGTTTGTTGGTCAGAACCTCTTTTTTGTTCTGGATTTATGAAAGGAAATTAAAAGAACTTCAGGGGCCTATTCAGAGAGTTAAGGACAGAACACAAGCCCTAGACTTAAAAATGAATATAAGTCTGTAGTGGCAGGAGAAATTTAGTAAGGGGATAGGAGAAGAATACATACATACACACACACACACACACACACACACACACACACACATATATATAATTCCAGGCTTGGGGAATGGCTGTGAGTAGATTGCAACTCATCTCGCTCATATACCCTAAGAAAGGACAGATAAAAGGTTGGGTGCAGCACAGTCACATGATAGCTGGGGAATGGCATTACATGGTCCAGTCATCTGGGTAAAGAAGGGAAAAGTTCCTAGAACCTAAGCTCCTGTATCCAATGATGGTGAAACAGTGGTATAAACTCTCATTTCAAGAGACTACAACCATGGAAAGGGGAACCACCCAGCTGACCAGTAAGGATTCCTGATCATCAGCCTTTAGGAGGACTACAAGACCATCTTTGGACTGAAGGATCTAGCCTGTGATTCAGAGACAGAAGAGAAGTAAGGAACTGATCCACACTGGAAAAAACAGAAACCTTGATTTTTTCCTTTCCTCTACATTGTTATGTCCAGGTCCAGTAGGAAGGGTGGTTTCTCCTCTAGTAATCCTAAATTAGTTTCCTTTTTGAGGAGAGTTCTTTAAGGTGTACCATCCATAAGGCTAGAGGCTTGTGTGCATCCTTGGAGTATATGTACTGTTCACTGGAACACCAGAGGCTTTCCTCTTTAAAAACTACATGTCTAATGGGCTTATGAAGTTAGCATACATAGTTATTATTTGTGTCTCAGTAGGTTAATGTTTTAAAAACAATCCATTTGTAGTCTATATTGTAAATGCTTTAAAAGAAATATCACCTGACCAAAAAGAAAATAAAATATAAACTCTTCTATTTTGACATTAAAAAAAAATACTTATACTGTTTTGTTATTGCAGATTTGTATCAATCAGCTATATATCTTGGATATTGGATTTTTATCTGATATTTGATGCATATATTCTTCCCATTAAACTGCTTCTCCTCTAACTCTCTCAACTGGTTGTATTCATGTGGGAGATTTTATACAATCAAAACTTTTATCTTTTATGGTCTTTACTATCCCATGTTGGGTTTTAAAAATATTCCCTGTAACCATAGTTGTAACCATAGTACCTTTCATTTTCTTTTTCTTCTAATATTTTATATAATGTGACAATTATATCACATATTGATTTTATACTCATGGAAATGTGTAGAATAAGAAGTTAGCATAAATATAATTTTTCCCAACTGCTTTCCAGTTTTCCTAGAAATTCTTATTAAAATTATTTTATAATTATTAAAAAAAAAGCTGCATGTCTGTATCCTTTCCAAGAGAAGTATAAACATAGGGTGGCATTATGAGTTTGGAAAACTATGTTCTTGGTTCTCCTTTTTTGACTGCTGATAGCTCCTCTTGAGTTTCCTCCCATTTAACCATATTACATCTTCTACATGTGAATAGACTGCAAGGCTTTGTCTTGGATCTTCTTCTCTCCTCTCCCTATACTTTTTCTCTTGATGATGACCTCTTCAACTCCCAAGGATTTAATTATCTCTATGCTCTAAGCTGATTATATATTTATGTGTATGTACATATGTGCATATACACATATGTATATACTCATACACATGTACAAAGCATGTATGTGCAAAGGCTAGCTATATGTGTGTACACATGTATATGCATGTATGTATATGTGTATGTATTTGCAGCCTTTGTATATTTCCTGAAACCCAATCTCACATTACCAACTGCCTGGATGACATATTGAACTGGATACTGTAGACACAACACATCCAAAACAGAATTCACTATCTTCCTCCCAAATCCTGACCCTTTTATGAACTATTTTTTCAAAGGCACCACCATTTTTCCGATTACTCACATTCATAGCCTCCATGTCATCCTCAGTTAGCCACTCAAACTCACCCTATACATCCAGTTTCCAAATCTCCTAATTTCTTCTTCTAAAATATCTTTTTCATCTCATTCTCTCTATTAACAGAGTCACAACCACAGTCCAGACTTCATCGTATCTCGCCTGGATTATAATAATAATTATTATTATTATTATAATACTCTCTAACTCATCCACCACCACCACCCCAATCCATCCTCCACATAGCTTTCAAAGTGATTGTCTGGACATTCACAGGCTGACTATCTCTCCCTTACTCAATAAACTCTAATACTTCCATATCTCTTCTAAAATAAAATATAAAATCTATGTTTAGCATTAGCAACTCTTCATAACCAGGTCCCATCATGCTTTCCCAGAATTACTACATATTACCTGCCTCCACTCATACTAGAATTCAGTCAGATTGTCCCGTTTACTGCTCCTCATACGTCACATTCCATGTCCTGTTGATATACTCTTGTATAGGCGGTCCTTCATGCCTGGATTTTGCTCTCTCCTCATTTCCATCTCTCAATGTCACTGCAATCCTTCAAGAGTCAACTCAGGTACCACTTTTCACATGAAGCCCTTCCAAACCCCCAGCCGCTAGTGCCTTTCCCTCCAAACCACCCTTATCTATTTTATAGATACCTGTTGTCTCTTTCAGCTTCCCTGTCATCTCTTTGAGGGCTCACTTCTTCAGGAAATAGCACAGTTCTTGGCACAATCTTGGGCTCTCTTTTCCTCTCCCTATGCTCTCCTCCTTGATGACTTCAACTTTCCAAGGTGCATGATGAATGCTTTATTGGATTATCAACTTGAAAACTGTATGAAGGGTGACTCAAAAAAAAAACACATCGCTAGGAAGTAACGGCCCCAGGATTTGAACATCGATTCCAATTTATTCACTGATTCTTGATTCCACATCTAGCGCCTTATCCCCTATAGGAAGGATATTGTCTTCAGCATTTGGAAGGTAATGAGCAGGAATTCAAAGCATGAAGTTGCATGAACGGACTTGCGAGTTAGGAAGATGTCTCTGGCATATTTTCAGGATGGATTATGGAGAGGAGAAGGTGAAAATGAGTAATAATTTAATATTAAAATAATGGCTTATATTTATATTTCGCCCTTTTCTTCAGTTGTAATTTAGTTTGCTAAGCAGTACTAGATAGTGATGATTTTTTTCTATTCCTAAGACCTATCCCTGTTCATCCCCCAAGTTTTGTACATCAGCCCCTCCCTTTCAGTAATAAAATAGATAAAGGACATATTTCTTATTTTTTACCAGTCACAAACCATAACTTTCTTCAGATGGATGGGAAAGTAGCCCTTTTAAACCTACAAACAATGAATTAACCCATTCAGTATCTTAGGTAGATAGGAAAGGAGTTTGTGTTGCACAAAAACAGCTGATTTCACTGTAGAGGGCAAATTCTGCCTGGATACTTATATATGCATGCATACATCTACATTTAGATACATATGTGTGTGAATACCTATGCATATGTATACACATATAGATAAAGACTGACATATGTATCACATATGTATTGCCCAGGTAGATAAAATGTATGAATATATGTGTGTCTATATCTACAGATAGATCTATGTTAATATATATATATGCATGTATGTATATATAAATATATACACATATATCTGTGTATGTATTTATATGCATGCATGTGTACAGATATCTATTTCTATCTCTCTGTCTATACATATATATGTTCAAATATGACCTCAAATACTTACTAATTGTGTGTCCTTGGACAAGTCATTTAAATTCTGACTCAGTTTCCTCAAGTGTAAAATAGAGGTAATACTAGCACCTACCTTGTAAGGTTGTTGTGAGGACCAAATGAGATGCTATTTGTAAAAAATAGTAGCAGCTATATAAATGTTTATTCCTCCCTCTTAACGCTGGAGTCACTGAGGTAGAAAGGTTACATGTGTTTAAGGGCAAATGTAGGCATTAAGATCAAGTGCTCATATATCACCCCACCCAGATCTTGTCTTGGCTCTAAATAGCTCATTTGACCCTAGTCTGCAACAAGTGGGGCCATACTTAAAAGTCCACTTTCCTTTCAAGGCAAGGAAGCAACAGTTCAAAAGTGGGGCTAAGGAGCTGCTTGGTACAGCTGGGGATCATTAGCAGCAATGAAGGTCAAGCATGAAAGCCCTAATGAAGAAGCTTTTTCCCAGCCGGCTTCTTTTTCTCTAAGTAATAAAATCATTCTGAGAATAAAATGAAAAGGATTCCTTGTGACAAAATCATGTTTTGAAGAAACTTCTCCCAGATTCAAATTCTCTAAAGTTTTTTTTTTAAGTGGAAGAAAAGTTGGAAACCTAAAGAGAATGAGAAATATTTTATGAAAAGAAGCCTTGACAAACAATCTTACCTTGCTATTGAAAACACCTGTTTATTAATGGGTGGCTTCTCATGCTATTCAAGGGTTCTGGAAGGAATTTGTGGTTTCATGTCCTGTTCCAATGTATTACCAAAAACTTTGGAGTCTCTGTCTCTGGCCCTATCTTTACTCTATTTCTCTCTCAGTTTCATCTTTTTCCCCATCTTTGTTTCATCCGTTAGAACATAAAGTCCTTCAAAGCAGGGACTTTTTGCTGTTCTTTTGATCTACACAATGAAATACAGTGCCTGGCACATAGTATGCACTCAGTAAATGTTTCTTGATTGGCTGTCTCTGTCTATTCTGATGTTCCAGAAGGGGATAAACAACTGATGGGATAGGATGATTTAGGTGCAGGAGGGTGTTCTTTATGACCTTTGGAAATCTATTCCAGTTCCATGACTCTTTGATCCCTCTCACATTTAAATATTTAAATACATTTGATCATCTTGCATGGAACAGAGGTAATCTGACTGGAATACATGTCAATCTGATGACTGCTAGGGTTTGGTCTTTGTGTTTCTGTTTCAAGTGTATCTCTTCTAAAGATATATAGATATAGATAGAAAGATGCCCAGTTGACTGGGGTTTTACTGGCTCCCTTATTAAAGGGGCTGTGCCCTGGCTACCTCTTAAACAGGTCTATTCAACAAATGGGCATTGCCTAACCCTAAGTAAGTACCTGCAAAGACCTTGGCCTAAAGGGTCCAAGGCCTCCCAATGCATCCTGGGTCATCTCCAGTCATCCTGATGAATATCTGGTCACTGGATTCAGATGGCTCTGGAGGACAAGTGAGCCTGGTGACCTCCACAGCCCTCACTCACTCAAAACAAAGTCAAGTACAAGTCATGTCATCAGTTCTCTGATGGCATGGTCTTCTTTGGCAATGAAGAACAAACACAAGATATAGATAGATGATAGAGAGAGCGGGATCCATACGCACATATGTATACATATATGTACATACATATATACATACATACACATATATGTATATGTATTTATATATTCAGTTAAAGGTGACCTTCCATGATCAAGTAACAGCCTCTGCAAGGTTATCTTGTATGTTTTGTATGTGTATGTATGTGTATTATATACATAGCTTTGCACATGTTTTTGATATAGGTATATATACACATGTTGTCTCCTCTACTAGAATATAAGCTCCTTGAAGGCAGACTTCACGTTGACTTTTGTATCTCCAGTGCTAGTAGTTTCTGCCACATAATAGATGCTTACTAAATGCATGCTGATTGATGAATATCTATATAATAATAATGCATTTTAATATAAATACTTGACTAATAGATTGACTTGAAGATTTATAAAGCACTTCCCTTCTAGAACCTTCATAACTGATGTGTTACCAGTGGCATCATCCCCATTTGGGGGTCCAAATCAGTAATTTCCCTGGTGTGGGGAATTCCTAGTCAGAAAATTATTTCCATTAGCAGCTTACAGTCATAGAGCACTATCTGGAGAGCTGAAAGATTGTGATTTACCTAGGATTAGCTAACCAGTATGTTTCAGAGATGGAACTTGAATCATTATACCACATTGCCTTAACTATCCACTTACAAATGAGAAAATTTGAGGCTTAAAGAAGTAATTTGATCAAGGTCATAGAGACATTCAGTGAAATGACCTAGATTTGAATCTAGACCTCCTAGCTGTAAATCCAGTGTACTTGCCAATAAATACATCATGCTACCATTCTTCAGTGAAGCATATGAAGAAACTCTATTCTCTCACTATGACCTCCAAATTACCTCTCAGACAATAATCTGAAGACTTCTTAGGATCCTTTTTTTAAAAAAATTCTAGATTTGACTAATGAATATAATAAATTTCCCAGAAAGTTAGGAATAGCTAGAGGCCTTGAAGCTTGCTTAAGGCAGATTTTGGTTTGGGTTTTTCTTACACCATGCCCATATTTCCATTAGTACAGCATACTCTATATCAGGAGGAAATATTCTCTACCAATGCATATTGGCATCATCTTTGCAAGTTATAGTCCTAGAGGGTTGTCAGATGCACTGATATAACTCATGTCTCATCCAGAGTAATGTAGTCAATATGTGTCAGAGATCAAATTTGACCCCAGATTTTCCCACCCATGAGATCAACTCTTTATCTACTTTACTGTATTCTCTCTCTGAATGGGGTAGTATTAGAAGAAATTATACAAGTGCTACTTTATACATAAGTACTAAATACATGAAGTTTATTATAGAGAGATGTTATATAGGTTAACAGCATAAATCCAATTAAGCAAAGATTATATAAATTCATGAATAATAAATCAACAGCAAGAGAATAAAAGAAAGTCGAAGATTCTTGAAGCCCACTTCTTTGCTTTTGCCATGGAGTTCACGGAAATGATAACCATACTTTTTTACAAAGCACTATTATCATCAAAGATACACTCTTTTATTGGATGAACCAGTGCTCTGACTTGGTATATCACTTCCATATATTCTCATAACAGATCTGATCACTTTTGACTCAACACATAATGTTTCTTAATGCTAGAACTCTCCATCGACAATAATTCTTATGTGTCATGGTCAATAATTTTCATGACTTGTGCCTACTCAGTATCTCAAAAAAGTGTTACATTTTGAAGGTTATGAAGACACCAAAAAAGTAGAGTGTTCAGTTGCATTATCACAGCTCAACCTGCATGGCCACCCACTAGTTCTCCTTTATTTTCTTCTTTTCTTGCCCTGTGACTGGCTAGAAATTAGAACTAATTAAGATTTTCTGGAACAAATCCCTCTAGAATAGCTGTCTAAATTGTATGCAAATAAAATATTCTACTGAGTGCTAAGGTTGACTCTCTTAAAATGTGGTACATGCAGAGTACCACATATAGGGGAATGAACACCTTTGGCTTGCTGGTGAACTATTTTCACAGTTGGAAAAAAGAGCGATTGAATCACGGATTTTCAATATATAAGAAGACATGCCTGTAAAATTGATTCTTGCATTTACTGTCATCTGGATAGATATCGCCTCAAAATTCCTCCTTTTAAAAATTTTGGATTGCTAGACCCATTAAGATAAAATTTATAGCACTAAGAAGCTAAGTGTTCCCCACCATTATAGGTGAAGAGTAAGCAAGTGATTAAGGGAGAAGAGCTACTCTCTAATATACTTGGAATAAAGTTTTGAGAAATTATATTGTGTTTTGTTATATTATAACTATTATTATAAATTACTTCATATTATTATATTACATTTACCTAGAGAAGGGAGGCAATGTGGTATATGATAGAAACCATACTGAAAACGAAGACCTGAATTCAAATCCTGCTTGACTTGCCCCAGAAGATTCCAGCCTTAATTAATAGAGGGTGTTTCATTATTTAGGAGTTCCTCGTATTAATAAGATTATAGATTCAGTTTCTAGTCTATGTAGTGGCATGACATCACAGAGAACAGAAAACAACTTGTCAGCAACTTAGCATAAAAGTCCTAAAAGTTTGTCTTGGAATCAGAAAGACCTGTATTTGAATCCTGTATCTTATTTTTACTATCTGTGTGTACTTTGGGAAAGCCTCTTAACCACCATGCATCTCAGGCAACTCCTAGGATTTATCTGTTGGCCTTGACAAACTGTTCTGGATGATGGAAAGAGTTCCCTCATTGAGGTTCCCTATACTGACAGATCTCAGATCCTTCATGTATATTATGCATTGAAGGTTCAACTTTCCAATTCTCTTATAGCAAAGCAGCTATAAAACACTAGAAAAGATTACAGATGACAGCATTACCCCCAAAAAAGCAACTGAGAATTCAAGAATCACCAACTTACATGCCTCCTTTCTCATTTATGTTAAGCCTTTTTAAGAATGGTCTACTCTAGAGGACATACATTGAAATTGTGAAATTGTACCATCAGTCCTAAAAATATTTTAGGTTTTAACATTTTAAGTATCAGACTAGAGAGCTGGGACTGAACCCTATAAATTTTAAGAAAACATATGACTCAGTGTTGAAAAAGCTTTGGTATGATGGAGTAAATCTTAGGTTGTATCCTCTCCCCACTCCTATCCCATACCAATGGTAAGAGGCAGAGAAGGACAAGGCACTATGTTGGCTTTTCCATCTGTCTGTCTCTTCCCCCTCTCCCTTAGTCTCTCTCTCTTTCACATATTCTCTCTCTTCGTCTCTCCTTCTATTTCCTTCCAATCTTAGTTTAAAAGCATTTAAAAGAATTAGAATTCTTTAAACCTCTCCCTGGAGAGGTAAGGGAATAATGGATGTCTTCATCCACCCTGAAATCATGGTATCTGGGAGCACATGGAAGCTAGAGTAGTACATCATGGACTTAGCTGAACTTGAGCCTGGGCTACTCTTTTTATTTTGTGTCTTTTCCTTCAGTATAGGTGAATTGCCATAGATACACATCTACTTTGAGGTGACATTGTAAGTTAAAGCAGTATGGTACTTTTTGGAGAAGATGATTACAGAAAGAGAATAAGGCAAAGCCCTGCCTAGCTTGCCAAAAAGCAATGCCCATGTGTATTTGTTTGGACAGTACAGAGCTAAGTTTCACCTTTGGATGAAATGCCATTTTCATCAGTCCCATCAGACCTAAAAATATTTTAGGTTTTAACATTTTAAGTATCAACTTCCTGAGAGTATGTAGAAGTACTTGTAATTTATTGTATCCTGTTTTGAATCATTGTTAATATATAATGTATATATCTTTTGTGTTAAACATTTCTTTTGTTTGGAGAAAATAAATAGCTGTCCTGTACCTGATTTACATGGTACATTGAGTACATTTCTACTCTGCCCTTTTGGGTACACAATTTGATATAAGACAACTTAAGTTTTGATTCTCCTTGGGGCTCCAGAGTAAGAGTATGAAGTTAGAAAATTCAAGAATCTCACATTTTCTTTTAGTGGCAGGCCACTAATATTGAATTCAGTCCAAGTGTCTATATAGTTACAGAGTTGAGAGAACTTTCTTAGTAGACAGGGAGAAGTTGAGCACCCCAGACCCCTTGGACTCAGCACCAGTTCTTTAAAGGGTATTTTGATGAAAATATGAAAAAGAAACTGAAGAGCACTTTCTACATTGACAACATTTTCAGTCACACAAGAAGTTAGAGTCCAGAAAAAAATAATATCCAGCCCCAAAATGACTCAAAAGATTAAAATTTATCCATAAAAAGTTTCTTCAGTCAAGTTTTTACCTTTCAAATATGTAAATATCATTAATAAAAATTCCTTGATAGAGGTAATCAGAGAGATAGACACATTGGTTCGGCTGTGCTCTACTGATCTCAAAGAAGGCATTATAAATGAAAAGCTCACGGCTGACATGGAGGATATTCCATGGAGAGGCCAAAGAGAAGGCAGATTCCCTATAAATAGTGAGATACTCCAGATGCTGTTGCTTTCAGATGACATTGTCCTGATTGTATCAAACCTCCAAATACTGGTGGCACCCTCAAGGAAATCCATGGACATTCAATAGAGAATAATTTAACCAGCCACAAAGGAAAAGAATCAAGTGGATGAAAAATGCTTATTTTCCCTTATTATGAGATGCAGCTGAATGGACAGCCTATTGGATTACTCCATCAGGACATATCTTAAGCAAGCACTGCAGATGGAAAATGAGCTAGCCTTGGAATTGAATAGGAGAAAGAATCAATCTGGGTTGCATTTTCTAAATTCGGCAGCACTTTCAAAAATCCCAAGCTGTTGTCTGACACAAAAATCCAACTTTTTGACCCCAATATGTTCTCCCAATGGTGCTTCATGGCAAAAAAAAAAATCGGGGACTACATAATCTCTAAAGAATTAAAATTGAAGGTGATGCAAAGTACAATGGAGAAGTTTAGGGTGGGTTCAAGTAGGCTACAGCATATTACCAATGGTGACAGGCATGTAAAAAAGTACCATGAAAGGTATCCATTCAGTGAAGGTTCATACAAAGAGCCAGTTATGTACATAGTGAGAGTCAGGGACACTTTACTTTTTTTTTTTTTAACTTTACTGGCTGGGACCTCTAGGGACCATAATTATAAGTGGATGGTGGAGGGATCCCATATTAACAGATGGCAAATAATTTGAAGGTTTTTTTTCAAGTGATGCCCTAGGGATATATACTAATCTCTTCTGAACAAGTTTGTAACTTTCCATACTGTGTTTAATTTATGCAAGTTAATAGTAGAACAGATATTCTAAAGAAGAATTGCACAGTATCTTCAGCAGGTCCTCAGTGTACTTGACATGTAGGGGCTAGAAACAGTAGAGTAGATCATGAGAATTAGGTCTTATTAGGTCTTTCTCCCAAAAGCAGGTTTGTACATCAATACTTCAAAAGATCCATAATTTTATCAGTGCGAGATATAGACAACCCTTCTATACCTTAGGAGAAGGACTTAGCAATTTATGTTGACCAAAACTAATTTTTACCCAAAGGGCAAGTGCTACATTGACTAGGAGGAGGCCCATGGAGGGAGAGACAGAGACAGAGAGACAGAGACAGAGAGACAGACAGAGACAGAGAGAGAGAGACAGAGAAAAAGAGAGACAGAGAGACAGAGAGAGAGAGAGAGAGAGAGACCTGAATGTGGAGTCAGAGGAGCTGTATTTGAATCTCAGCTATGCTTTTTACTATCTGTGTTAATCTTGGATAGTTTTCTATATCTTTTCTGAGCCTCTATTTCCTTGCTTACAAAAAATGAAAAGGTTTCATTGGCTGTTTTTTTAAGGTTTCTTCTAATTCAGAGTCTATGATTCTATGATGTCTACTGGGGTGACTGTGCTTTGAGCAATGGAGTTCTTGGAGGGGTGATATCAGAAGTCTATTCCTCTCGAAGGCTGATGAAGGCTTTGCCTGAATGAGTAAACACACAGTTACAGACTAGTATTCTGATTCTGAGAAAAGAAGTCAGAGTAGAGTACTTAAGGGTCCACATCTTGCTTAGGATCAGTTTGTCCCTGATTCTATATCTAGGTGTTAAGATAACAAGTTTGATTGCTTATAAAATGTGTATCCAATTCTATGAACTTCAAAACTGTTTACTCAAAAGCTTGAACAATCATCCCTGATCATTATAGCTAGACTTAGGAACAGACCAAGTTTCTGGTCCATTTTGCAATGACAGAATTCACTTTTATATTCATTGACATTCAGTCGGTGCTACAGATTGACTGGATGCATACCAACAAATAAATTTGAAATTGTCGTTTTTCATATCTTGCCTCAGACAAAGAACAAACTGAAGGAGAGACTTACATTAAGGGCTCAGCCAAGATGATCACCTTCAGTCATGCTATAGAAATGTATTCATTGCGGAGGAGTTTTAGCCAGATTCTTTCATTTTTATTGTGTGCATAGATCATCTTTTAAGAGATATGGAAATGTAACTGCTATAATGTTTATTGAGCCTTCTCTCTTACTTAGACCTAGGACTTTCAAGAAAATGAAATGTGACATTTCATGATGCTTGTATTAATATTAGCTTGGGAAAGAAATGTTTTCCAATAAATGAGTAAATAAATACCAGATTGACTCGTGATTTCTTTTTCAGTTTTGGTAGTCACTTCACTCTAAGTCATATTCTTCTTTTACATATATCACTAGCAATATCATCATTCATTACACACATTAAAAGAAAATATTTTGAGAAGAGGCATCTGCAAACCTGCCTTTGACTATGGTGATTATCTATGCAAGAAGAGGTGGACCTAGAGAAATCAATTATTTTCCAGGCCATTTGTGGTGTTTCTTAATGTAATGGGATTTTTTTCTCTGTTCCAATTTCTCAGGACCTTAGATTTCCCCATACACACACACACACACACACACACACACACACACACACACACACACACACTAACAAACAAACAAAAAAAACAGCGTACAAGAATTTACTATGGACCTATTCACTACAGAATGGAATACAGAATAAAAGGGTTCCATCTTGTACCTCACCCAAGGGACCTCAATTACTAATATAACAAAAACCTAAAAGAAGGCAGTCTTACTCTACAATGGTCTCCTTTGCTAACTCCTCATCCAGTTGACAACCACTAACCTTGGGTGTCCCCTGAAACCCAATCCTGGGCCCTTTTCTCTTCTCCCTGTGTACTATTTTACTTGGCAATGTCATCATCTCCCATGTATTTAACTACTAGATCTATACAGATGATTTTTGGATCCATTTGTTTAGCCCTAAACTCTCTGTGGTCCTCCAATTTCGCATCTCCAGTTGCCCATTGGACAACTTGAATTGGATGTCTCACAGACATCTTAAACTCAACATTTCCAAAACTGAACTCATCTTTCCCCTCAGACCTTCCCTTCTCCTTAAATTTCCTACTATTGTCCAGGCAATCACTTTCATCATGGCCACCCAGGTGTTACCCATAACCCTTTCCTCTCCGACTCCTCATATCCAATCTGTTGCCAAGACCCTGTGGTTTCTAAATTCAGAACAACCTCGAATATTCTCCCTTCTTTCCTCTGACTGCCACCACGGTGGTTCAGACCCTCCCAGCTTCAGGCTTAGGTTTAAACAACAGGCGGGCCTCTTTATCTCCAATTAATCCTCACTCCTCTGCTCAACTATAAAGTTGAACTTCCTAAAGTTCAAGTCCAACTATGTGACACACACGCACACACACGCACACCCCCCTTCGTTATCAACTCCAATGGTCCAATTGCCTCCAGGATCAAGCCTTCCATAACTTAGCCCCTTCCTATCCTTCCTGTCTTTTTACATCTTACACCTTCCCCCACATCCTCTAATACAGTGACACTGGTCTTCTTTCTGGTACTCAAACCCAACACTGTCTTCTGACTAAGCATGTTTACTGGCTATCTCCCACAGCAGGAAGTCTCCTCCTTCATCTCTGCCTCCTGACTTCGCTTGCTTCCTCCAAATCTCAACTAAAACCCTACCTTCTACAAGAAAACTTTCACTTTAATCTTAGTATCTTTTCTCTGAGATTCTCTCCAGTTTAACCTGTGTGTTTCTTGTTTGGACATGGTTGCCGTATATTGTCTTCTCCATGGAACTTTGAGCCTCTTGAGAGCAGGGGCGTCTTTCTTTGTATCCCCATTGCTCCGCACGATGTCTGGCATATAGCAGGCATTAAGTAAATGCTTATCGAATGACTTAATGACCTGCAGGATGATGTCAGAGTCCTTGCTTATTAGATGCCTTGAGACAAACTTGGACTGAAACAGTTATGAGCGTTTAAGCTTCTTACTACAGTAAAGGTTCCCTCCCTTTTCTCTTTTCCTCTCTTTTTTCACCTCTCTTGCCATGTGTGTCTGTTTGTACTAAGTTGCTCTATGTGAGAGAAGGGGAAAAATCCCACAAAACTATTCTATTTATCCTCATTCCAGAAAAATGGGCCAATTCACAGCTGCAATACTTGGGAGAGTTTCCTGTCTGGGAATTTGGAAACTGCCAAGAGTGGAAAGCAGCAGCCAGAGAGGCCCCTGTTGTCATTGGCCCAAAGTGCAACAACGACAACAGCAGCAACAAAATATGCACGCACATGCACGGACACACACAAACACACACATACAATTCAGCAAATCCAACAAAATGGACCAGGTTTAAAATAGGAGCTTCTGTCTTACGCATACTGTGGCTAGATACATTTCTTGGAAAACTTCCAAGCCAGCCCACTTCTCGCCCACCATCTGTCATCAGTCATTCTGCCTACTGTAAGTGTGCCGACACGGTACAGGAAGATTAACAAGTACCAAATGGAAGACGAAAAAAATAAAGCCACCACAATCAGTGCTAGAATGGGGCTACAGTTTTGACGTAAGGTTACAGAAGCCGGGAAATTTGAATCAAAATTTTACCCTCTGAATCATGAGTGTGAGGGAGGGCAGAGCACAAAAAGTGGTGTATTGTTATACCCAGGACTTCCTCGCTTGAACTTGGAAGTATTGGGCTTTTTCCCCCAGGTCCCATAAAAATCAGAAATTATTTGAAGTCATTTTCTATTTTGATTTCATGGCCAATGTGTTTTCCCTTTAAGGAATTGGAGCAAGATAGGAGGGGAGGGAAGAAAAAATTTCTAAGAAAAATTCTGAAGTAATTGGAACCACCCAGAAGATGTCAATTCATAATCTTTGCAAGAGTTTTAAATAAGTATTTGCAAACTTGAGGTTGGGCTACATTTTATTTGTTAAGTTGATGTTTTAAGTTTTAGACTGTTATCTTCCCAGCAAGCTTCAAGCCAAAGTTGGCTGTGGACCATTTCTACAATTAATGCTATTTATCAAATGGATTATTAAGGGAATATCAGAATCAGAATCGGAACCAGCAACAAAGACTTCTAGAAGTTATATCTGGAGCATTCGTATTTGAATAGCAAGTAACCCTGTGTACTTGAAAGTATGGGTAGTTCCTTTGGAGTCATTTCTATCTTGTGATTAAGGGATTCGTGTTACCAAATAACCTCAAGAAAGTGAATGGACAGTTTATGAGATGTGCCACAAATCACTTTCACAAACTCTTTCTTTCAGGCTCAACCCAATGAAATTCACCAACGTGCCTATGGAATATTATGCATCTAGCCCTTATCACTCAAACAATGAACACTAAGGATTCCAAGAAAAATAGTTGGCTTTCTTTGGTTGGTTGGAAATTTAAAAAGGAGACTCCAGGAAGGCTCAAACTGCTTGTCCAGCAATTAAATTTTACTTATAGTTTAATAATAAGAAACTCTGGAAATGGAAATTCTACTAAAAAACAATTGTGATTGACAAGATAATCACATGGTTTGTTATATGGAATCTACAAAGCATACACATATACACACATATACACACCAAAGCTTTGTGATTTCAGCAGTGTGTTCTCTCCACACCAAAGCTGATCACAACTGTCTACAAAGCCAGCTTCAGACATTAACTAGCTGAGTAAACACTGGGCAAACCACTGTCCCTTCTTTAGTCTCAGTTTCTTTATCTGTAAATTGGGGATAATAGCAACTACCCCCTCCACAGAAGGTTGCTGTGAAAGTCATGAGATAACATATGTAAAGCACTTAGAAAACCTTAAAAGCTATGGAAATGCTAATGATCGTGACAATAATGATGGTGGTGGTGATACAACATTCCAGGGTTGCTGTGGCCAAATGTTTATTACCCTGTAAACATGTTGGTAATGAGAACCTAAAGTTAGTCTTCAAACAAATAGCAAATAGTCTGGTATCCTCACTGCCTACAATAGTGTCTTATTTTTTTTTCCATTTGGGCAGGGGGAAGGTATTGAGACTTGTAATTTAATTGATGTAAAGCCTCTTAGTGCTTTCTCTATGGATGCAGATTGGCAGCTCATGTTAACAGTGTTCTGGGGCACTGAAAGATTAAGTGACCTGTCCATAGACACATAGTTAGTATGTGTCAGAGATAGGACTTGTACCCAGTTCTTCCTGGCTCCAAGGCTAGCTCTCTAGCCACTGTACTAAGTTACCTCTCATTTTGCACAAGAGGTATTTAATAAATATTTGTCAAATAGATTAATGGATACTCCATTGACGGTAGTCAAAGCCTTTCCAATTTGGTAGGATTTACCAGAGCTACTCTCTGCTCATCAATGCAGATTACCTCCATATGACCATGAGGCATCAGATTAGGATTAAGTAAAGGATAGTATACATATCTTTGCAAATAATAACTTATTCTACTTCAATTACACGTGGTGATATGGTCATTAAAAACATTTTTCACTAACAGTGTTTTCTTGGCAGAAATTTTGAAGTGGTTTGCCATTTTCTTCTTGAGCTCATTTTGCAGATGAGGAAACTGAGGCTAGCAGGATTAAGTGACTTATCTAGGGTCACATGACCAGTATCTGAGGTCAGATTTGAACTCAGGAAGATTAGTCCTCCCGACTCTAGGTCCAGCATTCTATCCACTATGCCACCTAGCTGCCCCCTTGCTCAAATACCCACGAACTATTTGATTCTCAGTATATAAAGATGCCACGTACCATTACCACCCACCTATATTGCTATTATCTTCTTTCATGTGAAAATTCCCTCAACAGATTTCCAAATAATTTTTTTTCAATCCTCCAGGAGGTCATCAAGCCATATGACCACTGAGAGCTATGTCTACAAGAGTTTCCCCTCTTCTGCTCTGTTCAGCTAGTTAGTGCTTTTTGTTGTGGTGGCATTTATGTAAGACGTGTCCTTTGGCCAAAATGGTGCCAGATTCCTTAAGATCTGAGATGGAGTCAACAGAGGACAGAGCATATGGAAAGAAAAGGCCATCCAGCCAGCCTTGCCACAGTCAAACCTCACAATATTCCAGCTGTATCTTTGGACACGCCAGGAAGGCTTGAGCACACTGCCTGCCAAAGAGTCATTCTCCCGTAGGGAGCTATCCACTCTTGTTACATGCGTAGATTCTAGTGACGGGAAAGGGTGAAGTAACAGCGATTAACTGAAATACTTCACCATTCGTACATTAAGCTTCTCTGTTCCTTGGTCTTCTCTTCCAGCCCTTCGGCTGCACGGAACCGTAATACGATTCCATAGAAAGTAAGCAAAACAAAAGACATGCGTCCAGTCACTGCAAGCTTTCGCCAAAGGAATGGGATCTTCGATTGCCAGCTGAATCCCTTGTGAGACTGGGCAGAAGACTACTGCAATATCACTCAAGGAGAGAAACAAAGAAGAAGGGAATGAGAAAGGGTCGTGCTCATTGTAATTAACTGCATGGTTATGGGAAACTTCTAGTGTTACCAGAAAGCTGGTGTCTGGGGCTTTCCTCTCTCCCAGAAGAGCTGGAAATGGGAGAAGGGAGGGGGAGCTTTAACCAACTTTTTGTGGCCAAAATCTCTTGCCAAAATTCCTCCACAGAAATGTCAGTATTGATATTTGGACAATTACTTCTGGTCCAACAACACTCAGCTCCAGCTTATCAGCGTCATTGCCGCCTCTCAGTGGTGCTTCTATCCCTTATGTCCGGCTTATCCCACCTATTCCCATGTCAAGCCACCTGTCCTCCAGATCATCCTACATATCCTAAGAGATCTAAGACAACAAATTTTTCTGCCTCTTTTTTGGCCACTTTGCTTAGAAATAAAGATGGAAAACACACACCAAATTCCTGCCACTGGCTCATCCAAGTCTCTTGCTCATGATATCTCTGCCTGAGTTAGGTCCTTCCAGATTTCAATTAATGGAGTTGCCATCATTCCAAAGGTGGAAGATTGGACTCAGCTGAGTAGTCCTTCTTGCAATGTTATCACAGCTGTTTTTAATCCCCTCATTCTCTTGAGGGAGGAGAGGTTACACTATGGAAGACAAATTCTCCTCAGAGGACATTGTCTACTCCACCTCAGTACCATGATAAATAAGATCATTTTAATAAAACAACTGATGCTTCATTTTGTTTAATTCTATTTCCAGTCACCCCTCCAATCTTATAATTGAACCAACCCTCAAGCAATCAGGCAATCATGTATTATATTGAGTTGCTGTAAGCACCATGAGGGTAGGGTTTGTGTCTTTAGTTGCCTTTACATACAGAGTAAAGCGCAAGTCTCAACACACAGCAAGACCTTAGTGAATGTTTGCTGAATCAAATTGGACTAAAGAGAAATTAAATCTAAGACTTTCTCAAGCATCCATACAGGATTAAGTCTAAACACAAACCATTGCCTGACTTCCAGAACTGTTATGAAGAGCAGATCAGATAATGTATTAAAATGCTTTGTAAACTTTGTAAAATAAAATACAATTACTGCAACCAATTGAAAAAACATGAATCGCCCCACCTTAGACAGTTAATAGTTGTATGACTATTGGCACAACACCATCAAAACCTCAGTTTTCCCATCTTTTAAATGGAAATAGTATTAGCACTTAACTTCACAGTATTGTTGTGGGGACTAAGGTATTTTATGCATAGCATTTTGTGCTATGTAATTGTCATGCAAGTTATGATGCTGATAGGGGGAACTAAGTTTTCTGGCCTGTCCTCATAGACATCCAAGGACTACTCCAATTTTAAAAATTAATATTTATAAAGTAACTTTTAGTACAAAGTATTTACTGTGCATGGTCCTAGGCATACTGTAGCCTCTACCATCACAGAGCTGATATTCCTTCTACCAGCGGGATCTGGAATATGTACACATGAAAGGAAATAATTTTTGCTTTTTACTTTAAATTTACTTTAACACTACAAGGTAATGTTTGAAGGGGCAGGCACTAATACTAAGGATCATAGTGAAGGTTGGTAATATACTCCAGATTCCTGCCTTGATCTGAAAGACGTTTTTAAGTACAACTGAATGCAATTGAAGACATACATTCATTTTTGTCTTGTCTCAGTCAAAGAGAATGGTTTATTCTTCTGGTCATCATTCAGTCAGTGTCCCTTCATAAATTCTAGTCAGAATGGACAATTTGTTTACTAAATGGTTGCAATATGAATGCTGAAATGAAATGGAGCCTGGAGTGAAAGCCCCTGAGGAGGGCACCGTGGCATGTTGGTGTTGACTTTCCCTTTTACTTCTCCTTGAGGAGACAAGGGAAGCTTCAAACGTCCAAATTAGCTCAGGGTTCTCTTCTGATTTTCTCCTAATTTTCCCTCAGGTTCCTTGTGACCTAATTCCTTCTCCAGGGCAGGGTTTTCTGTCCTGAACTACCCAGGTAATGTTCAGCCTGGAACTGAAGGAGCCAGCTATTGCAACCTTTCCCTCCCTCTCCACAGTAAGGCAAAAGAAGGAGAAAGGAAAATCAGGTTTTCTGCCAGCCAAACCTGCTTTTCTCTTCTGGCAAAAGGTCTCAAGGAGAAAGTATATTTTTCCACCCAAGACAGTAAATAAAAGAAAGAATGTTGTGGGTGTGCAAAGTTCTGAACTCAGCTCTCATAATGGGGTATTTGAAACTTTTCTTTTTTTGGCAATTACATTTCAGAGCTAAAAGTCACCAGGGGACATTAGTCCTTACAAAGCAAGGAGGAATTGTTGTTTAGACTTAGAGCCTAGAAATGTATGTCCTTTGGTCTTGGGGTTCTAGAGTTGGGCACCCCAGAACTCCAGGAACCACTAAGTGCAGGCAGCCAGCCAGGGTTCTCTCATGACAAACCCTGGAATGTATGTTGGCGGGATGCACTTATTTGCAAGGTGTTTATAAAGTTTCATGATCCTTTTCCCACCTGGTTTACTTTGATCTGCAACCAGGAACAAAGAGATGTGGCAAACACCAGGAATTCTTAGTCCTCTCCCCAAAACTTCCGGGCTTCTTTTGTTCAAATTCCTATTAGGAAAAAAAGTCTCTCTGTTGTATATCTGTTCATCACAATGTGTCTGTCTGTCTTTGCCTCTCCCTCTATCCCTGTATCTTTCTATTTCTCTCTCTTTCTTTCTTTCCCGTCTCCCTACTCCCCTCCTCGTTTTTCTCTTTTTTTCCCTGGGTGTCTCCACTTACACAGTTTAGAGATTGGGAACATTTGGGTAGTTTTCCAGCTGCTTATGCACAAGTGTAATTGAGTCATTTATTTCTAGTGATGTCAAGACTTTGAGAACAGGCATAAAAGGAACATTACACACTAACTGAAATGTAAGAAATTCCTCATTTTGAGGATAAGGATACAGTAAATTCTATGTTTCTAAAACTGGAGAATCTTCACATCAAATGCAAGTTCAGGCCAGACCAGTTTTATTTTCAGCTAGTGGGGGTTCCTGACTGCAGGAAAACAACTCAGAGCCATAGATCCTATTTTTCCTGATCATCTCTAGAATAGTCTCTTAACCTGCTTCTCATTCTCATCACTTGCTTGCAGAATAGATATGCTCAAGGAATTTACTGGCATCGAAACAAGGAGATGAAGGAAAGCGTTACAAAAACACTTTGAGATCCTCGGATGAAAGGTCTTTGGAGAGCCATCAATCCTTTAGAAAAAGGTTAATGGATCTGATTGTCAACCATATTTGATGACTGGGACATTAATGAACATATAGGGTCAATTTCTCCACCCATTCTGCCCTCTCATAGATGGAGAAAGGGAGGGAAGCAAACGTAATCTAAGGTGACTGAGGACACATCATAGTTCTAGCTCTGAGAAAGCCACCAGGACAATGCCCTACTTTGGGGAAGAAATTCCCTCCCTTCTATTCAATTTCATTCAACAAGCATTTGTTCTTCTCCAAGAGATGGTTTGTATGTTGGTAGTGCAGGGGACGATATGTCATTCAATCCATTTTAACAAGTATTTTCACTATGTAGCACAAAGGGAAATGCTCAGGATTTAGATTCAGAGGACCCAGATTCAAATCCCAGCTCTGTTGCTCAATGAGTGTGCAAGTTACCTGATATCTGAGTCTCCATCATTAAAATGAAATGGTTGAACAGATGGCTTACAGAGTCATTCCAGCTTTACCCCTAAACCATCACCATTACTTAGGGAGCTTAGTGGCCAGAGTACTAGATCTGGAGTCAGGAAGACTCCAGTTCAAATACAGTCTCATATACTTAAGAGATGTGTGACCCTGGGCAAGTGACTTAATTTCTTCCTGCCTCAATTTCGTCATCTGTAAAATGGAGGTAATAATGACACCTATCTCACAGAGTTGTGAGGATTAAGTAAGATATATTTGTAAAACACTTTGAAATCCTAAAAGTACCATATAAATTATTTTAATAATGATAATTATTATGATTAGGCAGTTAGGTGGTACAGCAGACATACTCTGAACCTGAAATCATGAATACCTCAGTTCAAATCCAGCCTCAGGTACTTTCTAACTATGTGACCCTGGGTAAATCATAGCATGTCTTTCTGCCTCAGTTTCTTCAATTGTAAAACAGGGGTGATCACATCTACTGCCCAGGTTTTTCATAAGATTCAAATGACACAACATTTGTAAACCTCAATACTATAGTACTTCATAATAGTGCAGTAGTTGGCATACAGCAAGTGCTTAATAAATGCTTGTTTCCTTTCTCTATTATCTACTAGGCTAGACTGCCACTCACCATTTCCTGATTGGTTTGAATGAATCAATAGTTGTTAGCTCTGTGTTCAGCTGAGCAGTACATCACCTTTGCAGCTACATTGCATACTCCAGAAACATAGACTGTCAAGGTTGGGAAAGATCTCCACAGCCACCTAGCCCAGCCCATATATAAAAAATGACTGTGCATCACAACACAACCGACAGCTGGTCAGTTTATCAATTAATCAAAAAAACATTTGCTGCCACTTATGGGACAGGCATTCTGCTTTGGAAATACAAAAACAAAAATGAAACATTCCTTGCCCTCAGGGAGCTTACATACAATCAGAAGAAATAGCGCATACATTGATAATTATATATTTCTTAAAATCCAAGGTGATTTTGAAGGCAGCTTCAAGTATCAGAAAAGACGTTGAGTAGGTGATGACAATTTGTTTTTCTTCATTTGTTCGGTCATGTCTGACTGTTCATGACCCCCTCTGGGATTTTATTGGCAAAGATACTGGAATGATTGGCCATTTCCATCTCCTGATCATTTTACAGATGAAGAAATTGAAGCAACGCGATTAAGGAATTTGTCCAGGGTCACACAGCTAGTAAGTGTCTGAGGCCAGATTTGAACCAAGATCTTCCTGACTCCAGGCCCTGTGCTCTATCCACTATCACCTAGCTTCCCTGGTGACCCTTGAGAAAAGCTCTGAAGAAAACAAATGATTCTAAAAAGTAGAGATGAGAAGGGGGTATATTCCAGGCATGGGGGACAGCCTGTGTAAAGATAAGGAGATGGAAGATGGTCTGGCCAGACCATGGAGTATATGGAACTGAGTAATGTATAATGTTGGAAAGGGAAGCTTTAACCAGGAAGTGAAGTGTCTTTAAATGGCAAAAGAGAGGAATTCATATTTGATCTTAGAGGTAAAAGGGAGCTCCTGGAGTTTATTGAGGAATGGAGTACCCTTTCCTTTAGAAAAATAAATTTGCCTGCTGTGTGATGGTTGGAATGGTATTAATAGGGGGAAACTAGAGGTAAGAAGATCAGTTCGGAGGAGGAGCACCTCAAAATGAGAGCCTCCAAAGAGGGAGGAACCCATTACATTGTAATCTATTCTACTTTGGGATAATTCTAGCATTAAACTGTCTTCTTTTCAAATTCTATCAATTGCTCCTTTGGGATCAAAAAGAGCCAATGTAACCTGCATGCATTTGTCCTTGGTTGCCAAAGACCATGCCATCAGAGAAATAATAACATGATTGCACTTGATTTTGAGTGAGGGGAGGGTGTGTAGGTCACCAGCCTCACTTCTCTTCCACAGTCATCTGAATTCAGTGACCAGATATTCATCAGGATGGCTGGAGATGACCCAGGATGAGGCAAATGGGGTTAAGTGACTTGCCCAAGGTCACACAGCTAGTGAGTGTCAAGTGTCTGACGTGAGGTTTGAACTCAGGTCCTCCTGACTCCTGCACTGGTGCTCTATCCACTGTACCACCTAGCTTCACCAATGTAACCGATTTTCCAGAGGAAAGTCTTCAGAACTCCCCTGAGTCTTCCTTTCTTCAGGATAGCCCCCCTCCCCCAGTTTCTTCAACCAACCCTCACATATCATGAACTCAAGTCTTTCACCATTCTGGTTGCTCTCCTCTTAGTGTTCTCCTGCCTTATCAATGTTCCTTCTAAACTGGGGAATCCAGAACTGAATAGTGTTCCAGATACAAACTGAATGGGATGGCGTACTGTAAGACCATCACCTCCTGTTTCTAGAAGCTGTGCACCCAAATCATAGATCTGTTGAAGGAAATGAAAATGCTTAGTTTTAATTCAGCCCAAGATTCTTTTGTATTTTTTTAGACAATACATCGTTGTCTTGACTGATGTTGATTTTGTCCACTTCTAAAATTCCTAAATACAGCTCGGTTGTATGGACATCCATGGCAAAGCAGTTTTGAGAATCTTCCATCAAACCCATATAGAACATTCATCTTAAAGCCTTGAATGTTAGAACCGGAAGGTACTTTAAAGATTCTTAGTTCAATCTCTTCATCTGACAGATATGAAACAAAGAAAGCTCTAAGAAATTAGAATGACTTGCCTACAGTCACAAAAGTGACCTGGGCTGAACTCTGAATCCAAATCCCCTGACTCAAAATGTAGGAATCTGTCCCCTACATACCTTTATTCTGCTCATTTTACAGGTGAGAAAACTGATGCCCGGAAAAATTATATGACTTGTCCAAGGTCACAGAATTTATTTAGTCTACTGATCCCAAATCCATTGCTCTTTCCACTCTGCCAGATTGTTTCTTACTTGATGGTGTAATCAATTGACTCCAGAAGGACAACAATGTCATGTAGATAGACAGTATTGATTGCTTTGACCAAAAATCACAATTGGAATGCTTCCCAGAGCTGTCCCATTCACTCTGTGCAGACACTGACTCGGTCTGGATCAGAGAAAGTCAGGACCTGGCTAGTGACCTAAATATTGAAGTAATAAAAATAATTTAACATTTAAGATCCATTCAGCATTTAACATACATTCTCTCATGAGAGAGAGGCAGGCAATTACCATTTCCCCCATTTTGCATAAATTGAGGCTCAGAGAAGCTAAACAACCTGCTCGTGGTCTCACACTTTGTAAATATCAGGGGCAAGATTTAAACCCAACATTATCTTGGCTCCTAGTCCAACGGTCTTTCCATTATACCATCCCAACTGATCAAGAGGGACATAGACATAACTTTTATTCCATATAGTACTGCTGTGCATTGGGTTTCCATCTAGGGGTCCCCTTAAAAAACTAGAAAATCTATTCAAACATTTTCTGATGCAATAATTAGAACAGAAATTGCAGGCTAATTACTCTAGAAGCTTTTTGGACATGTACAAAATTGGGTATAAATTATATAAATATAATAAGATGGAGATACAATATAATTATTTTAAATGCAACATTCAATTTGTATGACCAGATGCTAATCTTTCCTCCACTACACTATCACACCTCTGCCCTATGGAACATCCATGAGATTGATGTTATAGGCTTTCATGCCCCCAAATGACTTAAAAGTTGGATCGATAGCTTAGTTACCATAAAATGTGCTCATCAAAAATGTAATACTCAACCAAATTATGAAATTCAGCGCAACTTGTTCATTCCTTTCCCTTGCCTCCCCTCCCCTTGACGGAGCCGTAGAATGAAAGAGCATTGGACTCAGAGTCAAAATAACTGAGTTTAAGTCTTATCATCACAAATTCTAGTAATTCCGTAACCCTGAGCACATCACTAAATGTCTTTGAATTCCAATCTATTCGTTCATAAAATTGAGATGCTAATACTTGCACTACCTAACTGCAGAATTTTGAGGAGAAAAAACGTCAAGTGCTGTCGCAATGTGAGCTGCTGTTTTGGTTCCTGTGCTTGCTATAATCAGGAAGTAGAACCAATTAAAATGTATCTCTGCAATTATAACGGTGACAGAGAGCCTCCCCCTGTGGAGTTTGGAGGATTGATAATAATCAGTGAACTGAATAAGTCAACATAATAAGCACCTATCATGTGCCAGACACCAAGTAATAATACCAACAACTCCTACCCTCAAGGAGCTCACAAGCTAATGGAAAAAAAAAACAATATGCAGGTAACTATGCAAAAGCAAGATTTATACCAGACGAATTAATGTCAGAGCGAAGGCACTAGCATGAATAGGGACCAGGAAAGAATTCTTTTTAAAAAAAATAATTAATTTTTAATTTTCAACATTCACATTTATGAGATTTTGAATTTTAAATTTTCTCCCCTCCCCAAGACAGGATGCAATCTAATATGGGCTATATATGTAAAATCATATTAAATATATTTCCACATTAGTCACGTTGTGAAAGAAGAATCAGAAGAAAAAGGAAAAGCCTTGAGAAAGAAAAAAAAATAGTATTCTTCTATCTGCATTCAGACTCCATGTTCTTTTTCTGGATATGGAGATCATTTTCCATCATGGGTTTCTTGCAGTTGTCTTAGATCATTGCATTACTCAGAAGAGCTAAGTCTATCAAAGTCATCAATGCATGACATTGCAGTTACTGTGTACAACGTTCTCCTGGTTCTGTTCACTTAGGTCAGCATGAGTTCATGCAAATCTTTCCAGATTTTCCTGAATCTGTCTGCTTATCATTTTTTATGGAATAATAGTATTCTGTTACATTCATATACCACAACTTGTTCAGCCACTCCCAAATTGATGGAAAGCCCTTCAATTTCCAATTCTTCGTACCACAAAAATTGTGGCTATAAATATGCTTGCACATGTGGGCCCTTTTCCCTTTTTTATGATCTCTTTGAGATACGTACCTGGCAGTGGTATTGCTATATCAAAAAGTATGAACAGTTTTATAGCCCTTTGGGCGTACTTCCAAATTGCTCTCCAGAATGGTTGGATCAGTTCACAACTCCACCAACAATGCATTAGTGTTTCAATTCTCCCACATCTTCTCCAACATTTATCATTAGCAAAAGTCTCTTGCAGAGATGTGAGGAAAGCTAGAGGTGCCCAAAGATAGAGATACAGAGGGGGAACACTGCAGGCATGAGGCAGAGTTAATGAAAATGCACGTAGACAGAAGATGGAGTTTCTTGTCTGAGGAGCAACAAAGAGTCTAGTTTCACTGGGTCATAGAGTGTGTGGCGAGACATAAGGCATAAGGCTATTGGAAACTATAGAAGTGGTCCTATTGGGAAGGGCAGTAAAGCCAAGCACAGGTGGAAACAGAGAGCCACTGGAATCTACTGAAAAGTAGGAGTGACATGGTCAGACCTGTGCTTAGTTAGATGAATGGAAAATGGACAGAATGCTATGTAAATACAAAACTTTTAATAAGTGATCTACCATATTTAGTTCAATAACACTTAGTTTCTCCAGAACTCTATCATTCACTCCAAGTTCAGAGAGATGAAACCAATATATTGATCATTTCAATATACAATTGGTATTACCTACAAAACTGTTCATAGAATTCCCAAGTTGAAGAGGACCTTTCAAACAGATGACAAGGGAAGTCTTTCCATCTAACCCTCTACAAGAAGCATTAATCTCCTCTACAGTGTCCCTGACAAATTATTATCTTCCTTTGGCTTGAAGATGTCCAGTGCCAAAGAACTCCTTACCTCACAAGGAAATGCATTACATTTAGGGATAATCCAAATTGTCAGCAAGTTCTTCCTTGTATTAAACTGAAAACTCTTTCCTTATGACTTATATCTATTGATCCAAGGGAGGTTCTGCTCTCAGGTCTATGATAGGACCAATATCTACCACAAATTTTCCTCTCCTCCTATCCCCACATGAATTAAGCTAGTTTATTTTTTACCCAAAAAATCAACAAAACTGGGATATGAATGACCCAGAGAGTGGGGCAAAGTCCAAGATGTATCTCCATAGACTCAGTTTCCCAGTAGCTTCTAGAAATATCATCATACCTTCCTGGCCACTTAATGGCATAAAGTGGTCCACTTCTGTGGGATCAGGGCCCTTCAGACTTGGTGATTGTCCTAATATGACTCCAGTCACCATAGCCTGTTCTAATGACTAGACACATTTCCATATGGACCATGTACACAAGCCAAGTGCTATTGTATCATCATTAAATAAACTTCCTATGTTAGGGATAAGTTAAGATTTTTTGTTACCTATTCAATGGCCTATGAGGGTTTCTTTTCATTCCAACATCACACTACCAGCCTAAGTCAGACATGCCCAGATTAAGTTTCAGTAGACCAAATCTAACCCATCCACCTCAAAACAATATAGAGTCTATAGTCTCTATTAAAGATCTGAAGACAGGTATTATGACGTCTCTTTTCCAAATCTTCTCTTCTCATACTGAACATATCTGCACATGGCTTAAATTCAAGTCCCCTCACTAACCTAGTAACTCTCCTCTTCTCGAAAACTGTTGCCATTTGCCAATATCCTTCCTTAAATGGAGCACCCAGAATGGAGCATTTTTTCCAGAGATGATCTGAACAAGGCAATGAAAAGCAAGACTATTCCCTCCTTGTTCTAGATTCAGCTTCTATTAATGCAACCTAAGAACCCATTGATGTCTTTGATAACCTTGTTTTCTTTTTCTCTACTCTGTAGATGGACACATACAATATTTTTTTTTGCCAGAGCACTTGATTTGGTGGCCCTGTGTAAATACAATCACCGTTAGTAGCACTAGAAACCTGGAAATATCCAGATCCAGTGAAAAACTCTCCTTGGAATATTTTCCCACAGCAAAGCAGAGCTCTTGCTACACATCACAGTGGAATGCAGTTCCTGATATCATCCACACAAGAGGCTACTTCAACCAGAGGAACCAGTCTTAGAAGTCATTCTAGATAGGATTCTTCTTGACCTCATAGAAGGAAACTTACATAATGGAGAAAAATTCCCCTCACTTCAATATGCCAATTTGATTCAGAGAGGTATTGGCTTTATTTGCATGGAATGAATATAGAGCACTTAAGAAATACCACAAAATATGTACAGAAGAGAAGCATTTGGCAGTGGGGGCCAATATTCCAAAACTGAGATAGAGGCTATTGCAAGAGGCAACCATCTATGGAGGTGGAGGAATGGGAAGGCAAGTTATTTGTGAAAGAGCATCGTATTCTAAGGAAGATCTGAATGCAAGTCATAATGTTTTATGAAGTTATAAAGACCCTTAACAGTTCACTCTCCTCCATAGAAGTAGGTACTCATAAAGCAAATGAAATTCATTTTCTGAATAATGGTGAATGAATGAATCAAAGAATTAATGAAAAAGCCTCTATGATGTGCTTACTATGTGCTAAGCACTGTATTAAGTGCTAAATACATGCAGAAAAACTGAAAAAGTCTCTGTTGTCAAGGAGTTTATACTCTAATCAAGGGAGGCATCACAGAAAAGAAAATTCAGCTACAGGGTGGATGAAAAGACCTCTACATCCTAAGGGTGCTGATGCAGGTCACATGGCAAAAGCCAGGAGTCCTTGAGATACATCATCAAATTGAATGAAAGTACCAGGAATCTACAGAGAGTAAGCCAAGGCAAATGATAAAGCCTGGATAACCTTGGGATACAGTGACAGATGTGTAAAGCCTGGTAGTCATCCATCTCTCCAAAAGGAATGAGTGTTGACTCCCATCTCAGCCAAGCTATATGGGTGGTCAAAAAATATAGACAGGTTCAAAGAAGGAATGCAAAGAGGGAAAGACCCTCTGGTAATGGCAGGTCTTCCAACCCAACCAAAGTGGATAGATTCTGAGAAGGTTTGGAGCCAGGGTATGGAGTCCAAGGGAGAAGATAAAAAAGAAAGGGTCAATTTTGATGAAGTAAGTGAGTAGCTTAGAAGTAGATAGACTTCTAGGCTTGAAGTCAGAAGATTTGGCTTCAAATTTTTCTTAGTAGCTGTGTGACCTTGACCAAGTCATTAATATCTGAAATGGGACCAAATAGTTTGCACCACCCACCTAATAGTTTATTGTGAGGAAAGCATTATGAAGACCTCAAATGCCATATAAATATTAACAAATAGATTAAATTCATGACCAAGAGACTGTGATTATGACTCAAATTATTAGCCAAGTGAAAATTACTAGTTGTCTGTAGTGTTATCAATAGTAATTACTACTACTACAGAGACAGCATGGAGAAATGGATAGAGGGCTGACTTTGGAGTCAAAAAGGCCTGGGTTCAAGGGTTGCTTACAATATGTTTATTGGCTGTGTGAAACAAAGCATGGCAGTCACTACTCAGTTAAGATAAATCGTAAGTTTCAGAGAAGGGGCTTATCTTCATTGCCTGGCAAAGTTCTATCCCAGGAGCTCCCCAAAACATTGAAATCACAAGTCGGTCAAAAAAATAAAGGAGGATTATGCAGGTAGTTACTAAATCTTGAAAGAACAAAAGAAAGATTTCCAGCACAAGTGATTATGGCCATCACTTGACTTTTTTCAGCCTCAATTTTCTCCATTATAAAATAGAGATGATAATTGCTCTATCTACCTCATGGTAGATGTTATGAGAATCAAAAAATAATGTCTGTGAAACACATAGGAACTAGAAAGTTTCATATAAATGCAAACTATAATTATGTTTTTCTTTTAAAAAAATATTCAATTACTAAATATTTTAAAGAGGCACTTTTTTATGACTTTCCCCAGAGCAGTTCTAGTAGAGGATCTTAGTATAAGACCTATTTTATTTAAGAGAATACACACACACACACACACACACACACGTGTGCGCATACATACATACCTATACATTCATGCATGTATATATACATACTTGTGTGTGCATATATGTATGCATGTATATATTGATATAAAGCCCTACCCTAACTACAAAGTGGGATTGTGGCATCATCTCATTTAGGCATGGCTACCGTAAAGCAGTTCTGTCTGTGTGATTTCTCGGTAGAGTGGAAACTCCCATGTAGGAGTTAGGCCAGTCTATTTATGTCTGAGTTGTAGACAACTGGCCCCAGCTGGTCAAACTACTTTGGTAGCCAGTAATAAGAACTAGCCGCTGACTAGATTAACAAAGCTTTATCTGAAACTATGGCTTTTAGTATCCCCCAATACCATTTATAAAATGACATTTGCTTGTAGAAGGTTGTATCATCACGGCTCTAATAATGTTATTGCCCCACTCCAAAACTGCCAATGACTTTCCATCGAACAACAAATAAAATCCAAACTCTAGCTTGTCATTCAAAGCTCTCCATAATCTGGCCCCAACCTATCCTTTTTCTATTTCCTGTCGTATACCCCATTATTCAGATAGACTATTTGACCTTAGATGAAGAGACTCACCATTCTCCAAGGTCTCCATCTTTGCTCATGCTTTTGTCCTCACCTGTGGGGACTTTTTTGTCAATCTCAACCTGTCCAAATCTTACCTAAGTCAGATGCCACCTTATTTAGAAATAATTTCAGGATACCCTACACTGAGTCTATCCTCTTAAACCATATGGCCCTTTTTTTAGACCTCTCGTCAAAATTAATCACATCCTGTTTTGTATTACATTTATTTGGGTATTTATTCCTTTACTAGACTGTGAGACTGCTCTGTGAGGGTAAGCACCATATCACTAAAGTTCCCTATGACTAAATAGGCTATATTTCTGAGCCTCAGTTATTCAACTCTAAAATGAGGGGTGTACATAATGGTACGGTCCTTACATAATGGTAAGGTCCTTTCAGCTCCACAATCTGATGAATTAGCAAATTTATAATCTTTCTATGTCCCACAGTTTAGCAGAAATGTAATAAGTGCAGTAGGTATGCAGTACCTGTATTCAGTTGATGTCCAACGGATCATCTTATATTTTGGATCTATTGATAAATAGGCCATTGACAATTTATACTAAATGTTTCACCATATTATGTTCTAGGTCAGGGTGGGGAATCTGCAGCCTCAATGTCACATGTGGTCCTCTAGGTTCTCAAGTGTAACCCTTTGATTGAATCAAACTTCATAGAACAATGAGGTTTGGATTTACTCAAAGAGCCACACTTGAGGATCTAGAGGGTCACATGTGGCCCCAAGGCCACAGGTTCCCCAACCCTCTTCTAAACATTTAGCCATCTATAAACACAGCTATATCTAGGGTGAGGGAGGGAAAGGAAGGAAAAGATGCTAAATCCAACTAGTTCTCTTTCTCCATCTCTGTATATGTATCTGTTTCTCTGTCTCTATTTGTCTCCTCCCTCCTTCCCCCTCTCTGTTTCAGTCTCTCTGTCTCTCCCTCTCCCCCTCCCTCTTCCTCTCTCTCTGCTTCCTCCTTTTCTTTCTGCCTCTCTCTCTCTCTCTCTCTCTCTCTCTCTCTCTCTCTCTCTCTCTCTCTCTCTCTCTCTCTCTCTCTCTTCTCCCACAGACACATCTTCCTATTCTTTCCAAATGCCAATATACAATGGCAAGGGCTGTAATATTTTCTAGTTTGATTGGCAGAGAGGAGTGCTGGAAATTTCACAAGAAAGCCTGTCCTCAATCTTTCCAACCCAATTTTGCAGACCCAAGAGCTTCAGATAAAGATCTAAACTTCTGGGTGCTTATCCAAGCCAAACCTCCAAGTCCTTGGCATTTTGCCCATGCTTTAGAGGAATATGCAGGGTTGCATTTTCTTGCTATGTCTTCAAAGTTCTTAGAGCTTTTCAGCAAAGCCAACCAGTAGATTCAAGCACATATACACTCAAATCCCTCCCATGTTGGAACATGATAGCAGGCTCCCCATACCCTTTCAGAATGTTAAGAGGAAGCTAGTGTTCTGCAGACTAGTGGCTGTCAGTTCAAAAGCAATGAAGGAAATTGTGTCTCCAAAAGTCATTCTGATGCTTGCTTTAGAAAGAAACACCCACTAGATGATTTTTACCAATTTTCTAATCATGAAGAATCAGCTTTATTTATGTCCTAAAGAAAGTAAACAAGCAATCAGCAAGGATTTATTGTTGTGGTTGCTGCTGTTAAATTCAATACTGAGCCTCCCTATCTTATGTAGCATTGAAGTACATTCATGGACTCTTCTTAATATTGATTGGGACAGGAACTTTGATCCACTGCATTTGCAACCTGAGTTGGTTCACCCCTCATTAAGTATCCTGGTAGCTCTTCATTCCCAAGGGTTTACCATATTAATGTTGAACTTAGTGCAGACACCTTACTACATTCTGCTACAACTCAGAATTCTCAAGCTCAAGAGATCTGCTAGCCTCACCTTCCCTAGCAGCTGGGATTCTAAATAGTTAACTTGTTTTTCTTTTACCTAGGAACACGGAGGGTCTTCCACTCCCAGTTGGAAATGTTTTGTTTTGGTTGATGTGTTTTCTCTTCTAAAAAGGGGCCATCCCTTAAATGACTACTTAAAGAGTTCTATTCATTGAATGGGTTTATCTCACTCAAAGTGAGAGTCTGATAAGACTTTAGCCTAAAATGGCCTAAAATTGCATCCTGGGTCATCTCTAGTCATCCTGATGAATATCTGGTCACTGGATCCATATGGCTCAGGAGAAGAAAGAGAGGTTGGTGACCTTATACAGCCCCTCCATCCCTCAAATCAGTCAACGGCAAGTCATGTCATCATCTTGATGTCATGGTCCTCTTTGAGAATGAAGGACAAACACCACCACAACAACAATAAAAACAACACATATCCATCTCCACAAGCTTAAACCCTTCATTTTATTGACGAAGACACTTAGTGTGCAACGTTGAATAAGTGCAAGGTTGCACACTAAGTGTCCAAAATAGGATTGGAACACAGGTCTTCCTGACTGCAAGTCCAGCATTCCGTGCACTTTGCAATCTAGCTGCCTTTATTGAGTACCATGTTTTGTGCTAAGTATTGGGGAAATAAAAACCAAACAGTACCTGCCTTCAAGAAAAGCACATTCTATGGAAAGAAACAATCCATATACGTTGAGTCAAGGGTAACTAGGAGGTTTACAAACCTGAGTGACTGCAAGGATGATGGAATCCTGGTCAGAAATTTTTTAAAAGTCAAGAAGAGGGATAAATTTTGAGGAAAAGAAAATGGGTTTTCATAGTGAAGAAAGTTCAACATAGTTCTTTCTAAAATATTTAATTAGCCATTGGACAATTATGTTTCTCAGGGCTTTAAAAGCATTTGGGATCTGCAACCATGTAAGGAGCTACCCCAAAGTCCACATGTTCTGCCCAAAGAATGAGTTGCAAGGAAAATGGGGCAAGAATGATTGACAATGAGCAGTGAATTTGATGTTGGGCAGCTTGAATAATCAATCACCAAGCATTAAGTTGGCACTTAGAGTGTGCCAGGCATTGTTAAGCACTGAGTATACAATGAAAAAAGCAAAAGCAGCCTCCACCCTCAAGAGCTCACATTCTAATGGAGGAAACAATACACACACACACACACACACACACACACACACAAATATATATCTGAATATATAGAATGGGTGGAAGGCAATCTACAGGGATGAACCAGCAGCTGGAATGAATAGGAAAGGTCTCCATTGAGAAGGTGGCCCTTTAGCAGAGATTTGAAGGACCTTAGTCATTCCAATGGTGAGAGATTGGGAGAGAGAACATTCTAGGCCTGGGGAACAGCCAATGCAAAGGAAGTAAGGTGGGAGATGGAATATTCTGCACAAGAAATAGCAAGTAGGATACTATATCTATATTACAGAAGAGGTAAAATGACAGAATGTGAGATTAGAAAGATAAAAATGGGCCAGATAGTGAAGATATTTAAATGCTAAATAAGTTTTCTGGTGCTTATGGATGAACTTTGCATGTGCACATATATTCAACCAAAGAATCCTCACTCTGCAGCTACCATCTTAGTATTTTGGAAGAAAGAATTTGGAGAAGGTAGGAGAATTTAAGATCAGATCACCAGCAACAAGGGAGTATCCAGTGCTGGTTAATATTGCCTTAGGCTAACAGTGGAGCCAAGGCTGATAAATGCACAGTTCCACTCCATTTCAACATCACAGTTATGATGGCTGGGTTTAACTGATAATAGTTGAATGGTGAGTTTGACTTTGAGTGCAAGGCTATTTATTTCTCACCCTATTATTTTCTTCATCTCCAAGGTTTTTCCCTATTGCCATTCACAAGAAAAACAAGCTTTTGATAAGCTAAATTTTCATTACAGTTTGTAAATACCAATAGATTTTCTGAAATTTTCCCGTCAATTTTACATACCCTAGTATTTTAGGCAATCCAGAATTTGACCATATGTTTTATTTACTAGTATAGTTTGTTAATATTAATATTTATTTTTCATTATGTTTAATGCTAATTATTAATATTAATAAATATTTATAAATCACCTACTATGTGCAGACCTCTGGAGTAACACTGTGAAAGAGGAAAAGATGTGAAGGAAATCATATTTGTCCTCAGAGATTAAAGTCTGGGGACATGAAATACACATCCACATAAATACAATAGAAGTGTCAAGTTATGTATATGAATTGTTGTAGGTTGTCAGGAGAGGAAGAGAACAATTTCTAGAGTTTTCCTTTAGAAATCAGTAAAAGCTTTCCGGAAAAGATTGCCCTTGAGCTGCATTTTTAAGGATTTGGACAGTGTGAACAAAGGCTCAGAAGCAGGATGACTCAAGATGTGTTTGGGGGATAGCAAACTCACCAGTTTGATTGAGTTTGTGTGTGGCAATAGGGTGTAATTAGTCCAGATAGGTCAGTTAGATGCAGATAAAGACCTTAAATACAAGACCAAGTAATTTGGACTTCACTGAGTAGACAATGGCAAATGACTGGAGGGTTGTCATCAAGGAGGGACATGATAGAAGCATTGGTGTTTGGATATTTGTGGGCTATACTGGCATCAGAAGACGCTGGGGAGAGGGATGCCAATTAAAAAGCTTCTGCGATAGTCTCAGCGATAAAGTTCTAAACTAAGGTGAAAAAGAAAAAGAGAGGCCAGAGATAAAAAAAGAAAGAAAAGGAAGAACTGGCAGATTGTGGCAATTTGTTATTTGTGAGGGAAGGGGAGAGAGAAAACAAAAAGGAAGAAGGAGGATCCAGAGAAGACAATTGAGTTTCAGAATGGCAATACAATAGAGAAGTCAGGAGATTGTTTGTGGGACAAGAGTTTATGTTACCCTTTAGAGTTTAGTTAGGGAAAAAAATCTGTTTATCTGGGTATTTTTGAGAAACTACCTTTTTCAAACATAGATGGAAATTAGTGAACATAAAGTTTGTTGGCACCTTCCCCTTAGTTTTTTACACTTTCATTCTGGAACTGAAGTGCAAAAAGAGATAGGAGTCCTACATGTTTGCTTTGTCTAATCACCAATAAAACTGATTACCCAACACCCATTCACTTATATTGCCCATTCTCATCACTAAATGTAATAAAAACTGAACACAAAATGGGCCCACGAAACATATTTGCTTCCTGCTTCTATAAAACCACAAATGATAACTCTAGAATGCCCCCCACTTGGGGAAAATGTGACAAGACTGTACTGGGTGGTTCTCAACATCAGGCACAGATAAGGAAGCTTCTTTTTTTTCCATAATGATGGGAATAAATAGTCCCCCAAGAAATGATGAGTTCTCTTTATAGCATCCGCAGAATCCAGGTTAGTTTGATCAAGTGGAACAAAGCTGGCAGCAGGTACAAATTACTCAGATGGCTGAAATGACAAAGCTTCAATGGGAAAGAAAATTCAGAATGCAAGAGATGTAAAAAAGGCTTGGGTTTTGGTTTTTGTTTGTTTGTTCGGAAGAGGAAAAGCAAGGAGAAACAAGAGTACAATAGAGGGTGAAGAAAGCCAGACTGATAGGTGTCCATTTTTGTCCTTCCTGTGTTACATTATAGAAGACATGACTCTTAAACCTTCTCTGTTATAACTTCTGTCCTGTGTTTATCTCTAAGCCAGAAATCTTAACCTCCATGAGAGACTCACGTTAAAACAAACCCAAAGAGAATAAGAACTATTGCTCACCTTCTGGCTGCCCGTCAGCAAACAGGCTTCTGTTTGTGGGTTTCAGAAGCATACATTTCTCATCTTCTATTTGTGCCCAGCTCCAAAAGAGAACTTACACACATGGGTGAACTGCAGCTCAGGCAAGCAGCTCTGACTTGGCACTAATGAACTCCCCTTGTCTTCATAGCCAGTGGTTAGGCATATAGCCCCCAAGTACATCATGCCAGGCATGAAACTGACAGATATTCTGCCCATGGGTGCTTGCTGGCCAGAACTGTTTCCAAAGTTATCCTAAGGGCCATGGGAAAGAACAGGACACCTAGTCCAATTTGTAGTCTCCACTTAGTACAACCCTCAGTCTTTAGTACAGCACAACCCTCCTCCATCCTTACCGGTTGGCATGGTTGAGCAATGACATGAGGTATGGCTTCCTCCCGACTCTTACAACATGCCGCATCTATCATTTCACATAGGCTGCACCAACATAACACCTAAAAGCATTCAATTCATTTAAGAAAATCTATCAAACTGGTCTTTTGGCTAATGAAATACAGATTAACTCATTGACTAAATTCCTCTCTTTTCAATGGGTTCTTTTGGCATTGTGTAGTCATGATTATTAAATAGCATTTTTGGATTCAATAGGATGGGAGGGAAGGTAGTAATCCAACACTCTTTAGTGTTTATCTCTCCTGGAGCAGAGATTGAGTAGAGAGGGTCCAAAGATGCTGACATCTTATTTTTCCCTTTCCAGGCAAGATTATGAAGTAAATCATTCTATGTATTGTTAATAAATCTTATTAGGTCAGTTAATGTTGTGTGTGTTTTTCAGACGTCATCTGTGTCAACTTCGATAATTCCAGGATCTGGGATTTGATCAATGTGCATTCATATACCCCTCCCCACACCCCAATACTATACACTTCCCAGTCCCTCCAGAGTTTGGCAGAAAATATACAAGAGTTTCTGCAGCCAAAAAATCTACCACCCTGCAGCCAACCTGGTGATAAACCTCTCCAAATCTAACTGGGCTGGTCCTCAGACAACAGACACAGAGTCTGTTGTGGGGCCTGTACTCCAAACCTTTCCAGCTTGATAGGACCTGTCAGAACCTGGACCCCACTGACTTAACTTCCAAAAGCCACAGTCACCTCTAAGTCACAATGTGGCACCAAAGAAGGACTTGTGTTTCCGAAGTCTACACCAACACAATGCCAGAATGAAAAGATCCAACTAAATGGACCCTCCAGTTCCAGCATTTAGAATCTCAGAGCTGAGAGAAAGAGTGGTAGATTTTTATTTTAATTCTTTATATGAAAATACAAACTCCTTGACATCTGTTTCTCCTCAGGATAAAATGTTAGGAGTACACGTTTTCTTCTCAGGTGACTCCAGCGATTTTTCAGCTACATTCATTTTCAAGATCTCCTCAGTCACTGAAGAAGGACACTTCACCCTCCAAGGGTCACCTTATTAATTACTATTACAAGAAATTGATTTACACTCAGCCCTTTGCAAGTGCCTGGGTCTGTGCACCACACTGTAAAATGGCAGGGAGATATTCTACATCAATAAATCCTGAGACATATACTTTAAGATTTTAAGGCTGACCTTCAAAATGTGCAGGGGCTTTCTTGCCTATACTTCTGATGATTGATCATTCTGCCAACATGGAACCCTGTGGGAGAATAGGTAAATATTGCTTTTAGACATGGCTTAATAGCAAATGGTACAACAAGGAGATTGGTGTGGACAGATCACCCAGTGCTTGAATGGTGACAGGAGGGAAGGAAGATAGGGCAGAAATCCAGCAGTCTGGTATTTTCAGTTCCAGGGGCATCTAGGTGGTGTAGTGGATAGAGCACCAGTGCAGGAGTCAGGAGGACCTGAGTTCAAATCTCACCTCAGACAGGTGACACTTACTAGCTGTGTGACCAAGTCGCTTACCCCAATTGCCTCATCTTCGGTCATCTCCAGTCATCTTGATGAATATCTGATCCCTGGATTCAGATGGCTCTGGAGGAGAAGTGAGGCTGGTGACCTGCACAGCCCTCCCTCACTCAAAACAAAGTCAAGTGCAAGTCATGTCATTATTTCTCTGATGGCATGGTCTTCTTCAGCAACGGACAAACACACACACAATTTTCAGTTCCATCCCTGTGCTTCTGAGCAGGTGTATTTACTCCAAATTGTCCATCAAGCTTTCTCCTTCCTCTCCCTCTTCTTCTCCTCTTTCTCTTTCCTTTCCCCAACATTTCACTTCCCTCTCTTACCCTATCCCTCAAAGCCAAAGTTCTAGTGATTGAAGATGGCAAGGTTGGCCCAGGGTTGGAGGGACCATCTACTTGCTTTCTCTTTTTTTTTTTACCTTGAGCCTCGAGGTGACCATTTTTCACATTGAAGCCTAGATAGTGACTGTGACCCAGATTGGAAATGAGAAGGCCATGGAGAGGAGCATGTCAAACAGAAAACCTGGCAGTTTAGCTCTAACATGCTGGCTAAAGAGTAGTGATTGCAGTTCCCTAAATATTCTAGCCACAAAGAACCATAACATTGAACCCTGCTACATTTTGAACCAGTTATGAAATAGAAGAAACAGGAAGACGCACTGAACGGCTATATCAATAGTCCCAACGTGAGAGAGAGAGAGAGATCACAGGAGGTGGACCTAATGCTTTAGCTGCCAGAGTGGCTCAGCATTTTCTAAATTTAGCAATATTAAATAACTGATAATGACATGACCTTGTTAAAGGACCAAGTTGAAGAGGGAAGGACAGTATCCAAAATAGCTTCCAGTCTCCTGGTGAAATGTGGGTTCACCCCCACAAAATGGGATGTGGTGATGAAATGCCCAGTACCACTGCCAAATGCCCAAAGCTTCACTCAGGCCATCTTTCATGTGACAAGCTTCAGATACTTTGGAAGATGTCCCTTTTAAGCACTTAGCAATACTGCTATTGAACTCCCTAGGAAAGCTGAGGAAAACATACCAGGCTGTGGCTGAGTCTATATGCACAAACCACCAATTTGAAGGAGAAAAAAGAAAAGAAAAGCATTTGAATTTGGTCAAAAGTCATTTGTGTGGAAACAGACTTGACAGAACTCAACTGCTTGTTTTATTTTTTTATAGATCAGGTTAAAAGAGTAGACCTAGGCTGAATATCATTGGCTCAAAATGGACACAGAAAGGCTTATAATTCAAATTAGTATCAGAAGGAGCAAAAGATAATATTTAGGCACAAAGAACCCAAAACCAGAATAGGAAACACAATACAGTACAGCACATATGAGCATTTAAAACTTTGTCTTAGCCTGAGAAAAAACCCAAACCAGACAGGCACCAAAGTAGGAAGCAAAAATGATAAAGCAGGGATGTGTTGGATGGTCGACAGTACCCATAGTTGCCTTCCCATCCAGCAAAATCAAGGCAGATATGGATCTCCATGGCTTGGCTACCAAAAAGATCATTAAATGCTTTTAGCAAAGCTGTCTCAGAGGAGCAACCAGCTTTGAAAGCCAAATTGAAAAGGGTCCATCTGATCATGTAATTGGAGAAAATGCAGGATCTATGCCATGATAACACATTAGAGACATTTGGAAATGAAAGAGAGTAAAGAGGTAGTCTGATAATTAGCAATGGTCTGAGAGTTGAGAGACATGGAATTCTAGAGAAGCAATAGTGGAAGCCATTTAACATCAAATACCACTGTTTCTTCCTTCCTTTGTAACCCAAAACATAGAAGAATTCACTAAGCCATACCTTGGATAAAACTCAGTCTGAATTTCTTTATGTCTAGGGGACTTTCTATTAAAACAGTCTAAACTAACGTTTAACATCTAGGAAAGATTTTTTTTTTAGCTCGTCTGTTTTCAGGCTATTTTTTTTTACAACTTGAAAAGTGACACTATGCCACTATAGTGAGAAAGAAATCTGTTTACCTCATCATCATTACAGTAAATGAAGCATTCTCAGCAGTCGAGAAACTGTTCAAATGATGTTTACTCATTTCCATTAGGGGTCTCATGGAAATGTAGGTTTATGAAAGAAAAGCATGGGATGCAGTACCTCTACAGAAGCAAAGAATTTAGAAATTCATTAAGTCTCTATATTTTCAACTCTACCAGAACCCTGTCAGACACTCTTAAGGCACATAAACTACATGCACCACTAATTTGTGGGATGCATATATGGAGTAATGATCAAAGACTCATATTTTTACTGTGAATTGATGGGCAATTATCTGTCTGGAAAAACTGATAAACCTGAATAATTAAAGTTACATTTTTTTTATTTAATAACATGTCACAGAGATTTAATTATCTAAGTAGTAGTCTCAATTCTCCACTTCAATTTACCCACATAACACAAAATCATACAGTAAGAAGAGGTCAACTAATCCATCCCCTTCTTCCAGGTTAGACTGCCCCAAGCCATTCCAGACAAATGACTCTGCATTCCCTCCTTTAAAAAAAATCAATTTTAACAGTGATTTATTATGAGAAAATTTCCTAGGCTCTAAGAAGTACCTTAAAGTCAAATGATGATGAATTTTATATAATTGGAGACCTGCAAATGTCTGCTCCCTGTATCTCCCTAAGTTATGTCCTGTTAGCTCTGCATTTGGGGAATTACATGTCTGTTCATTTAATATTCTAATGAAATTGTAAGTTCAATAGTCAGGGACCTTGCCTGTTACATGACTATAGTAGATGCTCAATAAATACTTATTGAATTGGATGCCAGTTCAGCGTCAGGCCCATTGTCAGCCCCCAGCAACTAGTGAATAATAGCCATAAAAATAGCAATGAACTTACAAGGGACATCATCACCTTGAAACCTTTATAAAGTCTATTGCCATACATAACCAAAAGATCTGATCACTTTGGGTTTTAAAGAATCAAGTGAAAAATATGTTCACTAAACCAGTTGTTTGGCATCATGTAAAGAAAATAACACAAGTGACTGGATTTCTGACAGCAGCTTTGTATACACAAATGATAAAAAAAAAATCTTTTGGAAATGAAGCAGTAATCGGAAGTGGTCATTTGATGATCATGAAGACGACCGCATTGTTTTCCCTGGAAACAAAGGATTTAGTCATGTTAAGAATGCCAAGCTAGTTTGACCAGTTTTTCCCCTTTGGGAGGAGAGTCTCATGTTTATCTTCTGATTGTCTAATACAATAGTTCACATGCTACATGTGACTCTTTCATTGACAACTTTGGAGTTTTCCAAGACCTATTCGAGTATATTAAAATCTAAATGTTAGAAACAGACATTGGAAGCAGAGCGATGGAGTTGAGAATCACATGTTAAAATGAAATCTAGTGACTCCAACCACACTTGGGTTAGAGAGGCCAGGGTATTAGGTGAAGTCAACACTGTAGAAAAACATTGGCATGAAACTCTTTAGCCAGTCAGTCTTTGGAGATATAGTATTTACTTACAAGATGGAAGAAAATGTGAGAATGGGAAGTCACTCCAGGAAATACTAAAAGAGATTTGCCTACAGGGGCCTGGGGCTTCTTTATACTTTCTCCTGTCTGTTGTGCATCATTATTGGTTACTGACCCACCAAAACAGCAAGTCTAAATTCCCTGGTTTCTTGCATGTAATTCCAAGATTGTATCCTTTGGATTCCAGAAATTCACTTTTTCTAAAAAATATGACACAGATTTAGCCAAGAGTTATATCTTTGATATTCTGTGACTGACGTTGAATCCCTAAAGGAGTACCCAGAGTTAGATATTTGGACATGATGTACTGAGTATGTAGGAGTTAGGTGGCCTATGGTGGTCAGTAGTTAATGCAGATGTTCTTCCAATAGTGTAGAGCCACCTAACTGAGATCCACTGATCCAGGGACTGGAACATCGTTTGTTTTGGAGGGGACCTGTGATTTCATTTGTATAAGAAAATAGGTGAGGAAACTCCCTAAACCAATGCAGAATAGCTTGTTTTCTCCAATTTATAATATTAAAGTGTTACCTGGGGGACTTGGAGATTTAGTGTTATGCACAGGAGCATACAATCAGTATATATAGAAGCAGGACTTGAACCCAACTCTTTTCCCCCTAAATCATATTACCTGTCCTGAATGTGATCTAATGATAAGCATAGTAATCCTCACCAATATGGTCCTTTGGTAAGGGAATTAATGTAAACATAGTGCTTCAACTTAATCACTCTTAAGCATGCTACCATTAATTTTAAATTCTGCCAGCTTGCTCCTCCAGGCTCTAAAATTTACTCAGAACCCAAGGAAATTCGAACACTAATTATACCTTTTCACACTGAAGACAGGTCCTCCCACAAAACAGGCAATGCCCTTGAAAATATCCCTGTTGACAACTTGTAGATAGGGGGAGGAGGAGGGAGAAATTGACCAAAATGTTTGAGTCAATAGGCAGACATATCCTGAATTACTTCTTTTGTGCCTGTGTAGACAAAGTCTGAAGGTCACCTTAACTCTTGTCATCACCAGCAGTAGTTTTTTTGAATGTCTCTCTAGTTCTTCTACTAATATTCTCCTTCAGTAATTCACCATGCCGCATAGGTGACCCTTCAAGGCTATCTCAGGAGAACACAAACTGAAAAATCCTACCACCTTATCAAACTTCAGAAACTAATTCTGTCCATGTATATATGTGTGTGTGTGCATGCATATGTGCATGAGAGAGATATTTGTGTCACCTATCTCTAGAGCTTCAACCACAGAAGTATGTGTGTATGTGCATGTATATGTGCATGAGAGAAAGAGATATTTAAGTGCCAGCCTAATATCTCTAGAGTTCAACCATAGGTGTGCATGTGTGTGTGTGTGTGTGTGTTGTGGGGGTGTGGGGGTTCACAACATTTTACAAAATCAAATATTGAACTTAGAAGACCTTGTGATCTCACTTAGTGGAAAGACCAGTCTCATTGATTGTCATCTTCCGAAGTCATTGAAGTACCCATGATTAACACTTTAGGCACTTGGGAATGAACCCTAACCCTAAATGGAGTATTAGGTACAAAGCCAGAAGTACTTCATTTAAGTGGCATTTTACACTTACTGACTGTGTGATCTTAGCAAAGTCCCTTGACTTACTCTTTAAAATGTGAAGATTCATGTTTACACCACCTGCTTTACCTAGTGATGAAGTGGAACAATCAAGAGAGATAATGTTCATAAAGCACTTTGTAAATCAGAAAGTGTTACGTCAAATGTCAACCACTTAGCCAATTAAATACAGATGATGCCTGGCCTCTGTCTCTGAAGAAGAATTCCTGCTACAACTGTCCCTGTAAGGTTCTATCAAATATTGTCCATTTCATTGTAGGAAATCAACCTCAGGAGCTGTCAGGGCTATATTTAAGCCTCCACAATCCACTGCTAATATGTTGACTTGCCTATCAGGGCTTTATAAAGAACATGCCTACTCTCCTCCCCAGGAAAAACAAGAGAATGAGATGAGGGGACCGATCCATAATAAAGGACTTTCACACTGAGGTAAACTTGAAAACAGAGAATATTTATGCAAAAAATCCATTTACTGTGTCAGTAATTTTCAGCATTTCCCCTGCTGTTACTGCAGATAATTGAGTAAAAGCTTTTCCTTCTTCAAACCAAGCATCAATTTCCAACTGATCCCGTTAGAAATTCAGTTTTGAGATGTCGCGTCAGGATCATGTCTGCTGAGCTGACAGGAAATGCTTGATAGAAACATTTCCTTGTCTTTGGGGAAGATACTTAAAACAAGTAGAAGAAGCCAGAGAACTCTGTGGATCCTTGAACCAAATATAATCAAGGTGGACCCTTTATGACCTGTATGTAACACACAAGATGATGAGAATTCCAGGCTAGAATCTACATTCTTCCTACCTTATCATGCACTACCAATTACCATGCCCTGACTCTTTAAAATGGATTCTATATTCATTTACCTTTCTACTTTTTTTCATCTCCAAGTGATAGCTAAAATCAAAAAATGGATTAATATTCACCACGGAGCAGCAAAATAAGCAGACTGTATCTGTATCTGGTTTTTTCCTCATACCAACAATTCCTTCATGCACTTAAGCTTCCTGTATCATTTTGAAACTAACAACGATGAAGCAATGATATTAACGAAAATGATAATAGCATTTTTATAGTGCTTTAAGGTTTGCAAAGCACTTTATATGTTAATTCCTATGTCAGGGCATCAAACTGTGTTTACTGATCCTAATAAATTGTGATTGTGCCCAAAGCTAATTTTTAATATTTTTTTGAAGTGCTGAGATCAACTAAATAAAAGTTGAATAAACAGACTTTTAAATTGATAACAGATGATAAATCTATCCATGCAGTGATCATGTATGGCTATACTTTTTTGCCTGTCTTACCTCCCACATTAGCCTGGACGATTCCTGGAGGCAGAGATAGTGTTTCCTACAGAGGACAAAGTGGGTAGGTGCTCAAAAACAAGTCTGAGCAACATAAGAGAAGTATTTACTTGGGAAACCTAGATTGGAAAACGGTTTAAATGGGTTACACATTGGAGGAGCTAAGGTAACCCTTAAATTGAATTTTCCCATAATTCCTCTCATTTGATATACTAATAGACTAGTAGACTCCTTTCTCCTTCTATTGCTTTCTATTCTGCGACTCTACCTCAGCTACACACAAAGATAATTACACCTTTGATCTTGCCATCACCTACAAAGTGATCATATCTTTTATCATTCCATCTTTCTTTCTGCTTTATGACTCAACCTCATTCTTTATCTTCACCTTGACTTTCTATCCCTCTATCCTTCCATCCCTCCATAAAATATGCTCTTCTCTAAGTAACCATTTCTTTAAACTATGGTTTTTAAGTAACAGAATTCTTAAGGCTTTTGATAGATTCTTCCATGGGAAACTGTATCATTTCCAATAAACATACACATATTCCACCACATCATTGACTTATTATTTCTAGCTTCAGCTGTTTCCTATGAAAAACAGACTTCCAGCTGTTACTATGGGCTAATGGGACAATGGCGAAAAGAATGACTACTCTCTTTTTTTAATGTTATTCTCCAAGTCACTCACTCTTCCTGAGCTCCTGCATCTCCCAGTGACCAGGTAGTCTCCATGAGTGGCCACTTTTCTCAAGCACTACTTAGTATTATTACACCAAAAAGAATAAAATTTTTAAAAATTCAAAAGAAGCTTCATGATTATCTGTTTCCTCAATCTACATGAATAACAACTTTTCTCAGGGCATAGAGCATCTGAAAATTCTTAGGTGGTACAGTAGAAGAATGCATTTGGAATCAAAGGACTTGAGACCAAAATTCTATCTCTTACATATGTGTGGTCATATACATACGTGGCATATATATATATATATATATATATATATATATATATATGTGGCCTTGGACAAATCACTCAATCTCTGCATGTATTGATTTTCTCATCTGAAAAATGAGATTAGACTACATAATCTCTGAATTCCTACTAGCTCTAAATCCATGGTACTCTCAGTTCCTTTAGAATGTAAAGTCTTAGGAAGTAGGCACCATTTTGTCAATTCCACTTATTTTTTGAGTATTGCTTCCATGCCTATCACTGTGATTATATTGGAATAATATGTTAAGGAGGATTGACTTTGAAGTCTGAAGAATAGCGTACAAGTTCCATAGATATTAATTAGAGGGAGGAGAAAAGCCAAAGTTGTATAGTTTCAAGAGAAATCAACAAAAAAGATTCACGAAGCCTAAGGAAAAAAATGGCAAATGCTCTTGAGCACAAGGGGGTCTGAAAAAAGACTAGACTAGAAGAAGGTCAGAGAGACAAGTGGAGAAGTGGGTAGAGAAAGCCAGCTTTGGAGCCAGTAACATCTAGTGTTGAGCCTTGCCTCTGACATATACCATCATGGCATTTGAACTCTCAGTGTCCCCCGGCAACAATTTTAGACTTCAAGTTACACGCAAGTTATTGGTTTCTATAAGTGGATGTGGTTGCCACACCAGAAATCCCCTCACAATGATGAAGTCACAAATCCTAACTAAAAATGAAAATAAAGAAGGCAATGTTGGTCTTGATTGAACAGCTTCAGAAAAACAATACTGGGGAGAAAGGGGAAGGGAGGGAAAGAAGCCTAATTGAAACAGGATAAGAAAAGATTAGAAGGGAAGGAAATAAAAGCAATGATGTAAGACACCATATTTCAGGAGTTTGGCTTTGAAAGAAGGAGAAAAGGCCAACAGCTAACATGATCAAGCAAATGTTACTTACTTTTTGCTTGTTGTTCGAGAATTAGAGATATCCTCTGTGTGTTGCTATGGGCAAAAAATAAATCAGCATCACCTAGAGACCAATGTTCCAATGATGGACCTTTCTATACTTAACTACATTGAACCTCAGGCAATAGACACAGAATCTGCCTTTGAGCTCCTACTGGAAACTTCCTAGTTTGTTAGGACCTGCCCTAGGCTATCTCCACTAGCCTAGTCTTCAAGACCCTAGGGTCAACCCTCCTCCACTTCTGCCAAAGTGATCTTTCTAAAGTGCGGATCTGCCTGCATTGCCCTCCTACTCAATAAACTTCAGGGGCTCCCTGTCATCTCCAATATCAAATATAAAATCTTCAGCTTGGAGTTCAAAGTCCTTCATAACTTAATCCCTCCTTACCTTTCCAGTCTTCTTTCATCTTATACTTTCTCTTCCTCCTTTTTCCTCCATATACACTGTGATCTAGTGACTGGTCTCTTGACTGTTCCTCAAACAAGAAACTCTATCTCCTGGCATCTGGCATTTTCACGGACTGTCTCCCCTCCCTGGAATGCTCTCTCTCTTCATCTCTAACCCCTTGCTTCCCTGGTTTCCTTAGAGAACTAGATAAATCCACACTCTATAGAAAACCTTTCCCAATCCTCCTTAATTTTAATGATTTTTCTCTGTTCCTTTTCTTTTTCAATTTATCTTGCATGCAATTTGTTTTTACCTAGTTATTTGCATGTTATTTTCCCCCTTAGACTATGATCTCTTTAAGAGCTAGGGTGTTATATCCACAGCATTTAACACATAACAGGCCCTTTTAAAATGTTTATTGACTAACTAACCTATTACGGTAAGGCTACAAATTAACACTTTTATGGAAGGTGACCTGGATGCATCAAGGCAGAAGGAAAGAAATCTGTGGAGAATGAGGAATTGAAAATACTATAGAAAGAGTTAATAATTATAGGATCGAGGTGCCAAAGAAAGTGAGAATAATTGGGATCTAAGATACAGCTTAAAACAGGTTAGCTGAAAACAGTTGAGCTTTACAAAGGAAGAAAACTCTATTCTCATGGGACTTGAAGGAAAAATGAGATATGGAGTGAGTAATTTGTGTTGATTTGACAGTGAGAGAAGTTCAGGCTGATGGCATCATTCTTCTCCATGAAGCAGGAATGGGAGGGAGGAGAATCATCATTTATATAATGCCTATAATGTGCCAGGCATTGTGCTGAGCACTTTTACAAATATTATTTCATGTGAAACTCACCTCTGTGAGGTAGAAGCTATCATTATCCCCATTTTATAGTTGAATGAATTGTGGCAAATAGAAGTTAAGTGACTCTCCCAGCATCACACAGTTAGTAATTGTCTGAGTCTGATTCTGAATTCAGATCTCCCTCATTCTGGAAGGGTTTCATCCACTGTGCCACCAGTAGCACTTTGAAAGAAAAGGACATCTACTGAGAATGATGAAAAGGTGAGAGGAACTGGGAGTTTAAGGAATGAAAAGGACCTCTAAAGTCACCTATGCAAGTATTTAATTAGATGAATAATAAGTAGCAAGGAGGGCCAGGATGAATTTGAGCAGCATGAGTTTATAATGGGTCTAGTTGGCACGTCCTACAGCTTCCTCCACAGTTGTCCTATGACCCTCACCCAGAAATAGAAAAGTAGACTATGCTGTTGCTCAAAGAGCTAGGGAATCAAAATACTCCTTGTTCCCCATTGCCTAACCTAGACTCTCCCTCTACCAGCACAACCAGCAATCTCACCTTCTGAAGTTCACTTAATTCAACCAGTCAAGAATCTAGTAACTGCTATCTTCAGACCACCAGGACACTGTCTTTTTCCTTAATGAATTCAGTGCCCAGCTCCATCTTTCTCTCCACCCCATCTCCTGCCCTTTTATTAGAAACTTCAACACAAATACTAATATTCCATGAAACACCCTAATTTCCCAGTCCTTAGTCTACTCAGTTCTCATGCCATGTTCCTCTACTGCACTTCAGTTACATATAGAGATAATGATATCCTTTATTTTGCTGTCACCCACAAAGTGTTCTACCTCCATGATCATGAACTCTTAAATATCTTTATCAATCATAATCTTTTGTTATTCCATCTTCTGATTTAGGATCCACACCCTTATTCTTCATGCTCACGCAGACATCCATTCCCTCCACCCTTCAGTTCATCCCCAGGCCATCACCCTTGCACTAACTACCCTCACCTCTCTTCCTTATCTGAACTCCTTGGAGAATCAGTTCAACTCAATCCTATCTTCTACATTCAAATTCCTTGCCCCCTTTTCCTGTTATCAATGATACTGTGCCAAGCCTCAACCTTGGATCACTCCCACAATCCTTTGTCTTTACTCCTAAGCATGTACTATTGAACAAAGATGAAGGAAATCATACAACCGTACTGACCTCATATGCTATATAACCTCAACTGGGCCCTCACTGTAGCAAGGCAATCCTTTTACAACTCCCTAATCAATTTACTATCTTATTCATCACTGCAGCTATCCCAAACCATTTCATTCCTCCTCAGTTTTCCCCTAATATCTTTACCTTCTGATCTAAACATTTTACTTTTCATTTCAGTAAAAACACAATTGAGGCCAATTCTGAGAGCTCCTTTTTCTTTCCTGCTTCTCATCTCATATCACTCAGATATTTTCTCTGTCTTCTTCACCCATCTCACATTAAGAGATTACTCTTCTCCTTGCCAAGAGGAGCCTGTCTACACTACCCTTTGATCTCATTCTATCCCATTCTTCTCCAACAGTTTGCATCCGCTGTCATCCCTATTCTCTCTAATCTTAAATCTTTCTCTATCTACTGGTTTCTTTCCTGCTGCCTACAAATGTACGCATGTTTCTTCCATCCTTAAAAGTTCTTCCTTGATCTGACTATTCTTAATAACTTTTGCCCTATGTCTTCCCTTCCTACTATGACTAAATTACTTGGGAAAGGTATCTACAGTTGATCTCACACTTCCTTTCTTCTCACTCTTTTTTAAACCTTCTACAATTGGGTTTCCAGCCTCATTATTCAACTGAAACTACTCTGTCTCTCTGTCTGGATGTGTCTGTCTCTGTCTCTTCTCTGTATCTATCTCTCTATCTCTGTGTCTCTGTCTGTCTCTGTCTTGTCTCTTTCTCTCTCTCTCTCTCTCTCTCTCTGTCTCTGTCTCTCTCTCTGTCTCTCTCTCTCAGAGGATGGTTTAGAGTTACCAATGACCTCTTTATTGCCAAATCCTCCAAAGGCTTTTTCTCAATAATCATCATTTTTGACTTCTCTGAAACCTTTGAAACTGTTTACAACCCTCTTCTCTTGGATACTCTCCCATTTCTTGACTGTCATGATGCAGCTTTCTCCTGGGTCTTCTCCAGTCTGTCTAACCACTCCTGAGTCTCCTTTACAAGATCTTCTCAGGTCCTTCTCACTAGCTGTGAGTGTGCCCCACAGTTCTGTTCTCTCTATATACTATCATATTCAGTTATCTCATCAGTTCTTATCATCTCCCTCATGCCTAGAATGTTCTTTGTCATCATGTCCCCCTTCATGGTTCCTGGTTTACTTCAAAAACTCAGCTCAATTCCCACCTCCTGCAAGAGGGCTTTCCCCTACTACTACCTCCATGCTGCCAGTGCCTTTCCTCTGAGGATGTATACATTTATATTGTGTACATTTTGTATGCACAGTTATTTGTATGTTGTCTCTCCCATTAGAATGGCCTCAAGGCCAAGGTCTGTGTTCTTGCCTTTCTTTACATTCCCAGTATTTAGCACAATCCTGCCCCATAGTGCATGCTTTTTTTTTTTAAGTTTGACATATTTTGTTATCATCATTATTGTCCTTTTGCAAAAGAAAACCCTGAAGATGAAGATGAAGTCACAGGGTTTGTGGCAGAATAAGACTCATAGATTGGGAAGGAACTCAGCTATAATTTTTAGTAATGATGATGATGGTAATTAACATGTATGTAGGGCTTTTTCTGCTTTTTGTTTAATTTATTTTAATTTACTTAATATCTTTATTATATATATATATATTTAGTTTTCAACATTCTCTTCCACAAAATTTTGAATTTCAAATGTTCTCCCCATCTCCCCCTCCCCCCAGCCCAGGACAGCATATATTCTGATTGCCCTTTCCTCCAGTCGGCCTTCCCTTCTATCCCCTTCCCTTCTATTTTCCTGTAGGGTAAGACAGATTTCTATTTCCCATTGCCCATATTTTCAAAGCCATCTTTAGCGTTTGTGGGTTGGGAAGTCTGGAAACCGCAGCAGCTGCCAGCAATTCGGTCCCATTAAGCCTGCTCCAGCACTGGTGTGGCCCATGCTGAAATGAACTCCACTCCCGGCCTGGTGCAATAGACCCTTCCTGTTGATCTTCCAGATTGTCTTGTGCTGGAAATTTTGCTTCAGTCTGTCATTTTGTGGCTCTAGAATTTGTTTAGTCATCTTGCACAGATTTTTTGAGGAGTTTGTGGGTAGAGCCCTGGCATGTCCCTGCTTCTACTCCACCACCTTGGTTCTGCCTCCCATAGTGCATGCTTAATAAATGCATACTGACTGACTTATTGACTTGAGGTCTAAGTATAGAAGCTAAACGAGCATTTGTCAGAGTTGAAGCAGAAGATATTCCTATTCAGGAAGTAATCGGACAAGCCAGGGAAGGAAAAAAAAAACAGGTGGAAGGGGGGAGAATATGTGTTGGAATTCTGTCTCTGACATTTATAAGCTACTTAACAAGTGATTTACAAGCCACTTAACTTCTGAGCCTCAATTTTCTCATTTGTAAAATAGGAATAACAATAGCGATCTTACCTTGCAGATTTGTTGGATCAAATAAGAAAAAGCATACAAGATCTTTACAAGTTATTATTGTAACTAGATGTCTCAATATGACCATATGCAGACATATCCCGTTTAATTATATGACTGTGTCAAAGGTTGTTAATGAACAGTATCATGGCAGGGTGAGGCACATGCCCAGATAATTATAATGCACATGGACTGTGCAGTGAGAAGAACACGAGATGTGCAGTCAGAGGACCTGGATTCTATGCTTATTTCTGCCACTCTTCTGACCTTGGACAAGTCATTTAACCTCATTGGCTCTTCATTTTCTTATTTATAAAATGAAGGGGATGGAGTCCATGACCTTGAGGAGGCTCTCCCCACTCTAAATCTATAATTTTATAATGATGTGATTCAGAGACATAAAGAAGTTCTATGTGAGATCTAAGGAAGAAAAGATTTTAAATAAAGATGCCAACAGTCATGACTCAAATACAAACCAAGATTATTAGAGCCATAAAATAGGAGACTGACCATTACACGTTTGTCATGACCCTTAGAGATGTGCCCCAGTACCCCACTTACTAGCCACGCTGGGACCTCAATTCTTCATCTATAAAATGGGGGTAACAACCCTTCCACTACCTCCTTTACAGCATTGTTGTGAAGACCAAATGCATTCATACGAATAAAACATCTTGTAAACTCTAAGGAGGTAGATAAATGCTGGCTATTATTATACATAAAAACAATTTAGAAAGAAATGTATGTTCATTCTTCTTCCGTTCTTCTTAATGTTGTTATCATATATTGGCCACTCTACCCCATCTTTGAAGTGAGATACAATTTACAGTTTGGGAAAACATGGCCATAATAAAACTGATGGATGGGCTTTGCTTGTCTCACTACAATAGATTCTTGTTCTGGAGAGGAGCTGTCATTCAGTTACATTTCCATAGACTTCTTTGGAGTGAGAAACTGGCCCTTTAATTTTGGTTGTTCACCAAGACAGTATTCTTTCTGTGGCCTAGAGAAAGAAGAGTTGTTTTTGAGAAGGAGCAGATTTTCGCCTGATGCTGCAAGGGCGATGTAAGCCCCGAGGGGCAGATTTCTTATTTTTCAAATGTAATTGTCCCACGTTCCTGCTGCAAGAATTATCCCATCTCCAGACACTTTCAAAGCAACTACTGATCATCTGAAAACATACATGTACTTAAATGACAATCAGGCTGATTATTTTTTCCTTTAAAAATTAAATTAAATTAAAGGACAGCTTGGATGAGAAGGAAAAGCAAAAAAACTCAAAATGGGTAGCTCGCTGGACTTGAGAGATGTGAATTTTCAGAAACACTCCCCCCCTTTTTTCCCATTAATCCTTTCTTTTTTCCTTTATCCATTATGTGGGATTAGTTCTTTGTAAATTTGGATTTGGACTGATGAATTAAATTCTTGGCAACTGCTGTTACTGCTGACTGGTTGCTCCTTTGTCCTCTTTGTGAGATCTATAACTCATTGCACCTGTTGCATCTGAATAGTCTACTCCAGTGTTGTGTGTGCATGTGTGCGTGCGTGTGTGTGTGTGTGTTTAAGACTTCTAGCATGCAATTTAGAAGGAAGAACTTCCTGACAGTAGGGATTGTTAAACACTGGAAAGAGTTACTGACGGATGTTGGAGAATCTCTTTCCTTGGAGGTCTTTTCAGAACAGGCTGATAGAGCTCTAACCTGCAGACTTTGAAGGCAGGCGGATAGATGGCGTGACTTCTGAGGTTATCTCTTCCTGGCACTAAGTTTCTATCATGTGTTTACTTGTTTTTTTATGTGTCTACTAGAGGTATGAAATTGTTGATCTGAGAGGGACCTTTGGCTTTAGCTAGTCCAAGACTTCTGATGAAGAAAGATGGAGACCCCAAAACAGCAACTTGCTCAGTTACCTAGCTGGTTAGTGGAAATGCCCAGCTTGAAACTCAGGCCTCCTCCCAGTCTGACCACCCTCCCACTTCCTACTTCCCCACTTTGCCCCTCTTAATTTGTGCTTTTGAATGGAGATTGTCCAACTACTTTGAAAGCAATTTCTAAAGGAGGTTCTATTTTCCTCAAATTGCTGATCAGCTAAGATAAGAATTCATTTCAAATATAGAAAGATGTCCTTTTTTAAAGGAACAGATTTTTAATGAGAATCTAGGCTCTTTTAGCTGCTAAATAAACAGGACCATAAGATAGTCATTTTTAACATCAATATGATTTGTAAGGCAGTCATTCAATGTATTAAAACTTGAGCCATTTGTTTCATTACGGTATATTTCCTCCTTTTATTTTCTTTCTAAGACTCTTTTGGATATAGAAGTCAGCCAGAAGAAATCCAAACATCTTTCTTAGAAGTTGAGGTATATTTCCTTCTCTCAAAGTTTCTTCTTTCCCTGAGACTCATTTCTCCACCATCTCTTCTACCTCTCATAAAAATCAGCTAGCTATCTAAAATACTCAAGTAGACACAACTTTGATCCTGAGATCACTTCATATCATATAAGTGGAGCTGACAACCCCCTATAAAACATGATTTAAGGAAAAACAAAAATACTTCTTCCTAAGTAATAACCAAAATAAATTCTTTCCACTGGTCTACGGTACTTGAAATTGTGAAAACTGGCATCCCACCTTATAGTCTTCTTAAGGAGAGCCTATTAACTAGGTTAAAATGCCATCTAATTCAATTCTGACTCTTCTGAGACATTTTGCCTGAGAGTTAGTAAAGTTAGTAAAGATTAGTTTATCTGTTTAACCATTTACTAACAATTGTCACACAGTCTGGAGTAGAGTCTTCAAGGAACTGAGTAGCTAAATTCTGATGTGAAAGGAAGTAGAAAATGTAAGGCATTGTCAGAAACTGATCAGGAGCTACTGTTTAGAGCCCTGGGAAAACACAGGGCTTCATGAGGTGCAGTGCCCTCATAGAATCTTGGCCAGGAAGTCAGACTGACAGAGCCTAAGATAATCTACTTCACAATTGTGTTCATCATAACTAGGGTGAGGTAACAAGTGCTTTGTACTAGAGTTACAAATTTAGAGGGTGCTAACAGCACTTGAAATCTTTTAGTAATTCAAAAATAACAGCACTTAACACCTAATTGGCAAAAATAATTAGTTTTAAAAGGAAGCTCCTCTCCTTTTTCACCTGGTTATCTCACCCCCCAATTAAGAGTATACTTTGTATCTCTTACTAAACACATCTTAACTGTTCTAAAATCAAAAATTCCTTGATGCAACTTTGTTGCTAATAACTCCTTCTGCCTAGACATTTCTTAAAATTGAAATGTTCCTCCATGTTTCTGTCCTCATTTAAAACTATATGGGTAGAAAAAAATCACCTCAAACTATATTACCAGTGACTAAGTCCCAAGCCAAGAAGATTCAGTTTATCACATAAAATTATTTTTTTCAGTCTTCAATAACCTATGGGGGACATAGTCTCTTACAAGAGGATGGAGGATGTCAGTTTATTCAGCTTGGCCCCAGAAGTCAGGTCTAGGACCAACGGGTGGAAGCTGAAAAGGGAAAGACTTGTATTTGTTATAACAAACTTGTATTTTGTTATAACAAAAAATAAAATGGTCTACTTTGGGTGGTAACAAGTTTCCCAGTACTGAAGATCCTCAGGCAGAGACTACATGACCACTTGTTTGTGATAACATAGAGAAGATTCATTTTCTTTTTAATTTCAGATGAATAAGGTGTTCTTTGAGGTCAATTCCAACTAAGAGAGTCTGCCTAAAGCTCTTTGCTCCATGAGAAGCTCAGTAAATCAGGATTATCTGACCTGATCTCCTCATACCACCTCCTATTCTTTCAACCATTGTGGCTTATATTCCACTTCTCTGATAAGTGTTTAGCTTCCCATTTCAGGACCATCCAGCTACCAAGTTAGGAGAAGGAAAAAAACTTGTATCTACTTCAGGAGGTATTATTCTTTGTTAAATGGTACACCAAGAACTGTAACAGATGGGAAAAGTTCTACTTTTGTGACATTAACAAGGTCAGTTATTCATCCACCTGCTTTGGGGAGGGGAGGGTAGCCCAACCCCAGCTTAAAGAAAGGAGAGAGAAGCTGAGAACTGCCAACAGTTGACTCTTTTTATCCTATCTTCTAGATCCAAGTCCATGTACACATCATACATTCTCCTTGTGATAGAACTGGGCTAAGATCAAGCCCCAGGAGACACACACACACTGACATCTTTAGTTATTCAGAAGTGGAATGAAAATCCCAGGTATGCCTGTTCTCCTGCTCCTTGCCTCCTTTTCATTGATTTAGGCTCAACATTCAATTGCCTTCACAGCTCCCCCCCCCCCCCCCGTCTTGTTTCCTTGAAGAGATGAGAGGCTTTAATGGTTTTGTGTCTAGAAATAATTCTCAATTTCTGGAGTGGGAGGGACTGGGTATAAATTCATTCATCTCTGTTAGGGCAGAAGTACATATGGGGAGTTGGTGTAGTAGAAAGAATTCTGGCCCTGGGGTCGGCAGACAAAGTGAGCTTAACATCCAACCTCTGTCATCTACTAACTCAATGCTCTCTGAACCTTAGTTGCTTCAAATAGAAAATAAAGATAATAACACCTATAGTACTTAAATCATATAGGCTGTTGGGAGGATGAAATGAAATAATGTCTATTGGAGTGCTTTGCAAAATTCAAATGAACTGTATAAATGTCAGCTATTTTTACTTTTTAATCTCTGCTAGTGGAGGATTACTTGGGGCACTAAGAGGTTAAGTGACCTTATCCAGTGTCACACAGCTAGTATGTATGAGGAGGGTAAGTGTTCCTATCTCAGAGGCAAGCTCTCTGTCCCCTACCCTATACTGACTCTAAGGTAATTCTTAACCAAGATAATATTTGTAAAGCACTTAGCTCAGTGCATGACATACAATAAGAGCTATAGAAATGTTTATTCCCTTAACTTCTTTTAAAACTGTATTGGTGGAGCAAGTGTTGAACTGGAGTGGAAGAGGAGAGGTCTTTACACCAACGAAATCACAGGTTTCCTTAGAGAATGAGGGGAGGGTGGGATGGGAAGCCAGTTAATCCAAAAGCCTTAGCCAAAATTTCCAACCTCCTATCAGACAGCAGGCAACTTTTAAAAAAAAATTAGAGTTAGTCATTTCTAATCTGTGTCTTCCTAAAGCTAGTGCTAGACATTTTATAGTTCTGATAAAATATTAATTCATGGCAAAGACAGGCAATTGGTAGTCTTCATTATCAATTGATATCAAGAACATGTCATGATTGAAGTCTATGAAAATGAAGGGTGAAACCGACTCATAACTTCGTTGATTATATTCTGGATTTAGAATGTCTTGGTCCTTTTGAAAAGCCCTCAAATGCATTAAATTCAATCATTTTACCCCTGATGGTAGCCTGGATCAGGTCTAAAGATATGGAAACCAGTATAGCCTTCAGTTGGAAATTCTGAGATGTAAAATTCCCTAGATCCATGTCATTTCCAAGTCCAGGTGACCCACCTAAACCTATGAAAATTCTAGAGTTGATTCGACATTTAGGAAACTTTTATAAAATGAATTTCTAAATCCTTCAAGATTGTGCTTGATGCAAACCCCTCAGATTTTCCCAAGAATGAGCCCTGACCACTGCTATTCATAAGATAGCAGATGAACCTCTGAGGTCAGACCAGATGCTTGGAATACATTTTAGAACTACATAAACCCACTTAACTCTCCCTAAGACAACTCCGCAACACAGAAGTGACCATGACTAAATGGAAAGCGCACTGGATTGGAGTTAGAGAACATGGGTTCAAATTCTGACTAATTTTGACTTAAACCTTTATGAGTGACCTTGGAAAAGTCTTGTCATGTGCAAGGGCCTCAATATTTATTAATCTACAAAATGAGGGCATTGGACTAGGGTCAACCCCTTTAATGTCCATTCCAGCTTAAGGATAAGAGAACGAATACCAGAGCACTCGGTAAAAAGCATCAGATCTTTTGTAAAATGTTGACTTTTTTTTCCTTCCTTAAGTCTTTTCTAAGGTAATCATCATCATTATTTTTAAATGGGGGCACATGGTTTCCCTCAAGGGAATGCAGTGGTCTCATATGGTTTCACCTGTTATCTGAGAGTAGATCAGAAGAAAAAAAAGTGGCAACATTGATTCCTAATCTTTCAATTATCAAGCACTTATTAGGCACCTGCTGTGAGCAGAGCACACTGATTCTTGATATTGAAATAAGACATGGATTTAACTTGAAGAACTTATTGTCTAAGAGGGGTAAGATACAAGCACAATAGCTATGATAAACAATGCTATCTCATAAGTGAATTAAAAATGGCAAAATAAAATATTGCATGAAATTTGGGAAGTATTATCATGATGGAGGAGCTGGTGATTAGAGAATTCTTTCTGGAGGAGGTGATACTTGAATTGAGTTTAAAGGGCAGGTCAAAACTCAACAAAAGGGAAAGGGAGAACTTTTCGGTACAGCATGTGTTCAGATAACAAAAAGTATTGTTTCCCCTGTTTTTCCTTCTTATTATACTTAATTCCCAAAGTTATTTTGGGGGAAGAAAAGGGTGATATATTCAATATCTGTACTTTTCCGATTCAAGGAACTCTAAATTCATTGAGGAATTCTTCTTGGCCTCAGAGGGCAGGTCTAGAACCGATGGGTAGAAGTTGCAAAGGGAAAGATTTGTATTTGTTATAACACCCACCCAAAAGCCCTCCATACTTTAGTAGACTCTCTTCCTGAGTTATTGTGACTGAAGAAAATGCATCACTTACTGATTACCATCTGTAACGAATCTAGTTCGATGAGAATATAAGCTTCTCAAAGGCAAGAGCCATTTCTTTTTTGTCTTTGTTATCCTGGCACATAGTTAAGGACTTAATACTTGCTAGCTGAATGAAAGAATGAATGAATGGGTAGATGGACAAATGAATGGATGGATAAATAAATAAATAACAGTCGGTTTCGTAGCCACTAAGAAAGCGAAAGTGATCTTAGACTGTACCAGCAAGCATCAAGAATAGGTAGGTGACAGTCACACTACACTCCATCCTGTCAGATCTAACTTGGAGTATTGTGTTTAAATCTGGCTGCCATGGATTAGAGGGCATGGGTAATCTGGAGAGTGTGCAGAGGAGAGAAACTGGGATGGTGAAGAGCTTGAATCCTTAACTTATAAGTATCAGTTGAAGAAATTGGGTATGTGTAGCCTGGAGAAAAGAGGAAGGAAAGATTTGGGAACTAGATAGTGGGATACAAGTATTTGAAGGGCCTTTGTGTGGAGGAGAGGTTCAACTTTTCTGTTTTGTCCCAGAGGGAAGAGTCAGGAGCATTGGGGAGAAAACTACAAAGAGGTCAACTTAATGTGTGTGTGTGTGTATGTATGTATGTAAGTATGTATGTGTGGGGAGATTGAGGGGGAAAGTACCTAACAGCTAAAGCTAACCATCTCTTCCTAAAGTGGGACAGGCTTCTTCCCAAGGTGGGTTATTTACTCTCCTTAGAAGTTTTTTTTATTTTTATTTTTTTTCTAGTTTTAAATTAATTTCATTTATTACCAGTGTTCTACAATCACTACCATTTAACTTAGATTATTATTTTACCCTCCCTCCCCCTCTACCTCCCACTTCCTGCCCCAAGACAGCATACAATTTTATGTAGGTTCTACATATACATTCCAATTAAATACATTTTCACTGTAGTCATGCCGTGCACAAGAATTAAAATGAATGGGAGAAATCATATAACAAACCAAAACATAATACACACCAAAAAAACTGATCTGCTACATTCTGCAGTTGAATTCCATAGTTCCTTCTCTGAATGTGAAAGGCATTTTGCCTTAGAAGACCATTAGGAATTTTTTTTATAGGTACTTGCATTGCTAGAAAGTTCCAAGTCTATCAGAAAAAATTCACACACACTGTGGTCGTTGCTGTGAGCAAAGTTCTCCTGGTTCTGCTCCTTTCACTCAGGATAGATCATATAAGTCCTGCCAGGCCTCTCTGAAGTCTTCCTGTTCATCATTTCTCATAGCACAATAGTATTCTATTACATTCATAGACCATAATTTATTCAGCCATCTCCCAATTGATGGGCATCCCCTTGATTTCCAGGTTTTGGCCACCACAAAGAGAGCTGATATAAATATTTTTGCACATGTGGGAACCTTTCCCATTTTTATGGTCTCTTGGGGATACAGTCCTAGAAGTGATAATGCTGGGTCAAAGGGTATGCACATTTTTGTAGCCCTTTGGGCATAGTTCCAAATTGCTCTCCAGAATGGTTGGATCAGCTCTCAGCTCCACCAACAATATATTAGTGTTCCAACTCTCCCACATCTTCTCCAACATTTATCATCTTCCTGTTCTGTCATGTTTGCCAATCAGACAGGTGTGATGTGGTACCTCAGAGCTGTTTTGCTTTGCATCTCTCTAATCAAAAGTGATTTAGAACATTTTTTCATATGACTACAGATATCTTTAATTTCTTTCTCTGAAAATTGTGTGTTCATATCCTTTGACCATTTAGCAGTTGGGGGATGACTTGTATTTTTGTATCTCAGAAGTTTTTGAGCAAAGTCTGGATGACTACTCATTGGGTATGGATTATGGGTTGGATTGGGTGGCCACAGAAGTCCCTTCTAACTTAAGTTCTGGGATTCTAAAAGTACAGACATTTAATGCAGCTCTGTGTAAGCTTTGGTGTCTTGGTAGGGCCTGCCAGAGCTTGTCCTTTTCTGAGAACTCATTCAAGAATTCATGGTCACTCCATGCCATGATAAGGCATTGGAATAGGACTTTAGTGAGAGTGTCTATCTATGCCTAAAGAATATATGTTCACCAAAAGGGAATCTCTCATGTCCATACATGAATTGTAAATGAGATGTGGTATAATGGAGTGTGCAATGGGTAACTTGAACTTGATACTCAGCCTCCATGGTTACTAGCTATGTCATCTCAAAGCAAATCAATTAAAATTTTTAAAGCACAGTTTTCCCATTTGTAAAATGGAGATTATAATATTTGCCCTCGAACAGGGTTGTTGTGAGGAAAATGCTTTGTAATTCTTGAAGGATTGCATAACTATTATTTTTAAAATAACATTATCTATACATAGGTGTTCTCCTAAAGCTTCTAGAACTATCTCCATAAAGTTTTTTGTTTCCTCTTAAGACATTCATATTGAGAATAGACCTCAAGCCTCACTATAATTATTTTCGAACAGGATGTGACTAAATATATTGCCCCTGCACCCCAACTCATCCACCGTCTTCCTTTCATGCATTAGCATTGAGGTCCCAGGCTAATGCAATCAATGACAACTTCAACTGTGTGGTCCACCACAAGCCTCATTCTCGATGTACTTAAGTACAGATGGTTGAACTTATCAACCCTGTCTGCTTTGCAAAAGTACATTAGATCCCCAAAGTCCACCTAGATGCATTCAGACAAGCTACTTTATTTCTAAACTTTGTAGTTCTTCTTATCTGGTCAGAAAATTCAACTCTCATGGAGTCAGACACGTTCTCCAGGTCAGCAGCTACAAGATGTGAGAGGAATGGTAGAGAATTGAGGAAAGGGCAAAGGTCTTGCATGAATCTCTTCTTTTTGGACAATCGTGTTTTCCTGTTGGTGATATCTGTATCACATTTCTCACTGGTCTCACTCCTACACCACCCTGCCTTAGGTCTCATAGCAAACCCACACAGACCTGACCAACTGCAGAAAACCCTGAGCCTTCCCCAAGGAACAGTGTTAATGAAATGAGTTAAAGTAAAGCAGGAAGCACGGTCAATTTACATTGAAAGAAGTTAGGGTACCACCTCTTACGTATCACAACTGTCTTGCCCTTAGAGTCAATTTCACATTTCATTGTTCTCCAGTCATCCATGTTTATATGTTTATACACCTTCTCTCCTTAATGGGGGGAATGGGGAAACTGGGGGGAAATGGAGGACAGGGGCTAAGCTCTTCATGGACTACTAGAGATGTAATTAGTAATTTTTCTTCTGAATCAAGTATTATAAAGCATATTTTCAGGTCAAATTTTTCCTTATTTTTTTTGTTAAATTTTATAAAGGCAAATCACTATACGTTCACCTCCAGAACAACTGTATTATCCATGAGGGAGGTTAGGGTCCTGGCGGGGAGGAGCTCATTTGGAATGTGATTATAGAAGGACGGAAGCAGACCATTGGCAGCTTCCTATTTTAACTAGCTATTCTAGATCTGCACTACTACTGAAGGGATGCAGGTGCTCTCAAGTAGCCTCTACATATTAACATCCTGGGACAAGCCCTAGTTTTTGCTCTCACAGCAGGGCCTGTTGTTTTTTTTTTTTTTTTAATACTTCGTACTCCATATAATACCTAGCAGAACAAGAGGAACAAAATGGGTGTTAAATAAATTCTTCCCATTTTGATTGATTATTTGATCAACCAGATCCATATCTGGCAGCTGCCCCTTGGAATCTGTAAGGTCTTTCACAACTTTAAAATTGTATGACCAATTAGAGAATGCATTCAATTAAATAGACATGTAGTAAGTGTCTGTTGCATATGAGGAATTGGGGTAGAGTCACAGCTGCCCTGAAGTAGCTCAATATCTGTTAGAACTGAACCACAGTCCTGCCTCAAAACATAGAGAACAAAAGAAAACTTTTTGTTGAAAACATGAAGGCTTTGACGTGGGAATAGGTCAGTTATATGGGATCTCCAGAGAAATAGAAATAGAAATGTGATGTAAAAATGATTATTAGATAGCTGTTATCATTGAGAAGTTTATCACTGGGGAAAGGAAATACACACAAATAGCTACAATATAAGAGAATTTAATATCTGCAAAAGAGGTCCTGGCAAAATCATTCGAGAAATTTAAGGAGAGAAAAAGCACTTTCACATGGGGATGTGTATACTTTATAAATGCTTCTCTATTCACCATTTTTCTATATAACTGGACTCTTCCCTAGCCAAAACCTGGGCATTTTCAAAGTTGTCTTTTCCTTGTCTTGAGTGGGGATCATCTACTCAACTCAAAATTAAGCTCCTTTAGGGCAGGCCCTAACCAGCATTAAACATAGTGCCTAACACTCAAGAAGTGTTAAGTAAATGTTAGCCATTGACTGAATGAACAAATGAATATGAATGAGAAACATGTTGGGACAATCAATACAGCTAACTGCCACAGGAATGCAATGAGCCAAAAGCATCCCTTTGCTTCCAGTTGAAATCCTGGATGAATGCTGGGAGAAAGGAATCTGTTTAACAGGTGTGTTTGGAATCTGGCAGGGAACATTGGGTCAAGTCCAGTACCACCGAGCCTGTCTGAATGTCTTCTCTGTTGATTTTCTGTGACTGAGTTACAAAAGTTAAAGAGATGGGGAGCATCTGAAACAAAGACCCATTGCCTACAACAGCCATACAGTGGCTGGAGTATTGCCCGATATGACATGGGGTCTGCTTCACCACCCTGGGGAGGACTTTAATGAACTGGCTTTGCCCATATCCTCAGGACTGTGTGATCATAGGAAAACCGAAAACAGTCCTGTATCTTACTCTGCTTTCCACAGACATTTTTTAAAAATCATTTACATGTGAATGGGACTGTTCCAAATATCCACAGGCAGATCGATGTATGCTAATGGTTTAGATTCTCTAAAATCTGGGATTTATATAACAGTGACTTTCTCTACTCACTAGCAGAAATGCCTGAATTATCTTAATTCCAGAATGTAAATTATTCCAATTTCTAGGCCATCATTTTAAAGCTGTCAAAGTCAATATTTTTAACAGCCTACAGAAAAATTACAACTGGAAGATGTCTAAACAAGTTGTACTTGAGGTCTTAAGGCAATTTCTGGCAAGAATCTAGGCTGAGGTAGAAAAATACCCTCAGCCTTCATTCTGATGGAAAAAAAACGTCAATTCATCCCTTCACCCGTTGGTCTGAAAGAAAGCAAATGAACTGCTCTGCTTGTATTGATCAGTTTTGATCTGTTACTTCATATTAATGGATTAATCATTTATCCTTTCATCCAAAAGTTTAAAAATAACATAATTTCTTCAATAAAATCTCAACATTTGGTCATAAAGAGAAGCTAAATCTTGTCACAATTGCCTTCCTTCTGAAGTTCCACGTTCCAGCTCCATGAAAAGTTAGTATCTGAGGGACTGGTCGAAGGTAAGCTATACTGCACAGAGTAAGAGGAATCTTTTGGCTTAGTGGAAGAAACAATAGCTTTGGAATTGCAAGGCTTAGGTGAACCACTTCTGTGGCCTATGACCTGAGCAATCTTGGCAAGTCAACACCAACCTCTAGGACTCAGTCTCCTTGTTTTAAGTCAACAATCATCTATTAGTTCCGACTGTGCTGAGTGCTAGGTATACAAAGACAAAACAAAACCATCTCAACCCTCAAAAAACTTGCATTCTATAGGGGAAAACAAAGAGCACATAGATAATTTGGTATGGGGGAAAGAGAGGGTAAAATTTAATTTTCTTTAATTTTTTTTAATTTCTTATTTATTTTTAACATTCATTTTCTGAAAACTTTTGAATTCTGAATTCTCTCCCTCCCACCTCTCCCTCACTCACTGTGAAGGCAAGAAGTGAGACATAAATTATACATATGAAATCATGCAAATTCTATTTCCATGTTGCAAAAAAACCCTAGGAAAATATAGAAAGCAAAAAATGATGTTTCACTCTGCATTGAGACTGTCCATTCTTTCTCTGGAGAGAGATAACATTTGTTATCATAAGTCCTTTGGAATTGCCTTGGATGAGTACAATATAAGTGAGAGAAACAGGAAAGGCCTCTTAAAGAAGATAGCTTTGAAGTGAGTTCTAAAGGTTGCTTGGGATTCCAAGAGACGGAAGTGATGAGAGAAAGTATTCCAGAAATAGGGAACAGATTATGAACAGGTATGGAGATAGGAGATGGAATGTCTTGTATGGGGATGAGCAAGTAGATCAGTTTTGATATAGTACGGGGGAAATGAGAGGGAATCGTGTGACATCAGCCTATGACAGGGGCACTTAACCTCTTTATGTGTCATGAACTCCTTTTTGGAAATCTGTTGCCTATGCCCCCCTTCTTGGAATAATGGTGTAAAATGCATAAAAGACATAGGATTACAAAGAAAACCAATTATATTGAAATATACTTATCAAGAATTTTTTTTTAAGTTCACAGCCCCAGGTTAAGAAGTCTTGGCCTAGAAAGATAGTCTGGAGCCAATTTGAGAAAGGCTTTAAATGATGAACAAGAATTTTTTTTTAAATTTTGCTTAGAGGCAATAAGCAGCCACAATTAAGCTTCTTCAGCAGGGGAGTTACGTTGTCAGACTTGTGCTTTAGGAATACCAATTTGGCAGTTCTGTGGAAGACGCTGAGGGGATAGGATTAGTTGATCACTAAAGTTTCTTCCAAGGTCTTCTTGTTGTGAAAAAGCAACTGAGGTCTTGTCCCTAAAGATCCATTTCTTTCTAGATAAATAAAATTTAACATTTCCTCCCACTCTCCCCCCAACTCCAAAAAAAAAAAAAAAAAAGTCTACCATTAATGGTTGGGATTAGAGGGTTTCCAAGAAGGAAAACTGAAGTGAAGAAATAATTCTAATATGCCTTTGGTGTATGATCAATTAATTAGCCCAAGACTGGCAAGTACTAAGGTAAGAAAGACTGCAAAACTCCACTACCAGCCCCAGCTGGAGGCTCGGTTAGGTACCTCTAACTGACATAAGTCTCAGTAAGTAGATCGGTAGTGCTGGAAAATCTCTGTTATGGGCTCATCCATTCAGAGGATAGAAAACATCCCATTCCTCTAGCTCTGAAGCAGGATTAATTGATTGGTCTCATATGAACCTGAAAGCCATTAAGAGCTCTGAGATGAAAAGCAATTCAAATTGCTTTATTACCATTTTCTAGTAAAGTACCAGTTTAGAGTTTGGACCCACTGTGAAGCAGCAGGCTTCCAGATATTGGCTGTGCTGGCATGCACTCCTGGAAGAGAGGAAATGACTGGATCTTAAAACAGAAACATCTGCTCCAATCTTGAACAGACTTGTCACTGAGCCCAAGCAGCAGGAGGGTTTCTTCTTCACACAACTCCACCAATCCCACCAGTTGGTGTCACTGCAAAGAGGATGTGAGAAGGAGCTATATCTTGACTTCTGACTTTCTGGACTCTGGCTATGGTTTCTGAAAATTAGGATCTTATTTATTAAATTAGGGAGGAGGCCACAGAGAAGGGGAGAAGAGAGGTCTGAATGTCTTGATGACACAGATGTCACAAGATGGCTGACAGGGCAGTCAATGGTGAAGAGTCACCCTAATGTCTTATATTCTTAGATTAGAAACATCATGAAAGCAAGGATGGTGGCTGGTTAAATATAGGTTAAATAAGAGCAAGAGCTCTTAACCTGTTTTGTTACGTAGATCCCAGTATAATGTGCAAAGCCTATGAGCCCCTTCTCAGAATAATGCCTATAATTCATTAATTTAATTTAAATGCACAAAATATAACACATAGGATTACAGAGACAGCTAGATAATGTAGTGGACAAGAGCACTGAGTTTGGCCTCAAGAAGGCTTGCGTTCAAATCTAGCCTTGGATATTTACTAGTTATGACCTTGGGCAAGTCACTTAGCTTGTACATGGTTCACTTCGTATTAAAGGAAACCACTTGGCAGGTAAGCAAAAAAATCTGATGTTCTTTTCACTAGACCCCAAACTCATCCTTAACAGACGTGAGGAGAAAACTTTCTGCAAAGAATCATGTGGAGTTTTGATTCTGGCCCAAATGCTACCTTTATTTCATTTCATTTCCATTTTATATAATGTCAGGTCTTATTTCAATAGGAACAAATTAATCTTCTCATTAGTTATTATTCAATACATTAAAACAAAAAAAAAACTGTTTCAGGCCAGCTAGGTGGCACAGTGAATACAGAACTAGCCCTTGAGTCAGGAGGACAGGAGTTCAAATCTGGGCTCAGATACTTGATACGATACTAGCTGCATGATCTTGGCTAAGTCACTTAACCCCAGTCACCTCTCCTCCATCCTCAAAAAAAACAAAAAACAAAAAACAACCTCTTGCTGTTATGGTCTTTGGCTGTACAGAATGGAATAACCCAAATGATGTCTCATGTTATAACCAAAACCAACTAAACTGGAGGCCTGGTGAAGAAGCATGCCACAGTGGAAAGCACCCAGGCTCCAGAATTCAGACAACTCAAATCAGAATGTTAACTAAGCCACCTACTACTTAGGTGACCTTAGGGAAGGAATTTAACGTCTCTGTTTAAAAAAAGATTATATTTGATGACCTCTAAGATGCTGTTAAGAGATAGCTGGGTGATGCAGCAGATAGTATTCTGAGCCTGGAGTAAAGACGACTCATCTCTGTGAATGCAAATCTGACCTTGGGCACTTACTAGCTATGTGACTCTGGGGAAGTCACTTAACCCTGTTTGCCTCAGTTCTTCAAATATAAAATGAACTGGAGAAGGAAATGGCAAACCACTCCAGTATCTTTGCCAAAAAAAATCCCAAACGGGGTCAGGAAGAGTTGAAAATGACTGAAAAAACAAGATCCCATTAAACTCTAACTCCTAAATAGGTGCTTTTTTTCTAGCTACTCCATTTTTAGGAACAAGTAGTAAATCATCTTAAAAAATAATCTGATATATGGTTTTAAAAAAACAACTTCCATGATGGAAGCTTCTAGAGGAGGAGGAGGAGAAGAAGAAAAAAAAAGAGAAGAAGAAGAAGGAGGAGGAGGAGGAGGAGGAGACAATCTTTCCTGCCTTACACATCCATACCTAAAAAACAGTACAATAATAAATTTTGTTTAGAACATCGATGTTGATAGGATCATAGAATTTAAAGGAATGTTAGTGGTCAAATCTTATTCAATCCCTTGATTTTGCCGATGAAGAGGCGGAGACTCAGAGAAGTTAGGTTGTAAACCTCTATTTTTTTTCTATTTGTTTTATCCGTATTTTGTGTTTGTTTTATTTCATTTTCAGAGGCAGAAAAGGAAACTAATAATTTTAGAGAGAGTTTTAGTATCTAGGATTGTAATGACTACAAGAATATTCCTATCTAACCCCACATTAATTAGATAATTTAACTGGAATCACCACCTCCTCAAATATTTTAGTTAAAAAAGATCTTGCTGCAGAAGTTCCTTTATGATAATCTTATTATTATGTGTATGTTTGTGTACATAATCGTATTAGAGAGAGAGGTTATAGTTGTATGTATGTGTGTATGTATGTATACATATATGTACATGCATGTGTGTGTACATACATATATAACATATGAAGAGGCCAGTCAACATGCGTATTGTGTATATACACACATGTATACATATATATACCTATATACTAGACCCCGGGCCCATTCTAAATGACTATGTAGAAGCTCAGATTGACCTCACCTCTACACATGATGACTCAGGGCGTAACATTACATGATAATGAAGTCATCTAATGGGCTACAAAACCAGAACTAATGACTCTGTGGTAGTTGATGAGTGGGTATATAAAAGGGGCCCTGAACTCTTCATCACTCTCTTTCCTTTGTGGCTTTAAGGAGGTAGAACAACTTTGAGCTGTCTCTGAGGGCTGAGTCAGGGAAGATTCCCTACCCTGTCTCCTACCCCAGTTAAGGAAGCTATAAGCATATGGCCACCTCCATTTCTGATGGTTGTCATGTCCTGACCTTAGGTAAATGAGGGTTCCGGAATGGAAATATCAACCTTGTTAGTATGAGATCTAGAAGCCTCATCAGAGGACTCACCAGTGACAGGAGATGAAAACAGTGGCCATTGGAGCAGTAATAGCCAACATCAGTGAAAATGGCTACAAAGGAATGGGAGAAAGGGGGAAACTGAGAATAGCAGTGGCTTAGAGAAGCATGACCCCTCACACCAGGGAAGAATGTCAATTTTGGACTCTAAGATGGCATCAACCCTCAGAGTCCAAAAAAGAGCTATACCTAAGAACATCACAAGTATTTTACAAAAGGATTTCCTGGGTCAGGAGTGGAACATGTGTTCTCTACATGTGTGTCTCATTACCATAACCTTGTGCCCTTTTCTCCCTGCTTCCACAGGCTTGCTTGATGAGAAAGTGTTCCCAGGTTTACATAACCAGGTTTATGGGCATTGTTTATACTCATCATTATTATGATATACATTTAGTAAATGCCTTTTGTAAAAGCTAATTAAGTCTGGATAACTGTTCATGGAGAGTTCACCAGTAGGTTCATGAGCAAGAGTAATGAGAACCCAACCCCACAGGGTTACCCCTAGAATCTTGAGAGGAGGAGGAGCAGTTGTCCCTTTGGGGACCCAACTTGTGAGAAGACATGCCAGTTAGGAGGGTGGACTCAAAGACAGCCATATTATTGTAATAAAAAATCTCTGTGTAATAAGACTTCACAGATACAGTTAATGAGAACTTGATCGTTCAATACAGCAAAATAATAGATTAACCCTTAGCACTTGTTGCCTTTGCCTCTTAGTGTATGGTATTGTGTATATGATTGCCTTTTGCCTTCAAAGGCGCAGTTCCTTCTTGTATAATCTCCAATGGGCAGCTAAATGGAGCAGCACATATAGCACAGGGCATGGAGTCAGGAAGATTCATCTTTGTGGGTTCAAATCTAGCCTCAGATACTTTCTACCTGTGTGACCCTGGTCAAGTCATTTAACCCTGTTTGCCTCAGTTTCCTCATCTATAAAATGATCTGGAGAAGGAAATGCCAAACCACTCCTGCATCTTTGCCAAGGAAAACCTTAATGGGGACATGAAGAGTTGGATATGACTGAAGAATGACAAAAATAATTGCAGTACTGTATACCCTGATCTAAGATAGGAGTTTTAATAGCAGTGATTTACATTTTGCTGCTTAAAACCTCATGTAGCACCCTTTCTGGCTTGTCCCCCCAAAAATCTGCTGTCTCGGGGTTTATCTCCTAATATTATAGCTCACAAATCGTCATTAGTGTGACTCCTATTAGCAGATAGCCAATAGTCACAATGCACTTGGCAATTACTATTACGTGTAGTTAAAAATGTTACAAAATATTCCTCCCACGCAACTTAAGGTTCCTTCTTTCCCAGCTACATGCAGCATTTGTGGGAAGGCAGAAATTTAGGGTACAAAGGTGATAAGGGAAAAATATAGAAAAAATGCACATAGCCAAGGCAATTCACAGTTCCTGATACTAGAAATCTTGGGAGTCCTTTTTTTTTTCCCTTTGAAGAATCCTCTCGAAGTTCTTACTGGGTGCAGCACCTCTGTTGGGTAGGTCACTAAGCTAGATTCCCTGGGCCTACCCCCTTTCTACCTCTGGTTCTATTCTCTGTTGCCAGGGATCCTGTTCCTCAAAACTGCTTCTGCTCTCAAGATAACTGACTTTCTGTATCTTTTTCTGTCTTTAGCATGTGTGTCTCTGTACCTGAATGGTGCCTGAAAATCTCTTGAACTGAAATCTCAAACTTCTAGATAGGGTGTCTCCAGCTCTGCTGCTAGATGCCATGGCCAATAAGGAGAAAGGACAGAGAAATTCCTGCCTCCCTCCCCCACAAAGGAACTCCTACACAAATCATTCCTCAGTCGGTTATCCCTCAAACTGTCCAATTGTCTCTAGGCTTAGGTATTTAAAACCACAAAAAGACACATCCATTCTTTTTGTTCTTCCAATAAAGTTATTTCTTTAATTCCATTGGAAAAACAGTTATTCACATGACGTAATGAGACTGGGTAACAAATTGTTACAATTAGTTTAATACCTTATTAACATGTAATTAAGTTCTGGAATTTTGATGACTGCATCAACTGAGGCAGAAGGGAAGGGAGAGCCTCTTTTGCTTTGGTATTTTGTGATGAAAGTGAGATTGGCCCAGAATGACAAGCTAATTAGACTGCAAAAGTTAAAATAACTGAAAACTCTTGGCCTGCGTCCCTGAACGGCAATAGCTTCAGGGCTTAAGGCTTGAATTTTTTTATATTTTTGCTATTGGGTAGCCTGTCATGTAGACATCCATAGAATGTACAGTGGGACACCAATTTAATGTTGATTGGGCTCATTTTATATAAAGACTGTGCCAGTGATGATCCTCAATAGAATGTGTGCTTAGATTTATCATGATATACACATACTTACTCACTCAACACCCTCTTATAACCAATAGCATGCATTTGCAATTTCAAGATTGCTATGAGTACTAAGAAAAACTATTTACAGATCTCTCCACCCCTGTCTTTTTATAGGAGCTGGAGGACCTCTGGTTTAGAGATATTATAGAGAGGATACTTGTTCACATACTAGATGAATTAGATGACCTCTGATGTCTCTCCCATCTCTTAAATTCTATGATTCTACAAAATAACTGGATGGATCTCAATCAACAGTCTAATAGGGTAAGAAGCAAAGGAGCACAAAGTTCCTGGCCATATGAATTGGGAAATAAGAAAAAGAAATTATATCATAGTGTTTCCAGATTGTAACTCTAGAACTGGAATGCCATCTAGTCTAATGAATTTATTTTATAGACGAGGAAACTGAGACCCAGAGAGATTAAGTGAATTTTCCAGTGTTAGAGGTTGGATCCAGGTTTTCTCACTCCAGAGTCAATGCCCTTTCTATGGCACCATGTTAGTTTTCTGGAAGGTGCATCGCCAAGGCAATATTCACAGCACCGATGGTGACCATGAATATGTTAGCATAGTTCTGAATCGGAAAGTACCCATACAGAAGGCAGAAGAAAAACATTTATTCAGACACCAGAAAGTCAAATCCATCATAGTAACCAAGAAGTCGATAGACATTAGCCATTCCCAAGCCTTCCCTCTGTTAGGATTCTCAAAAACCAGCTCCCTTAAAGAAATCACAAACAAACTCTCCCACTCACACTGGTTGCTGCCCCAGTTGCCTGCTTTCTCTGTCCTTTCCAGCTCTGGCTAGTCTGACCAGCTTCTTCCCAGCTTGGTTCCGGTGCCCCTTTCTTCTCCACCCCTTCAGCAAGCTTGTCCCACCATGGGCTCCATATGACTCAGACTTCCATGTAACCCAGGAAGGTCACATGGGCTTATTAATGAATGGGAAAGATTTTCCCATTGAAATTACCATTACACTAGGAAAGAAGGCTTAGAAGACGGCCAAGCTAGTTTAATGACTATGAGGAGCACAAACACTGATTGATTTATTCACAGATAACAATAACAATAGCAGAAGCAGCACTAACCATAGCTAATATCTATATACCTCTAAAGTTATCAAGTTATTTTATAAGATTATCTCATTTCCCATCTGCAGAACCTCCCACCCCCATAAGTTCATTACTAGAGAACATCATCACAGAGATTGCTTTAACACTTATACCTCATTCATACCCTATGTTGCCTCTGTACCTCTGTTTGAAGGACTGGAGGGTAAAGTATAAAATTCCTCCCAAATCCTCCAGGACCAGATGCTGCCAAATATCCTCTGCCACCCCCTCCCAGATTTTCACCTTCCTTTTTTCTGTATTATCTTCCCCCCTTGAGATTTTAAATTCCTTGAAGTCAGGGACTGTCTTTTTTTCAATTTAAAAAAAATTTGTCCCCAGCTCTTCCACAGTGCCTCATGAACAGTGGGCAGTTAATAAATGTTTTCTATTGAAGTATATTGTGTGGTTTGATTCTCACAACCATTCTGGGAGGTAGATGCTAAAAATAATAATAATAAAATGATAGGTTAATATTTATTATTCAATAAATCGAACAATAAAACATTCTTATAAGATTTTAAAGTTTATATAACTCTTTCCTCGTAGTTCTGGGAATTACATTATGATCTACATATTTTAGAAGAAACTCAGAAAGGTTCATTCATTCAAAGGACACTTACCCATGGTCAGAAACGGGATTCAAATCTTCGTCTCTTGATGGCAATTTCAGCATGTTTTCACTGTGCCCCACAACCTGTATAAATTAATGGTCTGACAATCTCCATACCTATTCCTCAAGCTAGAGAGTTCATTGCTCCTAGAAATATTCTGGTACTACCAGAAATAGTGGAAACATACATGACGGCAGGGTCCACGAAACATTCTGAAGGATGTGACCTAAGATCAGGGGGAACAGTGGCAAATTGAAGTCATGAGAGAGAGGAAACACAGTCTTTCCTTATGAGTAGAGTACAAATAAAGGAATCAATATATATGAACAAATAGTTAGAAAAAGAAATTGTATACCATCAAGAACAATATAAAAAAGGGTCCCAAATCACTACTAACAAAAGAGGCATAAGTAAAAATAAGTCCAGAATTTTGGCTTGTTGTCATCAAAATGGAAAACATGATAAAAGGAGAAATAGTACTGAAGACTCTGGAAAGACAGATACATTAACGAGCTCTTAGTTGAAATGAAAATTAGTTAAACCAATGTGGAAAACAAGACATATTCAAGTAAAGCAATGAAACTGTTTATACTCTTTGGCAATGAATGTCACTACTGGACATGTACAAAAATTGGTCAAAGGCAGAAAGTACAGTACCATAAATACAAAGATATTGACAGCACTTTTCAAGACAGTAAAAAAAAGTGGATGCCCTCTCAATTGGAGAATAATGATGCAATTTTTGATATATTAATAGAATGAAGTTTTCTTGTTCCATTGGAAAAGATGAATATGAGAAATTCAGAAAAAAATAAGAAAACTTGTATCAACTGTATAGAGGGGAGAAATACAGAACTATATAGCACAATTATTACAATAATATAAATGAAAAAAACACTAAAAGACAGTTAATTGCAGATTAAAAACAATGAGTAATATAGGTTCCACAGATGATGAAATATATCTCCTTCAATAGTATAGAGGCAGAAAGATTTTGAGTGCTGAATATTTCATAGAATGCCAAATAAGCATCCTTTATTGGTTCAGTTTTACTTAGTAGTTTTTCTTTGCAACAGGTGAGAGTTCTGTGATGAAAGTCTCCAATGGAAAGCCCCAGAGATCTGTGCTATTTAACATTTTTGCAATGGCTCATATAAATGTGTAGGTGGTATGTTTATCATATTTGTTGATAACTAAAAGTTGAGAGGTATAACTAAGAAAATCCAAAGGAATCTTAATAAGCTGAAGCAGAGATTTCAAACATGTGGCTGCAGCCTTCCCAAGGGTGAGCTGAACCAATTACAATATAATTGGGAAATACTTAACAAAATAAATAAAAACACAATAGTGTTCATATGTGGTTTTCTATATCAATATAGAAACTGCAGGGATTCTTATATACAGTTTAGGGGCCCTCATTTCTATGTGAGTTTGATATTATTGGGCAAGATCACAGGACCCAGTTTAAGAAGATGAAAATCAATAGAGACAAATGCAGGGCTGTGCTGGGGCACTTTTATAGCTTGCAACAGCTGGTTGTTAAACTTTCAGGGTGAGCATTTCACCTCAGAAATAGGCAAATACTACAAATCAGGACTTGATTTGCCATTTTGTTGGTTGTCTACACTTAAGAAAATAATGGAAAAATATTAATGAAAGTCAAACTTAAAAGTATGTTGTATCTATGTTTAGTTTGGGGAGTGGGTTTTTTTTCTTTTTTTTTCATAGAGAGAGCCAATTATCAACATTTACCAGCATAATGCTGAATAAATGTAAAGAATTGCACTTGGATACAAAAATTCATCTTCACAAGTAAGATGGAGAAGGCATGGATAAATAATAATCATTCTCAAAAAAATCTGGGAATTTTAAGAGTACTAAAATTTCAATATGAATGAGCACTATGATGATGTTTGTTTAGTCATTTTTTAGTCATGTCTGACTCTTTATAATCCCATTTGGGGTTTTCTTGACAAAGATACTAGAATGACTTGCTATTTCCTTCTCCAGATCATTTTACAGATGAGGAAGCTAAGGCAAATAGGGTTAAATGACTCGCCCAAGGTCACACAACTAGTAAGTGGCTAAGTGTCTGTATTTGAACTCATGAAGATGAGTCTTCCTGATTCCAATTCCAGTGCTCTACCTACTGTGCCATCTAGGAATGAGTACTATGAAGTATCACCCTCCCAAACAAAAAGCTAATATGATGACTTATTATTCAAGAAATAGGTAGGTGAGATTATCATTTAACTATCTCCTCTTCCAATCTAATTTGGAGAATTTGTTCAGTTATAAGCACCATGGTTGAAGAAGGGCATTGCTAAGTTTTAGAATACCCAGAAGAGGGACACAAGGATAATAACATATGAGGATCATGATGATATATGAGGATCTTCATGACATATGATGAAGAAGCTGGATATGTTTAGCTTGGAAAAAAGAAGACTCAGGGAGAACATGATAGCTATCTCTAAATATTTGAAGGACTGTCTTGCTGAAGAGGTATTAAACTTTTACTGTTCAGCCCCCTAGGGAAGAATTTGGGTCAATGAGCAAAAGCTCATTCAGGCTGAAAGTCAGGAAAAAATTTTCCTTATAATTAGAGGTTTCCAAACAGTTTTATTTCCCTTTATTGTAGCCGCAGTGCTTGGCACAGTGCCTGGCATATTGCAAGCACCCAATAAATCTGTATTAACTGACTGACTTTATTTCTGTAGAGTGTTTTATAGTTATGTTAAAAATCATTATGTGTATGGTAAATAGACTCTCAAATACTTTCTATATTGTCTAGTTATTTTGAGTAGAATTTCTTTTTATAGTTCTTCTTTCTGACTTTTGTTGATAATATATACAGATTACCACTTGTATAGTTAAAATGAAGAGAGAGATGAGTTTTATCTCAATATTTTATCAATTATTAATTGGTTCAATTAATTTTTAGTTTTCTCTATTAGTCTTCAAGTAACCTATTGTTGATGTTGTTTAGTAATGTCTGACTTTTCATGACCCCATGGACCATGCTGTCCATAGAGTTTTCTTGGCAAATATACTGGAGTGGTTTGTCCAGTGGATTAAGGCAAACAGAGGTTAAGCAACTTGCTCAAGGTCACACAACTAGTAAGGCATGAGACCAGATCTGAACTCAGATCTTCCAGACTCCAGGTTTAACCCTCTATCCACTGAGACATATAGCTACATAAATTTTAAGCAAAACATCATATTAACTATGAAAAGCAGTCATATTCTTTTCCTTTTTGGCTATGTTAATATCCTCAATTTATTTTTCTTACCTTATTGCTATAGCTAGCATTTCTAAAATGATATCAAAGACCTGTAATGACAATGGACATCCTTACTTTATCCCTGATCTTAATGCAAAGGTCTCTAGCAATTTTCTATTACAAATAGTGCTAACTTTCAGGTTCTATGCAGATATTGTTGATCTTTGAAAAGCTCTATTTATTCCTATGCTTTTTAGGGTTTTCTTAGAAATCAGTATTACAGCTTTTCAAAAGCTTTCTACATCTATGGATATAATCACATTTTACCCAATTTATTTGTCTTTCTTTCTCTCTTTGTTGATCAAAGTGGTTAGAGTACATATTTTCCTTAAGGATTACTTTGGCTGCATTCCTAACTTTTTACTATTGTCATATTATTTTCATTTTCTTTAGTTAAATTATCTATTGTTTCTATGATATTTTCTCTGACTCCTCAATAGTTAAGAATTAAGTTATTTAAACACTTTTAACAATCTTTCTTCAAATGCCATTTATTCATTTTTATTTTGTTGTGATCAGTAAAGAATTGTTTAATATTTCTCCTGTGTTGCCTTTGTTTATGAGGTATTTATTCCCTAGCACAAGGTCAGTTTTTGTAAAATGTCTTGCAGAGTTGAGAAGTGTTCATATTGTGATCACTGTTTTGATTCAGTGATCACCACTGTATTTTCCTTTTTTAAAATTCTATTCATATCATTAACTTCTTCCTTGTTTATCTTTTTATAATTATTTTCTATTTCTCTAATTTAATTGCATTTTTAAGTACTTGAATGAGAGAGGGACAGAGACAGAGAAAATCAGAGACAAAGAGAAAGGATACATAATTATAGATTGAGATAGGATATTGATATAATTTCATTATCTATGATACCTTTAAGAAAATGTTATTTCCTTGTTTTTTTTTTAAAAATCCTATCTTTTTACTGTCATCTTGTCAGAGACTAATCACTACCCTTTTTTTTAGTTCACTCGAAGCAGAATACATTTTGTTTGTCTTTTAGTTACATCAATGTTTATGCTTCCTCTGTGTGTGTTTTATAAACAGATTACTGAATTACACTTTCTAATCCACTCTATTATTCTCTTCTATTTTATGAGTGAATTTATCCCATTCACATTCATTGTTATAGTTATCAATTGTCTATTTCCCTCCATCGTACCCTTTTATCTATTTTTTTCCTCTATCTCCCACTTTCTTCTTGACAAAGTAGATAGTGATGGAAGAGAAGGAATGTGATCAACATTATCTACCTGTAACTGAAGCAAACAATCTATTTCCATTCTCCTGCCCTTCCTTCCTTCACTTTACCCACCCCAATCATTGATTCTTACACTTTCTTTCTTTCCTTTTTAATTCCTTCTATAAAATCCACTTTTAGAAGCTGAAATTTTTTCCATCCTATGCCTACTCTCCCACTTCAATCCCTCTCTCCTCTTTTCCTCTACTCATTTACTGATCTGTTGAATTTAATGTATTATAATACTAAATTTTTTGGTGCGTATATAAGTAAATTTGTGTTTGTCTCCTCTTTGTCTTGTTCAGAAAGAGTAAAGTTCCTGGAATGCTCACTTCCCCACCCCTTCCTACTTGTTTATATTCTTACTTCTGGCACACCCCCTAAGTCCAACCCCTTCTTTTCCTCTCTTCTCTAGTGTGTTCCTTTTGCCATCCCTATTCATTCCCCAGAACAAAACAAATTCATCCCCAATTGATATGCTTTTTCTTATGTAATTATCTCTGAGATCTTTAAATACATTAGGATTTTGAAGTCATACTCATTTATTCTCCCTCTATTAGAACATCAGTATTACTTAGTCCGTTCCAATTACTCAAATATATTTTCCTTTCTAGGTTGTTCTCGGTTCTTGTGTTTGCAATTTAAAGTTTTTACTCAGCTCTGTTCTTTATCAAGAATGTTTGGAAATCCTCCATTTGATTAAAGGAACTGTGGTTCCTTGACACTTGAATTCTTGCTTTCTGACTACTCACAGGTTCTCCCCCATTTGACCTAGAAATTCTGGATATAGGCTCTGATATTCCCAGTTTCATTTTGGGATTAATTTCAAGAGGAGAGCAGTAGGATTTGTTTCCATTTTGCCCTCTGGTTCTATTAAATTCAAGCAGTTTTCATCTGTGGTTTCCAGAAATACAGTATCACTCATTTTGGACTTCTTTGGTTTCTCCACCATGTTTCCACTTTGGGTACCTCAGTCTCCCCACTGAGTATTTCAGTTTTGTGTGTTATCTTCCACCATTAGACAGCAAGCTCCTTGAGGGCCGAGACTCTGGGTTGTTTTTTAGTGTTTTTGTCAGGTTGTTTTGGGGTTTTTTTGTATTTTATGCCTAGCATTTAGAACAGTGCCTAACACATAGTAGGTACTTAATAAATAATTATTGACTGTCTACGTTTTTCTTCTGATCAGAGTTTTCAGAGGATCCAATAATTCTTAAATGATCTCTTCGTGACCTATTTTAGGTTAGTTTTTTTTCATAATAGATACCATAAATTTTCTTCATTTGTTTCAGTATTTTTATTTCATTCTAGTATTTCCTGTTTGTGGAACTACTAAGTTCTATTTGATCTATTTAACTTTCAGTGAGTCCACTACTTGGGTAAGTTTTTCTACCTTCTATTCCAAGCTATTTATTCTTCTAATCATTTCCTCCAAAGTTCTTATATAAGTTCTAACTCTAAATTTTATCTCTCATTCTATTTTTTTAAATACAAATATAGTTGTCATTTTTTGGGAGGCATTGTTTATAACTGTCTTCTTCTAACTTAACCTCTAAGGCACCTCTTAATTTGTAATATTTCTCCGTGGGGTTTGGTATTTTCTGTTTACTGACCTCTCTAATCTTTGTTTCTGAATGGGGTTTTACACCAGGGCCAGTCTCACACCTTCCTCTTTATTTGGGCAGAGTGGTCAGGTTCTGTTTGATCCTGACCTCATTTTCCTGGGCTCCTGTCACCAGCTCCCCTTCTCTAATCTGTCTATGCTCAGAGTTCTGGCAGACTTCAATGTCCCTGAACAATGCTTTTTCTTTGGCTGCCCCCATCCAGGTGCTCCTGCAGGTTTCTGGTCTTTTCACTTGAGTTCACAGTGACTTTGCTGACAGGAGGCCTCTAGGGCTCATGGCTTCTGAATGTCTTTTTTTGTACAGTCCTGGGCTGGATGAAGAAGTTTATGAGGGTTTGTGTTTCTTTGCCATTGTTGCATTTCTTCATCATTAATACTTCTGATAGTTTTTTCAGATCATTGTTGTAGAATACTTGAAAGAAATGAATTCTTCTATGACCCTTTATAACATCATCTTAATCAGAGCAACCTTCTAATTACACAGCTTTTGGGAAGTGTTTAAAAGAACATCAACAAGTATTTGGAGTACCTACTATATTGCAAGTACATATATGTATATATGCAAATATACTTATATATATGTATGTAACATATTTGAATGTGCAAGTGTATATATGTATATTTATTTATACATATTTAAATCTACATTATATGTGTGAGTAGAATAAATAACAAATACAAGATAGTTAAATATAAGATAAGGAGGGAGAGCACAAGCAGTGGGAAAGATAAGGGAAGATTTACACAGAGAAGATATTTTTTTAACTGAGTCCTGAAAGAAGTCACAGATTCTTTAAGATAAAGGGAGGGAGAAAGTGCATTCCAGGCATGGAATAACAGGCCGTACAAAGTCACAGAAATGATAGATGAAATAGGGTATATGATAAATAGAGAAAAGCATAATTTGGATGGGAGACAAAGTAGTAAAGTGCAAGAATAGAAAAGGCAGGTTAGAGAGGAGGAGAAAGAGGAGTAGGACTATGAGATATATTTGACACGTGAATTCTGTATTCTCTCCCCTCTGGATAACTTGAAATAATCATCTACTCTATTATCTAAAGGTCCAGTCAACACAATTGTCTTCCCCATCTTGCTCTATTGTTTGGTGCAAATGTAATAACTCATCTGACTCCTTGTAAAAGCACAAAATTATCAAAAATCCCAGAGATGACATGCTTTCAATAAATTAAAACATATCTACTTCTGAAAATTATATTTCCCTTTTAACCTAAGAAAATAGAAAGCTATACTTATGAGCAATGGGAATTTAATTGTTCCATTTTTCCATAACAAGATAGGGATCCTTATAGATTTTTCTTAAACTCAGTTTAAGTGTTAGAATTGATGGGAAGCTTCTACTTTCCTCCCCCGCCCTTCCACTTGGATTCTGCACACCTTTTGTCCATTAAGGATACATGTTAACTATAAAGAACCTCTATGTTAACAAAGTTCAACTTTTAAAAAATCAATTTCTATAAAAAAGTTCAAGATTTTTCATTAGAGTTTAAAAGGAGAAGAAACTTTTATCTGTCATATAATTCTGAACAGTTATTAATCACTTTTATCCTAAAAATTTGTTCTTTTGTGCCTTTTTGAAATACTAAATTGACAGGACTTGGAAATCCCTCCTGATTCTGTGTACATTTCAACTTCCTATTCCTTTTTATAGGAATACTATACTAGTGTTGGCTTTACAAATTTTGTTCCACTTCTTATTGCCTATATTTATTGCCTCTGAAAAATTAGAATACAATTATCTGCATCAATGTTGTAAACAGATAGATCTAAAAAGATCATCTAAAAAAAACTTCTCTTGCTTATCCTTTCTTGAATACTATGTGAGATCACATTTTCTCCTCTCCGTACCAAATATGAAAGTCTTCATGTTCATTTATCCAGATGTTCTGAACACATAATATTTTAATAATGTTCTTCCAGTTTACTTATCAACCACAGTCCAAACAGAAACACTTCTCCAAAGCTACTGCTTGCAAATGCTGGCACTAAGTAAGAGTAAAGTATTCTGTCTGTCTTTGAGACACAATATATCTGAGAATTTTCCTACACCACTTTCTGTCAGCCTGGAACAGTGGATAATAAACTGGACTGGGAATCAAGAAAACTGGGGTATGGAGCTGTCTTCCAGAACTTACTAGCTCCTTGACGCTGCACAAATGACTTAACCTCTGTGAATTCATTTCCTCATTTCTAAAATGAGGACAATAATAGGAGTTATTTCAGGATATTATCCACCAGCCATCCAACCAAGCCATCGTTACATCTTCCTGACACCACGGTCCTGCTTTCCATGCTCTAGGTTAGAATGCTTCCTACTCTAGACCACAAGAACCCACAACTTCAGACCCTGGGGAAATTAATCCATCCCTTTTTAGAGTCCCTGCCTTAATGTTCATCTGGGTTGATGAATAATTAAATAAACATAAAAGAGCCTGCTTAGCCCACTCTGTCCATTGATTAGCCCTAGACACCAGAAGAAGCTTCATCTTCACATCTCATCCAGACGTCCACGCAAGCCAACTGAACAATTGTCTGTCATTAAGTACATACTCTCTCTTCTTACCCCCATTACTCTACCCCCTTCTACCTCTTACTCTGGGCACAATTACCAAGTCAATAGTACCATTACTTCTGAAAAGGGTATTCTATATTCACTCATCATTTCTAGACTCGCAAGAACAAAAGACCCTGACCACCTTCCCTTTATATCCGTTACCTTTCCCTACGAGAATGTAAACTCCTCACAAGTAGAGACTGTGTCTTTTTTTTGTATTTGTATCCTCAATGAAGGAGAAAAGGGAACAAGCATTTCTATATCACCTATGTGTCAGGCATTGATCCTCTTGACAACTCTGAATGGTAGGTGCTGTTATCATTCCTATTTTATAGTTGAGAAAAGCAAGGCAAACAGAGGTCACAGTACTTGCCCAGGGTCACATAGTCAATGAATGTCTGAGGTTGGATTTCAAATCAGATTTTCCTGACTCTAAACCAGAGCTTTGTGCCCTATACTCTCATTTAGTTGCCACTTCTCATCCTATATCCAAGCCCTCAAAAATGTTGCTTCCAATTAATTCCTCCAAAAGTCATAGCTTAATAATTACAAAATCATAATCACAAGATCACCCCATACACTAGTAGAAAGCACCTCTAAACCATCCCCAACAAGTAGCCATCCTAGCTGAATGTGATTACTATCAGTTATTATGAACTCACTATCAAGAGACCTTTCCAGCTTTGGACAACTCTATTAGGACTTACATTGAGTTCATGCTCAAACTGAGTTTCTCTAATCTGAAAATTAAAGAAGGGGAAGGGGAATGGAGAAGGGAATAAACATTTCTGTGATGTCTGCTATGTTCCATGCACTATGCCTAAATGCTTTTATTTTTTACAAACTCTCATTTGATGCTCACAACCACTCTGTGGGATAGGTGCGATCTTTATCTCTATTGAGGAAACTGGCAAATAGAGCTTAAGTGATCTGCCCAGGATCACACAGTTAATAAGTGTCTGAGACCAGATTTGAATTCAGGTCTTCCTGACTCCATGTCCCAACCCTCTATCTACTATACCACCAGCTTGCCCATACTGTTCCATAGTGAAACTCTACCTTCTGTCCAGAGGTATCTGTATTTAAATTCAACACTCCTAGAGAATCAAAGGAATGACTTTAGTTGTGGGATTTCAGGCATAGTGAGGAAGTTACTTTGGGGTAGGAGAATCTACCTGTTTCCCCATATTTAACAAGGGCAGAAGAAACTTTGGAAGCAGGGAAAGGGCAAAGGACTAAGACAAAGCATCTAGTCCAGAAGGGGAGTCTGTGAATCAGCAGTTCTCAAACTTTCTAGTCTCAGGACCCTATTTACACGCTAAAATTATTAAGGACCTCAAAGAATTTTTGTTTATATGGGCTATATCTATTGATATTTACCATATTAGCAATGAAAATGCTTTCATATTATTATGAAAATTCTTTTTTACTTTGCAGACTCCCTGAAAGTGTCTCGGGGACCCATAGGGGTCCTGAGACAATACTTTGAGAACAGATGCTTTAAAGACACAGTTTTCCTCACTTCTTACATACCCCCAAGTCGGTTTCCTGGCAGCTGGGTGTACAGAAACACTATAGGGAACCTGCCTCTTTTCCACAACCCTTTCTCCTCCCAGGAGAAATGCAGGACAAAGTCTGGGGGGGCTTTACACAGAAAACAAATCTGCTCCTACAAATATTTCTCCAGTCCCCAAGGATTCTTTGCCCAGCTTTACACTGCACTCGTTCCCAAGGAGGACAATGTACTAAAGCAGCTGTTTAAACATCAGAGACTACCTGCCCCTAGAGATCCAAGACAACCTCCAGAGATGTACCGTATGTTTCTATTAGCCAAGTAGCTGTCTTTGTATATACTTTAATTCCTCATACCCAGTATGAAGAAGTCACATGCCCAACCAAGAACTGGGGAGTCACCAAGGGCTACTCATCTTTTCCAAGTGGAGGAGAGGAAAACTGCTTCCGTTGAGGTTCCTCTATGGTCCTGTTAGCCTACAAATTTCTTTCTGATTTTTGTGAATGTTTGTAAGCTGATTCCAGGGAAATAGGGCTGTGGGAGAGCAGCATATGCACTGATTCCTAACACACTAACAGCAAAGATTAAAGAATTATATCACTGAAAATAAAGTGCTGGACTTGAGACCAGGAGTCAGGAGTCCAGGAATCAGGAGAAACTAGATTCAAATTCTAACGCAGACGCTTCTTTCCTGCATGATGTTAGAAAATCCCTTACCTTCTATTGAGTCTCAATTTTCAAATCTATGAAATAGAAATGGAGGGGGTGGACTAGACAGTCTTTTAGGTCCTTCTCTACCTCCAAATCTATGATTCTATGAAATAAAATTATAGCCTAGTTCATAACTCATGATAGCTCTGGACCAAATGAATAAGTAGAAAGCTAAAAAAAGCAAAGTGCTAGAAAGGACAGGATACTTCTCTTCAAGGAGCTAAAGCCTTTGTTTTCCTTTTGGTCCTAAGGGAACCAAAAGCAAAAGACAGAAGCTATTCAGGTTTGATATCAGGAAAATCTTCCCAATAGTTAGTCAAATGGGCTGCCCTAAGAGGTGGTAGGGCCTCCTTATTGGAAGTTTTCAAGAATGGACCATTTGTCAGGTGAATTGTCATGAAGATTCTTTTTTTAAGTAGAATGTGGGACCAGTTATCCTTTGGGTTTCTTTCCAAAACAGAAATTCTGTGATTGGGTATGGCTGTGTGTAGCAGAGGGCAGTGGGGAGAGAGTCTGATGTTCTAGGTGAGGAGCAACAGGGTAGAACAAAGGCGGGAAGAAAGCAAATAATAATAAAGGATGAAGGTATCTTTGGAAACTCCATTTCTTTTTAAGTTTGTCTTCAAGCCAAACCAGTTTCTCATATTAACAGTAAGCATAATTCATAGAGAACTTCACTTGATGACCAGTTGTAAATATAATTTTAATTAGACCCATGTAGAAAGCCTAACATATCTAAGTCATTCTTTGTCTATTTTCATCATTCTCCCTCTCTCTGTGTCTGTCTCTCTGTCTTTGTCTCTCTATGGTTTTTATCTATCACCCCTCCCCACTCACTATGAGAGCAACCATTGAAATCTCTCTTTAAGGTCAGTCTAGGAAAAAAACTGGCATCTCCTAGGAAGCATTGAGCCAATGCCTATTTAATTCTCCAATTCAACAATACCCAGGAGCATTTTCTGCCCTTAAATTCACAGTACAGTTTTTTATCAAAAAAATTCTCACAATATAGACTGTACATCCCGAGAGCTGGTCTTGACTTCCATGAAATATAAATAGGCAAGTTTAAATAACAAAGGCATGAAAAAGTAGGGAAAGGGCATAGTATGGAAAAACATCAAAGACCGAAATAAAATGGATGTCAAAATATGGGTAATCAGAACATCAGAGCTAGAAGGGTCTTTCCAACACAGAATGGCAGAGCTGGAAGGAATCTTAGATCATTTTTTTTTCTAAACCCATTATTCTTCAGATGGTTTCTCAGCCAATTAAACCATTTGTGTTCTTATACTTAAGTTTGTTCCATTACTTAAAAGTGTAGACATTTGGTCAATAATCCTTGTCTTAGTCTCTACTATATGACCTTGTTTTATCTGTGGACAAATCTTCTAGGGAAAACTATATAAAGAACATCGCCAAATGTCCTGAGTTGGTTCTGATTATTGAGAACAGGGCTGGAGTTGTATTTTAATTGGCTAGTTCAGCCTAGTTTAGGACCTCATTACCACTCATTCTCACTATTGAAACAGACTCTTAAACTGATCCTTAGATTCCTTCTCATTGCATTTTCTACACAGCAAATAAAATAGTCTTTCTCAAGCACAAGGCTGACTCTGTCACTCTCCTACTCAAAGAACTATAATACGGGGAGGGAATAAGTATATAGCACCTACTATCTGTCAGGCACTGTGTTAAGCAATTTTTTTTACAAATATTATCTCATTTGATGCACACAATAACCCTGTGAGATAGGTACTCTTATTATCCCATTTTACAATTGAGGAAACTGAGACAATCAGAGATTAAGTGACTTGCCCAGGGACATACAATTAATAAGTATCTGAGACCAGATTTGAACTAAGGTCTTCCTGATTTGAGGCCCAACACTGTATCCACTGTGCAACCAGCTGCTTTGGGATGACTGCTTATTGCTTTTAAAATAATATATACACTCCTCAGCTTCTCACTTAAAACCCTTCTTAACTGGGTTCCAACCTACCTTTGCAAAGCTAATTCTCTTTCTATACTATATTCTAATTCAATTTTTCTGCTATTCCTCTAACTTAGAATTCAATCACTTGCCTCTATGTGCTTTGAATGGGCTAGAATGCACAACATCCTTTCCTTTCTTGCAACTTTTAGAATTTCTAACTTCCTTTGAGATTAAATTCCTTTGCCATCTCCAGCAATAAACCTGATACTCTTAGTTACCAGGGCTCTCTTCTTCTTCTTCAAATTATTTATTTTACTGGTTTATTTATTGTATCCCCCACAAGCAGAACGGGAGTTTCTGGAGAAGAGGAAATGGCTTTAATTTTGTCTTTCTATCTGCAGCACTCGCATAGTATCTAATGAGTGGCTGCCTAATAAATACTTGTTTGGATTGGAATGAACTTCCAAGTTACTTTAGGGTGATACTATTGCTACCTTAGTCATTCCCCTGAATCTGGCTTAAAATAAGCACCCATGTGTAACCCAGTAATCATAAAACGATAAGAAAGAACTTACTATGTCTACATGACACCATTGAAACTATCTGCAGCCTTTGAGAAATTCTGGAAAAGATTCACAGTGTTACATCTTACTGCTTATAGCAGATTCAATAAACCTCTCTTGGAGAAAAGCCCTAGTATCTGCTGTCCTCAACATTTGGTTGCTACTGCTTTTCACAAACAAGACTGCATAAATAAGGGCAGAGTTGTCCCAACAATCTGGTTGTCCCAACAATCGAGCTACCCCTGTGGTTGTGAGTTACCTGAGTGATCCCGACCTGACTAACAGGCAGGTTGCCCACAGGTGGGATCCAGATCTACCATACTTCCTGAATCATCTTCCCTTTTTTTCAATCTTTCTACCAGGAAATGGGTCCTCTCACAACAGGTCTAGAGATATCCTGGGTATTATGGAAAGATCTTTGAATTTTGAGTCAGAAGTAACCATGGTTCAAATCCTAACTGCTACTTACTGTCTGTGGAAACTTTGGCAGACCACAAGTTCTCTGACCTTAAGTTTTTCCATCTAAAATATAAAAAGTGTGGCTTAAATAATCTCTAATGTCTCTTTCAGTTCTAGATCCTATGTAGTTAGAGGGTTGTTTCACCATCAGTTGGTAAGACTAGAAAAAACATGCACACAAAGATGCAATGTGGTGATCTGTCCCAAACTAAAAATGCATTCTATAATTCAGGGATGGAAGGAAATTTAGAGATCATCATCGCTTTCCTTTTTTATCTATTTTATTAAAACAAAATATTAGCATATGGGCTTTTTTAAGGTTTTGAGTCCCAAATTCTATTACTTTGGTGCTCTTTCCCTTCCCTGTCCCCTCCCTGAAATGGTAAGCAATCTTATATAGGTTGTATATGTGTAATCATATGAAACATTTCCAGATTATTCATTTTGTACAAGAAGACTCAAATTTAAAAAAAAAAGGTGAAAATAATAAATCATCATCACCTTTAGAAGACATCATTGAATTATTGATTTTATTTAAGTATTATATTTGTTTTAAGAGAGCTCTTGTTAAGTGAGAGCACTCTATTATTGTTACTGAGGCATTTTAATTGTGTCTAACTCTTTGTGATGCCATTTAGGATTTTCTTGGTAAGGATACCAGAATGCTTTGCCATTTCCCTTCTTCAACTTACTTTATAGATGAGGAAATGGAGGCAAACAGGGTTAAGTGAGGCAAACAGGGTCACCTAGCTAGTAAGCGTCTGAGGACAGATTTGAACTTGCATCTTTCTGACTCCCGACCCAGTATTCTATATCCACTGCACCATATAGTTGTAGTAATGTGAAAACAAAAACATATCAATATAACAGAGAGTGACCAAACAAAGACAGAGACAGAGATTATCTAACCCAAAAGTTCTTAACTTGGGAGTCCATGAACTAGATTTTTTTTAAAATTGATCACTGCTTTTCAATATGATTGTTTTTCTTCGGAATCTTTCACTTTTTATTATGTACATTTTAAAATATCATTCTTAGCAAGTGTGTCTGGATCTGACTCAGGTGATTCCCCTGATAGTTTAGGTTCAAGGTTGGAACAAAATAAGATACTTGCACATCATTCATCATTTTGCAAAAGAAAATTTACTCAACTGTAGGAGGATAAGGATACTAGGGCCAACTTACACGTGTCTGAGCTAAGGGAAGCTCCTCTGTTTGAATTGCCCATCATGATCTGCCAGCCAAGCATTAGAGGGCCCCTGGAGCTCCTTGTGGCTACTCTATACTCTGGCAAGCAGGAAATGAGGCCAACAGCCTGAAACTTTATTCACCTGAGTCAACAAGTCTTGAAGATGGTCTCAAAATATTTTGGGGGGGAAAATGGACAAACTTGCATAGGGGTAGAGGTTATGATATAGCTCCTAACCAAAAAAGAATCCTTGGACTTCACCAGACTGGCAAAAGGACCCAAAAAGAGGTTAAGAAAAAATGTTCTAGTCCATTTCCTTCATTCTGTGGATCAGAACAGAGGACCCAAAACATTAAGCGATTTGTTCAGCGCTGCCCAATTAGTAGCAGACCAGGATCTAGAAGCTGGAAATCCAATGTTCATTTTTTTAATATCAAACTGCCTCCCATCTTATACGGTGAAGTTGAAATTCACCATCTTCCTTTGCTCATGATCCTGGTTCCACCCACTCTATAAATAAATGTGTGATTAAGTCCCGATGGGTGACTACATCATAACAGAGCACCCTCCCTAGATAGCACTGTGCATTTCAACATTGACTGCCTATACTATAAGCCAAACGAGATTAACTAATGAGAGCAGAGATATTTGGGGATAGAGGCCTCTTCTTGATGTTCCTGAAATTATACTACTCAAATGGCTGCCCAGTCTTTTACCATAGGGTTGGGCTTGTGTAGGTGACCCACATGCATTAAAAATCTAACCAGAAAAATTTGGGGAGAGTTTACTACTATAAAGATTTCTTCCTAGACTATTTTTTTTCTTTTTTTGGTTGCCTAAAAACTTATAATGAAATCTAGCATGACAGAGATAGTTACTATACATTGTAATATTCAATTTGCCAATGGCTTGAGAAAGCCATATTTTGCTTAAGAAAGCAGTAATTTCTATATTTCACGGAATAATCTAAAAAAAAATAGTGCAAAATTTATAATACTTGAACACATTAGAACTTATATAAAGAAAGCTCATACCTTCTAAGGGAGATTCAATTAAATGGCATTTTGGGATCTTACAGTTAAAACTCATTATAGGAGACTGAAAGCAATCCTTTACCCTTAGTCAAAAATAGAAACCTGACAAGAGAAAAAGAAAAGATGATAGAATCTACCTTGCGCTCATCCAAAGACTGATGTCCAACACTCTAGTCACCCATCATTCATGAAAATAAATGAAATACTAAATACTAGAATCTGCTATACTTGCTTCACGTGGGCAGGGAAGACATGGATTTTTTTGAAATTGGAATGATTCTTTTAAAAGAATAAGTGGCTTTTAGGGTTTAAAAATGCATGAATCTATAATGTATCTACTTTGGGTTTAATTGAATATGTTCACTTCCCCAACATAATGTGAGCTTCTTCTGGTCAGTGCTTCTGTATTTCTGTCACCTAGAACCATGCCAAGTAAATAGTAAATATTTTCCAAAATGTTTGAATTGAAATAAGATAGGATTCAAAAAATTAATTCTTTCAAATGATACTTTTTAATGTTTGTATAGAAACATCTTTGAAGTGATATAAATTCTGTTCCTTCTTTCTTCAATCAATCTTTCAAAAAATATTTATACACTACTCACTATGTGCCCAGAATTATGCTTGAAACTGCGGAAAGATAACAAAGAATTATAACACACGTCATCTATCTTTCTATCCTAAATACCAATTCCTTTCTGATGTCTTACATTCCCCCCAACCATAAGACATTTTACTATCTCAGATTCTCCTAGTATTCAGTCTATGTTTCTGCAGTAGTAACAATGTTCTCCCTTGTCTTTATGCATTTGTTCTGGAAAACATGGAGCTATAGCATGAATGAAGCAGAAGACCCCTTCATGGTTGTCTAGTCATGGGAGTTTACTGTGGCTAGACTGTAGAGTCATAGAACTCTAGCTGGAAAGTACCTCAGAGACCTTGGGAGCACAGATTTAGAACTCATTTCTTAGAGCACAGTGCAGTTTAAGCAAGTCTAAATTTTACTACATAAACCTAACTTAGAAGACTGACTCTAGAACCAAAATAAAACCCAAAGGGCCTGAAAGGGCCAGGGTCTCCCATTGCATCCTGGGTCATCTCTAGCCCTCCTGATGAATATCAGGCCACTGGATCCAGATGACTCAGCAGAAGAAAATGAGGTTGGTAACCTTGCACAGCCCTTCCTAACTTAAATCAAAGTCAACTCAAGTCGTGTCATCATCTTGAGTCATGGTCTTCTTCAAGAACGAAGGACAAACACAAAACAGCAACAAGGTTTGGCATCCAGCTCCCTTCACAAACTGGCCCCCTCCCACCTTTTTAATTATCTTGTGCTGTATAGTAATTCTTCAATCCATTACACTGGCTTCTTTCTTGCATCTTGAACAACACACTCCACCTCCCCACTCTGAACATTTCCATTGACTGTCCCCCATACTTGGAATTCTTTCCCTCATTATCTCTGCCTTCTGGCTTCCCTGAATTCTTCAAAGTCCCAGTTAAGATCCTACCTTCTAATCCCTTTTAATTCTAGGGCCTTCCTTCTGTTGATTATTTCCAATTTACCCTGTATGTAATTTGTATCTTATACAATTGTTGGCACGCTGTTCCCCCCATTAAACTATGAGCTCTCTGAGGATAGAAACTGTCTTTTGCCTTTCTTTGTATCCCCATGTCCAGCACATAGCTGGCACTTAGTACAACAATGCGTAGTTGCCTTATTGACTGATTATTAAGTTCTGAGAGGCCCATCACTGTCATATTGGCCACCAGTTGGGTAATGGTTTCAGTCATGATTGGCCAAAAAAAAAAAATCTTCAGAGGTATGGAAAGGGTTATTATTTCTGTCAGTGGAAGGGTTGAATCTGTAAAGTGATGCGGGTTCAACCCGTAGGGTTGAAAACCCCAGTTCTTAAGATATGCAAATATTTTCTCATTACAGGGTTATGTCTGTAAATCAAAACCAGTCAAATTAAATTGCTCTGAGACTAAATTAAAAAATCAGCTATGTTCCAAAAGGTTGTTTTTCAGATGTGTAAAACCCATTTTTTTCCATACCAACAATGCTACTACTAATAGTCCTAAGATCTTAGGGTAGAAGGTCCTTTGATTTATGTAGTTGAAACCATGTCCCATCCCCTCCCCAAGGAAATTCAGATTTAGAGGTTAAGTAAGTTTCCCAAGGTCACAGAATTTGCAAAACTTCAATTCGAATGCAGAACCCCTATTTCCTAGCTTAGTGCTCTTTCTACTATACTAGGGCAGCCAAGAAGACATAAATCCAAATCTGGACTTAGACAATTACTAGTTGTGGACCCCTGGCAAGTCACTTAACCCTGATTGCCTCAGTTTCCTCATCTATAAAATGAGCTGAAGAAGTAAATGGGGAATCATTCTAGTATCTTTGCCAAGAAAACCCCAAGTGGGCTCACAGAGAGCCAGACACAACTGAAACGACTGAACAACAAGACACTATTTTCATTTTTAGTACTATTTAAGTTCTACGGCATGTTAAATATGTCTCTGTGAATAGACTTAAACAGATTTCTATTTCATAGTTTCTATTGGAAAATGTATTACAAGTGGGAATTCCTGACACCAGGAATGTATATCACCTCCTCTTGGCTGTTGCCATATCACCTCCTCTTGGCTGCTGCCATATCACCTCCTCTTGGCTGCTGCCATATCGCCTCCTCTTGGCTGCTGCCATATCGCCTCCTCTTGGCTGCTGCCATATCGCCTCCTCTTGGCTGTTGCCATATCGCCTCCTCTTGGCTGTTGCCATATCGCCTCCTCTTTCTTGGCTGTTGCCATATCACCTCCTCTTGGCTGCTGCCATATCACCTCCTCTTGGCTGTTGCCATATCGCCTCCTCTTTCTTGGCTGTTGCCATATCACCTCCTCTTGGCTGCTGCCATATCACCTCCTCTTGGCTGTTGCCATATCACCTCCTCTTGGCTGCTGCCATATCACCTCCTCTTGGCTGTTGCCATATCACCTCCTCTTGGCTGTTGCCATATCACCTCCTCTTGGCTGCTGCCATATCACCTCCTCTTGGCTGCTGCCATTCAGTCTTCTATGAGGAGACAAGTTAGTGTAAGAGATAGGACTTAACTTAGAGTCAGAAAGTTTGTTGTTGCGGTTGTTCTGTCATTTCAGACTAGACCTGGGTTCAAACCCCACTTCAGGTACTGACCATGTAAAGACTGACCTGTCATTTAATCTCTCTTTGTGCCAGCCTGTAAAAACTAGTATTCTGCTGTACTTGGCACAACATTGAGTGGTTTGCCATATGGAGATGATCTAGCATAGTGAAAACCAACTGGCTCTTGAATTGAGACACCTGAATATTTACTGCTCTGTGAAATTGAGCAAATAACTAATTATCTCTTAGCATCAGTTTTCCTCATCTGAGAGGAGAGGGCTTCACTTGATGAGTCCTAAGATTTCTTCCATCTCTAAAGTTCTACCATGCCAGTTCTGTGATTCTTTATACACATCAAGTGAAATCAAGAAGTATTTAAGTACTTACTTCTGCCAGCTACTGTACTGGAGATAAAAATATAAATAAAAAGAAAAAAAAATCTCTACCTTTCAGGAGTTCACATTCTAATAGAAAAAGACAACACTGGGGGGCAGGGTTTGAAATGGTCAGAGTGGAGAGGAGAAAAGTACCTGTGTAAAGGGAATAGTTGTGAAATCCGGACGAAGACGGGCTTATTGGGGAGCTTCCTTAAGATAATACTAGACGCATTCCTAGTCCTCCACTAAGGTACCACCTTTATGTACCAACAATTATCTGAGAATTGCATTTAGCTAGCTAGGATGGTCTAGAACTCACAGAATTCTAATAACTCCGTAGGTCAAATAATCCAACTGCTATATGAATCATACTCATAAAACATGGATTCCTTCCGCAGAATCCATTCACACATGGTCACCTAGATTCATTGAAAGAACTCCAGAGAATTTACCTGCCAAGACAAACCCAAGGACTATACAGGACCATAATTACAAAACATTCTTCACACAAATATAAACAGATCTAAACAATTGGAGAAATATTGATTGCTTATGGATATACTGAGCCAATGTAATAAAAATTGCAATTCCCTCTAAGTTAAATTACTTATTCAGTGCCATAGCCATCAAACTACCAATGAAATATTTATAGAGCTAGAAAAAAATAATTTAAAAATTCATCTGGAAAAACTAAAAATCAAAAATATCAAATGAATCCATAAAATTGTTTTTAAAAAATGTCCTAACATTACCAAATTTCAAACTATCCCACAAAGCAGTAATCATCAAAATAATCTGGTACTGGCTAGGAAATAGAGTGGTGGGTCGGTGGAATTGATTAGGTACACAATACATGGTAGGAAATGAACATGGTAATCTAGTTTTTGATAAACCAATCACACTTTGGGGGTAAGAACTCACCATTTGACAAAACCTCTAGGAAAACTGGGAAGGAGTTTGGAAGAAACTAGGCATAGACTAACATCTTATACTGTATACCAAAATAAGGTCAAAAGGAATAAATAATTTAGATTTGAAGGGTAATATATAAGCAAATTAGGAGAGTATAGGGAAAAGTACCTATCAGATTTATTGTATGGGAAGAATTTATGACCAAACAGGAGATAGAGAAGATCATGGGAAATACGTTAGTTCTGATTACACAAAATTTAAAAGGGTTTGCACAAACAAAACTAATCAGCCAAAGTTATAAGGAAAATAGGAAATGGGTGGAGAAGATTTACAGCAACTTTCTCTGATAAAAGCCTCATTTCTCAAATATATAGAGAATTAAGTCAAATTTACAAAAATACAAGCCATTTCCCAATTGGTAAATGATCAAAAGATACCAATAGGCTGTTTTCAGAAGAAGAAATCAAAGCTATCAATAGTCACATGAAAAAATGCTCCAAATCGCTATTGATTAAACAAATGCAAATTAAAACATCTCTCAGATACCACCTCACATCTGTCTGGTTAGCTAAAATGAGAGAAAAAGAAAATAATAAATATTGGAGGAGATGTGGGAAAATGGGGGTGCCACTACTTGATCTGTATCCCAAAGAGATCAAGGGAAAGGGAAAGGGGACCTATTGCGTACAGAAATATTCATAGCAGCTCCTTTTGTGGTGGAAAAGAATTGGAAATGAAGGGGATACTCATCAATTGAGGAATGACTGAACAAGTTGTTGTACATGATTATGATGGAATGCTACTGTGCTGTAAGAAATGACAGTCAGAAAAGCCTGAGAAGACTTATATGAACTAATGCAAAGAGAAATGACCAGAATCAGAACACTGTACACACTAAAAGTAATATGGTTAAGGATGATCAGCTGTGAAAGACTTAGCTACTGTGATCAAAACAATGATTCAAGACAATTCCAAAAGACCCATAATGAAACATGTTTTCCACCTCCAGAGGGAGAATTGATGAAATCTGAGTGAAGACTGAAGAACACTTTGGGTATTCTTTATTGTTCATGTTTTTGAATATATGTTTTTCTTTTGCAACATGACTAATATGGAAATGTTTTACATGACTTCACATTATAATCAATAGTATATTGCTTACCTTCTCAAGGGCTGAGGGAGGGACAAGAAGGGGGAAGATAATTTGAAAGGCAATTTTTAAAAAAAAATGAATGTTAAAAAATTTATACACATAATTGGGAAAAATTAGTGAAATAAATAAAGATATATTTTGAAAAAATTTTAAACCAACATTACCAAAAGAAAGGAAGAAAAAACTCCAGAGGAAGGATGGAGAAAAAAAGAGGATACTCACTACATCCCATGACAGTCAAATCTGTCTTTTGGATAGTTCTAATTATTAGGGTATTTCTTTATATTCAACTGAAATCTTCCTCCTTGTAACTTCAACTTGAACAGGAAATAGTCTCAAAGTGCTTTTTAGACATGCACCCTAAGCTACATCTAGACTTCCACATCATAAGATTCTCCTTCCAAACCCCAGGGCAGGTATTAAACCACCTCCAAATTGCATCAGGAAAGAATAGAGGAAGATGTAAATGGATAAAAATGCCTCTGACTTTTCCCACTGGGTCACACAGATTATCCATAATATGCATTGTAGGAAAGGTTGTGGGCCATTGGTAACTCTGCCCTTCCCCATTCATGAAAGGCTTACCTAAATCAATTTTTTTTCCTCTTAGTCCTAATCAAACCAAAGGTAGTTTACAGTTAGTCTGATATCCATTAGCTGCAGTAATCATCCTCCCAACCCCTTAAATATTCTAACTAAATGCCACTTAATGTGGTAGAAATGACAATGCAATTAGTTGCTAAATAGTTTCAACTAGTTCCTTACTCTACCAATTTTGTTGGATTCCAGTTTCCTAGGATCCACACAGAATCCTGGGTGAATCTCTAATGTAGCTTAAGGAGACAGCTGTGCCTCTTCTACCCCTTCTCTCACTGCTAGGCTGACACCATTTTGGCTGCCTTCTTCTGGATATGTTCCAAGCTGTCAATGTCCTTCTTAAAATATGGTGCCTAAAACTGTGCAAAATACTCCATCTGGGGTTTGTCTAGGGCAGGGGACAGCAAGACTATCACCTTTCTTGTTATGAACTCTATACATCCATCAATAAAACATGTAACTTTTTAGCTGCTACTTCAAGCTATTGCCTTTTATTAAGCTTACAACAGTCCACTAAAACCTTCATGTCTTTTTTTCAATGCAAAATTTGAATCTCCAGGTCTTTTGCATATTAAAAAATTAGATCTATTCAACATATTCCCCATCTTATGCCATCAGGGTTTTAAGCCAAAAATCGAACTTTACATTAATTTTTATCATACTTGATTTGACCCATAGTTCCAGTCTGAGGGGATCTTTTCAGATGAAAATTTTATCACTCAAAGTGTTAGATAACCATCCTAGTGTTATGTCATTGATGAATTTATTATGTTTGTTATTTATACTTTGATCCAAATCCCCAATAGAATGTGGATCAATATAAGGCAATAATACAAGAACTTTCCTCTCTTCCTACTGTCCTTCCTAGGATTTCAGCTAAAAGAATTTATTAAATGCCTTTGTTGTATAAGACACGACTAGTGGTGGTTTGGAAGGAGAAGGGAAGAAAAAAGAGACTTCAAAACCCTCCTCCCTCTGCCCTTTGTGTCAATGCTGTTTTTAAAATCAATTATTTATTAAGAGCCTGTTATGTGGCTGGCATTGTGCTAGGTAGTTAAGACACAAAGAAAAAAAATTACAGTACTTGACCTCAAGAAACTTACATTCTACTAGAGGAGACAACTAGATAGATAGATAGATAGATACATACATACATACATACATACATAGATAGACACATAGATAGATAGATAGATACATAGATAGATAGATAGATGTATATATATTTATACAGATACATATATAAAAATAAATTCAAGGTAAAGGACAGGGCATTAGCAGCTGAGATCAGGAACATCTTCATATAGAAGACAGAATGTCAGCTGTTTTGAATGAAACAAATGACTCTAAGAGGTGGAGGCAGCCAGTGCAAAGACATGGAGATGGGAAATGCAGTATCATGTGTGAGGAATAAGAAAGCCAGGCTGACTGGAACATAAAGCTGAGGAAGGCAGAGTAATGTTCTGTAGAACAAGACTGAAGAGACAAGTTGGGACCAGGTTGTGAAGGGCTTTAAAATCCAAAGAATGGAGTTTATATTTGATTCTAAGACCAACAGAAAGTCAATGGAGATTAATGAGAACAAGAGGGACATGATCAGATCCATGCTATGGAAAAATTATTTTCATAGCTATGTGGAAGACAGGTGAGAGGATGAAGAGATTAGAGGCAGTAGAACCTGGTAAAAGACCATTATAAAAAGCCAAGAAATAGATGATGAGGGTTTGAACTTGAGTGGTAGTTTTGTGAGTAGAGGACAGATGCAAGAATATTACTGGGAAAGGTATTGGTTACCTCTTACATTTATCTAGCAGAATTTCCTCATAAATCTTTTCATTCATCGATAGCTCCCATGCCCAAAGTCTCATTCTGTTATTCCTTCCAAAGTCCCATTCCTCTAATGAAATACCCATGACATCTTCAGTATCCAATTCCTCCAAAATATAGTTGAATCATACTTCCATTTACTGAACAATTGAAGATCTCAGGGACAGCTCCCTTTCTTTCTACAGAGCTCAAGTGAAACAGAAGAGAAGAGGTTGACATGGTAGATGAAAGAGACAGGCAGAGGGAAACAGAGAGAGAGAAAGAAAGAGAGACAGAGACAGAGAGACAGAAAGAAGAGAGAACTCTTCTTAATAACTACCCCAATCCCACCTCTTAAAAGCAGAAAGGCTGTTCAAAGAGCTAACACGGATGGGAGAAAGGGAAGTGCAACATGGTACAATGGAAAGGGAACTGTATCCATAAGAGGGCCAGGGTTTAAATCATGCATATGTCACTTACTACCTATGTGATCTTGGACAGGTCTTCCTGTCTTCATAACCTATAAAATAACGATGTTTAACTAAGTGAACTCGATGATTCCTTCTAGCTCTAAATCTACGATCCTATGATCCTGGGAGCCAGGACAGGAGCCAGGGGTAGCTCCAGATGATAGGAGGCCACATCACTATAGTTCCTTACTCTGAAGCCCATCAGCCTCTAACTGTACCATCACTCCAAAGTGCTGAGTTCCTTTGTCACCATTTTCTCATGAAAATCTTGTTACACATAATGATTAGGTTCACTGGTACTATTAATATGATACTGCACTTCAGGTAAATTATAGGTTAAGTATATTTTTGTAGAGCAGCCTGGGAACCCAAGCACCCTCTATAGCCTTGTTTCTATGGGAAATGAACTTCCAAAAAATAGACTTCTTTATGAATTTTTGGAACACAAGTTGTTTGAAAAAGTTGGTAGTGATTTCTGTGGAACCTAAATCAGAGACCAACTGGGAATTAAAAAATTCAGCCCATCCTATTCACTTTGTCTGAGAGAAACAACGGATAACCAGACGCTCCCCTCCTCCTATTCATATTCCATTTGGAATAACCATAAGTTAGGATTCTATATCTGATTTCTCTGTGTTCCCTATAATCCTACTGTAGAGGAGTTCCTTGACCTTTTTTATGTCATTAATCTCTTTGGCAAACTGGTACAGTCTATGTACTCCTTGTCAGAATCATGGATTGTTATTTACATTCAGAATTGGGGAAATGCTAAATTTTAATTAAAAGTAAGCAAACATTAAGATGTACATTTTCCTAATTCTCAAACTCCCTGAAATGTATCCACAAACCCCTTGGAAGTCTATGTATCCCAGATTAAGGACTCCATTGTAGAGGTAGAAAATCAGGAGGACTGTGTTCTCCTCCTCATTCTGTCACTAATTTATTTAACTTTGGGCATGTCTCCAAGTTTGCTTCCATACCTGTAAAATTAAGGAATTTGTAGTTTTTAACTGAACGCAATATAGTAGAAAGAGCGTGGATTTGAAATGAGAAGATTTGTGTTGAAATTCTTGCTTTGCTATTGGTTGGGTAACCTTGGGAAAAATCAGTTTGCCTCTCTAGAATTCAGTCCTGTCCTTTGTAAAATAAGTGGGTTGGACTAAATCATCCCCAGGATCCATTCCAACTCTAACATTCTGTAATTCTGTGTTTCTGTGAAACATTTATTGAGCATCTACAGTACTATGTACAAGGCACTGGGGATGACGACATAAAAAATAACACAGTCCCGCACTCACAAGGGGATTTCAATCTCCTAAGTGGATGGGACATGTAAACAAATAACTGTTAGAAAATGATTGAGTGCATAAGAGAAGTCAGAGAGTAGCCTGAGAAATTCAAGGAGGACAGGATCACTGCCAGCTTGGGGATTGTGGGAACAGGGAATGACTGTTGGAGGTGGCCACTAAGCTAAATCTTGAAGGAGGGGATGGATGGAGGTCAATAGGTAGAGACTCAGGGGAACAGAGAGGGTACAGAAGTGCAAGGGGGCAAAATAGGAGAGAGGGGAAGAGAAAAAGAGTTTGTTCCAAACTTAAGAAATTATGTGTGCAAAGTCGTTGAATTGAAAAAGTGTAAGATGAGATCAGAGAGCAGTGAGAATCCCAGTAAGGTTAGAACAGAGCATGAACAAAGACGAGTACTATGAAACAGGGTTATAAAGCTAGGTGGCCACATTGTGGAACTCCTTAAATTAAGAAATTTGCATGGAGTTCTTTTTTCTACAATTACTCTTTTTTTAGCACTCTACTTATTTATCCTCTCACACTCCTCAACAAGCACACAGCAAATATCTTTCATGTTGTGTGTGCTTATAATAACCTTGCCCTTGCACAGTCCAACCTTTATACCACTTACACATTAATGTTCCTGATGAAAATGCTACTCTCCGACTCAAAGACTGACATAGCTTCCTGTTGCCTACCAAATAAAATCCATCCTGACATTCATAGAATCATCCTCCAACCTACTTTTCCAATGCTATCTCACACACTATCCCCTTGTAGTTGTTGAAACAGTTAAATTGATTGTCAACACTCAAACATGTCCAGTGCTTTCCCATCTCTATACTTTTGCTTAAATTGTTCCCTATGCCCAGAATATTCTCACACCACTTTTGATCAGATTTTATTGTTTCACAAATGGATTTTCTCCTGGCCTAGAAAATAAGCCTTCAAAGTTCCTGAGGGTTTAGGTAGATTTGACCTGTAGCTTCATGTTGACAGAGCTTGCTATTCCATCCACACACACCTGACCTACCTCTCACACATGCCAAGGTCAACCTCAAAATGAAGGCTAATTAGATTCTCCACTACATTCATTTTTATCTACTGAACTCCTCCCATTACAGGCAGCCAGCATCATCAAAAAAGACAGGTTGCAGAAATGCCCTGATGGTAATGATCTTATCTTGAGCTGTCTCCTTTTCTTAGCAATAAAGCTAGAGTATTCTTCTGTAGGAGGCAGCTAGATGGCTCAGAGGAGAGAGCACTGGCTCTAGAATTAGGAGGACCTGAATTCAAATGTAGACATTTATTAGCTGTGTGATACTGGACCAGTTGCTTAACCCTGTTTGCCTCAGTTCTTTGTCTGTAACATGAGCTGGTGAAGGAAAAGGCAAACTAGTATCTTTGTCAAGAAAACCCCAAATGGGTCACAGAGAGTCAAACAAGATTGAAATGACTCAACAATGAAAGTCCTTCTAGAAGGCTATTGATCTTCTACTTATTACTGTATATATGCTTATATACATTCCATGGAGTCTTTCTGGACATGTTTGGCCCCAAGAAATCAATCAAGAATTTATTAAACATTTTCTATGTATTGAGGACTTTATTCGGTGTTGGAGAAATAAGGACAAAAGTTAAAACAGTCCCTGGCCCTAAGCAACGTATAGTCTAACTGGGCATGTGTGTATATGTCTGCGTATGTATGTATATATATATATATATATATATATACATATATATATATGCACACATATATATGTGTGTGTTTATAGATGTATATATTTTGTATGTCTATAAGCATACAAAAGACATGAGGGGATTTAAGGGAATCAGGAATAACCTCATAGAAAAGATGGTGCTTGAACTTGCTTGAATCGAGTGTTGAAGGAAGGAAACAGGACTTTAAGAGATGGAGCTGAGTAGACAGTAGATTTGAGGAATGGGGAAGAGTAGCATGAAGGTACAAAGATGGGGTATGAAATGCCTTGAAGAACATCGAGAAGGTCAGATTGACTGGACCATATGGTTTGTACAGAAAGGGTTATATGTGATTAGGATGAAAAGACAGATTGGGGACAGCTTGTAAAGCGCTTTAAATGTCCATTAGGAAGAGTTTGCCTTTGACCTTGGAAGTAATAAGATAATAAAGAGCCACTGGAGTTTATGTCAAGGAATGACATGATCAGTCTCAGGGAAGATGGATCCTGTCTATGTATTCTTGGAAGAATGGAGAACCATGATAGGGTTTCTCAATTGGCTTATGCTTGATTATGGACAGCAGAAAGACAGAATAAATCTAGCCTGATTTGGTCAGATTACTGAAGAAATCATCCAGGAATTTGTTGTGGCCCCAGATCAGGCTGATGTAGCTCATACCTGAGAGGAGGTTCTACACACTCCCCTTGGCTTTACTTCCAATGAAATCCACCTGGAGAAAACAGTTATCCTAAAAAAAAATCATCTAATTTATTTAACCTCATAATTCTATTAATCTTTTTATTCTCTGATCATATTTTACTCTATTTTGTATTTATTATAATTTATGTCTTATTTCTACTGCTAGACTCAATGTTCCTTGAAGGCAGGAAGTTTATCTTTTTTGATCTTTGGATTTCCTGCAACATTCAGCATTGTGCTACACGCTAAATATGTGATGTGTCTTATGGTTGTTAGGTGAATGAATCTTTGTTCAGTCAAAAGAGAAATGGATTTCCATATTTGCTGGGGGAGGGGGTGGGGAGGAGAAATCAGATTTACTCACCTAGGTTATTTGTTTTTCTTCACTTAATTTGCATGTGTCCATTCTACCCTTTACCTACAATTCATTTGCCCTAATCAGGTTCAATTAGTTGTCACTATTCTCCCATTTCTGAAATACCACAGATATCTCACCTTTATTATACATACATACATTTGTGCTTGCACATACATTTATATGATAAGTTATAGAGCTGTGTCTCCTTATATACCAAGACGCACTGGAGGACAGTGGACAGATCTCCATAATTCTCTCTAAATGATACCCAGTCTCAAATCCAATAGAAATCTTTAAAAATTATCCTTCGATAAAGATTCTGATTAAAATAATGATGATGATGGTGAAGCTGTGACTCTAATTTCCCTTCAATACCCTGTATTTTATAGCGGAACTTTTATTTCTGTTAGATCTGAAATAAGCTATATGTAACGTACAATTGGTTTATAAATTACGTATAACCCCGTTGATATTTTAATGAATCCAATAGAGTTCAAGAACAATGAATTACATAATTATTTAGGCTATCTATTTGTATGCCTGAGGGAATAAATATTTGATTACGGATATGTTTCCCCTATGTGTAAGATTTTATAGAGGAAAAACTGCTAGAGAAATCGCTCTGAATGAAAAGAGCACCAGGCAGAACGAAACCTGGCAAACGAATTAGTTCACAAAAGGTCAAAGAATATTTAAGGGAGCTTGCCAAGGTAAACATCATATGTTCAAAGAGGAAAGCTATTACTGAGGTAGCATTATGGAACTCAATCTCAAAGCCCCTGTCTTCCCCCTTAATATTCTCTTCTACCTCCTAACATATTTAGGCTATCACTGAAGTCAGTCAAAACCCATTTGCCATGTGGCTGCAGACCGTAAGAACCTTCTCTGGTTCTTGGTGGCCAGTGAGGGAATTGGCTTCTGTGACACTCCCAATGCTAATTCATCGGCTTAAACACCCCAAGTGACACTCAAAGCAAAAGAAAAAAAGTCCATAGCCAGTGGAGGTATCTCACAGCAGCGTTTTATTCATGACCAAGGCATCTCCAACAGACCATGCAGCTTTCTGAAACCATCTGCGAGAAGCTGTTGAGCTCTGTCATCTTCAGCCATTTTTTCCTAACACGATGTTTAATTAGTGCCCACTACGATGGTGCAAAAGGTTTGGCAGCTTGTCCTCTCACCCCTGCTGTTTAATGCACTGCCTCATTAGCCAGCCCCTGTACAAGTGACCAGCCATCCAGAGCCAACAACCGTGCCTTTCCCAACACTCCCTGCTGCCTACCCAAGTTCCCCATGCACTTGGTTTGAGGACCAGAGGGTCTCTAGCTCATCTTAACACGTTGTTCCTTGCTGATATTCCCTGAGCAGACATGGATGTTGCTGATAGAAAATGCTGCCTGGTGAGGAGGCTGGGTTATGGGTGCAGGTATGCCTGAATAGGACAATGCTGTCAGCTAGACTGACATATCATCAGGGCTGAGAATGAGGACAGAAGCAGAAGAAGCAATTCATGCCTCTTGGGAGTTGTGTCTTAGAAGCACAGGACATTTACTGACTTACTGGGCCAACATAGCCCAGCCATGTCACTCTATGCAAAGGAGACTTTCACACAAAATGCAAGAGCCCATCCAAAAGATGGCTTCAGCAAGCAGACAAAGCCTGCATATTTGTCTCTTTAATGCAAGATTGAAATGGACGCCTCTGTCACTTTCCTATTTTAAAACCTAGGACCAATTCCTGAGCTAACCTAAGTAAAGGAAAAGAACCAGAAAGGGGAGGTTGGAGGCAGGGGCGTGGGGGAGTGGGGAGGCTTAGCTCAGACAAGAACTTTATTTAAGGAAAATAGCAGTGATTACTTCTCCTACCTTTCACAGCCAAATAAATATTTACTAAGTAAGGACACACAGCATACATTAAAATTAATGCTCCACACAGCTTTGGAAATGCCTGTCATATCTGTCAATGTTTCAATAGCTCCATGACTGCGGATAGCTCTCTTGTCTCGCAGTGAGAGCTGCCATCTTATCCATGCTCTCAGCAGGAGGCTCCTACTGATTACATACCTTGAGTCAGAAGAAAGGTAGCTCAGACTATGAAAACTCTTGGGAAGTGGGTGGTGAGGCTTCCTGAGGCTGAGGAAGGTGAGCTCTATTACCTTTCTAAGGCCCTTCTGGAGTGGAATTTAATGGTGATTTCAATTTAAAAAAAAAAGGTTGCATATATAAGGATATCTATGACCTCGAAATATTAATAAAAGAGTACAAAAGTAACTCAAAAAAGCTTCTTTTGGTTAAACTGCTGAGCTACATCTTCAGTGTGTCAAGTTTTCACAAGCCCAAAGGTTTCAATAAAAGATAGTTCATTTTGGAATGATACTGATGCAAAAGTTTCCCCCAAGTATCACCCTCTTGATGCCATAAGCAGTGTTTGAGTGGTAGTAATTTCATTTAAATCTCCTGCTCTCCTCCAGAAATAGGGTCAGCTCTCATGCTAGCTAGCCTGGCTGCTGAAAGGATGCCTTCTCATTTCATTAATGGGATATTTATGATACATAAGACACTTTCAAAACGTCAGTGATCTACTTGGAAAACACACACTGATATTAGGAACTACACATTTTTAAAACTGTTACTCTTTTCCATTGTCACCTTATTTCCTACAGCTGTTATCATCAGAACTTGGAAGCAAATTTGACCACCTACCAGGGGGCATGATAGAAACAGATCAGGAGGGCTGTGGAAATGGAGAAACTGAGACGTGAAATAAGAAGGAGGCATCCAACAGAGAGTCCTGTGTTTCATGGTTGACTACTTTTTTCCAAATATTCAGAAATGAATAAGTGACATTCCTGAATTTGCTGGAATGTTCTCACTGAAATGTCTTGCTTCATTCCAGCTATGTTTTCACTATGACTCATACCTTGGGGTCCCTTTCCTCTAGCCTTGTGATATAAGTGGTCAGACAACACTGATTCCTGGTTTCCTGGTTCCATTCTGTAGGAACGACTTGAGGTTTCTGTTAGGAAAAAGGGACATGTTCCTCATGAAAGGCGTCTAAAAATCTTAACAGCTTTACCTTTGATGACGTTTAGAAGATACCGAGTATCTGAATCACTTTCCCAACATCAATATAAAATGCAAAAAAAACAAACTCTTGTCACTTCAAAACAATGTTTCCAAAATATGACCTTAAATAGCAGGGATTTTGGAGTCAATTCAGTATCTAAATTCACTGTGCAGCAGGCAATTGGTATCTGCTAAACCCAAAATAAACTCAGCAAATTTTGATCCATGCTCTACCACTGGTGCTCTCTGTTACACTATCAGAATACAACACCTTGCATCCTGAAGTCACAGGGTATATGTGTGTAAAACAAATTTTCAGGTGTTTGATATGTACTTATATTCAAAGAAATTTGCAGATAAGTAAGAATATCTGAAAAATTTCAAAATAATTAGAAATTCAATTCAATACATCAATTTATGGTGTTATCTAAGTGCAAAGCACTGTGCAAGGCATTCATTCACAACCTCAAAATGACTTGTGATCTTAACAATGTGGATGGTGAGAATCAAAACCTTCTATGTCTGCCATGACTTTGTACAACTCTTGTTTCTATTTTCTCATGAATTAGCTGTAGAGAGTTGATCCAACATTCTGGTGACCTTACAACCTTTCTCCAAACTTTACAATGTGTGTGTGGGGGGGGGGTGGGTGTGGGTGTGGGTGTGGGTGTGGGTGTGTGTGCTCATCCTTCGTTGCCAAAGAAGACCGGCATCAGAGAAATACTGACGTGACTTGCTCTTGACTTTGTTTTGAGTGAGGGAGAACTGTAAAAGGTCACCACCCTCACTTCTCCTCCAGAGCCATCTGAATCCAGTGACCAGAAATTCATCAGGATGACTAGAGATGACCCAGGTAAGGATAACATTGAAAAATATAATCCATCCACTAGATAATCTCATTCTCAAGACCAATCTATCTTTTGTAATACATATTTTCCTTATGACAACCTTTACTTTGGTGCTTTTATCAAAGTATTTTACTTTATATGATGCAGTCTGCTAACACCCACCATGTGCCTCTCCGCTGCCCTCTGTATGACACTCATTTTTAATTCTTTGAAGACTGTATTGTTCCATGACTCAGAGCCATATGACAGGACAAGTTTTTGGTCTAGATGAGTGATTTCTTTGGTGTAGGGAAATCCCAGCAAAATAATAATAATGATAATTGTATATCAATGTAAATCGGTATTTAGTTACTATAAACTCCCAGAAATAAAGGTCAGATTTTTTTTTCATGTCTCTGATATTTTTCTGCCTTCAGATATCTTGAGAATAAATCCTTCAGTATTCTCACAATTGTGTCATCTCCAGAATAGATTTCTTCTATGCACACTTAGTATAATCCTGCTGGGTTTTCCAACTTTGTTCTCCATTGTACCATTTTACTTGCTCTCTAAGCATATTCTGGAAGTGCAGTGTGATAGTCAAATGATGTGATTCTACTGTATTTGATGGGGAAAAATTGATTATGAAAACTTTTGAAGATTTTTCCACTTTTCTATTTCTTACTTTGAGGATAAAATGGAGAAAATATTTGTAAAGTGCTTTACTTTCAGAAAGAATTCTTTCTATTTCCACTGTGTACTTTGGTCCTAAGAGATCCAAGAAGTTTTCTTTTAAGATTTCTCGATATATGGTGTCTAGGATTTTCTTTATGGTTATGGCATTCAGAGAACCCAATGCCTCTTAAATTTTTTCTCCTCAATCTGTTTTCCAGGTCATTTTTTTTCCTATGAGATATCTTACATTTTCTTCTATTTTTTTCAGTCTTTCAACTTCATTTCAGCATCTCTTGTTGCCTCATAAAGTCCTTGGCTTCTATTTGGCCCATTTGAAGATTCAGGGAATTTGCAGCTTGGGCAAAGTTTAATACTTCTCATGCCAGGCTGTTAATTCCCTTTCCAATTCTTTCCTCTATAGCTCTCATTTCTTTTCCAAGTTTTTCCTCAAGCATTCTCTTTTCATTTAAAAAAAGGGTTTGTTTTTACTCTTTTATTTTAACTCTTGCTTTATCCCTTCCTGGATATGTAATTGAGTTTATGCCCAACCTATATTTTTCTCTAAGGCTTTGCTTATAGATATTTTAGAGTCATTCTCCTCTTCTGCATTTGTGTCCTGAACATCCCTGAAACCATAACGCCTCATTATGGTAAGAATCTTTTTCTTGTTTACCCATTCATTCATTCATTCATTCATTTATTTAATAAACAGCTCTTAACTGCCTACTACTATATGCCAAGCATTGTGGATACTAAAAAAGACAAAAACATGTCTGCCCTCAAGGAGCTTACCATCTAGTGGAAAAGACAAGATGCACACAAATATAGACAAAACAAAAATACACAGGATAAACAGGAAATAATTAATTAACATATTAAATAATTCAAGAGGGGTTGAGAAATACTTCCTATAAAAGATGGGATTTTGGTTGGGATTTAAAGGAAGTAAGGAAATTCAGTAGGTGGAGTTGAGAAGAGGGAGCATTCCAGGCATGGGGGACAGTAAGAGAAAATGTCAGGAACCAAAGGATGGAGTGTCTTTTTGTGTGGAGCATCCAGGAGGCCAGTATCACTGGATCAAAGAGTACATGGTGCTCAATCAGGTTTAAGAAAGTTAGAAAGGGACTTGGTTATGAAAGGCTTTGCACATCAAACAGAGAATTTTATATTTGATCCTGGAGGCAACAAGGAGCATCATGTGACTGGACCTGTGCTTTAGGAAAATCGCTTTGCTGATTGAATGGAGGATGAATGGAGTGGGGAGAGACTTGAGGCAGATAAACCCACTAACGGTTATTGCAGTCATCAAGGTATGAGGCAATGAGGACCTTCATTAAAGTGGTGGCAGTGTTAGAGGACAGACGAGAATGTTTAGAAAATTGTGACAAAGGTGAAATCAGCAGGCCTTGGCAACAGCTTGGATATGAGAGGCTAAGAGGTAGTGAGGAGTCCAGAATTATTCCTATATTGCGAGCCTGGGGGATTGGAAGGATGGTGTTGCCTTCTACAGTAATAGGGAATATTGTAGGAGGAAGACTTGGTGGAATTCTGTTTTGGACATATTGAGTTAAACCACTGAACATCCAGTTCAAGATGTCTGAAAGGCAGCTGGAGATACAGATTGGAAGCCAATAGAGAAGTTAGGGCAAGATAGGCAGATTTGAGAATCATCAGCCTAGAGATAGTAATTAAATCCATGTGAGGTGATGAGATCACCAAGGGAAGTAGTATTAACAGAGAAAAGAAGAGGGTCCAGGACAGAACCCCGAGGAACACTTACAATTAGGGAAAATGATCTGGTGAGAATCCAGCAAAGGATCCTAAGAAGGAGAAGTCAAATAGGTAGGAGGAAAACCAAAAGAGACTGGTGCCCCAAAAATCTAGAGAAGGGAGAATGAAGCAAGAGAGGGTGATCAACAGTGTTAAAGACTGCGGAGCGGTCCAGAAGAAAGAGGATTTCGAAAAGGTCCCTGGATTTGACAACTAAGAGAGCACTAGTGCCTTTGAAGATAACAGTTTCAATGTAATAATAATAAGGTCAGAAGTCGGATTATAAAGGGTTAATAAGAGAGAGGAGATAAAGTAGAAGTACCTCTTGGAGATGGCTTTTTTGAGGAGTTAGCTAAAAAGGACAGAAGAGATGTAGGATGATAGCTTGCAGGAATGTAAAGACCAAATGAAGGTTTCTTTCAGGATGGGAGAGACACAGGCATGTTTATAGGCAGTAGAAAATGAGTCAGTAAAAGGGAGAAATTGAAAAACAAGTGATAGAATGAGGACAACAGAGTTGTCTGTTGGAGAGATGGAATGAGCTTGCTTGAATGGGTAGAGGGGTTTGCCTTGATAAGGAATAAAGTCACCTTATCCTGTGAGACAGGTGAAGGAAGAGACAGTGGCAGAAAGTACCTCAGTGATAGATGAGAAAGAGGGAACAGGAGGGAATTCATGATGGATGGGCTCCATTTTTTTTCTGTAAATATGAGGCAAAGTTCTCAATTGAGAGAGAAGAGGGAGATTTAAGGAGGGATGAAAAGATTTAGAAGAGCCACTGTGAGGGGTGAGATAGTGTGCTGATAAGTTGTAAATGGATTGCCTAACAGCATTGAGGACCCAATAAAGGTCGTATAATAAATTTTAACATAAACATCTTCCTGAGTTCAAATCTAGCCTCAGCTACTTACTAATTGTATGATCCAGGGCAAGTCACTTAACCCTGTTTGCCTCAGTTTCCTTATCTGTAAAATGAGCTAGAGAAGGAAATGGAAAACCACTTCAGTATCTTTGCCCAGAAAATCCCAAAATGGGGTCATGAAGAGTCAGATATGACTGAAAACAACTGAGCAAGAACAACATAAATTGTTAGTGTACCCAGTCAGATTGGCTATGTGATGTTCCCTCCTTTTGTTCAGCAGTATATGTGTAGGAGTGGAAGGCTGAAAATGCCATGACCTGGTATATGAGCCTGGTAGTGCCCTGGTATAGATTGGCAACCTCTCCTTGCACCCCCTCTTCATGGTCATTGAGTGCTCCTAACATGGTTTATTCCTGGCCCAAATCAGTCTCCAGTGTCCCTAGACCTCCCTGTCTGTCTCCCTAATATAGTTGGGCTAGACAAATGACTTGAGGTGACTTTCTGGATTTCCCATCAGGATTTGTATTTTGTACATCTGTTTAGAGAATTTTTGCAAATGGAGCTCACTATACTACTTTCAATTGCTTTACCATAACTTGACTCCAACCATTGTAAAGTGCTTTGAAAAGCTTAAAGCACTACATAAATGGTAGCTATTATTGTTAACATCATCATCATTGTCACTATCATTAATTTCCATCCTGAAATGCCTTTGCGTTAGTTTTGCTTAGTTGGGGTTCTTGCCAACCTTTTTAAAACTAGTTTAACCTTTCTCTCTGTTTCATAAAATGATGATGCTCGCAACCTTTCTATCATTCTTTTCTGTAAATTTTTACAAATGAGTTAATCTTCTAAACTACTGTATCTTTGTATGTCATAGTAAGCATCAAATAAGTCAATGTTTGCTAACAAAGGCATTTTGTAGGTTCTTTTGGTCTCCTCATAGCAATGGATTCATGTTGGTTAAAATTCTGCATGAAATTATTAACCTTATCCATGTGAGTGACTTGGGATCATTAAAAGTACTGTATAGTTTTACAGATACAATCTAGCTCAGCATTTTCCCCTTCCTCAAGGATGCACCCAGCTCATTATCCATCTGTAGCATTTGTCCCACCCATCCATGTTGATCGACTAATTTGACTGGCTTTCTTTCCCATGGCATGTCATCATCTGAGTTTTTAATTTTGCACTTATTCTTGTTTCACTATGGATGCCACTAAGGAACTTTCAGGAAGTTTCCATTTTTATGAAGTTTCAAGATCAATACAATAGATATGATATCTCCAGCCAGTAGGAACATCTTGAAAGTCCCACCACTGACTAGGAGTCCTTTTCTTTAGACTTCGCATAAAGCTTAAGGAAATAACGTCTAATAGGGCAAACAATTGTTGGTGGGGAGTCACATAACCTGAGAGTTCCGGTTCTGGCATTATTACTATCTGGGAGACTTTGGGCAAGTCACTTTTCTTCAGCAGGTCTCAGTTGCTTCATTTATAAAATGAAAAGATTAGATAAGATGACCTCTAAGGTTCCTTTCAGCAATAAACCTATAATATTATATCCTTTTCTTTCCCTATCCTATTTGCATCATCAATAACTTGCTTATATAGGTCAAGATTTAATTGTTTTAATTGCACATCATTTTCTCACATTTCTTGTCCTAGCCTTATACTAATTTTTACTTTTAGCACATCCATATGGTCTATTGTCTGTACATAAACAACTAGTTCAAAAATAATTCTAACAACAGTAAAGAAGAATATTTTGTCCATTAAAATATAATCAATTTCATCTTTTGTGATGTTATTTAATGTTCACCATGTTCAGTAGCTGCCAATTTTCCCCCTAGGGATGTACTCGAGGATTCTGTGTAATCTACAGATCTCTGGCTTGCGTCTTTCTTTAATTCTTAGCCATATTTTCCAATACATCCCATAACATCCTCTTCTTTTTCCACCTTTTCTTTGAAGTTGCTGAGTATGTAAGTGTATGGTAATTTCATTTCAAGGGTCTTTCTGAGTTCTTTGTAATTATCCACCACTTCATCCTCCTTGACATATATTTGTGCATAGGCTCCTATTATTTCAATGATGGTCTTCTTCAGTGATACTTATCATGAGTAATGCAAAATAAGATGGTCACGTGTTCCATGAAAGGTTTCTTGATGGCTTTGGGCATTTGGTGAAACTAATTCCATCCATTTTTTTATTGACTTCTCCAAGGAGAACCTGCAAACTATTTTTCTATCTAATTGTGACTTCGTTTTTTCATCTGTTTTCATTTATATAAAAATGCTATGACAGATATCATTAGTTTCTCCAGTAGGATGTACACTCATTCACTTGGTGGGGGAAGGGGGTGGAATTACACATTTTATACTGTACTAAGAGGTAAGTTAAAGTCATAGGTGCTTTGAAAAGTACGTCATTCTCAGCACTGTCTGCTCCTTCCTCGGCTACTCTGCTATCACCAGAGCATAGATAGGGGAAACCCAAATATAGGGGCATTTTATGAGACCCCGGAAAATCAGAAACAAAAGTTAAAAAGTCAGTGTCCTTCCAGAGATTGCATACTACTGAGGGATACAAAATATAAACAAATTACATAAAAGATAATTCAAGAAAGGAGAGAAAACTGACGATTAAGAAAATTAACAATTAAGGGGATGGGGGAAGTTCCATAATACTTGGACACAACTGAAACAGCTGAACAGCAGCCAAGTTACATAGCTAAATAGTGGCAAAGCTTGGACTAAATCTAATTCTCCTGATTTCTCTTCTAGGGCTTTTTCTACTAAAGCACCTGGAGAGATGTGGGTATCAGCCACGTTCCAGGCTTTTCTCCATCTGCTAAAGGCAATCTATGGTCAAACAACTTATTCTGTCCCTTGTCATAGACCACACTAGGTTCTTAAGTCAGTCTAAAGGTATGTAGGTATGTACCAATCAAATCTCTCTGCTAGTGCCCCTGGCCCCTGGCCACTCCCTTCATGTTGCCATTTAAAAGCTTTTACTTAAAGGGTCACTATCTTAGCAAATAGTTTAACTGGATTAATAAAAGTTAGCAAAAGCAGAAGCACTATTTTTACCTCTCTATCACTTCTCATCCCTTTGAAATCTTAAAATTAGAGCATTCTGCTCTCTCCAAGGTTAGAAATGATCTTCCAATTGCCTAATCCAACGGCTTCTTCTCAGTCCTCTTTTTTGACCCTATGCAGTATGATAGCATTAAATTGTCCCCTTCCTCAGGATACTCTCTCTTCTCCCTCACTTTCCACTATTCTCCTGGTTTTACTGCTATAGATAAGAATAATTCTCAGTTTCTTCTTCCTGATCATCAACCATTACCCACCCTATATGTGTGAACATACCCATACCTTGATGCTGAGTTCACTTCTCTTTGTTCTCCAGATTGTCTCTTAGGTACATCAGTTTCTATAGATCCAACTACCATCTCTATGAAGATGACACCCCAATCTAAAAAAATTCACTTCCCCCTCTCTCCTGAACTCCTGAACTGCATCACCAGCTGCCTGCTGGACATTTCAACCTGAATGTCTTTAGGTATCTCAATCTCAATACATCTAGTTAAGCTTGAATTCCTAGGAATTTCCCATTCCAAAGAAATCACAGGCCAGTCTCCACCCTTTTCCTGCTTCCCCTCCAAAGAAATATGGTGTGAACTTGCTAAGGGAGAATCCTAATGTCTAGGATTTATAATATGGTTGGAAAGAAAAGGTATACACAAGAAACCATTCAAAAGCAATTAAAAGAAGATTCTTAAAGTCATGAATGTATAAATATTTATAGAGTCTTTCATCAGAGAAGTTTGGTGAGCACTCTCATGAAGTATTGTGATGGGTTCTGTGGGGGATACCAAACAAATGTTAAAAATCAGCCCTATTCTCAAAGAGTTTACAATCAATTTAAGAGATAAGACTGGAATTTGTGATACAGGAAGAAAGGAAATACAGTCATATTCTACAATATACCTTGGGTTTTAGGAGAGCAAATTTCAAAGAGTACAGAGAATGGAGAGGTAGAATCCCATGGCCTAAACTTCTGTTGGGGAAGTCAGCCTAGGAGGGATGTAAACCTCTCAAGAATAAAATTCTGAAGACGCAAAGAAACAATTCTGATGAAGAAAAGTGTGGGAACTGCCTAGGATACTGATATGGATGCTCAGGGAATTTATCAAGCAACTTTCATTTTTAAAAGACACATAAAAAGTATGGAAGTGAGGGTAGTTAACAAAGAAAAATACAAAAGCGCAGTATGACCTTTAGGAGTAGTGGCAGGGCCCAAGAAGAGGATCCAAGAGGGGTTAAGAGCATTTCTTAGTGAAAGGTAGGATAATAACAACTGGGATATATATATATATATATATATATATATATATATATATATATATATATATACACAGACTATATATATACATATATAGCAAAGTAATATCTCATTTTATCCTCATAACAATCCTGAGATGAAGTTATTATTATCTCCATTTTACAGATGACAAAATTGAGGCAGACAAAAGTTAAATGAATTGCCCAGGATCACACAGATGGTAAGTATGTGGGGCCATTTCCAATTTCAGTACTCTTTCCATTGCACCAGCTAATTGCTGTGTGTGTGTTTGTGTGTACACACATAAATACATACATACATAAAATTCATGGGGCAATTATAGTGGACAAGAGGGAGAATCAAAGTTGCTTAACTCATATTATTTTATCTGCTAAAAAGGGAAAAATAAAAATTTCTATTAGAGGGAGGAGTTATTAACTTGGAGTCCACAAATTTTAAAAAACAAAATACAACATGTTTTGATAAAATAATAATATTTTAATACATGGCAATTGGTTTCCTTTGTAATTGTATATGATTTCATATTACTTATGTAAAAACTTTCTATCAGAATGACAGACACTTGGAATCTCTGCTACTGGAGAGGCTGAGATTGGTAGATATCTTGAGCTTTGTAGCTCTGAGATGTATAGGATTAAAGTGATCAAGTATCTGCTTTCTGGCACCAATCCGTGGAATCCCCAGGAGCAGGGGGCCACCAGGCTACCTAATGAGGGGTAAACCAGTTCAGGTCAGAAATGGAAGAGGTCAAAGCTTCTATGCAAATCAATAGTGGGATTAGGCCCATGAGTGTCTGCTACACTTCTAACCTGTGTGAGATGGGAAGACCGAATCTCAAAAATCATTAAATTATGTTAAATTAAAACATTTTGAGAGTACAAAGGCACAGAAGGAAGAACATGTTGAGATACATAGTTCAAAGAAAAATTTTTGTCAAATATTTCTTGATCTGTTCATTTCTATGTTCACCTTTGTAGAAAGGGCATAGTGTTAGTCATAACCCTCAAGGGGAGCAAATTTTGATACCTCACTCTTTTCAGTACGAGTCATGTCAGTACAATTCATCTCATTGTGCCATGGGAGAACATGTGTTCCATGGATGGAACTGGTAGGGCTCCTCCTAAATTCTCCTTTGCACTAAGAGGACCAGTCAATCGGTGGTCACCAGGAGAAGAAACCCCTACCTTTCCCCATATGTAAAGAAATGAGGGCAATTTCTGCTCCTGCCTACTTCCCATACAAAGTATGTGTGCATGTATAGTTTGCCACAGTGATGGGAAAGGAAGGTGGATAAGAAATAAAGATCATTAAAAATGTGATCAGTCCAAGTTTCAGAACTGGCTTACCCAGGTAGATAGGATCACTCAATGTTCTATGATCCCAGTGACCTACAACCCCAATTATTCAAATCAACCTAATTCAGTTCAATTCAATTCACAAAATACTAGCTTAGTACTGGAGAGACTGAGATTGGTAGATATCTTGAGCTCTGTAAATTCTGCGATGTAGTAGGGTTAACTACTGTGTCCAGAGCAGTGATAGACCAGGAGAAATACAAAACATGACTAAAATGAATTCCCTGCTATCATGGGGTCCTGGTAGAGTAGTGGAATAACCTAAAAGTCTGAAGGTCCTTTTAAAATACAAATTATTAAACAGAAGGGGCAATGTAGTGATCCATTAACATCCATTAACACTTGGGGGAGGGGAATTGATTAGCTCATCACATTCACTAACTGAGATGAAGGCCATAAGGGACTACACACAGGGCAGGTAAATTTAATAAAGAAAAGTTTAATATCCAAGTCAGAAGTGGGAATGTACATGTATGTATGTGTTTCTTTGACTAAGATCTTCATATATACAAATATATGTAAGCATGTATGTATGTATGTATCAACAAAGTGTCCTGAAAAGATAAAAGGAGCTTGTCAATGGTGGAAAAGAAGAACATTTAAAATAAACATTGCCTATTTCAGAAATCTGCTTAAGGCACACCCTGCCACTAGTAGACTTTTGTCTGAAACCCCTCAATAAGGGAAAGATTCACTAAGATTTCATGTCAGATGGTGCAAGGAGCTATAAGAGAATAGTGTTGTGAAATCTGAGTTTGAATCCTCATTCTGTCACTTACCGCTCATGTGACCATGGTAATGTCAATTTACCTCAGTGGGTCTTAACTTCCCCATCTGTAAAAATGAAGGAGTTGGAGGAGATAATCAGGCAGATCTTGTGATGCTTGCCCCAACCTCCAGAATTATAGAGTTGCAGTCGCTCCAAAGGACAGGGATTGTCTTCATTTTTGCTTGTATCTGCATCACCAGTGCTCAGTACAATACCTGGCTCATAGGAAGGGTTTAATAAAGGTTTATTAATTGACTGACAATGCACAAAATAGCTGGAGTTTCCTGACCTGGCACCACCAGAGACCTAGCTGTCCTTATCACACCCATGGGAGCTATAACCATCATATCCCTCTGCCCAACTCATAGAATTCCGGAATTGGAAGAGATCTTATAGGTCTAATTATACCTAAATATATGTCCCCCTATAGTAGCCCTGACAAATGAGTGCACAAACTCTGCTTGAAGACTTCCAAAAGATAACAGCAGGCAACACATTCTATATTTGGACAGCTTTATTGTTAAGAATCACTTTATACAAACTTACACTATATAACAAGATAAGATCAAAATGGGTACATGATTTAGACACAAAGTGTGATACCATAAACATATTAGGATAGCGAGGAATAGTTTACTTGTCAGGTCTGTGAATAAGGAAAGAATTCATGATCAAACAAAAGATAGAGAGATTTACAAGATGGAAAATGGATAATTTCAATTACATGAAATTTAAAAGGTTTTGCACAAACAAAAACAATGCAACCCAGATTAAAGGAAGAGTAGAAAGCTGATGAGGGCCCCATTTATCAAGTAGAGAGAACTGAGTTAAATTTATAAGAATACAAGTCATTTCCCAATTGACAAATGGTCAAAGGATGTGAACTGATAGTTTTCAGAAGAAAACAAAGCTATCTATAGTCATAGGGGAAAAACGTTCTAAACTACTATTGATTAAAGAAATGCAAATTAAAATAACCCTAAAGTACCACTTCATACCTATTAGATTGGCTAATATAACAAAAAGAGAAAATTATGAATGTTGGAAGGGAGATGGAAAAATAGGGAAACTAATGCATTGCTAATGAAATTATGAACTGATCCAACCATTCTGGAGAGCCACCAAAGAGCTAAAATTGTGTGTGCTATTATCCAAAAATGCCACTACTAGATTTGTACCCCAAAGAGGAATAAAAGGGGGAAAGAATTATACAAAAATATTTAGAGCAACTCTTTTTGTGGTAGCAAAGAGTTGGAAATTGAGGGAATATCCATCAACTGGGGAATGGCTCAACATGCTATCATATATGATCAAAATGGAATACTATTATGCTATAAGACATGATGAGAAGAATGATTTCAGAAAAACCTGGGAAGACTTATATGAACTGATGCAAAATGAAGTGAGAAGAATCAGGAAAAGGTTGCGCACAGTAACAGCAATATTGCATGATGTTCAACAGGGAATGACTTAGCTATTCTCAGCAATTCAAAGATACAAGACAATTCCAAAGGATTTATAGTAAAAAATACTATCCACCTCCAGAGAAAAAATCAATAGAGCCTGAATGCCAATTGAAGCATACTGTTTTTTAGGTTCTTTATTTTTCTGTGTGTGGTTTTTGTGGTCTGTTTTCTTTCACAATATGACTAATATGGAAATATGTTTTGCATGACTGCACATGTATAACATATCAAATTGCTTACTGTCTCAGGGAAGGGAGAGAGAAGGAAAGGACAAAGAGAGTCTGGAACTCAAAATTTTAAACAATGAATTTCAAAATTTGTTTTTACTTGTAATTAGGGGAAAATAAAATATTATTCAGAAAATGTCTCCTTACATTGAGAAAAAATGCTGCCCTGATTGTACTTGGTTTTGACTTCTTTTTCTTCAATTCTAGATATCAAATATTAGGAAGAACATTGATAATCTGAAGACTATCCAAAGGAAGGTGACTAGGATAGTGAAGGACCTGTACATCATGCCACATGAGAATCAATTGAAGGCATTGTGAACATTTCATCTAGATGAGAGAAGATGGGTATGTTGGGATAGGGAGGCACTTGATAACTTCAAATACCCTTGCTTTCAAGGTCTGTCATGTAAAAGAAGTATAGCAGTTCTACTCTGACCCAGATAGTAGAACTAGAAGTTATTGGTAGACATTGCCAGTGTAAATCTAAACTTGATGGAAGGAAAAACATCTTCTTAACAATGAGAGCAAACCAAAAGTGGAAGGGGCTGTCTCAGGGGGTTCTTTTCACTACAAAAGGCACTTGTCCAGTGTAGGAGAGTGGAGATTCTTGTTCAGGTACAGACAGAACTAAATAGCCTTCAAATTTCTTTTCAACTCTGACCCTCTGTAATTCTGGAAACATTTCCGTCATTTGTTCCTAGTCCTGTTCTCTGGGGACAAGTAGAACAATCTATTCCCACTTCTGTGTGATGTGTCCTCCAAATACTTGAAAAGAACAATCACTTTGCCCCAAGTGTTTTCTTCTCCAGCATAAACATGCTCAATTGTTTCTGCCATTCATCCTAAGACATTCTCTTACCATCTTATGTTGCCTTACTCTGGGCATGGTATAGCTCTTAATCCTGCTAACCTCTGGTTCCAAGAAGCTGTAGCATGCACAGAGGTCACAGTCCAGGAAAACAATCATGGCAGATGGGCTAAATCAGGTTGAGGGTAACCAACAAATCTCACATCCACCAGTGAGTTAGAGGGGTTCCCTGAAGACTTCTCCCCAGCATACTGGGGAGATGAGAACAATTTGTTCCAATCACCATGAAGGTAACTGAAGCTGGCATTGTGGAATGCATGCCAAGATCATCCGCTGCATCCCAGGCCATCACCAGTTGTCCTGACTTCTGTCTTGCCACTGGACTTTGATGACTCTGGAAGAGGGGGTGAGACGGATGACTTTGTGCAGCTCTGCCTCACTGAAGTTCAATTCATGTGCAAGTCAAGGCATCACCTTATGATATCATTGGGCATTTTAGAAAATGAATAACAGACAACTAACCTATGTTGTCTATTCCAGAAACCAGAATCCTCCTTCAATGATACCGTGAGTGTTCCCCGGCTGTCAAAATTCCAGCCTCCTCCATAACTATCCACTGGAGAACAGTCTTTTAAGAGCTGTGGCCTTAGAATTATGATCACATATTTTATATGTATATATATTAATCATATAATGATTATATGATTATATATACTATTATGATTATATTCAGTTCCTAAAAAACTTTGTGGGCTCAGCTAGCTTGGGAACCCCCAATAGCATCCTTTACAATTCTTTTTATGGAGAAATGAATTCCAAATTCTAGATATCATGTTAAACTTTGGTCCACAATTCATTGATAATATGGAGACTTCCTGTTCAGGTTTATGTACTAATTTAATTAACAAATATTCATTCATCACCCCTTATGTGCTTTGCATTGTGCTAATGTTAGAAAATATAGAGTGCCTTTGGAAATACAAAGTCTTCTCCAGTTCTTACCTCACAGATTATACAATCTATTGGGTGATAAACCAAGTTCGCAGATAATTACAATACAAATTAGATTATAAGCCCACGAAAGAAACATATCTGTTGGACTTTACAAAGTAAATGGACTTTAACATTGGTCGGATCACGTCTAGGCTTGAACAAAGATGTCACAATTCAACATCTCAACAAATGTATGTTTTTTTAAAAAATATTCAAGACATTCTATTAGTGTTCAGCATAAAAAAATCTCACATCCACTTGTAGGAAAATCCCACAGCTGAGGATACTTAGAACTATGATTATGGATGACGGGATCATGATTTTAGAGATGGAAGGGGCCTTAGAGACCATCTGGTCAATCTCTTTAATTTCACAAAGGATAAAATTGATGTCTAGAAAGGTTAATTGATGTATCCAAAGTGATTCAGGTACTGAGTAGCAGTGCTGAGTAAGTAGGTCAAGAGAAAATAAAATAGTATAGAGTCTATACTTTCATTAAAAGGATTTGTTCTATAAAATTTGGATTCCATCAAAAGGCCATATTTAAGGGTCTAAAAGGCCATATGTAGCCTCAAGGCCACAGGTTCTCACCCTCAGTATAATCATGTAAAACCAGTTACTCTTTGACAATTAACTTTGAGTCTTGATTGAGATGTGATAATTTTGATAAATACAAAGGCCAACAAAGGAGAAGAGACATTTGTTGAGAACTCATGGGAAGTATATGAGAGAATTTGACAAGGAAGAAGTTTTTATTGAACCTGGGAAGAATGTTAGGAAGTATTAGATAAATACCGTAGTGACTCAAAAAATGAGCAGGAACCTTGCTATATAATATATTCAATCATGACACTAGGCCAAAAATCTGAATATTTATCTATCTAAAGAGAGACAGAGAAAGACAAAAACAGAGAGACAGAGAGAGACAGAGAGAGACATACAGAGAACTATACATACACAGAGATACACACATGTATTTGTGATGGTTGTCCTTCATTATCGAAGGGGAGCAAAATGACATCACTATGATAAAGCCAAGTTTCAATCTGTCCACCTGTGGCTGATCAGACCAACATGAGCTCAGAATGTTTTACCACACATATATGTACACAGTATAGAAAGTTATTTTTTCTTCTAGTCTTAAGGGGATAAACTAAGTGACCTAATAGGTGCTTTCCATTTTTTATTTCTATGACTAGCATAGCAATGACAGTTTTAGCTCCTAGGAAAAATACCAGTTTTTCAGTGTACCTATATCACACTTAACTTATACCAGTGACTGGTGATTTTTATTTTCATCAGTGTTCACTATGTTAAACAATTTTCACTTGCTACGTGTTCACTGAGCATTGTCTACACATGGTTCTACTATTACAAACGTATATTTGTGTGTATATTTTGAAAAAAGAAGCTCATACCTGATTCATTGATTCCCTGTCCCTTGCATCTAATATGTACATGATAAAAATGTTTTATTTTAGTGGAAATAACAATGTGGTTAGAAGCGGCTGGTTGAAAATTGGTTCCATGAATATTTCAATAAGGAAAGTATTATGAGTATCTTATGTGATTTACCTTAAATGATAAGTATATGTCTTGGGAAAAACATATAATTTCCTTTAGATAAAACATTATCAATATCACTTGGCTCAGCTATGAACATTATTCTTATGCCTTTTTAGTAGAAAAGACTCTCATAAAGACAATACTAATTTCCTTATGATGGGAATAAGTTGAAATTACTATGTAAGGATATTCAGTATAATCAATATAGAAATACTTATCCTAGTTTTATTAGAATGCAAAGCTTTTTCTTGATGGTCAGGAAATTATCCCAGTCAAATAAAGTACAGGTCAAATTCTATTACCATGATGTTCAAGAGATTTTCCATTATTTGACATATATTTTATCCAATCAAATATCGCTTCTGATGAATGGACCTGTTCTGACCCCACAGGAGTCCACATATCATAGATTTAGAACTGGTAAATACCTCAGAAATGATGTAGTAAAAACATTCATATTTTACAGAGGAAAGAACTGAGCTCCCGAGAAGTTAAGTGACTTTCCCAAGTCCCACAAGTAGTTAATGAAGGAATTGGAATTTGAACCCAAATCTTTAATATAAATTCAGCACAGAAGTGCACATGACAATTTCATAAGCAAATGGAAATAATGAATTGGTTAGAACTGGATCCTGAGCAAACTCCATGCGCCTGACCTGATATAAACTACCCTTTGTACAAACCTGACTGTTTATTGATTCTCACCTGGCAGTTCCACTTTTCATCTCCCCACTCATGACTAGAATTTCCACTGTTTCATTTTAACTTGTTCTGCACCCTATTTTTCTTGTACTTTATCCATAGACCCTGCACATCTTCATGAATGATTTCCCTTTGCTTTAACAGTTATTCTGCATTGTCTTCTGCAAATGTTGAGCCTAGGAGGAAGAGACTGAAGCAGAAAGACAAGAAGGAAGTCGTTGCATGAAATATGATTTGCTGAGAGTGAAGACAAGAGAAAGGAAGAATGAAAGGTAGTTAGAAGCTGGAATGCCACTTAAGATATTCCGTTGATAATGACTGAGGGCAGATTTTCATTCTAACTGTATCAGGTCTTTGTCAGTAATCTGGTAATTATGGATCAAAGGAAACTGAGCAAAGTAGCATCATGTTGTGTGGAAAGGAAGGAATTCTACCTCCTCACAAATAAAGACTTTTTTACTCATGAGTACCTATACTTCTAGTATAGCAAATGGGCACGGCGGTCAGTCATATAAGTTAGCCATAGGAGTTATCAATAGGAATGACAGAAAGCCAGGGAAACCCATTCCAAAAAATGTGGAGAGTAAGGGGAGTTTTGCAAGTGAACTGCAAAAAGCATGTTATGGTTGTGTTTCTGTCAGTAGCAAATAACAGTGCTGGATGAATTATATATGAATGAAGTACAGATTGGTCTTCTCACTAGGAGGTGAAAAGACTTGAAGACCATTTCTTTCCTCTATAGGCCATATAAAAGAATGAAGTATTTCTTGAAAGATTGGAAGAAGCCTTTGTAAGGGATAATGAAGAAGAAAAATACTATGAAAAGATAAAGGGGAATATGGACCCATGTGAGAATGTTGGAAAAAAAGAAGAGAAGGAGCACATCATATTTAGACCCATTTAACAGCAATGAATCTCCTGTCATGGAGATTATATCTAAATTGTATGAGATGGAAAGCAGGTATTCATGCTTCAAGGAAAGATGGTATATGGCTGATACCGGCATGTGTTTAGTTTGACTATACATATTTGTTTTTCTTTTCTTTACTATGGGGAAAGTGTGGGAGAGAAAATAAATGCTTATTAATTAAAAATTATTAAAAAAGCAAAAATGACATGGATTCAAGGATATCCCCAGAAGGCATCCAGTACTGGCAAGAAGTAGAGTGAAGAGTGGTGCTTACTAAGTCCTTGCTGAGAGCTACTGAATGCCAGTATGTCAGAGAGTTATATGTCAAAGTGGCATGGCCATTAGAGCAGTCTATTTACTGTCTTTCCAAATTATCTATATGGTGTAAGACAGAGAGCTTCCTGGGATCTGTCCAATCAAGTGCCCGCTGGCCATTCTTGGTGATTCATGTGAAGAGAAATTATATCATCCTAGAGAATATTAGTAGAGACTAATGTTCTGGCCAGAAAAAAAACAAGTTTAAAAACCTGATGACCTTAGGGATGAAGGTAGTGACAATGAAACTCTTTTTGAAGGTAAGGAGTTCAGAAGAGAAAGGCAGAATTGAGAAATTAATATCTCTAAACACATATCAACTAAAAGGAAAAATAACCAATTAATTAGGGATGTAAGTAAAAATTACAAAGTAAGACATTAAAAATCTAACTACACACAAAAATGGAAATCCTGAAAAATCAAAGGAGAGATAAATAATTTTAAACTGAATTTGTAAATAGAACTGGGAATTTGTTTATTAGTAGTAACATAGGATAAATCATTTGCTGATCTGATTTTTTTTTTGAGAAAAGAGGAAAACCAGTTTTTTGTATCAAAGATGAAGGTATCAAAAGTTATCAAAGATGAAAAGGGAAGATTTGTATCAATTAAAGGAAAATAAAAGAGGTTAACAAATTCAATAAATAGCCTTTTATAACACTTTAAGGTTTGCAGAGTGTTTTGCATATATTATCTCATTTCATCCTCACAACAACCCTATGATGTTAATGCTATTAACAATCTGATTTTACAGATAAGAAAACTGAGGTTGAGAGATGTTAAGTGATTTATTCAATGCCATATAGCTAGTATCTGAGACAAGTATTAAAATCTGGTCCTTCTGATTCCAACTGCACCATTCTATCCCACTGTGCTACCTAACTGGCTCCAATTGTATCCCAAGAAAATCAAATATTTGAATGAAATTGATGAATATTTACAGAAGTATAAAATAGTAAGATCATATAAGGGATGGAGAATTCAAATAGCCCAAATTTTTCCCAAAAAACAAACAACCCCAGGACCAGATAGATTTATACATGAATTCTAATAAACATTCAAAGAATAATTAATTTCAAAATTATATAAACTATTTTTAAGAATAAGAATAGAAAGAATGCTTTAGAATAAATAATATCTTCTATGAAGCAAATTTTTTTTTATACCTCAACCAGAGGAAAAGAAAACAGCATGAATACTATGGACCAGTGTCCCTAATGAATATCAATGTAAAAAAAAAATGAAATGAAATGTTGGCAAAAAAGATAATTAGTTTACTATTTTTAAAAACTAGAAGCAATCAATTCAGGGGGAAAGCTTTTGACAAGATACTCTGTCAAAAGGGGAAAAAGCATAGGAATGAATGGGTCTGTTCTCAAAATATTAAATTTTATCTATATAAAGTTAAAAGCCAACATTACACATAAAAGGAAAATGTTAGATCCCTTTCTAATAACATTAGGGGTAAAACAAGAAGGTCTAATATGTGATTCTGTTTTAAATATACTATTATAATAAGATAAGAAAAAGAAATCAGGAAATAAGCAGAGACAAAGTGGAAACAAAATTATCACTTTTTTTACTTTCTACTTACAAAATTCTGAAGATTCAAATAACTGAAATCAAAATTTTAGCATGGCAGAAAGATATAAAATAAGTCCAAATAAATCTTCAACTCCTCCATCTATTATAAATAAAACACAGCAAGAAGACTTAATTATGTAAATATAAACACAATATATATAAATATAAACAAAATATATATGTAAATAAGTTATATAAATGTAACTCCAATGTAAATACAGAACGTATAAAATTCCAGGTAAGAAACATGTAGGAATAATATGACTTTAACTTCGAACACTATTTACATATACAGAGGAAGACAAATAATTGGAGAGTTATTAATCACTCTAGGTTAAGCTATATCAATATAAATGACATATAATAAATAAGCTATACCAACTACAAATGACATCACCTAAATTAATTTATTGATTCCATTCAATATCAATCAATCTACCAACAGATTACTTTGGAAAGACAGATAAATCATAATAGATTTCCTTTGGAGGAATAAAAGTTCAAAAATCTCCTAGGAAATAATGGTGGAAAGTAAGAAAGAAGTACCAGATCTGAAACTACACTGCAAAGCAATAGTCATCAAAATAATGTTAGTAATTTTAAAATACAGAGATCAATCAGTTGAACAGTTTAGGTACAACAAGTGTAGAAGAAAATGAGCATATGACAATATGTTAATGTGCTACAACAAAAACAATAGCTAATATTTATATAGTAATGACCATGTGCCATGCACTGTGCTAAGCACTTAGCAATTATCTAATTTTATCCTTACAACAACCCTGGGTGGTGGATACTGTTATTATCCCCATTTTACAGATAAGGAAACAGAGGCAAGAAGCAATTAAGTGACTTCCTCAGAGTCAGCTAGTAAATATCTGAGGGCAGATTTGAACTCAGTTTTCCTGACTCCAGACTCAGCACTTGAACTACTATGCCATTCAGCTGCCTCAAAAGACTCCTTCTACTGGAATAAGTACTCTTTATTCAACAAAAAATGCTAGTAACATTAAAAAGTAGTTTGTCAGAAATTACATTTAGTCCAATATCTCATACTATATACCATAACGGTGTCAAATGGATGTATTACATATATAGATATACACATACATATATATATAGATATGTGCATGCATATACAGTCACATCATGAACAAATTAGAGAAACATATATGTAAAATATATGTCATGAACTCATCCCGTGTCCATTGTGGCAAAAAAAAAGTGTGTGTGTGGAGTGTATGCGTGTAGATACCAAACAGGTACCTGTTAATGAGGCTCATAGGAAATAAAATGGACAATTATGATTATATAATATTGAAAAGCTTTTACACACACGTACACACACACATACACACACACCAATGCAATTAGAAGAGAAATAATTAAGTACTTCTACTTTGCAGAAAGCTTATCTGATTAATGAAAAGAATGAGTTATTCCCCAGTAGTTATGCAATACCTCCCAATAAGTTTCAACTAACATCTCACCTCCAAAAAAAATTAACCCCAATTTATTCTATATGTATATATGTGTGTATCTTGCCTGTACATAGCTGTTTGTTGTTTCCCCTATTACAACATAAACCACTTGAAGACAGTAACTGTTTTGTTTTGTTTTCACCTTTATATTCCTAATATTTAGCACAGTGTCCAGGAAGTATCACTACTTAGCACATGCAAGATTATCAACTGCCTAGATAAACAGTTAAAGAATATCAACAGGCATTTATCAAGAGAAAAACTATCAGAACTGTCCAGAGACATTGGGGGAAAAAATGCTCCAAATTACCAATAATTAGATAAAGGAAAATTAATACAACTTTGAGGTTCGACCTCATATGCATCAGACTAGTAAAGATGGCCAAAAGAGAAAACAGTTTTTGGAGGACCAGAGAGAAGTCATGAAGTTTAATGCAGTAGAGTCCAACTCAAAAAAAAATAGATTCCTGTGGACAGCATATTGACTTAAAAAACCACAAAATAACATTATCTATGTTATATTGCATTTTAGTTATTTTGTAAAGTTTCCCAATTAATCTGGTTCTGGCCATACAGAGGAGTTCAGCAGCCAGAGTTTGACATGTCTACACTAGAGCACTATTAGTAGAACTGTGTATTTATCTAACAGTTGTGGGAAGCAATTTGGAACTATATCCAAAGAGTCATTAAACTCTACATACCCTTTGAACTAGAAATGTCACTGCCATTTTTATAACACAATAGGGAAAAAAAGAAAAAAGCAAAGCATCATAAAAACAAATACATGTGTGTATATATACACATATATACGTATGTGTGCATATGTATATATGGCAACACTTTTCTTACAACAAAGAAATAGAAAGTTTATTGTTCACTCATTTCCATTGTGTCCAACTCTTTGTTTCTCCATCTGAGGCTTTCTTGGCAAAAATACTGGAGCAGTTTGTCCTCTAGCTCATTTTACAGATGAAGAAACTGAGGCAGAGTTAAGTGACTTGCCTAGCATCTCACATCTACTGTCTGAAGCCACATTTGAGCTCACAAAGATGAACCTTCCTGATTCCAGGTCTCTCATTCTATCTATTCTATCGTATCCATTCCATTTGGAAAATGTAAAATGGATGCCTATCAATTGGGAAATGATTGAATAAATAATGGCAGGGGAATTTAATGAAAAATGACTGCACTGGAAGCATTGACAAAAGGAATAGTTTCATAGAAACCTGGGAAGATCTTTATGAATGAGTGAAATTACCAAAAGAATAATTTATAGAATAATTACAAAATTTTAAAGAAACTTTGAAAAGACAAAAGAGTTCATCAATGTAATGATCAGCCATGATGTCAGCAAATGAAGAAAATGCTAATCCTACCACCTGAAAAAGAAGTGTAGTCAAGGTGTACATTGATAAAGACTTTTTTTACATGCCCTATGTATGAATGTGCTTTGCTTGATTATATTTCTTATAAGATTGTTTGCTTTTTAAGAGGGGGAGTCATTTAAAGGGGAGAGGAGGAAAAAAGATGTTAGTGATGCAAAAAGAAAGGAGAAAAGAGGGTCACTAGGATTTTCAAAAGAAAATGAACATAAAACAGAACAGAAGAATGTTTAGGAGACACAGACAAGCAGGAGAGCTTTGAAACTAATATATAGTCTTTATTATCTTTAATTATTTTGAAAAGTAAAGCAAACTGTATATAACTGAGATGCAAAACCCTCAAACCTGAGTCTAATCATCTACTAAAAAAAAGAATATTCAACAAAAAGAGGTATTTGAGACTTTCCTTCCCCTCTTGAAAGAAGAAAGGGAGGAAGGAAGGAAGGAAGGAAGGAAGGAAGGAAGGAAGGAAGGAAGGAAGGAAGGAAGGAAGGAAGGAAGGAAGGAAGGAAGGAAGGAAGGAAGGAAAGAAGGAAGGAAGGAAGGAAGGAAGGAAGGGAGGGAGGGAGGGAGGGAGGAAGGAAGGAAAGGAGGGAGGGAGGGAGAAGTGAAAAGATTATTATGTTGGTAAATACTTCAAACACAAAGGTACAACGAAGATTTTTTTTAAACTACAATTTTCAAGACAAAGTAATGACATTAATTACTGCTACTACCTCACATAATTATTATGAAGACCAAATGTGAATATATTTATCAAATGCTTAGAACAGAGCTTGGCACATTATAGACACTTAATAAAAGCTTATTCTCTTCCCTTTTGCCTTGGGCTGAAGAGTTTTTCCATCATGGCCCCTATATGGGGTTGTGTCCCACAGTTTAAGAAGAGCCGAAGGGTCGCAAGTGGAAAAAGCTTAAGAAACCCTGCATAGCACAGTAGACAATATGACTACATGATAAAATCCCACCTTCCATAGAAATTCTTCCCCAACTTCTCTGAATTCCAAAGTTTTCCTCGTTAATTATTTTCTGTGTATGCTGTATATACCCAGCTTTGTGTGTGTGTGTGTGTGTGTGTGTGTGTGTGTGTATGTTTGCATGTTGTTTCCCCCATTAGATTGCAAGCTCCTTGAGGGCAAGGACTATCTTTGGCTTCTTTTTGTATCCATGTTTAGCACAGTGCTTAGTACATAGTAGGTTTTTAACAAAGATTTATTGCTTGTTCCTTTTTGTGAGAAATGCAGTTCTATGGATACCCAAACAAAAAAAGAAGAGGTACCATCAAAAGATAAAAGACACCCAAAGGGAAAAAGATTTAAGAACAGCTCAAAGAATCATGAGAACAAAATTTACTATGCATCAAGTAGCTCCCAAAAAAGCATCAGCTGCAATCATGCTACCCTGCAAAGCAAAAATTAAAATTCATAATATCAGGATAAACTGGGAATTTAAAACTATATTATGCTTAAAGGAACCATAGACAGTGAATCAATATTAGTACTAAGTATATTCTTCTAATGGCTTATGATCTAAATTTAACTGAATTTTCTAAAGGTAAAGATAGTAGCACATTAACTACAGAAGATTTTACTGTTCTCTCAGAGATGAACAGATCTAGCAATAAGATAAACAAATAGGAAAATACAGAACTGAATAGACTCTTGGAGAATTTAGGCTGAATGACAAGGCATATTCTTAATGTAAACATTAAAGAGTACAGATAGTTCTCAGCACCATGTGAGATATTCACAAAAAAATAAATAAATCTAGTGATTCAACACATAAAAATTAGACATAGATTTTTTTAAAGCAGAAAGACTAAGTTCATCTTTTATAAATAATAACATAATAAAAATGGTAATAATTGAAGCTTAACAATGACATTGTGAATTCCAAACTTTGTTAAAGAATAAATCATAGAAACAGTTAATAACTCTAAGAAAGAGGAGAATGATGATAATAATGAGATAACACACCAAAATTTCTACAATTTTTTGGGGGTGGGGATTATAATTTTGAGAATATACAAATAGAAAAGATCAGATTAATGAATTAAATATGTGATTTAAAATAAACCTCAAATAAGCACAGAAGGGAAACCTTGGAAATTTAAGGAGAAATTACTCAAATAGAAAACAAAAGGAAAGTGAAATTCATAAAATTGGTTAATACAAAAAAGTTTACTTCTTTAAAAACTAACAAAATCAATAAATCTTAGCTACTCTTAATCAAAAAGGAAAAAATCAAATTACTGAAATAAAAACTAAACAAGTCAAAATAAAAACAAATGGAAAAGAAATAATAATTATTAGAGTATATTGCATGTAGTTTTTGCGAGTAAAATTTAGAATTTAAAAGAAATGGAGGCTCATATACAAAAATAACTAAATTAAGATATAATAAATGCCTTAAATAGAAAAATCTCAGTGAAATTAAACTAGCTACAAAGTAATTTTAAAGAAAAAATTGTCCAGATGGATTTACAGATGAATCCTATCAAAAATTTAAAGAGCGAATAATATCTTAACTATACAAATTAGGAAACATTCCATCCAATTCCTGTTGAGAGTCAAGTATGCCCATAATCCCTACACCAAGGAAAGAAAAAGAACTACAGAGTAATACTATTAATAGATATTTATGAAAAAATAAATAAAATCCCGACAAAAACAATGTAACAACATAAAAAAGAAATTATTCACTGTGAACAAGTTAGATTTACAGTAGGAAGGCAAGGATGAACAATGACAATTAAAATAATTTAAAATGAAAACATCCCAAAATGATATAATTATGTCAATGGATGCAAAAAAAGAATTCTTCACAAAATATAGGCTTCATTTATAAAATTAAGTAGAAAAAGGTACAGGCCTAAAACCAAATGCTAGCATTATTTAACATATAAAAATACTATAAACTTCTCCATTTCCCTACTGTTATTTGACATCATTCTAGAAATACTAGAGATAGCAATACAAGAGAAAAAAATTAAAGATATAAATATAAGCTAAGAGGAGTCCAAGTTGAAATGATGTTTTACTTATAAAACCCCAAAGAACTAAGAAAGAAACTAAAAGAGATGACTAATAACTTAGCAAAGTAATAGAATACAAAGTAAACCTCTTTAAAAAAACAAGCTTTTCTGCTTAGCAATTTTAAAAAAATCTATGAGGAAATAATAGAAAGAAAAACCCCACTCAAAATAGCCACAAAATGTACAAAATTCCTGATTATTAATCTATAGAGGAATATCTATCAATCTATTCAAGATATATAAATACAATTGTAAAATATTGTTTAAATAAAGTATTTTAAACACTTTTAAATAAAGTATTTTAAAATAGAGAAATATTAGTTGTCTACCATTGGGTTACAGCAAAATAATAAAAATAATTGTATTACCTAAATTCATTTATATACTATATGTATTATATGCTTTATGGCCTATACCTATCAAACTACTAAGAAGGTACATTACAAATCTAAAGGGGGAAATAGCAAATTCATTTGGAGGAGTAAAACTTTGAGAATCTAAGGAGAAATCATATAAAAAGCAGAAATTAGCTGTGAATAGCAATTCAAGACCTAAATTATGCCATAAAGTAAAAATATTTAAAGCTACTTAATGTTGGTTAAAAGATTTTAAAAGCAAATTGGTAGAACACACCAGATAAGAAATAAAACACAAATAACTCAATTCAGTAATCCAATATCAATGAACTTCAAAAATTCATGGAAAAATAGAGGAATCCTATGAGACAACAAAATGATAGCATTCCAAGAATGATGGTTGGACCCAGCAGAGTTACTCATTATCCCCCTTTCTACTAAAGATCCTATCTCAGCCATGGTCACATGTATGTTGATCTACTTTGGTCCTGAGGGAATCTAACACCCTAAAAGAAGTATCAGGTTCTTTTTCTCAGGTTCTCTTTACATTCCCACCTTGAGGGTTTGGGAGGAATTATTTAAATCTTACATTTGACTTTTGCTTATCATCTTTCCAAAAGGAGAAAAAGTGAGTAGAAAGACATTCAACATATGTCATAGATCAGATATAGGACAGCTATTTATTTATTTTCTCTACACAAAAGAAATGTTTAATACACACAAGATCTAGAAATACATGTTGACATACTTTTAAAAAGTAGCAGCAGTAACATAACTACACTTATCCTATCCTAGGATTCTGATATTTAAAATATTAAGACAAAATGCAATTTGTAAGACTGCTGAACAGATAGTTTACATTTCATCTTGGCTATAAACTTTCCAAATAATTCCCTTTCAGGTCATTTCTTGGACTCATACTCCTATTGGTGACATCTCCTCCAAGAAGTGCTATAGTTTAAAAAAAAAGTTGACTTTTTCCATTATGTAGTCAACCTTTATTTTAGAGCCCAAGACCTCTAATTTCTTGAACTCAAAAAGCTGCCTCCAAAACTACATATGTCTATTTCAAGATTAGTTCTTTGGACTTGAGGCAAAATGCCATCCCCATCCAGAGAAAGAACTATGAAACTGAAATGCAGAATGAAGCACGCTATTTTCTCTTGTGTTACGTTTTGATTTGGTTTTTCTCATGGTTTCTTCCATTCATTTTAATTCTTCTATGCTACATGGCTAATGTGAAAATATGTTTAATAAGAATGTATGTGTAAAACTAATATAAGATTGCATGCCATCTTGGGGAGGGAAGGGGAGAAAATTTAAAACTTATGGAAGTGACTGCTGAAAACTGAAAACAAATGAATACATTTTTACTGGAAAAAAAATAAAATACAAAGATTAGTCCTTTGCTCCCTATGTTCAGGGAAGTAAACGAGGCAGAAAGGCAGTCAAGGACACCAGTGCCAAAGCTCATCTCACCTAGCCAAGTCCTTGCTCTAGCTGCCATGTGAGAACAACTGTCATGCTGCCATGGTGGCAAAGACCATCTCTTCCTACCTCACAGGAAATTCCTACAAGTTTCATGATGCCCCTTGGATCCCAGAAGAGAACGGTGTATAGGTTCTGGTCACTGAGTCAACAACTCTTACTGTTCAGGGAACAACAATTACTTCATTATCTCAAAAAACTAAGTTTATGTTTGCTCACTATCAGGGAAATCTTCCAGATAATTTGAATTGTACCAAAGTACCCAAAGCTGAATGTCCCAAAAGGTAACGATCTCAGTAAGACAACCATTCTTTTTTTTGTTTCCAGAAACATTGTATAGGGGGTTTCTGATGCTTAAATAATGATAGACAATATGAACCAAGTCATTTCTAAGTGTGAGATCCTGATCTATAAGCTAAACCCACCAAGGACTCTTCCAGGAACCCGGGATTCTATGTCTTTTGTTATTTACAGTTATTGTCCACATGAGTATGACTGAGGCATGCTTGAAATCCTTTCAAACATATCTTCATGTCATGTGTTTCCAAATCAGGACTTCTTACGAGAAACTTTATGTGCATTAAAAGAATATTTCTGTTGAATGAAGCAGTATAACCTGAGGCATATAAATCCAAGAGAGAGTTAAATGTCTATAAAGCATAAATATCAAACAGTTCTATTTAAAAACAGTTATTGTTGAACTACAATGGTTCATGGACAAAAACCTAAATAAACATTTAAAGTATTTATTCAATAAAATTTGAGATTGGTCTTACAATTGATGATTCTTGCACATTCCAGCTCCTTACTGGCTCATTCCCCATTCTTATCAAGGAATCTTAAATTCTGACTTTCTCATTAATGCTCTCTCAACCTTGGAATTTTCTTCATTGAAGGTGCTTATTTTAATTGAGGAAAAAATGTTGTTGAATTGAAAGCATTCTCTTCGGAGTCATACCCAGGCCTAATTTTGATAGCTTTTCTTAAGATGTTGTTTGATAGATAGGTAGGTAGGTAGGTAGATAGATAGATAGATAGATAGATAGATAGATAGATAGATAGATAGATAGATAGATAGATAGATAGATAGATAGATAGATAGATAGACAGACAGATGGACGGACAGAAAATTAGTAAATTCTTGATTCATGATTGTTTATGCTTCTATTTTAAAGGAATTTTTTTAGCTTTGAAAGACTCTAGAACTCTGATCAATGCAAAAACAAACCATAATTCCAAAGGACTGAAGGTAAATCTCATTATCCACTTATTGACAGAGAGATGATAGGCTCTGGACATGGTCCATAAGGAAATTTGTTTCACTTGACTATGAGTATTTGTTAGAAGGGTCTGGATTTTTTTCCTTAATTTGAGGGAGAAAAATAGGAAGGAGAGACAAATTATTGTTTATTAAAAAGGAAAGAATTATGACTGTTGTTTGATGTCTCAAAAACTCTACACTTTGATGATAAAAGTCATTACTGGAAAATGTTGACTAAGTTTAAGGCCCCACTATGAAATATGAGATTGTGAAACTCAAACACATAGGTGTTTATTCATGAATAAAATGCCTTTAATAAAAGCAACATCTCTGTGTAAAAACAAATTGTCTGTCTTAATAATCGATACATAATCAAGAATCTAATTAAGAGGCTTCCTGGTTGTTCTTCCTTGGTATGTGCATTAAACTTGAAAGCCTTTCACTTTTCACATGTGTGCACATGTATGTGCACATTACATATACACATTATATATAGGATAATAAGAGACATGACAGAGCTAGAAAGGACATTCGAAATAATATGGTTCAATTCATTTCTTTAGAATGGATTCTTTAGAAGGATGATTTACTTTATTTTATTTTTTCCATTAAAAATTAATTTATTTTCAGTTTTCAACAATCATTTCCATAATGTACAATCTGCATTATTAAAATATTTCTCCATCACTCTTTTATCACCTGTTCAGTGCTTGGGAACTAACTTGAACTAGCTCCTGTCCATCCCAGATGATACAGAAAGAGAATAGTTTCACCAAGATCACACAAACTAGGAAATAGTAAGACTGTGATTCATATCCAGATCCTTTGACTGAAAGTGTAGTGCTTCCTCCCCTTACATCACAATTAAATAATATTCTACATCAATACACTTTCTATTCCACCAGAAACCAATGCAGCAGAACCAAGAGAACAAGAATTTTCCAGGGATATCTATGATATCCCAACACTGCAATATACTTTTTTTTTTTATTGAAACCTTGACTAGCTACAAAAAACGACTGAGATAAGAGAGTGGATACAGAAAAATCCTTAAACAAACTGTAACATCCAATTTAGTTTTATTAGTAAAAAATGCAATTTAAAAGACAGTAATTTAAAATGTAATTTTAAAAATTAAAATGTAATATAAAGACAAAAAGGTTTATCATCTTTTTTAAAAAATTGAAAGCAAATAATACTTTGTGGCATTATTTTTATGATACATAGTAGAGAAACATTAAAGATATTTCCATTAAAAAATAGACCTAAAATCTAAATGTCCTCTAATATAACTGCTATTTTGACTTTGCTTTTTAAATGTTAGCTATAATAAACAATTACAAGTATAGCTAACATTTTAAAAGCTAAGTCAAAGATAAAATTAGTGTATCAAGCATTGGCAAAGAAGTTGAAAATTTCTATCTTTTCAGAAAATCCATAAAAAATAATTTACTTTTGTATATGACACTAGTAACACACACAGAGGAACAGAAAGAAAATTAACATTGACATAAAAATAGAATATATCAAATATTTAGTTATTGACTAAAAAAAATCCCATTATCACAACTAGGTTGAGCCAATATAGTAAATGTGTATTTCTCAAATTAATTTATAGATTGTTATCATAACAATCAAAATAATAGCACATTTTTGTACAATTAGATTCTTAAAATAATACACTTAATATCAGAAAAAAATGGACAAGAGCCATATCATGGAGAATATTTTTTAAATCACTATTTATACACATAGAATCTCAAAATACCAATATAAAAAAGAAATTGTTAAAGGGAATCTGTCACTCAATTTTAAAAGTAGAAAAATAGAACAATGGTTCAGAACAAAGGATCTAGAATCATAGCTAATCATTCAAAATATATTGATGTTTAATAAAATCAAAACTGTAAAATATTAGGGAAGCAAATCATCGTTCAATAAAAATTATAGGGAAAATATATGTGGTGTAGGAGAAATACAGTAGATCTGCAGTTCATATTACATACTATAAAATATAGTATATATTGATCCAATTGGATCAATGAAGAAGAGAAACTTAAAAATTAAAGACAAGATATATACATATATATATTTGATGATATGAAAATAAAGAAATTTTGCACAACAAAAATCAATGATCCAAAATAAAAATAAATGAAAAACAAATGGGGAAAAAAATTCCCTTAAGTAATCTGAGAAAAAACAGCATATCAAGTTTAAAAGAATCAGATAATTGTAATAAGTGGTTGAAAGAAAGTGAAAAGACAATTCACAAAAAGAGTAACAATTTTTTTAAATTTGAAAAAATTTCTTAAACTCTCTAACAACCACAAAAATACAAATCAAAACAACTACCTTATATCATGAAGTTGCAAAGAATTCAGTGATAGCAAGACTTGTAAGGAATCAGGTGTGCTATTGCACTATTACTTTGATTATGAAATTGATATACTCTTTCAGAGAGAAAAAATCTATTAAAAGGAACAGAGACTATCAACTTCATTTGAAATCAAGAAAAAACTGGAAACAGCCTATATGTTCATTAGGAGGGGGGAATAGCTAAGTAAAACATCATATACAGAAGTAAAGCAATGTGGTATAAAGAAGTAATGGAATATCATCTGTGCCATATAGATAACAAATAGGAAGAATTCAAAGAAAAAATTATAAAAAGAAATCAGAATAAGAACAATATATTTTTTAATTAATGTAAAAATTTTTAATGTAATTAGGAACTATTTAATGAAATAAAGAGCATCAAAATAAACAATGTATATGCTAATAGAGCAACAGAAAAGTAGCAGCAAAATATTTTAAATAAAACAGATGGAAAAAGATGGGAAAGGAAACAGAAAGCAAATAAGCCATACATTTGGAGTTTAAAAAGGCATAAGATGTCATCAGATTAAACTGCCACATTTTAAAAATGAAAAAACTAAGGCCCAGAAACTCTTATGACTCACTTTAATACAGTTAAATACATTTTTGTTTATATAAGATATAGCTGATTGTTTAATTCCATATTTTATTTGATAATTTTGTAAAGATTATTAATGTTTGAAGGAAAAAAATTTTAAGTAATTCAAATAATCTGAAATGCCTTTGACACTGGTCAATAACAGATAAGAGAGGATTGAGGAAAACCAAAAAGAAAAAAAACCCCAAAAACCTATTAAATGAACCAGAATACAAATCATTTAATTTTCTAGGTCAGTTATCTTGAATTGAATTCAGAAATATAACCAAGCTAACATTAGGACATAGACACCCCTTGCTCTAAATTAGTAATGTCCCAAGAAAATGTCCTCAGTATCCCCTAGCTAAAGTTTCTAAGGAATCTTTGAGGACACTCTCAGGTACAGATAAAAATAACTAATTGAAGTATCTCAAAGAAAACAACCTTCTTTTCTCTACCTACCACCAACACAAAACAAGATGAACATCAATTTGTGAAACAAATTGAAAACAAAAGGAGATCAAGTTCGAGGACAAAATTATGATGTCCTACAGTAATTCTGTGTTGGTGATAGTGAAACATCAGGCTATTTGTGTAATTTTTCACTCACTACCCCCAAGCTACCCCCTTGCAGAGTGTTCTCATATACATATGCACACACACACACACAAATGTATATATACATATATACACATATACATATATACATACACAAACATATATACATATAAGCATATACACACATATGTATACATATACATACATATTTTAACAAAATAAATTAAAATTAATGTTTCAAGTTTTTTTGATAATTTTACACCACCGTAAGATAAAGGGAAGACATCCTGTGTTGCCAAACAGTGCTGGTCCACAGAATGTGCCCACCACCTTCTTCTTGGCTGTGAAGCTTGGACCTGCCAGACATCACATTATGTTCCTCGTGAGCCAAACTTCACATTAAGTGTCAAGAAAGCGTTGTTAACAATGAGGCCCTGGAATTCAGACAACTAGCCATCATAGATCTGCTGCACTGAGCATGTGCAGGGAACAGATTAGAGCAGACGCCCAAAGAATTGCAGCAGTGAGCTGGAGTGGAGTGATGACAAGTAGGCAGTGCCAAAGAAGTGCCATAAGGATGCATCTAAAATGTAACTTGAAACAAGGACAACATGGCACTCAGCAATCATAAATGCACTGTGGTTCATTTTGAGTAAAGAGCAAAAAGGCAGACCTGGAAATAGTAACATACCCTCAAAAGCTGGCTGCAGAAGTAAGCCAAAGGACAGTCACTCATTTGTGTGCAGTGTGGGAAGAACTGATGATCTTATGTACTTAATGACAATACCAATGAAAGACCAATGAAAGCTTACATGCATTCTGTGCATAGGTCTGTGTGTGTGTGTGTGTGTGTACACTGAATCTGATTCTAACATCAACTATATTCATTGGATCACATCAAATCATAGAATTTAAAACTGGAAAAAACTTAAAGATAATCTAACCAAATCCCCTCATATTATGGTTCAGAAAATCACACAATCATGTCTTAAAATTTTGAAGGAACCTTCAAGGACTACTTATTTCAACCTGTATCTGAACAATAATTCTTTCTACACCAACCCAAGTAATTATCCAGTCACGACTTGAATATCTTTAGCAAAAGTAAACTGAGAGCCTCCAAGGTAGCCTACAGAACTTTTGAACAGTTCTAATTATCAGAAAGTTTTTCCCAACATCAAGCCTAAATTTTCCTCTCTGAAACTTCCTCCCATTATTCACACATCTGCCCTCTGGCACCAAGTAGAACAAGTGTAATCTCTCTCCTATTTGAAAACCCTTCAAGTACTTGAAGACAGCATTCATGACCTCCTAAGTCTCTTCTCCAGGTTAAACATGCCTAGTTCCATCAAGTCAATCCTCATTCAGCAAGATGTTCAGATCCTTCACAACCCTGGTCACCTTCCTTTGCATGCTCTCTTACTTATGAATTTCCTTCCTAAAAATATGACACCCAAAATACAAAAAAAAAATTTAAAAGAAAAGGGAAAAGAAAGGAATGGAGGGAGGGGAAGGAGGAAGGGAGGGAGAAAGGATGGAGGGATGGAAGGAAGAATAGAAGGATGGAGGCAAGGGGGAGGGAAGGAAGGAGGGAGGGATGAAGGAGGGAGGAAAGGAGGGAGGGAAGGACTTTTTTTGATGATCACTGTTTTCTTTTCTAACCATTTATTTCTAGGAGGTGCCAAAAAAAGAAAAAAAATTGGTCTATAATGTGCAGACTGTCTTATTTTCCCTTTTCTTTAAAGTAAAATAACATTTTCTCTTCTTTCATTTTCTTATACCTCTCCTATTCACCAGTGGGGATGTAGAATATGGAAGACTAGTACCTCTGATGTGAAGGCTGCAGAGCCCTTTTCCGAGCTGCTTTTCACTTTTGGTGTCCACCTGATCCACCTAACTCCTACCTGTGATTCCAAGAAGCTGTAGCAAGTACAGTAGCCAACCCCAGGAAACCATTTCAGCAGACAGGCTAAATAAGGTATCAGAGAGGGCTCAAACCCTTTGGGGAGTTGGGGGCTGTCTACCCCAAGCACATGAAGACTTCCCATGGTGGAATAGATAGATGAGGACAATTCGTTCCAATGGCCACAAGGACAAGTGAAACAGGAGCTATGGAGTACTTCGAGCTTCAAAGACACCAAGACACTGCCTCTCAAGCCATCACCAGTCATCTTGACTCTGTCCTACCACTGGACTTTGATGCCTCTGAAAGAGTAAAGTTGACTACTTCATGCAACTGTGCCTTACTTAAATCCAATTTTATGCGTGAATCACCCATATCATTTTACCGTGGTGATGTCATTTTGGTCCTCTTTGAGAATGCAGGACAACTACTCTTCACCAAGACAGTGGTCCAGCAATTATACATAATATCCCTGTTTTGCTTTATTGAGCACCTGACTATATAGCTTACCTGGGACTGGAGGCTTGGATTTAACAAGCACTCTAAGTGTTCCCTATCTCCTTGATTATAATAGATTTGAAGCCTCCATTAACCACTTTTTTCCCATTCCTTATTTTCCAAATATTATTCTGTTTTGCAGAAGAAAAAAAGTAAAGTGGGATTTGATTAGTATTCTTTTTTCCAGTTCTCCGTCATGCATTAACATCATTCTATTGACCCCAAATAGGCCTTCGAGTCAGCTAAATAGTTTTTAATTTTTTTATTGTACCTAAGAATCACTATTCTGCCGCAGGCTAAGCTCATTCTGGGCTTTAGCCTTCTTGAAAATATCATTTTTGATGCTCCATCCCATCTTTCCTTCCGTCTTCTGTGTATATCATCTTCATCACCCACAACTCTTCCTTCTCATATCCAATCTATTGCCAATGCCTTTCAATTTTACTCTTGACTGCACTCCTTTCTCTCCTCTTTTCTCTCCACCACCATCTTCATCACAAAAGACAATATTGCTTCCATGTCTGCTTCCGCATATCTTCTGCCAAACTCTTGTGCCACACTTGTCCAATATCTATCATTTGTTCCAGAACTTAGAATTTTAATGAATTCAGGTCAACGTTTGAAACAAATTCTTTCCCTAGATTAATTTAGCCTCCATCTCAAAGTTGAAATTGGTCAGCTAATGTTCATATTAGCTTGATGCTGATGAATGCGGGCTTGAGCTAATGTAGTTGAGCCTGAATTACTACTGTATCTGGAAAGAGTCTAGAATGTATTCAGTTATCTGAAAAGTCGCACTACTTACAAATTAAGGAATATCGTTATGCATATTGAACTTAAGAGTGGATGTAAGGTTTTTATGATTCCTCCTTCTGTCCCTGCAGTGACTTCTTGCTCCCCATCAAACATTAGATATTACAGCTGGGCTACATCACCTCTCAGTTATGCAAACCACCAGCCCTCTCTCGTTACTTTCTCTCTGATTCACATTTTCCCTGAAGGATGGAGAGGCAATCAACCAATTTATTTTAAAAGGTTTTCTCAGTGCTTGAATGTGGTGAAGGAATCTCAAGCTTCCTTCCTTTCCATCTCTTGTTGGTCTGAAAGCTGCATTGGGAGTAAGAGTAAACAAAAATGCTCATAATTTCCACCAAGAAGTTCAGAAAGCAAACCTGAACTTTGTCAGTATGGACAAACATAAAGCATGACACAAATAATCCACTGGAGAAAAATCATAAGCTAATTATGTGTATAGATGTGCATATATGTGCATACAAAACTCTTTTCTTCTTCTTCACTCATATATGTGCCTTTAGTTTCACATCCCTGACATCTCACATTTGATTCTATTCCAGCTCAAATGATAAATTCCTTCCAAATGTGGGTAGTGAGAAAAACATTAGACTTGGCATCAGAGAACATATGTTCAAGACCTAACTCTACCTCTTTTGACCTGTGTGACCTTGGGTATGTCACATCACCCTTTGAGCCTTACTTTCATCATAAACATCATCATCATCATCGTCATCATCATCACCACCACCACCACCACCACTAGCATTTATATAACATCTACTATGTACCAGGCACTGGGCTAAGCACTTTATACATATTGTCTCATCTGATCCTTACAACAATGCAGAGAGGTCAGTGCTGTTATCCCTCTTTTATAGTTGAGGAAAAGAAAGGTTAAGGAACTTTCTTCCCAAGGTTACACAGCTTTTACGCATCTGAGGCAGGATTTGAACTCAGGTGTTCCTGACTCTGGGCCCCACTCTATCCATTGCACCATCTAGTGTCTCTAAATCTGTGACCCTATTCCCATGGAATCTCTAAGAACTTAAATATTTAGAATTTTCAAGAGTCAGATAAAACCTTAAAGATCATCTCATTCAACAAACATTTATTAAGCTTCCCCTTCCCACAATGCACATAAGAGTCTAGTCCTCTGATGATATCATAAACAGAACACTGAAGAGATTAACTTACCAAACTCACACAGCTGGTTAGGGACAAAGTCACTTTGATGGTGAAAATACTTACAACAGTAATAAACACTATAATACTAATCTTAATCATGAAAGATATCCTAGAGGTGATATTATTAGCTTGCCATCAGAACATGCATGTCATTATTTTTCTAAAAATTACATTAATCCATTCAAACTCTCTTCATTCAGTCTCATTGAGAGGATATATATTGAGAGGAACAGAGGGTGTATAATTAACAATTTCTTAAAATATGGTCTTGACAGGTTTCTAGTCATGGATATCTTTAAGATTTCACAGAAATGGGCAATAATTTTCTATCTCTTGTCTCCAGTCTCTTTCCCATCACACCACTGTACACATCATTTACAAATAAATCATCTTAAATCATTGCAAATCCTTAGCTCAAATACTTTCAATGGCTTCCCATTTCCTACAGGAAGAAGTCCTAATTCCTTTACCTTGCATTCAAGGTCTTCCATAATCTTGCCTCAACCACAGACTATCAGACTTATCTACCACTGATTACTCAAACTGATGTAGTGAATATACTTTGAAGTTTCTCACACTTATCCCTTTGCTTAAAATATTTTCTTTATCTAAAATATTATCTTTATCTATATTCTTTTATCATATGAAACTTATGTTATCTTGCATTTTCATTACTTGGGAATGTGCCATTACCAAAGCTCCTAGAGATCAGGTACGATGTCTTATGTTATTGTGTTTACCTTACAAAGTCTGTTGCAATGCCTTGTATATGAAAAGACACTAGTTTTCATGAAAGAAAAATTAATATATAGGAGGGCAGAGCCAGGATGGCAGAGTAGAAGGATGGACCTGTAGAAGTTCTCCTCCCACAGCCTATAAAATACCTGAAAAAAATTACTCTAAACAAATTCTAGAGCAGCAGAAGCCACAAAACGACAGAGTGAAAGGGATTTCCAGCCCAAAATAGCCTGGAAGGCAAACAGGAAAGGTCTACCACATCAGGCATAGTGCAGAGCACAGCCCAGCCTTGGCCATGTGGCACAGCAAGGACAGGACCAGAGCAGGCTTCAGGGAGCAGAGTCCCTGGCAGCATCTGCAATTCCCAGATTTCTCAATCCACAAACACCAAAGACAGCTTCAAAGGTCAGTGAGAAACCTCTTTGGGTGAGAAAGGAACATGGTCTGGTCCTGGCCCCAGGCAGCAGTAGCATCCATTTTTGGAGGCCTCAGCTTAAAAACTGTGGGGGAAATAGAGTAGATGATCTGGGTCCCAGCCCTGAGTGCTGGTCCTGGGGTGAAGAGAAGCACTGACTAGTGAGGCTGGTGGAGACTGGAGAGGGAATTCTACTCACAGATCCTGAGCAGAAAAGCTTGTGGTTGCTCCCAGATGAGAGTACAGGCCAGAAGAGGAGTAAACTCCTCTCCCTTGATTGTGCCACCCTGGAGGAACTGAGAACTTACAGGTCCAAAGAATATACACTCCACTTGACAAGGAACTCAAAAGTCAAGAAACTGACTGAGGAAAATGCCCCAAAAAAGGGAAAAAATAAGGCTATAGAAGGTTACTTTCTTGGTGAACAGATATCTTCTTCTATCCTTTGAAGATGAAGAAAACAATGCTTATCATCAGAGAAAGACATGAAAGTCAAGGCTTCTGTATCCCAAACATCCAAAATAAATATTCAGTGGTCTCAGGCCATGGAAGAGCTCAAAAAAGGATTCTGAAAATCAAGTAAGAGAGGTAGAGGAAAAATTGGAAAGAGAAATGAGAACAATGCAAGAAAATCATGAAGAGTGAGTCAGTAGTTAGCTAAAGGGAGACCCAAAAAAATGCTGAAGAAAATAACACCTTTAAAAATAATATATAGGAGGGCATATCCAAGATGGCAGAGTAGAAGGATGGACCTGTAGAAGCTCTCCCCCCACAGCCCACAAAATACCTGAAAAAAATTACTCAAATGGCAAAAGAAGTCCAAAAAATCAATGAGGGGAAGAATACTTTAAAAAGCAGAATTAACCAAATGGAAAAGGAGGTCCAAAAGCTCACTGAAAAAAATAGTTCTTTAAAAATTAGAATGGAACAGATGGAAGCTAATGACTTTATGAGAAACCAAGAAATTACAAAACAAAACCAAAAGAATGAAACATGGAAGAAAATGTGAAATATCTCATTGGAAAAACAACTGACCTGGAGAATAGATCCAGGGGAGACAATTTAAAAGTTATGGGACTACCTGAAAACCATGATCAAGAAAAGAGCCTAGACATCATCTTTCATGAAATTATCAAGGAAAACTACCCTGATACTCTAAAACCAGAGAGTAAAATAAATATTGAAAGAATCCACCAATCACTTACTGAAAAAGATCCAAAAAGAAAAAACTCCCAGGAACACTGTAGCCAAATTCCAGGGTTTCCAGATCAAGGAGAAAATATCATAAGCAGCCAGAAAGAAACAATTCAAGAATTTTGGAAATACAATCAGGATAACATGAAATCTAGCAGCTTCTACATTAAGGAATTGAAGGGCTTGGAATAGGATATTCCAGAAGTCAAAGGAACTAGGATTAAAACCAAGAATCACCTACCCAGCAAAACTGAGTGCAATACTTCAGGGGGGAAAAAATTTCAATGAAATAGAGGACTTTTAAGCATTCTTGATGAAAAGACTAGAGCTCAATAGAAAATTTGACTTTCAAACACAAGAATCAAGAGAAATATGAAGAGGTAAACAGGAAATAGATATCATAAGGGACTTACTAAAGTTGAACTGTTTACATTCCTATATGTAAAGATAATATTTGTAACTCTTGAAATTTTTCTCAGTATTGGGTAGTTGGAGGGATTATACGTACATATATAGATGGAGGGCACAGGGTGAGTTGAATAGGAAGTGATGATACCTAAAAAAATAAAATTAAGGGGTAAGATAGGAATATATTGGGAGGAGAAAGGGAGACATGGAATGAGGCAAATTATCTCTCATAAAAGAAACAAGAAAAAGTTTTTCCAATGGAGGGGAGAAGGCAGGAGGTGAGACAGAAAAAGTGAAGCTTAATCTCATCAGATTTGGTTTAAGGAAGGAATAACATGCACAGTCAATTTGGTATGAAAAGCTATCTTACACTACAAGAAAGTAGGGGAGAAGGGGATAAGTGGGGTGAGGGGATGATAGAAGGGAGGGCAAATAGGAGGAGGGAATATTTAAAAATAAACATTTTAGGGGAGGGACTAGGTCAAAAGAGACAATAGAGTAAATGGGGGTAGGATAGGATGGAGGGAAATATGGTTAGTCTTTCACAACATGACTACTATAGAAATCTTTTGCAAAACTGCACATATATAGCCTATATTGAATTGCCTGTCTTCTCAGTGGGGAAGGGTGGGGAGGGAGGTAGGGAGAGAAGTTGGAACTCAAAGTTTTAGGAATGAATGTTGAGAATTATTTTTACATGCAACTGGGAAATAAGAAGCATGTAGCAGGGTATAGAAATCTATATAGCCTTAGAAGAGTGAAGATGGGGATAAGGGAAAGGAAGGGTGTGATAGAAAGGAGGGCAGATTGGGGTAAGGGGTAATCAATTAGAAAGCATGGTGGTTTGGGGTGGGGGAGGGGAGAGATGGGAGAAAGTTTGGAACTCAAAATCTTGTGGAAATGAATGTTGAAAACTAAAAATTAATTAATTAAGAAAAAAAGCTTCCTAAAAAAAGAAAAATTAATATAAAGTTAGAAAGTAACATTTGTTATCCAGAAAATAAAAAGTTCAACCATAAGAGAAAACATTTTATACTGTTAATAACTTAATATACTCTGGAATTTTAATCCATTCAGAAAAGAGCAAATAAATACTTTTTGTATAGCAATACAAAGACATGAACAAACCAGTTCCTGCCCTCAAAGAAGTTACTTACTGTTACTTACTCAACTATTCTGTTGAGATGGAAGAGGAAGGAGAACATGTACAGAGAAACCTAAATACAAAATACATTATACAAACATCCTAACCCTTTCCCAATTAATGAAAACTTCTAAATGAATCAATCTATCAATAAGAGGAAACTGGACATGAATCAATCCTTAATCAATTTCAAAGAATTACTAGGGCCTTGGGTCATTGAAAGAAAGCAGATGATGTCAAACAGGAAGTATCTTGAGATTGAATAAAATAACCAGATATTCCTCTAGGCCTTTGTATAACCAAGTGAGTCTCTTTGGAATATTGGAATCCAGCAGCATGTTGGTTGAGTGACAGTCAAATCCATTGGTGAACACCTACAGTAATGGAAAGAGTGGGGGTAGAGAAGAGTATCTCTTTCTTCTCCCCATCACCACCACCATCTCCATGAGTAGTCAGATCTCAGCCACTACTCCAAGGCTTTGGTGGACGCAGCTACAGACATCAGTGGAGCTATCAGGTCTTCCAACCTTTCAAATTTCTCAGAGGTGTAATTAGTTAATGTTATCTCTAAATAACTCAGTTGATTTCTCTCAAGATACCTTTCCTTTGCCCTTGACAAATCTCTCACTATCATGAACTGGATCCAGTGCTTCCTACTAGCCCAGTCTTTCTGGTAATGTGATCAATGGAGGAAATAAGAGAGGAAAGCACACTCTTTTAATGGTCTCTCAGGTGTCTGGAATTATCAGTTTCCAAAGTTGAAGTCTTCTCTGATTTAACCAACTGATTTGGAATCAGCTTTCTATATTCAGATCTACCTCCAAGAGGCATGACTTGGTCTGCAACCATTCACAAGATATAGCCTATGTGGCATCGTCTATCCATATCTAATGACTCAAGCCCCTATAGTTATTTCAAATTGATTAAGGATATATTCATACCTTGTTTACTTGGCTGATTCCGTTAAAATTATCTGGGTCCTTATGTAATTAATTAGGGTAGAGGTGAGCCCCCATTATTGCATGTTCAAAATAGATACACAGTTATTTCTGAGAAGACCAATGCAGACTTTTCATGTTGGATATGGCACTTGAGTTAGTTTTTGAAGTTAGCTAGGGTTCATAGAGATCCTAAGAGGGAGAGGTAAATTGGGAGTGCATTCCAGTGCAAAAGAACAGGGAACGGAGCAAGAATGTTGTCTTTTGGAATCAATAACTAGAACAGTTTGGATGGAAAAAGAGTAAATGAAGGAGAGTATCATTTATTAGATAATCACGCAACGTTTGCAACCCTACAAATTCTCCAAGACTCACAACTCTCTGAAGGGTGAGATTGAGCCATTCAATTTCTTCTCCAGTCAGCTGTCTATGGATTTTGGTGATTTATCAAGTAACTTTCAAAATCTTCTGGAAAAGATTCTACAATGGATTTCATGCAGCATGTTACCTAAAGAGGCAAAAATACAGGTCAGAAAAAAATTAACAGAAGGAGAAAAGATAGAAGAAAGATTTATTCTCCTTTATTCCTCCCATAAGATATTGTTGCTTACTGAAGATAAATTTGGGACAGAACATAAAATATTTAGGTCCCTGTTATTAAAAGCATCTAATAAAAAGGAGAGTTAACTATTTCAATAAAACACCAACATAGAATGAATGAATTTTAGAGCTAAAAAGAATCTCAAAAATAATTTACTCTATCCTTAACATTTTATATGTCACAAAAATCTGCTATTTAGTCTATGAATAAGTATAAGGCAGGACTAATCAGAAGGAACATTCAGTCAAGAGTATCTAGAATTTTAATGCTACGAATTTTGTCATGAGCATATTTCATCTCTCATTTAGGTACTCTTTTCCTACCACTGGCTAGCACCGTCACATTCGATGCCTTTCCTATTTCATTACTTTTCATCACAACCACCAAAATTTGTCTATCTACTATTCCATTCCCTCAGAGAACTATATTATTATGGAGTGTTAATGGACTCATACGTCTTCCAGATAATATGTTTGTGTTTTAATGGGAAATTTGATTCCTGAGGTCTTACACCAATGGAGTAACCCTAAAAGTGGGGATTTCTGGCACTGTCGAAGGCTGGTAAAGGAGATTTATTTGGTCACTCTACAAGCCACTTGTGTCAATGTTGGACCTACGATGGAGAGCAGTATTAGCATCAATAAATAGTCCATAGGCTACAATGGTAACGTAAGTAATGGCCTAAAATTGGAGAAAGTTCAACTTAGGTCATGGGAAAATCTTTTCAAAAGTTAATGCCAATTAGATTCTGAAGTATAGCTCCAAGGAAAATGACAAGATCTTTCTTTATTAGGATGTCAAAAAAAGTGCCTCAAAAAATTATTCCAGTCACAGATGACATTAACTTGTTTTTCAGTTTGTGTTTTCTTAGGCATATAAGAATCTGTTATTTTTTTTCAAATAGGGTTGACTTCTCTCTTTCTTTTGGTAATGACACATTCCAATTGACTTGATTTAAGCATACTTTATGAACTTTAAGTAATATATTTATCTTTGAAGTACAATTAAGAGAGTTCTATTTTAATATTTGTGATAAATTTGTTTGTGATATATTATCAGTACTCCAGTGTTGGATACTATAGCTAGTTACATAGCTGCTTTTAATGTAGCCATTATTTTCAAACCACCAGAATAAAATACATTCATGTGAAATTTTGAAGATTTTTTTATAAAACACAACATAGCATCAAGAGCGTTAGATACATTTCTGATTCTGTCACAGTTTCTAGAGAACCTTCAAGAAGACATATTGCCTCTTCTTAAGGATAATAATTAGCATTTACTTCTGGAATTTTCAGGAATAAAGTGAGAACTTTCTTTTGAGAAATGAATTACGCTTATAAAATCTCTGATTCTCAAATTAATCTATATCCTAGCCTACAAAGAATGACAAAGATCATCTTACCATCCAAGGCAGATGATACTCCAGACTTTTTTCTAAAAGATCTTCAAGAAGGAAACTCCATATTTTTCTAAAGGAACACGAAGGAACATTGATCAACTTTTATTCTTGGGAAATTTTTCCTTAAGAATAAATTAGAAACTGCTTGAAATCCGTGTTATTTGGTTCTGTCCTCAGTGGAGGCTGAGCTGTTCATCACTCACTGAGTAAAGCCTCTATAAATATTTGAAGACTGAATAAATAGCTTCCCCTCAACCTTTTCTTCTCCAGATTGAATAGTTCTTTTGACCTTTTTTCACAATGCTTAATACAATGCACAGGTAAAATATTTTGCACACAGGAGAACTCAATGAATTTTTTGTTCACTGAATGGCCAACGTTCTCATTTGCCATGGATCTTTTTTTTCCAAGTCTCTAATCACCCTTGAAGCTTTCCTGTTCAAGTTCAAATATAGTATAACACATCACATGGGCTGTAAAGCAGGAAGTGCATCATCTCATCTGGCACCAGGATCCTATGTGGAAAATACCATTTGTTTCCATGTCAAACTATCTTTGGCTACTGACCAAAGCAGAGATCAGAGGGTTAATTATTTCACATAAGAGCTGCTAACCCACTACTTATTGAGGAGAGGAGGAAGAGGAGGTAGGATGAGGACGAGATCTATCAGATGTTAACCAAAAGAATTTCAAGTGTTAGGGAAGTTTCAGGACGTGGAAGAAAAGATTGAATGGATCACAACTATGTTTGCCATTACGAGTTATACAGCAGTGAGAAGAGGAAAGAGCTGCAAAAAGAGAAGTCTACTTTGTTCTGAGAGTTGGCTAGGAGAGAGGATGGAAGGCAGAAGACCTTTCCTACACTTTAAGAGCCAAAAGAATACCTTTTAGTGTTTGTTATGAATATATTTGCTGGTAACCCAGCAACTAGGCCTAGATGCTAGGAGTCTGGAGAAAATAGTGCTGGTGGCTGGTTCATAGTGAGAAAAAAATTCTTTTTGTTTTCTTACTTTTATGGATATTCTCAAGGTGAGTGGACAGGACTGGTCAGGACCCTTTGAAACTGTTTATGATTCTTACTCATTCGCCTAAGATGACTTATCAGACCATGTGTTCTAATCTGTAGTTTCCTCTTTTTATTTTTGAAGTCAAAACACTAACTGGAAATGTGAATCCTGAGCCAAGCAGAAATAGTTCTTTTAAAATAACTGTGTTCATTTTCCATGCACTTCTCCCCTTAATCTTGATGTACCTCTCTCCTTTACTTCTCAGCTACAGATTCATAGCTCTTCAGAGACCATAAAGTCCATACCTTTAATTTTTCAGATAAAGTATGTGAGGATTAGGGAGGATAGACTATTTGTCCAGGATTAAACAAGGAGTAGATAGTAAAAGAAGGATTTGAATTCAAGATCTCTGACTTATTGTCACCTACGGTCTTTTCTTTTCTGAGGGCTATCCTCTTCATTCTTAATGTAATCTGTAGAACCAGAGGATGATCCATCCTACAAAATTAAAGACTGATAGCACCATAAGTCCTTACCTTTATATAACATTTTACATATGTTGAAAATGTTTTCATATATATTGTTTTCATTTGAACAAAGCAGGGTAGATTTTAGAAACTTTAGAAATTAGGAAAGAGACTCAAACAAAAGTTAACTTACTTTTAAGGTTTCCTGTCTAGTAGGTACCAAAACTAGAACCCAGAAGCCCAGGACTTCTGCCTTTAAGGCAGTATCCTCACTATGTCAATCAGGAAATATTTTTAAACCGTCGGTCGACTAGTATTTATTAAGCACCTACTATATAGCAAGCACTGTGCAAAACACTCTTGATACAAAGAAAGGCGAAAACCAGCTGCTGCTCCTAAGGAGCTCAGTCTAATGCAGGAAATAACATACAAACAATTTGACAGGATCGAGTAGTGATAGTCTCAGAAGAAAGACACTAGGATTAAACAGGACTGGGAAAGGTTTCTTTCAAAAGGTGGGACTTTACCTGATACTTGAAAGAAACCAGGGGAGTCCACAGGTGAAAATAAAGAGGGAGAGAAGTCCAAGGAGGGGGCACAGCCAAGGAAAACATTAGGAGTCCAGAGATGGAGTATCTTGTTCAGTGAATTATAAGGAGGCCAGTATCACTGGATCACAGAGGACTAGGAGGGAAGTAAGGTTTAAGAAAACTGGAAAGGCAGGAAGGGGAGAGGTTAGAGAGGTTTTAAAAGCCAATGAGCATGAGGAAGCCACTGTTCCAAACTCTAGAGACCGGACATAAAGATAGTAAAATAATAATAGCTAACATTGATTTGGTGCTTCCTAAGCGCCAGGCACTGCACTAAAGCATCTCACAAATATCATCATTTAATCCTCACAATAACCTTGACAGGGAGGTGCTATTATCCTCTTCTTACAAATGAAAAAAAAACTGAGGCAAACAGTTTATTGAAGTGACTTGTCCAGGGACACGTAAGCTAGGAAGTATCTGAAGCAGGATTAGAACTCAGATCCTTCCTGGCTCCAGTGCCAGTGCTCTATCCACTGAGCCATGAAACACACACACACACACACACACACACACACACACACACACACCGCTGTCCGTGAGGAACTTTTCTTCTAGAGCAAGTGATAAAACATGCATTCAAATGGGTCATAATATAAGAATACATTTAAGTATCCTTTTTTTATATTGCTCCAGATCCTGAGAGGAACTCCCAGTAAGCTAAATGTCTCCATCAAAGCAGACTGCCAACTTGTCTGCAACATATAGTCTTAAAGAATTAATTGGGGCATGGAGAGTTTACATACAGCTAGTATGTCAGAGACAAAACTTAAACATAGGTCTTTCTGACTTTGAGATTGGCTCTGCATCCATTATGATATGCTATGTACATGAGAATAAGTTCATAGAATAATAAATTCTATGTACATGACATGCTATGGATATAGGAATAAGTACATAAGAAAGGCAAAATAATAAAACACACAAGAGAGATTCGAAGGAATGACTTCTGAACAGAGGGGTCTGGGGAAACTTAATGAAGGAGATTAATTATTATAACCTATCATATTATTATAGCTGATTCATTGGATAATAGATGATAATAGGAGTTATGAAACTACTGATAGTTTTTTTAATTGATGAAAACATTTTTTTCTCCTTCCCATTGCCTTCTCATTAAAAAATGAAAATATCCCTTTTAAATAAACATACAGAATGAAGCAAAACAAATTCCTGCATTAGTCATATCCAAGAAATATACATCATTCTGCATTCTGATTCCACCATTTCTCTTTCAGGAAGTGAGGAACATGCTTCTTCGTGAGTGCTCTGGGATCCCGCTTGGTCATTATATTAATTAGAGTCCTAAAGTCTTCCAAAATTGTTTGTCTTCATGGTGTTGCTTTTATTACGTAAACTATTCCCCTGTTTCTTCTTACTTTACTCTGCATCAGTTCACACAACTCTGTCTAGGTTTCCATGAAGTTGCCCTCATTTCTTTAAACCCAATAATATTCTATCATATATGCCATGATTTGTCCAGCCTTTTTCTATTTGATAAACACTTCCTTAGTTTCAAGTTCTTTCCTACTACCTTCTACAAATATTTTTGTAAACATGAATTCTTTTCCACTTTCTTTAATCCTTTTGGCACATCAGCCCAGTTTGTAGTGGGAAGGGAAAGGACCAAACATTTATATGGCACCTACTATGTGCCAGATAATGTGCAAGGTAGGTACTATTATTATCCCCATTTTACGGAAAGGTTAAGTGACTTGCCCAAAGTCACACAGCTAGGAAAAGTCTGAGGCAAGATTTGAATTTGGTCTTCCTGACTCCAAACCCAGAACTTTACCCTCTGCACCATTTGCTGAGTTGAGAGGGTATGCACAGTTTAGTAGTTTTGGAGACATAGTTCCAAATTTTTCTACAGAGTTACTGCATATAGCTCCACCAGCTGGGCATTAATGTGCCTTAACCTCTCCAAGATTTGTCATTATCTTCTTCTGCTAATTGCCAATATAATGGCAATGAGGTTAACAATTCAGAGTTACTTTAATTTTCATTTCAGCCATTATTGACTTAGAGCATTTTAATATGTCTATAGCTAGCTTAGATTTTCCTTTGGAGCTGCTGGATGTATTCCTTGACTATCAATGGGGTAATGGTTCTATTGTTAGAAATTTGAATCAATTCCTTATATATCTTAGAAAGAGATTTTTTATCAGTGAAGCTTGCTACAAAGATTTCTTTTTCCAGTTCAGGTACAGAGAGTGTAAAAGAAACTGAAAGATAGGGCCAGTCTTATGCAGACATGCAGGAACATGGAGAGAAAGAGAGATAAACTGGAGGGAGGGAGAGAGAAAAAGAGGAGAGAAAAGGAGAAGAAAAAGGAGAAGGAGGAGGAGCAAAAGGAGGAGAAGAAAGAAGGAGAAGAAAAGGAGAAGGAGGCAGAGGAAGAAGAAAAGGAGGAGAAGGGGGCTGCCCCCAGGAGTAATCACTCATTTTAGAATTTTTCAAGCAGAGGTCAGATGACCTGACCATTTGTTAGGTAGGTTATAATGCCATGTATGGGTTAAAATAGATGGCCATTGACATCTCTTCCAATTCTAAAGTGTAGCTATTCTGTGACAGCCTAGTGAAATATGCCCTCATTGTTATGTCACTATCTTACACACTCATACACACACACACACACACACGCACCATCACATCATACAAATGCTCTGTATCTGAACCTGTTCATGCCACTCCAGGAATTCTCTTGACCTCTGTGGAATCGATAAGACACTTAGAACTATGTCCATCAAATACAACACTTCTCAGGTTTTGTCATCACAGTTCCCAAGATATTAATATTGCTTTGGGGCTCTATATACTTTCAACCTCAAGGTTTGAATCATAAAGGGAAAACACTAGCATCTGCCTGGCTCTTGAATTTATTCTCACTACACTTCCCAACCCTCCAGGGATCTGCACCCAATGATCAGAAATGTAACTTCAAATTAGCTAGAGATATGGACCTAAATATACACCTACTGAGCAAACATACAGAATCGCACCCCAATAAAATTACACTGCATCATAAAACCACCACTTACATGCCCTCATAATCACTAATTAAATGATCACAACACACTACATCACAAATCCCCAGAAGCTGGCTTTCAATCCTGATTAACCCAACAATTATCAGCATTGAAGAGACTGTTCTGAGGTTCCCTTATAACCTGGGGAAATTACCAGTTACAGGTAGCTACACACACCTTTCACTTTCCACATGTAGCTGTCTGTCTTTCAGATTGAATGTCCCTAGAGTCTAATAGCAATGTGGAACCTTCCTGCCTAACTCCTGAATTGATTCCAGTACTGAATTCTTTTTTTCCTTTATCATTCCCCAGCTCAACTCTTATTTACTTAGCCATCAACTTCACCTTGAACTTTCCCTTGGTCTTATGACTAGAAGACTTTAGTTTGTGCCATGAAAAACCTTCAAGTGAAGTTCACAGTATTACCTTTCCTGATTCCACTCTAGGCCAAGGTGAGGTGGAAGAGCACAGAAGTATAATCTGAATGACATTTGAAGAAAGAAAAAGATTTGAACAGGCAGAGATGTGAAAAAAATCATCCAACCATGGATAAACATGCAGCTAGAGGAAAGGCTAGAATGAGACTGGGTAACGTTGAGTAGTTCAGTTTTACTTTAAAGTCAAAAATATACATGAAGAGGAGGTAGTGAAAAGGTAGATTTGGGTCAGACAGTGGAAGGCTTCAACAGCCTGGCCAAAGATTTTGTATTTTATTTGACAAATAATAGGAAGCCACTGAAAATCTTTTGAACACATTGGCAATACTACTGTGGAGTCTCTGTGAAAGATGGAAAAGAGAGGGGAGAATCTTACGGTTAAGAAATCAGTTAGGAGGCTAGTACTAGAGTCCAAACAAATGATATACGTCCTGGAATTTCAAGGTATGCTCAAAGTACATGATTACAAATTAGACTCTAGTATAAGTATCTGCATCCACAGGGTAGCGTACAATTGATTATTCTAAAGGTATAGCTGTTAACCATAACTATAACACTGAATATCAAAAAAAGATTAGATTGTTTTTGGTTTTTATGATGAATTTTAGTAACTTTTAGGTGGTGATGATTTCTAAATGCTCTTGTTGCAAGATGATGTGCTGTTATTTCCAAGTTCCAGAATCCTACATGGCCTCCTCAGTGAGATCCATGTCTGCTCAGAAGAGATCCAACTAACAATCCACACAGGAAAAATAAAATGGATGAAAAATACATATTACATAGACTATGATGTGCAGTTTAATTTATAATAAATTGTGTATATCAATATGTCTGTATCTTTAAAAGGAACCAAAGATGGATAACAAGCCTAGAATTGAAGAAGATGAGGGCAACAGTGTGGATTTCATTTGGGAAACTACACACTGAGATACTCTCTCACATACATATACAAATATTTTTTAACACCCATATCCAACCAATGACAGTCTTTGGCTATGAATCAGAAGCATCTAGGGGATGTGGCAGGTAGAGAACCAGAATTGGTGTCAGAAAGACACCAGTTCAAATCCCACCATGGATACTTACTAGCTGTGTGAATATGGGCAAGTCAATTAACTTCCTTGAATCTCAGTTTTCTCATTTATAAAATAAGGGAGTTGTGTACTATGGCTCCTAAGATCCTTCCAGCTCTAAGTATATGATTATGGAAAACCACCCTTTCCAAAGAATGAAAATTCCATGTGACCCAAAAGGCAATGGAAAGATGTATGGTATATCTCAGCAGGGTATAGCATAATATTGGTGATATTGTAGACAGAAGTAGTATGAAAATCATCTTTCTGGAAATGAATGATCAGAAAAGGATGTGTCAAGAGTCATGAAATAGCAGATGGTCAATTCAAAGATTACACTGGTACCTTCAAAATGTTAAATGACCCCCCCAATTGATAAGTGGTCAAAGGATATGAACAGGCAGTTTTCAGAGGAAGAAATTAAAGCTATCTATAGTCATGAAAAAAATGCTCTCAATTACTATTGATTAGAGAGATGCAAATCAAAATAATTCTGAGGTACCACATCACACCTATCAGAATGGCTAACATGATAAATGTTAGCATGACAAATAGCTAACGTAACAAATATTGGAGAAGATGTGGGAGAGTCAGAACACTTATTCATTGTTGGTGGAATTGTGAGCTGTTCCAACAGTTCCAGAGAGCAATTTGGAACTATGCCCAAAGGGCTATAAACATGTGCACAACCTTTGCCTCAGCAATACTGCTTCTAGGGCTGTATCCCAAAGAGATTATAAAAACAGGGAAAGGACCCACATATACAAAAACATTTAGAGCAGCTCTTTTTGTGGTGGCCAAGAAATGGAAGTTGAGGGGATGTCCATCAATTGGGGAATGGCTGAACAAGTTGTGGTATATGAATGTAATGGAATACTATTGTGCTATAAGAAATGAAAACAGTCGGACTTCAGAAAACCCTAGAAAGACTTCTATGAACTGATGCTGAGTGAAGTGAGCAGAGCCAGGAGAACATTACACACAGTAACAGTCACAGTATGTGAGGACTGTTTTTGATAGGCTTAGCCCTTCAGAGCAACGTAAGAATCTAAAACATTTCCAAAGGACTCGAGGCAAAATGCCATCCACATCCAAAGAAAGAACTATGAAGTAAGAACGCAGAATGAGGCAGACTATTTTCTCCTTTGTTATGCTTTATTTTTCTCATGCTTTCTTCCATTCATTTTAATTCTTCTATGCAACATGACTAATGTGAAAATGTGTTTAATAGGAATGTATGTGTAGAACCCATGTAATATCATATGCCATCTTGGGGAGGGAGGAGGAGAAAATTTGAAATTTATAGAAGTGATAGCTGAAGACTAAAATCTAATAAGTTTGGGGAAAAAATGAAAATCAGATACAAAAACATGTTAAATGACCTAGAGAGAGGCCTCCAACATATTGACTATATCTTCTAAAGGATTCATGAGAGGACATGGACGGCAATAGCCCAAGATGAAAAGATGTGAATCAGCTATGAGCAGAGGGTAAAGAAAATTCACATGGATGTGAGTACCTATAGTGAAGGAAGAATACCTGGATACCTGGAAGTTCATAGTCCATCAATCAGCAAGAATTATTAAGTTTGACTTGACTCTGGGTCAAGTACTGCTCAACACTAGGGATACAAAGGCAAAAGAGTGATAATCCCTGACCTCAAGGAACTTACATTCCATTACAGGAGACAATATGAACCTTGTTAAGTATAAATTTGGCAGCTAAGCAGAGCAGTAGAGAGTACTAATCCTGGAGTCAGGAAAACTTGAGTTCAAATCTAGCTGCAGACTAGCTATATGACCTTGATCAAGTCACCTCACCTCTCTCAGCCTGTTTCCTCATCTGAAAATGGGGATGAGGATATAAGGATTAAATTGTATATCTGTAAAGTGCTCAGAAAGCCTCATAATGTCCACAAAATGAATACCAGGTAGTATTTGGAAAGAGGGCACAATGATGAAGGGATGAAGAAGGGTTTCACACAGAAGGTGATGTCTGAGTTGTCTTGAAGTAGCTAAGGACTGCAAAAGATGGAGGTGAGGCGACATGGCGGAACAGATGGTGCAAAAGCAAAATCTAAGAGAGGAGACGATAGCAAAATCCATGACCTTAAATAAAGATGCATAAATGACCATATTCAGTCAACCTTCAAGAGGAAGTCAAAGGTATAAATTTAACTTTGTAGGTTAAGATTTGGTGCAGTAAATCCCCTGACTAGAAGATGCCTTTGAATGAGTAAACCTTATTAAAATAAATGAGATGGGTAGCAAGGGAGTGGACTATGTTAAGAAGACATACTCTTAAAGAAACCCAAAAATGGGGCTTGAGGGTGGGAAGGGAATGAGAATAAGAGGGAAAATGTGGGAAAACCTTTGGAGGAATATCCAAAAAAGGGGAAACACAAGTAATTTTGTCCTTAAAACTTGCTGATTGGTGAGGGCCTCCCACAGAGGCTTTATCTAGAAAGCAGGCCTCAGGGACAGCTTCATACATGCCCGCTATGCCCAGCTTCCCATTTCTAGAACCGTAATTCAAATATGCTGGTATTGTTAGTGAAACAGAGTTAAGCTAATTCTGTCTGACTCCACTTACCTTTCCTGAAACTTTCCAAAACAAAAAACTGTGTGTGTGTATGTATGCATGTATGAGTGTATATATATATATATATGAGTGTATATATATACATATAGACATACATATACATACATATAGACATATTGGAATATACGTATTTTCCTATTGGAAAATAAGCTAATAAAATACCATCTTTTTTAAAAGAAAAGAATCTCCCTGAGGGCTATGATGGTCTCCATTCTGTCTATGCCCAGCCCTTAACTTAGCATGATGCTCTACCTACCTACCACTTTTGACAGCCGTGCTTCTTCACCACAAACACTTTGCCCCACCCCTAGTGACATTCTCTCTGGCTTCTAGCAGTGCCTCTCCCACTAACACTAGAGATAACATAGGATTTTATCTCCTAACCTGGTTTCCAGATCCCCCTTGTTCTTGCCTATAGTGAGCCAGGCTTCTTCATAGAACACAGTACCACCACTTTCCAATAGATCAGATGTCTAGCGATGATCTATCGTCTCCATTTACATACCATGCTACTTTCATTTTAGAGATTATGTTCATCTCATGTGAGAACCTTGGACTCTGCCCTGAGGACAGAATTCTATAGTAGTTGAGTTGTTCAAGACTCTCCTGTCATCTTTGTACCATATCACTATGCACAGTCCTACCCCTGAAATCAGGACCCTTCACTCCAAGATCAATGCCCTTTCTGCCACAACAAAATGTCTCTTAATCTTCCTTCAATTTGATTTTCCATCTCAATCTCCTCTTTTGTTCCTTACCCATATACCTGTGAGGATCAAAGGAGATATTTGTAAAGCACTTAGCATCATGTCTGGCATATAACAAAAACTCTACAAATGTTTCTACCTTTCCCTTTCCCATTTATAATCACTATTTTACAAAATTACACAACTAGCACTGGGACAATTGAGTATTTCTTTAATAAGTATTTGTTAAGGAATTACTATGTACCATCCATTGTGCTGGGAAATAGAAAGATTGGGGAATGGCTGAACAAGTTGTGGTATCTGATTATGATGAAATATTATATGCTATAAGAAACAATAATCTTTAAAAAACATAGATAGACTTGCACGAAATAATGAAAAGCAAAATGAGTAGATGCAAGAAAATGTTGTATACAGTAATAGCAATATTGTTTTAGGAAAACTTTGAGAGAAGGCTAAATAATATGTTGACATTTGCTACCAAGGAGTTTGTAATCTAAAAGGAGTGAAAAGATCCATACGCAGATATATATAATATAAATTAGAAATTGATGTGTGTAGAAGAATAATAAAGTGATATGCGGTAAAAAGAATGGAGAAGCCACTTTGTGATGAGGGCATGCAGGAAGGTTTCACAAATAATTTCCTTGAGCTGCAACTTGAAGGAAGGCTAAGGTAAGAGTTCCTTCCTTCCACACAGAGTTAGAGAAGAGTGAGAAAATAGGATACAGTAGAATATGTTTACAGGAGGGTGACCATGAGCATATTTTGCTTCCTAACCTTCCTCCTGTTGTTAACTAGAATGTCTTAGGAAGCCAACATTGAGCATTTGCAGTGGTATTGAAAAGTACTCACTCTTGTTTGATAGTTTCCACATGTTCAAGAACTACCCAAAATACCATGATAGGGCTGAAACAGTAATCCAGAGTGAATCTAAACAAAAGGAAAGTTCTCTGGAAGGAGCTAGTCAAACCCTAGTAAATCTAAGTGGTGGTGACTGGAGAAGGACGTTTGATGCACCTCAGTCTTTATCTAATGAAATTTAAAGAAAACGTGATTTTTACTTATGTCTTAGAGAAATGGAAAGATCTGAGTTCCATTTGAAAGACAAAGAACTAAGCCAAGAGAACACATAAATTTCTACCTGTCAAATTTTCATAAAATAAGTATGATCATGTAGCAACAAATATAAATTACAGTGACTCCCCTCCAAAAAGAAGATACAAGGAAACTAACACCTTGGGCACTATGTTGTTGGGAGGAAAGATAGGGGAATGATGTCACAATTCTTTTTTAGAACATTTTTGTTGTCATTCAGTTGTTTTTCTGTTGTGGCCAACTCTTTGTGACCCCATTTGGGGTTTTCTGGGCAAAGATACTGGAGTGGTTTGCCATTTTCTTTTCCAGCTCATTTTACAAATGAGGAAACTAAGTCAAATATGGTTAAATGACTTTCCCAGGGTCACACATACAGTAAGTGTCTGATGCTGAAGTCAGATTTGAACTCAGAAAGAGGAGTCTTCCCAACACTGCTAAAATAGATGGAAAAGGATGGGAGACATCATCAAAGCTATAGATAACTAAACAAGAATTCTGTTTTATTGTCTCTCCTCCTCCTCAAATCTTACCCTAAGTAACATGTTGGGGATTGATTAGCACATTAATGGGAAATGATTTGTTCTAAAGAAACAACATAAGATGAAATTAAATAATAAGACAGTGCCATTAGATACCAGAAGTTACATCTCTATAAGGAAGTTCATAATGGGAGCTTGTTCAATATAATGATATTTCTCCTCCCACCAATTAACTTGACTAGTATTAAAGGGCATGAAACTTTGCCAAACACCTCCCCTAAGGTAGAAGCACTCACTAGCACCTATTAAGTACTCAGATATTCCTGACTCAGTTTCCAAAACTCTATCCCCTACACCCACATACTATACATGGCAAACCTGAAAGAATAGTTGTATCTCCAGTTCTTGGCTGCTTTCTTCCACCTTTCTGTTTCTTTCTCTAAGTTTTTCCAAGATCTCCTGCTTTGACTGTTAACTTATAGCTAATCCTGAGTTGGAAAACTCCCATCTTCAATTCTTGATTTGAATATTCAAGTAATAGACCTCCTAGATAAAAGATTTAGTCAAATGCAAGTTTCTTGGGGAAGGAAGAATGCCTTTGCAACCGGGTGACTCCAGACATATCATAGGAAGTCAGACTATCTGTACTTTGCCAACCCTTTCCCTGCCACGAGTTGCTTAAATGCACAGATCTGAGAAGAATGTGAAATGCTTGTTCATAGCCCTTGAAAATCTTCCTGGGAGAGAGGGAAAATCTCATGGGCTATTTGAGTGCTTTATCTTCTATATTTGTTCATGGATCCCCGAAAGTCCTCTATATCTTATGAATTTTCTGTACTGAGGGAAATAAAGCATATCCCATAACAATACCCATATCATATTTTGAGTGGCTTGGTCTGGCCCACTTTGGGGCAAATCTAGACCAGAGTCTTTCCTAAGTTTTCTTTTGAAATTTCCCCAAAGTAAAATTCTATTGGTAAGGAAGTAAGTCAAGGGAGAAAAGAATCCTTTGAGGTAAGGTTCCTAGGATTAGATGCAGTCTATGCAAGTACAGATTCTTTGGGGGAACTAGGCCACAAATATTATACAATCAGGACAATAAAAATAATGGGATAGATTTTCTTAAGTTAGCAGTGAAACCCAGAGTAAAACCAAAAATTGTATGAAGAGAAGTAGCATTCTACAGCAGATGGTGAAGTCAGGAAGACCCACATTCAAGTTTTACTCTCAACATAAACTACCTGTGGGACCCTGGCTAAGTCATTTAACCCATCAGTGCTCTAGGTGACTCTCTAAAACTGTAAGTTGAAGAGAAAATATCATTTTGCAATGAAAAGGGAGCTTCTCATCTAGGATTTACCTATACCAAGAATCACTGGTCCATTCACTATTCCTAGCTATGAAAGGACAATGATAAAAGGCTTATTTAATTGAACTTGCCCTTCTCTATTTACATATTACCCAGTTACCAATTTGTGACAAATAAAATGTTTCTTCATTCTTAAAGAATGATTATTTACTCCAGACCCAACAGAAAATGAAAAGCAAACCTTTTCATGGTATACACCATCACCTTAGCTTCCCCTTCCCCCATTTTTATAATTCACCATTTTGTGTTGGAAATTTTCTTTTTAGGGTCCTGTCTTTCAGTATAAAACAAATTCAGGCTAGATGTGTGTACTTTTCTGGGTTTTTTTATTTTTTATTTTGTTAGAGTTTACTCAATGATGAGCCTCCATGTTGAAAAGGAAACTTTTAATCACTTATATTCAGGAACAATTGTGTCTAAGGAAAAAGAACAAGTCATTTGATAAAAATGAGTGACTCAATTCTGGATCTGGTTCTCTTCAAGTTTTGGAAGGATGATCTATATTAAAGAGGGATTGGACTTGTCTTCCTTGGTCATGGAAAGAAGAACTGGGGAGCAATAGACAGAAGTTGTGGTAAGATGAATTTAGGCTCAATTTAAGGAAATCCTTCCTCAATTAGCTATCTAAAAGTGTAACGTGCTGCCTCAGCAAATAAAGGACACCCAACTCAGTAAAGATCTTCAAGCAAAAACTGGATGACCACTTGTTGGGGATATTATAGTAGGGTATTCTTATTCAACCATGGCATGTGCTAGATAGCTTTTCACATCTATTCCAACTCTGAGATTCTTTATTTCTGAGTTTGTGTACAAAGAAATCACTAGTCATTCTCAGTTTTTGCCCAAGAGGACTATCAGAAGGACTGTAGTAAAGTAATAACTCTTAAGTAAAAAATAATATGAACTCTCCATGTACTTTCATGAGACACAGATTTTCATGAATTTCTCTCTAGGGGAACAGGATAATATTTTCCAAGAGCTAACACCTAGTGAACTATAGAAACTGCCTAAAGATTTAATGGCAAAAGAGACCATCCAAGATGGAAGAGTAGGAAGAAAAAATACAGCCCAGTTCTCCCCAACAATCATTCCAAAAAGATCTAGAAAACACACCCAAAATGAGTCTTGATTGGGAAATCTAAGATCAAAATCACAGTGAGTAATTTTTCCAGGCCAATTTGGCATAGGGAAGCAAATGGAGGGGTCTGTGGGCACGGAACCATTTCTAGGCAAGATCACACTCCATGGAGTCTTCTAGCGAGGGGCTTAAAGAAGGGTGAAGGGACACGAGATTCAGCAAAGAGGGGCCTGACCTTCTGCAAGGGGCAGAAATAGGTATCAATTGGAAGTTCTTTCTCCCACCCTCTCAGATGGTTATAGATTCAATGTAAACTGGAAAAAGGATCTGTGCATAGGAGAGATGCTCCAGGGCAAGGAGCATGGGCCAAAATGCTGGGTATGGATCAAGGTAAGTACAGAAGTAAGCAGCAGCTGTGTGATTATGACACACGGAGCTGAGAAGGGTTTCACAACCATCTTCCAGCTCAGTCAGAAGCCGGCACCAGAATAACCAGGGCAGAGAGTTCAGATCAAAGGGGAGCCTATATAATAATTCTGTCATTCAGAGATTACAGAGCTTTCCAGTTAGCTGATTCTGGTTGACATCAGTGGGTTTCATCCTTTGTTGCTGAAGAAGACCATGCCATCAGAGAATTAACGACATGATTTGCACTTGACTTTATTTTGAGGGAGGGAGGGCTGTGTAGGTCACCAGCCTCACTTCTCTTCCAGAGTCATCTGAATCCAGTGACCAGATATTCATCAGGATGACTGGAAATGGCCCAGGATGAGGTAGTTGGGGTTAAGTGCCCAAGGTCACACAGCTAGTGAATGTCAAGTGTCTCAGGTGAGATTTGAACTCAGGTCCTCCTGACTCCTGCACTCGATCCACTGCATCACCTAGCTGCCCAGTTGAAATCAGTAGCAATTTGCTGGAGCTCCAACCAGGAGCAAGTTCGCAGCTTTGTTTTGCTATTAGAGTCATTTTAGTCAAGTCCCACTCTTTATAATCCCATTTGGGGTTTTCTAGGTTAAGATAGTGGAGGGATTCACCATTTCCTTCTCAAGCTTATTTTATAAATAAGTAAACTGTGGAAAACAGGGTTAAGTGACTTGCCCAGGGTCGCATAGCTAGTAAGTGTCTGAGCAAAAGTATGTGAGACCAAATTTGAACTCAAGAAGATGTCTTCTTGACTCCAGGCCCAGCACTGTACACACTGATACTCAGACCCATACCCAGGTCAAGAATTTTCAGAACTTAAAAAGAAAAGAACTTTTAGACCTATGACCAAAAGGGCAGCTTTCATATTTTGCCCTGGATCAATCCCTTTTGAATGCACTGAAAGCTTGCAGGTCCCCAGCCTGAGTTGTCTTTGAGATGCTTGCAAAGCATGATAATCAATATCCTGAGAAAGTAGCAACAGAATCCAAGAGGAAACAAACCAGGTCCAAGCATGGTCCATTCTCCCCCTGAAGTGTGCAGAGCCTGGAACTGACACAAAGTACAAATTCATTAAAATGAAAGACTGAACAAATAAACAGAACATAAGCTCACTATGAAAGGTCTTATGGTGACAGGGATCCTTAACATGAAAACCTATATGAAGAGAAAGACTGTAAAATATCTATGAACAAAACTATTTTTAAGAGTTTAAAATGATTTCATATATGAAATGAGAGCCCTAGAAGAAAGAATTTGAAAAGAAATGGGAGAAATGGAAGAAATAATTGGAAAGAAAATTAATAGTTTGGCATGAGAGTTATAAAACATTCAAGTAACAGACTCCTTGAAAGTTAGACTGGATCAAAAAGAAGTTAATGGCTCCATGAAACAACAAGAAATATTAAGACCAAATCAAAAGTCTGAAAAAATAGAAGAAAATGTAAGATATTTTATATTAACAAACAGCCAACCAGGAAAGCAGAACAAGAAAATCAGAAAGTCATGACCAAAAAAGAGCTTAGATCTCACATTTTTAGAAATTATTTAACTGCCCATATCTCTTATAAATAGATGGCAAAGTGAAAAAAGAAAGAATTCACTGGTTATCTCTTAAAAGAACTCCAAAATTAAAAGTCCAGGAACATTAGTCAAAATCCAGTCTTCCAAGTCAAAGAGAAAATATTGCAAACAGTCAAAAAGAAAGAATTCAAATATCAAGGAGCCACAGTCAGGATCACTCAAGATTTAGCTCTAGATTTTACTCTGCCCTAGAAAGCAAAAAGTAAAGACTACAAACAATAGTATCTTACCCCAAAAAACTGAGTAGAATCCTACTGGGGGGGGCAGATAATGGACCTTTAATAAAATATGAATTTAATCATTACTGAGATGGGGAGCGAGACAATAGATGAGTAGAAAATGAAATACAAACACAGGAGTTGAGAAACATGAAAAAGATAGTACTTAATAATTCTAAAGTACTAAACAAGGATGAACTTTTGGATTCTAACATGGGAGATGCTATACCTGTCCCCTTAGAATTCTAATCTCATAAGGGATCATAGAGGGTATCAAATAAGACAAAGGCCCTAAGAATGGTTTTGTTATATTTTGACAGTTTAAAAGAAGGAAGGAAAAGGAGAAAGAAGGAAAATGCTAGAAAATAAAAAAAAGAGAGAGGAAAGGTGGATGAAAGTGGATATAGGTCCCATAATATAGGTGTTCAAGTAGATTCTCTAAACAAAAAGGGAGGGTGAAGGGAAGTGGGCAATTTTTGAACCTCCTTTCATACGAAATGGTCAAAGGAGGGAATAATATACACATATATAGTTGAGTGCAGACATAAATTTCCTTCAACAGGAAACAAGTAGAAAAGGAGGTGGGGAGAGATAGGCTACGTTAAATGGGAGATTGATCCTAAGTAAAACAAACTTTGGTGATAGAGGGCCGCTTGTCAAGGAAGATTGAAAAAGAAAGAAGGAATGACAACCTGCCATTGGGTTCTGGGTAAGAGAAAGAGTAAAGGTACAGGGAAGCAAAAGCAAATATCAAATCTAGAATACTGGTAAAAATGTGAGTGTGTGTGTGTGTGTGCATGCAAGGTGGGGGAATAAGATTACAAAATAGAAGAAAATATGTAATAATGGACATACATGTGAATGTGAATGGGATGAATTCACCTCTAAAATAGAAAATGATAGAAGGATGGACGCAAAAGCAGAATCTAACAATGTATTGTTCACATGAAATACAGAGCTAGACAACGAGGCTAGAGCAAAATCTTTGATGCCTTAGCTGAATTCAAAAAAGGAAAGATAACGCTGACAATTTTAGACAAGCCAACAGCAAAAATAGATTTAATTATAAGAGATGAACAGGAAAAGTTGCAATGAATAACGCTAAACATATATGAATCAAATAGCATAGCATCTAAATACTTAAAGGAAAAGTTAAATGAGTTGTAGGAAAAAGTGGGGAACCTCAGTGTACCTTTTTTTGACCTAGATAACTATAACCTTCCAAAACAAGTAAATTAAAGACCAGAATATGATTTTAGAAAAATTAGATATAATAGGACTCTGTCAATTATTTAAGAAGAATAGACTGGAGTGTGCGTACATGTGTGTGTACGCACACACATGTTTAGATGTTCATGGCATCTCTATAAAAATCAAACCTATATTAGGGCATAAAAATCTCGCAAATACAGAAAAGAAGAAATATCATATATATCTTTCACAGACCACAGTGAATAATTATATTTAATAAAAACAATAAAATAATAATAAATAAAATAATAAATATTGAAGAAAACATCAAAAATTAATTGGACACTAACTTAATCTTAAAGAACAGATGATTCAAAGAACAAATCATATTAAAAAATAGATAATTTCATGAAAAATCATGAAAACAATGAGACAATATACCAAAAATTTTCCAATGTAGTGAAAATAGCCTTTGGGAAAAAATGTCTAATTCTATTAACAAAAGAGAGAAAGAAAGGATTTTTAAAATAGGTGTGTAAACAAAAACCCTCTACAAAATCAATATTTTTTAAAAAATTAAATAAAAAATAAAAATCTTGAAATAAAAGATTTATAAAATTTAAAGATAAAACATTGAATATAGAAAAGGTTTTTTTAAAAAAAAATAGAATAAACTATTAGCTGATTTGATTTTTTAAAAAGAAAGAGTAAAATCAAGTTACCAAATGTAAATGTACAATTTACAAAATGTAAATTCATAACAAATGAAAAAGAAACAAATTACTACAAACCATTTTACCCAATTATATACTAATAAAGCTAACTAAATTAAATGGATATTTACCCAAAAAAATTCCCAAATTAACAGAACAGGAAGTAATGGACTTAAATAATCCAGTCTTGAGGGGAAAACATTGAATAAACTATAAATGATACTCAAATATCTGTATTCATAGATTAAAAAGCAATTAATTCCAATATTATAGAATTTAGCATTTTAAATAAAATATTAATTAGTCAATTACAAAAACATAAAACAAAGATAATGCCCTATCACCTAGTTATGTTTATACCAGGAATGTTGGTTTGATTCAACATTATGAAGATTATCAGTATAATAGACAATATTAATAAATTCAGTGTTAGGAAGATCAAAATAATAAACCATATTAAAAATAAAAACAAAAATCTTATGATTATAAGAATAGATGTAGAAAAAAATTTTGGACAAGATGTAAACACTCATTCCTGTATAAAAATCTAGAAAATATAAGAATAAATGGATTCTTCCTCAATGTGAAAAGTAATACCTATCCAAAACCAAGAATTATCAGTATTATACATATGGAAATAAATTAAGGGCCTTTCTAATAAGCTCAGGGATAAAGCAAGGATGTCCACTGTCATCATTACCATTTGATATAGTGCTAGAAATGTTAGCTATCAGACAAGAAAAAAAAAGAAATTGAAGGAAAGCATAGGCAAAAAGGAAATAAAATGACTACTTTCTGTAGCTGAAATGATGATTTACTTAGAGAATTCTAGATAATTAACTCAAAACATAATTGAAACAACTTCAGCAAAGTGGTAGAATCTAAAATAAATCCATATACTTCATCAAATATTCCTCTATATTACCAACAAAACTCAGCAGGGAGAGACAGAAAAAGAAATTTCATTTAAAATAACTACAAATATATAAAATACTTGAGAGCTTCCCTGACAAGATATACACAGGAAATATATTAATACAACTACAAAATATTTTTTATACTAATAAAGATAGATCTAATTGGAGAAATGTTTATTGCTTACAAGTAGGTCAAACCAATATACTAAAAATGGGAAGATTGTCTAAATTGATTTACATACTTATTATCATATCAATCAAACTACCAAGAAATTACCTTATAGAATCTGGGGGTGGGAGGAAATAATAAAATTCATCTGGAGGACAAGAATCTCAAGGGATTTTTTTTTAAAAGTGGAAAGGAAAAAGCCTAAAAGTACTAGATCTCAAGTTACACTATAAAACAGTGATCAGCCATGGAAGTTGATATTGGTTAAAAAAATAGAGAGGTCAATTATTTAAAGAAATGTTACACAATATATAGAAACAAATGAGGACAGTAGCCTAGTATTTGATAAACCAAAAGATCCTAAATATTGGGGGTAAGAACTCCACCTTAGAAAATGTTTATGGGAAAATTAGAAAGCAATCTGGCAGTTACTACATAGAGACTCACATCACAGTCAATCAAAATTTATTTAACCCCTACTATCTATCAGGCACTGTGCTAAGTGCTGAAGTTAAAAAAAAAAAAAGGCAAAAGATAGTCCTTACCCTCAGAGCTCATGGTCTAATAGGCAATACAACAAAAACTATACAATAGGATGTAATAACAGAAGGAAGACCTTAGAATTAAGAGAGGTTGAGACAAGTTCCCTGTAAAACATGGGACTGAGATGAAACCATTTAGCTATTGGAGGTGGAAAGTTGAAGTAAGAGTTTTGGTTTCTTTTTTTCAGGATAGGGGAGACATGGGCATGTTCATTGGCAGTAGAGAATGAGCCAGGAGACAAGGAGAGACTGAAAATACATGATAGAGTGGGGATCAAAGGGAGAACATACTGGAGGAGACAGAATGGAATGGGATTGTTTGAGAAAGCAGAGGGGTTCACCAAGGTAAAAAGTAAGGCTACTTCATCTTGTGAGACGGGAATGAAGAAAGAATGGCAGAAAGAATCTGAGTGATAGGAGATTAGTAAGAGGGGAGAAGCTCATGACTTAGACTTAAAGGGTAACATAAACAAATTAGAGGGACAAGAAGAAATTACCTTTCAGATATATGGAAAAGGAAAGAGTTCATGATCAAAGAAAGGATAAGTTGTGTGTTCAATGATAGTACATTTGGAGAGATTTACTCCAAATTAAAAATAACACTCAGAGTGAAGGAATTTTTCCATCTAGAGGCATCTCCCAGGTTCATGTCACAGGGCTTTGTCCCAGGTACTCTCTGCAACATTTAAATGAGACACTTGGATAAAGACAAAATGGTGTCTATCAGCACTCCTTAAACTGTGGGTCAGGACCCCATTTGGGTTCATGAAAAGTTTAGCAACAGTAAAAAGGTTTCTGAACACACAATTACCCAAAATTAATTAAAAATCAAATATTAATGAATCCAAAGTATTTCTGACAACACTTGCCCATGTTGCATCATTTCACTTCAACTTCATTACATTCTTGGTTCTGAACACAAAGCATGTGTACTTTGCATGGCACATGCCCCCAGGCCAGGCAATGCCAACCAACACTGCTAAAATGTGAAAAAGCAGAAAAAGTTTAAGAGGCCCTGGTCTAAATAATACAAATCTGAAAGAGAAATGCAACATTCTGTAGTAGCAAACACCCTAGCACACCCAGGATGGCAGGCTAGCAGAGGTTCTTTGATCTGTTTTATAAAGGAAAGACAGCTTCAAAGGAGTTAACAATATTTCTTTAATTAAGCATATATACCTCATTCACTAGTTCAGGGGAAAGGTCAACACCCTGAACGTGGAGAAAATACAAGCAGAGAAGTATAGAGAAATTAGCACAGAGATTCAACAGACAGGTCTCCTACTGTTTGAATAAAATAATACAACCACCTATATACACCACCCATTGGGGGAGCAGCAACAATATCCGAGTAGTGAGGGAAGGAGGGAGGACTCTGGCTACTCAGAGTCCCATTCAAGGAACCAAAAGTTCCTTCTCATAAGCAGAACCCCCAAAGCAAAATACCGACCTCCCACTAACATATAGTTTTCAACTAATAGGCTCAGAGCCAGAAGACATCACAACCCACGTGACTCAGAATAGCTGTGACCTACCAGGGTTCAAAAGAGATTGAGCCTTCAGATGTCTGTAATTTATCTTGAACCTGGGAAACTGAACTCCAAAGAGAAAACAACAAAAAAATCCCACTTTGCTTATGCTTACACATGCTAGATGACAAAATCATCACTGAGAAAAATTTCAACGACTCAGCATGATGATCCTTAAAACATAAGTCATCAATGGAACTGTACTGTGGTCTATTTGCATCCTGCATGTGTGTCTTTATGGCCCCCTGAGACATCCACAATGTTGATTCCTCAGAGATTATGGTGCTCCAAGATTTGCAAACAGACAGAATCACTGGGGAAATATTTATGTTAAAAATGGGCATCCTAGTATAGGGGCAGGTTAGAATTATTTAAAACACCATGCCATTTTACAAAAATGCATTCCAATCCACTCCTTTCTTCTTCTTCATTCTGGCAGTGCTTTCCCTAAACATATACACTGATTTACCGGTATTTGTTGGCTACCCAAATGCATATCATAGTTTGAATAACAGGTATTTTTCATCCATTTAGTTTTTCCTATCTGAATTATTAGAATCTCTTTTGAATAACCTCGACTCTCACTGAGGAAACCCTGAAATATCTCGAAAATTGATTTAATTAGCAAAATTTCATCTGAAAATTGAAACATGTGAAGGACATAATTATCTATAGGGCTTCTCTTCTATTTGGATCTTGTGGGAAACAGCCTCCATGCAATGGGGAGCATTTATCTGCCTGTTTTATGCCTCATTTAGTGTTAATAATCAGAGGGTTGTTGAACAGAGTTATTTCTGTGGTTGCATTTATCAAGGAATCTTTTATAATCTTAACATGCATATGAGAGACTCTTTGTTAGAGGAGAAGTTTTCAGACAATGTTTTACTCTACCAAATGAAATGCTTTTTTTCCTAATCAACTGACAATAAACACAGCAGTATCTTATATTTACCTTTTGATCAATTGTGTCACTATAAAAGTGTGGCCAACTCTAGAGCATAATTTGAAAATGCCCTCTGTTCCCTTCTCATTTTTTCATAAAGGTTTCCATCCATATCTTCCACAAAGTCCCACTCCAGTGCCTGATTGTACTGTGGTGGTCATCCAAATTTCATCAGAATATAAGCTCTGGCAAGACCTACCAGGGTGGGGTAATGTCCAAAGACCAAGTGAATTTACATCAAAGATGTTCGTCCCTTGTAGGTCGGCCTCTGGGCACTAGATGATGAATTCTTTGGCTATGACCACCCCTGAAACAAAGAAAAATACGAAATGACCTTCAGTTTCTTGTGACCTACTTTTGTTTCTACAGTGAAAGTGGTTGAGTAGCAGAGCAAAAAGCCAGAAAGAGTTTGGAATCACACTGTTCTTAGACTGTCTCTAAGCATTAAATTCGTTCTAGGTATGGGAATTGTAAGATTCTGTCTAATGATTGACAAATTGACACTCTACAAGAACTGAATTGCATCAATGTTGATGTTCTTAGGATAAATAAAGTGAGACCAGAAGATGAAAAATAAAAGGTCAATCTAAGTTAAAGGATGACTCATATCGTTTAGAAAGGCAAAGAAAAGAGTTGGCCAAGTTGTTTTCATTCTTGTTTTACTGTGTTTATGATAAGGAAATAAATGAGCATTGTGAGATAATTGCAGCTTACGTACCAACATCTTTTCACCTAGAGCTTCTAGAAAGCCATCACAGTTAGAGCATCTTGGCTTTAAAAAAAAAGAGCTCCATAAATCATAGCATAAAGGGTTCTTAGGACTAGCTAATACACACATGAAGCAAAAAGCGTACTATCAAGTTTTGCTTGAGGCTTATTGTCAGTTTTCAGCAGGTTTTTTGATCCCCAGGTTATCAGTAGTCAATAATTTGGTCAACAAACATTTACTAAGCACTTACTATGTTCCAGGAATTGGGGATAAACATACAAACAGAAAGAAAGACAGTCTTGATTCTCAAGAAACTTACATCCTAGTGGGGGAACACAACACCACATACAAAGAAACTAAAGGAGGAGGGAGGCACCCAAAATAGGGGAATGATGGAGAAGTCGAGCAGAGAAATGAAGAAAATGACTGGCCTGAGTGTCCTCCTTAAATGCAGGTTACAGGAGGAATTGTCCAATCTGAGGGTGGGACTGAAGAGTCAGAAGGTTGTGATCTTCCTAAGATGAATATGTTTCTAGGACCTGATCAAGAACATCAGAGTGTAGGCTGGTGAGAAAAAAAATGGATGACCAAGAGAAGTGTCCGTCCCTTTAAATGATGTCCCTCTACACAAGGGAGAATAGGATGAAAATCAGGCTTTTTACGATCTAAATGCAAATTATATAACTGGCCTATGCTATTTAAGATTTCCACTCAATATTTCGGAGCACATGCTAATAGGCTATATAGAGAGAGAGCTGTATTTGGAGACCTTGTCTGAACTAGTCATTTAGTGGTTTCCCTAAACACTAAAAGTTGTTCTAAAGGCATCCCTTGAGGAACATCGTATAATTTTGAACTGAAACTGGTTTCCCTTCCACAGGACATAGTTCATGAGAGAGAGAGAGAGAGAGAGAGAGAGAGAGAGAGAAAGGGAGGGAGGGAGGGAGAGAAGGAGGGAGGGAAGGAGGAAGAAAGAGAGATCTAAAGGTTGTTTTGACTATGGAAGCTTCTGGTCCAGTGGTGTCCAATTTTTTTAAGTAGGAGACCATCATCGCAAAGGTCCATGTTACTTGCTTGTAAAAGTAGCATCCATGGAGAAAACTATATAACAAGAAACTATTGTGAATTCACTTACATTTGTATATTATTGGTTATTACAATATCTACATAATTCTAAAAAATACTTATAAGCATGTGTGTGTATAAAAATGGTATTTGTTCACTCTACATAACTTAAATTTGCTAAATTCAAGTAAAAAACCTCTATCCAAGCCCTTCCCCCACTCCTTCTTTCTACTTCTTTCTCTGGGAATGTACTAAAATCACCACCATTATTACCTTTGGAAAGAATATGTTGGTGTGGAGTCAAGATGGCGGAGTAGAAAGACTCACGTGTGCTAGCTCCAAACCCACAGCCCATATATTTCTTGCAAGAAGAACTCCCCACGAATTCTGGATCACTGCAAGGCCCAAAGAAACACAGAGGAAAAGATTTCCATTCCAGAGAGCCCTGGAGGGCCGTCCCCAGGGTCCGTCGCACCCCAGAAAGCGGAGTCCACCCCTGCACTGCCCTGGCCGTGGCCCCAGAGGAGCAGATTCGAGCAGGCTTCAGGGGCAGAACCTCCGGCGGCCGGGAAGGTCCTTCCGCCCACAGACGCTACAGGTCAGTGAGAGAGACGTCTAGGCTGGCCGAGAGGGGAGCGGGGTGTCTCCGTGGCTCGGGCCCCCTCAGTAGGCAGCGGTGGAGGGAGCAGCAGAGGCAGGGGCAGCAGCAGAGGCAGAGGTGGCGGCCCGGGACTCCCCAAGCAGCAAGCAGAAGCTCAGGTCTCTGGATAAACCCCCTGAGGGAGCTGAGCCTGGGAGGCAGCCCTGCCCCTACCCGCTCCATTACTGAAGGCCTCTGCATAAACCCCCTGAGGGAGCTGAGCCTGGGAGGCGGCTCTGCCCACACCCAAGCACCAGAACTTAAGCTCACATTGAATAGCAGCCACAGCTGCTGCGGAAAGCCCATTTGAATCTCAGACCCCAAGCACTAGCTGGGCAGATCTAGGCAGGGGTGGAGAGGAATCTCAGAAGTCAAGTAACTGGCTGGGAAAATGCCCAGAAAAGGGAAGAAAAATAAGACTATAGAGAGCTTCTTTGAGCAGGTGCAAATGTTCCCACCTTTCAATTCTGATGACGAGGACATATTCTTACCATCAGGGAAAGACGTGGAGGTTGGGGCCTCTGTATCCCAGACATCCCAGGGGGATGTCCAGTGGGCTCAGGCCTTGGAAGAGCTCAAAAAGGATTTTGAAAATCAAGTTAGATAGGTGGAGGAAAAACTGGGAAGAGAAATGAGAGAGATGCAAGAAAAGCATGAAAAACAGGTCAACACCTTGCTAAAAGGAGACCCAAAAAAATTCTGAAGACAATAACACCTTGAAAAATAGGCTCACTGAATTGGCAAAAGAGGTTCAAAAAGCCAATGAGGAGAAGAATGCTTTCAAAAGCAAAATTAGCCAAATGGAAAAAGAGGTTCAAAAGCTCAGTGAAGATAATAGTTCTCTCAAAATTATAATGGAACAGATGGAGGCTAATGACTTTCTGAGAAACCAAGAAATCACAAAACAAAACCAAAAGAATGAAAGAATGGAAGAGAATGTGAAATATCTCATGGGAAAAACAACTGACCTGGAAAATAGATCCAGGAGAGACAATTTAAAAATTATGGGACGACCTGAAAGTCATGATCAAAAAAAGAGCCTAGACATCATCTTCCATGAAATTATCAAGGAAAACTGCCCTGATATTCTAGAAACAGAGGACAAAATAAGTATTGAAAGAATCCATCAATCACCACCTGAAAGAGATCCAAAAAGAGAAACTCCTAGGAATATTGTGGCCAAATTCCAGAACTTCCAGCTCAAGGAGAAAATCTTGCAAGCAGCTAGAAAGAAACAATTCCAGTACTGTGGAAATACAATCAGGATAACACAAGATCTAGCAGCTTCTACATTAAGGGATCGAAGGGCGTGGAATAGGATATTCCAGAAGTCAAAGGAACTAGGACTCAAACCAAGAATCACCTACCCAGCTAAACTGAGTATAATACTTCAGGGGAAAATATGGTCTTTCAATGAAACAGAGGACTTTCAATCATTCTTGATGAAAAGACCAGAGCTGAAAAGAAAATTTGACTTTCAAACACAAGAATGAGAAGAAGCATGAAAAAGTAAACAACAAAGAGAAGTCTTAAGGGACTTACCAGAAGTGAACTGTTTACATTCCCACATGGAAAGACAATATTTGTAACTCTTAAAACTTTTCAGTATCTGGGTAGTTGGTGGGATCACACACACGCGCGCACACATGTACACACGTGCACGCACACACACATACACACATGCATGCAGATACAGAGACAGAGAGCACAGAGTGAATTGAATAGGATGGGACCATATCTTAAAAGAAATTAAGGTAAATGGTGAGAGAGAAATGTAGTGGGAGGAAAGAGGGTGAAATGGAATGGGGTAAATTATATGTCATTCAAGAGGCAAGCAGGAGACTTTTTAGTGGAGGGAAAAAGAGGAGAGCTGAGAAAAAAAACAAGAAGTTTACCCTCATCACATTCGACTAAAGGAAGGAATAAAATGCACACTCATTTTGGTATGAAAACCTATCTTACAATACAGGAAAGTGGGGGAGAAGGAAGCAAGGGGGGGATGATGGAAGGGAGGGTGATGGGAGGAGGGAGCAATTTGAAGTCAACACTCAGGGAGGGACAGGATCAAAAGACAGAATAGAAACAATGAGGGGCAGGATAGGATGGAGGGTAATACAGTTACCCTCTTACACAACACAAGTATTATTGAAGTCATTTGCAAAACTACACAGAAATGGCCCATATCAAATTGCCTGCCTTCCCAAAGGGAATGGGTGGGGAGGGAGGAATGGGGAGAATTTGGAACTCAAAGTTTTAGGAACAACTGTTTAGTATTGTTCTTGCTACTAGGAAATAAGAAATACAGTTAATGAGGAATACAAAGTCATCTGGCCCTACAGGACAAAAGAGAAGATGGGGACAAGAGAAGGGAGGGATGATAGAAGAGAGGGCAGATTGGTGATAGGGAAAATTAGAATGCTTGGTGTATTGGGGTGGGGAGAGGGGAAAAAAGGGGAGAAAATTTGGAACCCAAAATTTTGTGAAAATGAATGTAAAAAGTTAAATAATAAATTTTTATTAAAAAAAAAAGCAAGAGGAAAAAAAAGGAGTATGTTCAGGGATGGCTTTGTTATTCCACTCACCTTCTTATGACTTCCCCAGTCACCACAGTTTCTTTCCCTGACCACCATTCCCCAATATGGGTACTCTCCTCTGTTAAAATGTAAGATCCTTGAGGGGAAAGATTATTTTGGTTTTGTGTTTGTCTTCCCTTCACTTAGTACAGTACTGGACACAGAGTAAACATTTATAAATGCTTTTCATTCGTTCAAAAAGACATTTGAAATGCCACAGAGCTAGTCTCTTGTTCAGTCTACACATGTACCTCTGAAAGGTCCAGAGACTACAGATTAGGAATCACTGTTTTAAGTCAGGGGAATAAGATATTTCAGTCAAGCAATTAGCATTTACTCAGCACTTACTATGTACCACCTACAATGGCAAGTGGTGGGGACATAAAGAAACTCAAACCAGAGGTTAAATTATAGATAATCAACAGAGGAGACAGCATTAGAATTAAAGGGAAATCTTCTAGAAGGTGGGACTTCAACCCAGAATTTAATTCAAGGAAGCTAGGAGGTAGATTAAAAGAATCCCAATTTTGGAGCACAGTCAGTGAAAATGTCTGGGGTAGAGAAATGGAATGTCTCATTGGAGGAACAGCAAGGGGGTTTGTGTCATTGGATCTCAGAGTACATGAGGTGGAATTGGGATGGGGAGTGGTGTAAAGTGTAAGACATCTGGGAAAGTAAAAGGGGGAAGGATAAGGGCTTTAAAAGCAAAATGGAGAATTTTATATTTGATCCTGGAGGCAATAGATAGCCACTGGAGTTGATTGAATAGGAAGATGACATAGTCATACTTGAGCTTTAGGTAAACCAGTATGACAGCTGAGAAGAAAATGGAGTGAGGGTCATTATGTATCATTTATTTCAAGATTATGACCTCATAGATTTTAGATAAACAGTTCAATCACTAATGATTTCTGTAGCTTATGCCATAAGTTTTATCATCCATTAATAGTATCAAATGAGTTATTCTGACAAAAGAAATTAAAATCACAATTTCACATCCCATAGCACTAAAAACCATATCTCTGAGCTCTCCAATCCTGTACTCCATCAAGTGTAAAGTGACGACACTGGTCAGGTTGTTTTAGATAGTAGGAGTAGTTCTTTCATGAGTTCTGTACAGAGTGTACTCAAAAAGACTAAGAGAATTATTCTATTTTTTAATGCACTATTGGGACTGAGTCCAGATGTGGAAAATGGTGCTATCATTCCCTCAGCATAACTAAGCAAAATATTAAGATTGCACTCTTCTAGGTGAGAATTCTAACTTTGTGCCCTCTGGTTTTGTGTCACATTGATCAAATCTTTGAATAGAAGTGTCAGATTTCTTGATAAAAAATTGGGTGTTAGATCTAGAGAAGGTAAGGTTTTCTAAGGAGCAATGTAGACTTGGAGTAAAAAATGGTCTGTTTGGGGTTTAAAAAAAACCAACAGAAATAACAGCCAAAGAAAGAGCTTTAAATATGGCCTGGAAAAAGTCTGAAGGATAATACTAGCTGTTCTTAAAGATGTAAAGGGTTGCCAGGAGAACACAACTGTCAAGTCTACACTATAAAGAGATTCAGAGAAAAATGAGTTGTAATTACACCTGTTTTTTAGAGACGATATCAATAAAGAAGAATTTACTTGATGAAAAAACTATTAGATATAGTTGGTTATGGAGAGTTATGAAACTGGCTTCCCTGGAAATATTGTTACTGAGAATCATAGAGATAAAAGATAATTAGAGGTCATCTAGTGTAATCTCATGATTTACAAATGAATTTTTAAGGAGAGGGCACATTAAAAAATTGCTATTTGTTCATGATGGGATTTTGTTGCTCTACAGATAATCTCATAATGGAACCATAAAATCTTAGAGCTAGAAGAGACATCTAGTTCCAAAATGTTTATCTTATAAATGAAATAAGTGAGGTTCAAGGAGGTTAGTGTCTTACTCAAGGTCACCCTGCTGGGGGAGGACTAGAACTCCATTATTATCCTTAGGTACTTTAACACTTTAGTCATTCTGTGACCTTATCAATGCAACTACCCACCCTCCCAAACCCCATGGCCCATGATGTTGATTATAACTGATCTAGGCTCTTTCGTCTTATGGAAGATATCCTTCCAAAAAATACTTCACAGTAGACTCACTCATCTCCAGGACATTTTATAAATACCAATGAAGCATGCAGATTCTCATTGCTAGATGGGTTTAAACTTTCCACCTTTTATTTATTTGTTTTTTTTTTAATTTAGCATTACTAAGTTTGGTGAAAGTAGAGGAAAATGACATTGAATTTTAAAAATCAATAAATATTCATCTAATTGCTGACTTCAGCAGAATTTTAGGATGAACACGAGGGGGATGCTGTAAAAATCTAACCAGGCAATATTAAAACTGCTCAGCAATCCGGGTACATAAAAAATACAACTAATGAATAATTTTTATAGAATAATGTTCACATCCTGGGATGAAATCAAACCAAAAGCCTTAAGTCCTCAAAGAGCACAAGAAGACTTTATGTTAAGGTTACAGGACAACGAACAGGGACTTGAGCTATAAATGTGGCCAACAGAGTCAGTGAAGACAGAATATTACCATTCTTTGGAGACTGTTTTCTTAGCACACAGAGATGTGAGTGTACTCCACTTAGGAAACTCCAAGATTGGATTAGACAATGCTATTATTAATAGAAAAAAAGGATTTTGAAATGGCTCATTTGGGAAGAATTCAAAGAGTTTTATGTACAGTGATTAATTAATTCCAATGGCCAACAATTACTGTACATTAGACAAACATTAGAAATATCCTTGTAGTTTGATAATGAAGTCTGTGGTAACTAATAATTCATTTGCAAACTTTTTTGAGTTGACGGTAAATCTTCTGAACTGTGAGCACCAAACTGGGAGCAGGAAGACCAGTATTCCGGTCCGTGATGCTACTTACTTGATGTAATACCTTAATATGGCAGGTAAGAGCTTCCCTCAGTTTTCTCATCTGTAAAACAAAAAAATAACTGTACTAATTTAACAGTTAAGGCCATTAGTATGAGAAGATGAAATACTAGCTAGGAAAAGCATAGATTAATATTCAAATGCAAACCATTTTTTTTAAGATTTGATTCTTCCAGTTTAATTCTACCAACATTTATTAAGCATCTACTCTATATAAGAAAGGGGTTCTTAAACTTTCTAATATCATGGATCCTTCTGGTAATCAGGTAGAGCATATGGACCCCTTTTTCCTTAGAACAATGTTTTCAAATTCATAAAATAAAATACATAGATTACAAAGGAAACCAATTATATGGAAATGTTGACATAAAATACAAAAATATTGAAAATGATCAAAAACACTTATAAAAAACAAATTTGTACACAAATCTGTCTTGGTCACAACTTTGTTCATTATAAGTGTCTTCCAAGGCTCTGTCCTGAGCTTTCTTCTTTTTTCCCTCTATGTTATTTCAATTGCTGTTCCTCTCAGTTCTCATAGATGCAATCATCATCACTATTCAGATAATTCTCAGATTTACCTATCCCACCCTAACACTTTGATTTCTAATCTTACATTTCCAACTTGTACGTCTTGTATGTTTTAAACTCAGGACATTCAAAATTGAATTCATCATCTTTTCTTCCAAACCCTCCTATCTTCCTAACTTTTCCAATTAACAGTCAAGGTATCACCATCCTCCCTGAGCATGAACACTAGGTGTCATTTTTTTATCCCTCACTTGTTTTCTAATCCCCCACATCCAATCGCTTATCAATTCCTGTCAATTATATTTTCCCAACATCTCTAGTATATGCCTCCTTCTCTACTCTGACACTGCCATCATCCTGATACAATTCCTCCTCGCCTCACCAATGATCCCTGAAATAGTCTTCAGTTGGTCTCCCTGCCTCCAGTCTTTGACCATTCCAATCCATCCTCCAGTAATGTGTCAAACAGATCATCCTAAAACAGCAGTCTGACCATGTCTTATTCAATGGCTGCCTATAGTCTCCAGGATCATATATCAGAGCCCTCCACAACCTGCCTCCTTCCTTCCTTTCCGGCATTCTTATACCTTACAACCTTCCCAACCATTTATTTTGCTGTCCAGAGACACACTAGGCTCCTTCTTGTTCCTCCCTTGCATAGGACACTCCCTCATGGGAACTCTCTCCCTCCTTTCCCTTCTGACTTCCTAGTTTTCCTGGCTGCCCTCAAGTCTAAGCAAGAAGTCATTACTGATCCCCCTTAGTACTAATTTCCTCCCTCTGTTGATTATCTACAATGCATATCTCTTGTTTGTTGCAGTTATTTGTGTGTCATCTCTCTATTTGACTATAATCTTCTTGTCTTTTCCCTGTCTTTGGCTCCCCAGCACTTGGCATAGTGACTGGCACATAGTAGGAATTTAATGAAGGGTATGTGACTGACAACTGACTCCAGGTTAAAAGCTGCTATTGTAAGCATTGTACTAGGCACTGGAGAAGATGCCCAGATTAACCAACATATGACTTTTGCCCCAGTGGAGCTTAGTAAGATGATATTACATATAAATAGGACGTATTAGAACCACACCTCTGATTTCATTGATATAGGAAACTCCCAATAAAGAAATTCTTTCCACCAATGCAAATCAACAACTTCCCTGCAAATTATAGTCTTGGGGGGGCAGCTAGGTGGCACATGGTGAATACCGTACTGGTCCTGAAGTCAGGAAGAACTAAATTCAAATCCAGCTTCAGACACAGCTGTGTAACTTTGGGCAAGTCACTTAACCCTGTTTGACTCAGTTTCCTCATCTGTAAAATGAGCTGGAGAAGGGAATGATAAACCACTCCAGTATCCTGCCAAGAAAATCCCAAATGGGGTCATGAAGAGCCAGACATGACTGAAAAACAACTTGAGTAACAATAACAATAATTTGGCTGGGACACTGAGAAGTTAAGTGACTTATTCAGGATCATACAGATCAAAGGTACAGCTTGAACATAGGTCTTTATAACTCCGAGGCAACCTTTATGCACTTGGCATGGAATTTCCAGTCTGGGTTATCCATCCTCTAAGGGTCTGTCAAGGAGTCATGAGGAATATTTGGTAAATAGTTATTATCCTGTTGAACTAGTACTAAACTGGTAGCATTAGTGGTGTGGATAGAAGGTTATGTACTCAAAAGTTTTCTTTATAAAAAATGAATTAATCTCTTTTTTAATTTTAATGTGACAATAAAGCTACACCTAGAGTCAGCAGACCTAAGCTTGAATCCAGTCCCAGGTACTTACCAGCTCTGTGACCCTGGAAAAATCACTTAGTCACCATCTGCCTCAGTTTCCTCATATGTAAATGGGGATAATAACATTCCCTATGTCCCACAGTTTTTTGTGAAAATAAAATAACATTTGTGAAACTCTCTTCAAACCTGAAGGAGCTATATAAATTGGAGTTATTATTACTATTTCTTATTTAATATGGGATACAGGAAGCTTTACTGAAAACCAAGAAGCACAGGGGCTGAAAAGGGGGACACCTTGCACTATGCTATGCTGCCTCTTATGACTGAAAACTAATTTCCAAATTATTGGACTTTGCATTTAAAGGTACGAAGTCACAAGGAATACAAACTTCCTGATGCTGAAGTGGGCATTAAAAGTAAAAGAACTAGAATCTAATAGGATGCCCATCTGTTGGGGAATAGTGAAACAAGCTAGCATAAGAACGAACAGAACTTTATTGTGGTTGGCATTCCGTCGTTGAGTCATGTCCAACTCATCAAGACCCCATTTAGGGTTTTCTTGGAGTGGTTTTCCACTTACTTCTCCAGCTCCAGATGAGAAACTGAAGAAAGTAGGTTGAAGTGACTTGTCCAGGGTCACACAGCTAGGAAGTGTCAGGCTAGATTTGAACTCAGAGCTTCTAGACTCCAAGACTGGTATTTTATTCATTGCACCACAGAGAATACTGGATAGCATACATGAACTGACACAGAGTAGAGAGGGCAGAACCAAGAGAGTAATTTAGGCAAGTACAATAGCCTGGTAAAGAAATACTTGAAAACTGTGATGATCAACCATCTCTCCAGAGGACCTGGATGAAGCACACTGCCCACCTCCTAATAGAGAAGTGTTAGACTCCAGGTTCAAAAAGACAAAGACATTTTTTGACATGGCCACTATGTGTATTCATTTTGCTTGACTTCGCTCATTTATTGCAAGTAATTTTTTTTCTTTTGCTCAATTAATTGAAGATAGGTATAAAGAACTCAGGAGAGGGAAGAGTAATAATTAAACCAAAGAGGGCCACTGAAATTTTTTTTAGTACAGAGGAAAATCTAAGCTCAGAAGGCAACACACAAGCAGGACAGTTTTGAAAGTAACATGCCATTTATTAAATACTTAAAAATAAATATAAAATGTATGTTCGTGGTTTCATTTTTTAAAAGTCTCTTTTTCTCTTTTTCTCATGTATAAATAGGTTTTTGTATGTATATGTATGTGTGGTACGTATGTATGTATGTATTCCTCTTGGTATTTAATTTCAGGATTAAAAAATAAAATATAAAAATAAGTTAAAGACTGTAATGTTATATAAAAATCATAAACTCGAAGTATATTAGATTGGAAAGGGAACTTAGAAATCACCTAGTCCTACTTCTTTCCGATAAAATTCTTCCTGGTATGAAAGTGAAATCTACCTTTTAGAACTTTTCTCCCTTGGTTCTAGTTTTGTACTCAAGGACGAAACAGAATGAATATATTTCTCTTGCAGATGACAGCCATTCAAACATTGGAGGAGGGGAAGCATTATTAATAAGTCTTGTCTTCTCTGGGTTACATAGCCCTAGTTCCCTAATTCTCAAAGGACATGGATTGGTGTCCCTTCACTATCCTGATTGCTCTTCACTGAATATCAGTTTATCAATATCCCTACAAAAATCTGGTACCAAGAAATGAGTGAAATGTAATGAATGTGTTCATGAGACAATTTTCTCCCTTATTCTAGATATTCTCCTATAAATTCAGCCAAAGATTGTTTTTGAGGGGGTGATACCTATTCCACTTGTAGACATATAGACTCTGGAGGTTCTTATGCTTCCCACCTTCCACTCTCACTAGTCAATCAGGTTCCAGATCAAGACTATATTTTCCCCACATGCTCCCAGAGGTTCCTCTGAGCATCTTTCAAATGCTGTTGGCTCAAGCCCCCATTCCAGTGTGTTTTTCCTAATATCACTCAGCAGTTATCTCTTTAGTTTCATCTTACAAGTGTCAGGTAATACCTATTCGTTATTATCTACATCATCAACTAGTACCCCAACATCATTTAACCAGTAAACATCGATTCATTTTTATAAAAGGATATTTACTGAGAAGATACAGCAAGAACAGTAGTCCAAAAACATCCTCCCGGAGCCAGGAGCATACTCTCCCTTCTACCAGCTTGGTCCCTGAGGACAGCAGGCTATAAAGCATATGCCCTACAAAATTCATTCCCAAATGCAACATAGCAATTAGATAAAGTCACTCCCTTACTTGTAGAAAATACATGTGGGTTGCTGGGCTGATTCACTGGTGTTCTGGATCAACAGCATCATGTCATTGATTTGTATCCCAAAATCATTTACCAGGGTCAAGCAAGGGCTTCTAGGAGCTATGCTGGAGTCTCACTAGGTTCCACTGCTTTCAAACTCTACAGTTAGTAGACTATTTGAGATCTCACAAAATCATTGCTTAGTTGTTCCAGCTCTAATATACATATGTTTAAGAGCAGGAAAAAGCAATTCTAAAGATGGAAATACAGTCACAGGTCTGACCAGATGAGGAAATAGGCAGCCAGTGCTGTTAGTTTAATCACCACAAAGAAAGAGTGCATTTGAGCTGTTGAGGCTCTTTATATGTACATTCAGTTCCATGAGCCAAAAAGTCCCTCTTAGAATACCTCACATGCTCCACAATCCATATGGTGGCTGCCTCAGGCAAAGCACAGTACACCAGTACACATGCTCATCAGAACTGGTTTCTTATTGGTCAGTTCCCCTGTTACACACTGCCTGTTCGTATGGACCTTCCATTCAGTTTCAATCAAAAGTTTTAGATTGCTGTTTTGTTTTAAAATAAGACACTAGTTATATTATTTATTATATTATATTTATTAATTATAATATATTTAAATTATATATTATATGTTTATTATATTATATATATCATATTATCCTCATTAAAATAACTGACAGAACAGGCTCTTGAAGTCACTAAGATCACACTGGCAAATCTGACATGGAAAGGTGGTATAGACAACATTTACATGAAACCAAAATACTTCAGTGAAAAGTTTAGTGTGTTGCAAGGTGGGAGGAGAGGGGAGGAGCGGGTTAGTAGTTGGAGTTACTTTCTGGGTATTTAGATTCAATTACAGTAAATGATACTATGAATTAGGGCACTAATCAATGGGATCAATTATACTGAGGACATAATAACTGAATGAATTTTGCATTTGTGCCCAGATGATTTGAAAATACTTAGATAAAACTTACACAAAAATGAATCATCACAACGTGCATTATCAGCAACCCTAAAACAGTACATACTATCATCCACCAAAAATATTTATCTAAATATAATATTGTGGACATGCTCCACTCAGGTGAAATAAACATTGTGCTGTTTCAAATTTCCCAAACATGACCGACTTTACTGCCATGAACAAGTAAATCCTGGAAAGCAAAAATTTCTCCCACAATATAGCTCTAATAAAGTTCACAGAGGAATCTATCTCTTTAGCCTTTTTACCTTACCAGGATAAGTTACAGTCATTTATTGAACTCAAATATTAAGATAACTGAATAGGTTACAAAGTTAGGTAACTGAAAACCAGGGTAGAGAAGTTGATAATTATCTCCCCAAATGGTATTTCTCACATGGACACAAGGGACATGTTTATTTATAAAGGAGTGGTCAAATCAGACATGAAGGAATGGCTCAGTTCTGATTCACCATGGCGGGAGAGTAGTGGTGGGAATCTAGAAATACTGGTCTTGCTCCTTGGACTCATTCCCAGCAAAGTGGCAGTCCTTCAGTTAAGTGAGAATAGGGACTGGTTTTTGCCTTTCTTTCTATCCTTGAGGATTAGTGCAATGCCTGGCTCTTAGAAGGTGCTTGGTAAATGCTTGCTGACTTGATTTTTCATAGTATTATATCCTACTGGAAGCTATGTGTTATGATAGATAGAGTGCTGGGTCTGGAATCAAGACTCTGATTTCTGAGTTCAGATGTGACCCTGGGCATGTCACTTACCCTGTTTGCCTCAGTTTCACATCTGCAAAATGAGCTGGAAAAGCAAATAGCAAACCATTCCAGTATTTTTGCCAAGAAAATTCTGAATGGGGTCTTGAAGAGTCAGATATGACTGAAAGACAACTGAATATATATAATCCTACCAACAATACACTGATTCATGGATGTCCTTTTCCTTAAAAATCTCTATAGAGAATTGAATATCATGATATGCTTCACAAGAAGATATTGACCCTCAGACATTCTCAACTTATTCTCAAGTATATCTCCTTTAAGGAAAACAGTTTCGCATAGCTTGTTATCATCCCATATCAGGGACCCAATATTTTCAAAAGCAATTGACTGAACTTCATTGGTCTTGGAGTCAACTCTATTTTGAAGTTTTCTTAGATGACCCAAATTTTTATAACTAAGGATTGCTATTTGAAATCTTGGTCTTCTGGAAGATGTTATTTGGCAAGATAAGATTTTGACCCTTACTGGAGTTTGACATCCTAATATAGTATATATCTATCTACTCCTAACTCAGAGAAAAAGGAAACTTCAGAATTTCATCATGTTTCTACTCAATTACCGGCTCTCTTAACCTTTGCTTTAACCAAGATATAGAAACTGAATAAATTAAATAAGAATTAATACAATTCCTTTTCCTTAAAGATTTGGTCAGAATCATTAATCATGAATCTTTCTCACTTTTTTGTCATTTTATCCAAGATTTTAGAACTCTGCCCACAAATGTGGCATAATATGACTGTGTCTAAGTTTACAAGAGTGTACTGATGCTTCAATCAGAGAGAATAAGGAAAACCTGTTAATTCAATCAAGCCATGATATATGGAAAAGGATCCATAATTACCCAACTTATTTGAAGTCAAATTGTCAGAAAAAGATGTTTAGTATCAAGGAATTTCCAACAAGATTATTAGGGTCTTGAGGAATCCAGTGTAAATTACAGTTGGTAGGAAATGATAATTTAAACTCACATAGGACAAAGACGGTGATTAACTCAGATGAATAGTGTATGGGAGGAGGTCTTTCAACAAATAGTCAAATGATAGTTGCCCAACAATATGGCCAAATGTTTAAGGAAAGAGTAGTTAAAATTTTTCAGAGACCCATGTACTTTGCCATGTGTTTTTCTAAAATAATCAACCTAAGCAGTTTCTCCGGTAAAATTTAGAAAAGGAAGAGCTTAAAACTGAAGACTTTGTGTGAAAGTTGCAAGATGAAGGGGTCTTCCCCCCCCCCCACTCTGCTCACTGGGTTAATAGAGATTAAGTATAGGGACAAAGAACTTAGACACTTCACCCTCTTCTTTGGATCAAACTTAATTCTCTCAGATTTAGATGTAATTGTTGATTTTTTTTTTTTACATTTTCTTCTTTCAAGATTTTTGACACAATCTGTCTTCTGATCCATCAGTGCACTTTTTTTCTCTTTGGTTCGGTGGATCTTATTTTTCCAAGGTTTTAGAAACCTGAAAGATATATGGAACACTCTAATCTGTTTTATCTTCCTAGGGAATAGCCAAGTAAGTAGACCTTATTTGCATGGGGTCATTCAGATTCTAGGGCTTCATTTTTTTCTAGTATAGAAATTGCAAGATTTATTATTCTATTAATGTTCATAAAGTCACCCTTTTGATGAGCTATAATTTCCCTTTATGAGGAGTCTGTATGCCAGTCACCCTCCATAAGGGAAGAAAAAGTCCAGACTTCCAACATATTCATATTCCCTGGGATGTTAATAAAGTCTTGAAATTCCATATGACTCAGGGGAATAATGAGACTTGGGACAATAGCAATCTGCCAATTTCAGGGAGTTAAGATTTTCCCATGAGACTTCTCTGAACATTGTTCTACTGTATACCAAATCGAAGTTTTCATTTTTTTAATTACAGATTTTTTTATCCCTCCTGATTGAGGAGATAACCTAGAGAAGACAAACCAAAGAACTGCTGTCTTTTATGAGTCTTCTTAGGGAATGAAATAGCAGGAGTGAAGGAGGTGTGAACGTCCCCCTATTCATCTTAATGGGCTGCTAATGGCAAAGCACAATTATGGTTACTTAAGTGTCAACCTTATTAACGTTTTCACTAAACATCCAACCATGGTGCTTTCCTCACTGGTCAGGCTGCCTTATCAAAGCCCTGTCCTATTCATTGGAAAGAAAAACAACCAAACCAGAGGCTCCAAGTTTTAAAGAACTAGAGCTGCAAGATTTAAATATTCAAATAAAGGAATATTCTCTCAATTACTTCAGTTGGATAATTGAGGTACTTGCCACTGTCCTTAAAAGTTGGAGTAAAAGTGATATTTATAGCGTCATTAGCTAAAATTGTTGGCTTCCCACGATGCAAACGGCAGGGCTGTGTGGGCTTTTTGTAAAAAAAGTTGGTCTATCAGCATGGAGAAGGCAGTCTGCTTTTATTATAAGTAGACTCAAAATGCTTCTGAATGACCCTCCAATGCTGATGTTTGGGATAAAAACCAATCATGCAAAAAAAAAAAAAAAAAGAAAGAAAGAAAACCTTCTTCCATCTCCTCCCCCAAAGAGATGAAGTGAACAGATTTTATTTCCTCACGAATCTCTTTGGTCCCTTCCCACCTTGCTGTCTACCCTACACACAACCAGGTGTAGTCTCTGGAATTTAAAAGATTTTAATCTGAAGGCACAGTCCACTGGAAGGGTCTCTCCTATTAGACAAAGCTTCCATCTGAGAGTAGTTCCCCACCGCCTCCTTCATCTCCCATCAATCCCTTTCGGTCTTTTTTTTTTTCTCCTCTTTCTCCACCCCCTCCTGCCGCTAGAAGCATGAGCTGTGGCTCTGGGTGAACTTGGGGACTTGGCGATTCCACGTTTAATTTGCAGGGACGGTGACTATCTGAAGCCAGACTGCCGTTTCCCTTCACCAGTGCCAGCTGAGTTTATGAGGCTGTGAAACGTGTTGGAACTGGAACACCCTCCTTGGAAAAGCTCCTCCTCGGGGCTTGGCCGAGGGTGTCCAGACCTCGCCGATCCATCCTGGGATGTTTCTCCTTGTTCATCTCCAGCCCAACCCCCACCACACACTTACATACTTACACACTCACCCACAAGCTCTCTCGCCTACACAAATGGGGATGCTTCAGTGTGGGGACACTTCTACATCACACTAGGGCCAACCGAGAACGTATCTTCACGTCGATGAAGATTTTATCGTGGGCTTGAAATCCAGCTCTATTACGAGCTTTCGGTCTGAAATACGATTGTTATTTTGCCGGAGCATAGCTTGAGAGAAAAAGTCAGGTTTTTTTTTTCTTTTTATTAAAGACAAAGAGGTAAATTATCTGCTAGGGTGCTGCAGAGATGTCAGAGTCCTTGTGAGTTCCCTTTCATTTCCAAGAGTGATTTATAGGAGAAGCCACTGCCAGATTTCAGACATCCTCCTGCCCGAACCTCGCCCCTACCCCTACCCCATCCCCGCCTGTAGGGAAGACGAGCAATGGGACCTTCTCTAGCCGCACAGGGTTGGACCTTCAAAGAAGATCCAAGGAAAGGTCTTTGCAAGACTGGTGACACTTCAATACTCTGGGCTTCCTTCACTGATTTCTCTCTCTCTCTCTCTCTCTCTCTCTCTCTCTCTCTCTCATCTCTCCTCTCTCTCTCTCTCCTCACTCTCTCTCTCTCTCCCTCTCCCGCTCTCCCTCTCCCTCTCTTTCCTCCCCCTCCCCTTCTTCCTTCAGCATGAAAGTTATCTATATCATCTTTCTTTCTATGTATCTATCTATCTATGTATCTATGTCTCTATCTATGTATCTATCTATCTATCTATCTATCTATCTATCTATCTATCTATCTTCCTTAATTTTTCAATGGGAGATGGAAGGGGGAAGACGAGAGAATGAGGACTGGGAACCTCGGGGCTGAGAGATTTTATCTAAGAAGGAGCGTTGGAGAAACCTTTGGAGACTTAGGTGTAAAAATCCGTTTCTTAAACACTGTTATCTCGAGAAGGGTCTCCAGCCCCCTCCTCAAGCCCTCTTCTCCCTCCCCTCCCCCTCCCCCTTTCATTTAGGTATTTGTTTCCTGGCTGTTGCATTGGGGCTATTAAAGAGGATAACCTTGTAATCAATCATCACCACATCTTTAATAAACTGCTGACACGCTTTAAGTAGAGGGTCTGTGCGCCTCCTCCACTTGATCACCGCTCCCAAAGGCAGCACATGTGTAGGAATCCAGAAAGGCACCCAAATTTAGGCGGGGACAAAAGAAACTTTAATGAAGGTCTTTGCAGCACGCATCATCACCCCCGTGTGTTGCTCTCCCAAGGATGTTGAGTGCACGGCTTGAGGACCAGAGAAATAGAAATCATATTAGAATATAGCCCACGTCCTTGAACTTCAATTGCTCCTGTCTTGCTGTATTGATTTTTTTTCTATTGTACCCCCCTCAATACCAAAATGAAAGCTTGAGAGACAGCCCACTTGGCATCACCGGGGAGGGGGAGCACCTTTGCAAAAGAGGTAGTTCAGGACGATTTGGGGAAAATTACACTAAATAAAAATTCCGGGTATGAAAGCTTCATCTTGGCTGTCTCGCCTTCAACACCGTGACACCTTATCATTATGAGCGTTGATTATTACTTCGGAAGGCTTTAAATGATCAGCCACAAAGTGCAAACAACACGGGGTTAGAAGGTGTAAAGTTATTTAAGTAGGATTTTTTTTTTTTGGTTGTTGTTGCCGTCAAAACATCTCACAAGTTGAGGAGAAAAAAGTGGTTTTGAAGATCAGATTGATCATCTTTCTCCTCCCCGCCCTCTCCCCCCATCCTTGCCATATCGAAGGAGAAATAAAATGCACAATGAGCCTTTATTTCAGGGAGAAGACTTCAAAATACGTGCCAGTAATGGACAATTTGAGCTTTTCACATCAAATACTTACAACACAAGCTGGAAAGGGATTAAAAACAACCACGTGGTTGATCTGGTTTTATACTTGCAACCTCCAGCTCAATGTATGTTCCTTGCAAAGATTAGCCTCTAGATGGATGTGTCTGAGGGACCCACTTGGGCACATCAGCCTCTGGGATTCGGCTTGGGCTGATGGTGGAAAGCTATGATCGAGCACGCAAGATCCATGGTGAGGGCTCCCTCTGGAAAACAAGGGCTGCCGAGTGCCCCTGTACGGGGGCTGGCGAGGTAACAGCTTGGCTTGGGAACCTCCTCAGATCTCCTTCCTTCCTCTGTTCCTCTCTGCTCCTTATTCACCTCATTCCCCCTCGTTCCTTTCTCCTCCTCCTCTTCCTTCCTTGTCTTCCTCCTCCTTCTCCACCTCCTTCTCCACCTCCTCCTCCTCCTCCACCACCACCACCATCACTACCTCCTCCTCCTCCTCCTCCTCCTCCTCCTCCTCCTCCTCCTCCTCCCTGGCCTGGCTGTGTGTTGTTCTGAGTGACAAAGACAATGTCCCAGCTTTAACTTTGCAAACCACCTTTCCTCCTTCTCGTGTTCTTCAGCAGGGGCAGCAGCAGCAGGGCGGGCAGGAGCAGCAGCATCTTCTGTTGCTTCTTCTTCTCCCGGGCTCCTGGAGATTTTCTCCCTTTTCCAGCCTTTTCCTCATTTTTTTCCCCTCCTCCACGTTGTTGTTGTTAGAAGGCTTCGCGCACCCCCTGGTGCTCTTGCATTCTGTGTGGTGGGAGAAGATTGTCTTCCTTCTCTCTTTCTCTCTTGCTCTCTCTCTCCCTCTCTCTTGCTTTCTCTCTCTCTCTCCCTCTGGTTGCTCATTATTCAGAGAGAGACACAGAGGGGGCAGAGAGAGGGGGGAGAGAGAGAGGGAGAGAGGGGAGAGAGAGAGAGAGAGAGAGAGAGAGAGAGAGAGAGGAGAGAGAGAGAGAGAGAGAGAGAGAGAGAGAGAGAGAGAGAGAGAGAGAGAGAGAGAGACGGATATCTCAGGTCATCTGCAGCTGCAGCAAGCCAGCGAAGGAGAGGAAAGCAGGAAAGATGGCGATCCTCCATTGCTGAGACCTGGCAAAAGCACATGAGACTCACAAACAACTTCCACAACAATAACAAGAACAAGGAGAGCAGGAAGAGGAGAAAGAGAAAGAGAAGGAGGCAGCAGAGCACCAGAAGAAGAAGCGGCTCACAGCTCCGGGACGCTCCTGTAAGTTCCTGCAATTAAAACCCATCTCCCATTGGCATATGTGCACAGAGGGAAGAGAGAGCATTTGTGTGTGGGGACAAGCAAATTCATTCATTCACCCAAGGAGGGTTTTGTGGAGAGGAGAGGAGAGGAAAGAAGAGGACAGGAGAGGAGAGGAAAGTCTGTTGCATGGACTGGAGGAGGAAGAGAGAGAGGAGAGAAGGAAGAGGAGGAAGAGGAGGGGGAGGAGGAAGAGGAGGAAGAGGAGGGGGAGGAGGAAGAGGAGGAGGGAGAGGAGGAGGAGGAGTAGGAGAAGGTGCTAGTAGTGGTGGTTCTGCTTTTGCTGCTGCTTCTGGTAGGAGGAAAAGGAGGAAGGTGGTTAATTAATTATGTGTAGTTATATGAAGAGGACAGAAGATGAAGAAGTGAGGGTAGAGCTGGAGGATCAGGATTGATGCTAGGGGCTTGGGAAGTGGGATCAGAGACAGAAAGGAGAGGAGAGGAGAGAGAGAGAGAGAGAGAGAGAGAGAGAGAGAGAGAGAGAGAGAGAGAGAGAGAGAGAGAGAGAGAGAGAGAGAGAGAGAGAGAGAGCTCTGTGTTGGCACGACCTAAGCAATCGGGTGACCTCTTTCTCTGTCTCTCCCTTTCCCACTCTGTCTCCCTCTTCCCTGCTTGCAAAGCTGTGTGTGGATATGCCCCCCTCTTTCTCAGGTATTTTGCTCCCTCTCCAAAGTTGGGATCTGGGGGTCGGGCTGAATCCGCTGGGGATGAGGAGGTTGCTGCTACTGCTGCTTCTGGTGGTGGTGTTGGTGGTGGTGGTGTTGGTGGTGGTGTTGGTGGTGGTGGTGGTGGTGGTGTTGGTGGTGGTGGTGGTGGAGAAGGTGGTGAGAAAAGAGAGAAGAGGGGATCGGGAGATGAAGGTTGAGAAAGGAGCGGAGGAACTATCTCCAGACTGGTGTTTCAGAAGGGGCTGTTTGGAGGACAGCGGTTTCTGGAGAGGAGAAGCCATTACACACGTTTTGTTTTTTTTTTGTTTGTTTTGTTTTGTTTTGTTTTTTTCACTCCTTTCAAAGAGAGGAGGGAGAAAAGAAAGAAAGGGGAGAAAGCCTCACTACTTCTGGTTCAGTTCCCCAGTGTCTGCTTTCCTTCCAGCCATTCAGGGAAGAATCAGCAGCCCCCATCGGATCACCCTCTCGCTTTCTCTTTATCTCTCTGTCCTCCATTTGCAAGCTGTCTGCTTTGGTTCTTCTCCAGACTCCAAAACACCAGGCTTCTCCACACATTCAGTCTCCAGGCTTTGTGTTTCCTGGAGTAACCCTGATTTTCTTCTCATTGTACCTTCTAACCTATAGAAAGGGAGCCTGCTAGAGCTGCTTTTATATCCCTCCCCTCAAGGAAAAAAAAAGTTTCATTTTAGCGAATGTCTGGGATTGGAAAGACCTTCCAGTTGGGGCATTCTCCTACTACTGGCTTTTTGTGTTTGTGTGTGTGTCTGTGTCTGTGTGTGTTCTCTTTGGTTGGGTTTTGTTTCTTGAGGCTGCTTGCATGCTTTAAAAGGAAGTGACTAGTTTGACTGAGAGCTGTGAACTGAGTCAGGTAAGCCATGTCATGTGGCTCCACCAGAAAATGGAGGAGAGCAGGCTTCCAGGAGACAAAGCTGAGATGAGAAGTGTTCATAAAATTATGGATGTTCTCCATTTTGAAGCTCTGCTTGTGATGGCTCGTTTTTCCCCCCCTACTATTTCTTCCTTTTCCATGTGAAACCTTTTGGTGTCTCTTCCAGACCATTTCCTTTGTGCAAAGAAATGGAAGGTTTAAGGAAGTTCTCAGGGGTTTTTTTTCTCCTTCAAGGAAATCATTTCACAAGTTTTTGTATCTTTTGTTTACATCGTACAGACAACTTTTGGATTTTTTTTTTCTCTTGATTACTCCTGTAGGGCTTTTGACCTCTTTCAGGACAGGGAAAGCATGAATTTAACATTTTCTGGGAAGTCCTCCTCAGCTTTTAAGTGGCTTACATTCTGTTGCAAGCCATCCTGATGTTATTCATCTATCTGTGAGGGAGGTGGAGGTGGTGGTGCCTCTAAACCAGTCACTTGGACTTCTAAAGATTTGAGAGTAGTTCTTGCTTGGAGATGCATTATATTGGAAAACTCTCAGTTGGATTTCTGCAACAAAATAATGCTCCAAGACCTCAGAGGCACTCTAGAGCTTACTAATATCGGGTTCTTGAGCTGCTATAGCTCCTTTCTCAAGTTGTTCCATTTGTGTAGTAGACTTTAAATCATTGTCTTTCACTTTTCTCCTCCTATTCTATTTTGGGTATCTGAAAGTATCAGATACTGAAAGTCTTTAGAAATACCAGTGTTTCCTTTACAATATCACTATGGAAACAAGTTTTTTAAAATATTATGTCATTTAGGCAAACCTAATATTGAGATGTCTTCGCCTTTTAATTTGAAATAATTCAGTCCAGTCTTTTTCTGTAAGAAGGCATTGCTGGGGGGTGAGTGATTATCAGGGGAACATTCCTTTCTCTCCCTGCCCCCCCATATATTCAAACTGGCAATTTGAGGATTTTTTTTTTTTGGTAATTGACCAAAGCAGAAATCCTGCAGTAATTTGAGGTATCAAGAATGATGATTTTTCAACTAGAGTTAAGGTAGACAACTGAAGTATGGGGAGAACTTCAAAGAATTCCAAGTGAAGCGTGGGGTAGGTGAGGAAGCCTCAACTGTGCAATGGAAAAAGAGACAAACTTGGATCGGGGTAATTAAACGGAACTTGTTTACAAGTAGGGGGAATTAGAGAAAGGTACAAAAAAGGTGGCTGCCTGTCTTAAGTATTATTGGTGCTTCAGAAGACACTATAGGTTACTCCTATCAGGTTTGAGTTTTTTGTTATTTTTTTTCTTCATTATGAATTAGAACAATGATAATAAAAAAGGATTTGTGCAATGTTGTATATTTTGACGTGCTTTAAGACCCCATATGCACGTGTATTCTTTTGATTAGATAGCAGTAATTTCATTCATGTACTAGGAGAGCTCCAGAAAATGAAAAAAGTTTCACTTGTGACAAAAATGACAGTTTTGAAACCAAATTGTTGGGCCATTAATTGAGTATTACTTTTCTCCTAGGGGTGAAATGGAATTATAAAGAAACTTTCATTTATAATTGTTTACAATCAATATTGGCATAAATAAGGCCGTCTCAACCAAAGCATTTCATAATAACAGTGTTACTATACTGTTACCAACTGTACTATAAAGTTGCACAACCTGGTGTTAAGGATGTTTGGGCTGTTGCTCATTTATAACATTTTTTCCTATGAAACTAACAGCTCTTCATAACATCATTTCTTTTATCACTGCATTTTTGGAGAATTAATTAACAGTGGTGAGTAGGGTATATGTGAACATTCCAACTAGGCTTGAGTAGAGTTAAGGAGGTTACCTCTAAGTTTTCAGTTGTTGTGATTCACATACAAAGTAAATTATTTAACCCCTTTAAAAAGTATGCCTTGTTTATAGCACTTAAAATAACTTTGAGTCACAACATTACTCTTTTTCAGGTTTGCTCAATTCCAGTTATTACATAGAATGGGGCCTGTAGTTATATCTAGATTTGGCAACGTATCTATTGATGCCCCAAGTGTTCAACATGAGTTTTATATGGAATACATTAAAAAGAGATACTTAGGGGTATAATATGACAGCAGTCAGTAGGTAGATTAATATATATGGTCAATTTCTGGTTTATATAAATATGCATTCATAGGTTTATTTTGAAAAAAGATGAGTGAATTTTAAAAAAATTTTAAACCATTTAGTTAGTGTCATGAATATTAAACGAGCAAGACTGGCTGATTTTTTAAACTAGTTTGTCCTATAGATACTGTTGTAAAGGTTAGGAGGATTTTTTTGGGAGGAAGAAATGTATATATATATATATATATATATATATATATATATATATATATATATATATTTGTATATGTATATATATACATGCATACACATATATATGTGTGTATATACATATACACACACGTGTCCAGATTATATTGTGTGTATATAAATACATATACATATGCATACATATATAGTGCGTGTGTATACTTCTTAAAGGTAATTTCGTATTTATGTATATATTTCATTGTATATATGGCATAGCCTAAGAGACAAATCTATTGACCCCTTTGATCCACAAGGATGAATGGCATGATGCGCCAACCTTCACTGTCTGGCAATTTTTTTCTAGATATGCACATCTGAGCTGCACATCAAAATACGTATGTTGATATATGCCATAATGTAAGCAGTTACATATCTAACTTCCTTTCTTCTTTGATCTAAAAGCCAGAGATCCTGTTTTGTTTTTGGAGTCCAGATTGATGAAATTCATTCTATATGGTTTTTTCTAAGGAACATTTACCTCTAGTAGAGATGATCCTGGAGACATATGTAATCCATGAGATTCAAGTCCAATGAATAAACTCCTCTTGGATAACTTATTTACATGATAACTCTTACGTCTGTTTGAATTGTTGTCAACCAAATCCAATGGCCACATTCCTTGAAGACTTTGCTTTCTTCATTTTGATCCTTTCATGTCGGTTACAACTTATATAGAAAATATTTTTTTTGTTTTGGCTAATGAGTCCTTCTGGAGAACAGTGAAAATCTTGTTATACTAATGGACTTTATTGTACTTGTGGTTGGTTTGTCTGAAAGAAAAGAATCCTAAGGGGAACTTGGATGAGGATCATATTTTCTGTATTATGGTGTTTAAAAGGGGCCAGTCTAGCTTGTCTTAGTCCTTGGCCTTGGTTCTTCATGTTGTTGGTTTAGGTAACAGCACTCTCATTCCTCTTTGGTATGTGCCTTTATCAAGATTGTGGTTCATTGGTCATGGGACAGGGAATTTATAAAGCTGTATTGAATACTTTAAGTTGAAGGTTGAAAAGCAGAGTAGCTGTTTCACAGTCTTAGGCTCACAAATGTAGTGGTATAGAAATTATGGTCTCAGAATGTGAACAATCTGATAAGAGTACATGATTGGATGGTTGATATGGAAACTAAGGAAAATCACAGGAATAAAAGGGAATGTATTCAGAGCCTATCACTGAATCCCAATAACATTAAGAACCAATTCAACTTTGTTTGCCATTAAAAGAAATTTTTTTTTATGAAGTTCTTACACTAGCTGATGACTGAGAAGTAGGCAATTGTTGTTAGGGAGCTATTAATTGATTATGGAGAAATGAGTGAGGAGAGCAGATAATGCTGGAATAAAATTCTCCTCCCCATGTGATATGCCAAGACATCTGGCAGATGTTATGTTGGGGCCCTAAGGAATGGACAGTTTAATTTTAGCCCTAGCAAGGAAATGGGAAGGTCTAAGCTCTTTTAATAGCACAAGCCCCAGTTTGGGGGAAGGTTGGGAATGAAAAGAGAGAAAGAAAGGAAGGAAGGAAGGAAGAAAATAAGGAAAGAAAAATAAGAAAGGAAAGAGAAGAGTAAGAGGAAGGAAGGGAGGGAAGAAGAGAGGGAAGCTTTCTTGACATCTGAAATCTAGAAAGCAGACTGGGCTACTTACTAGAGAGGTTTTTGGATGATGGACAAAAAAACACATCTAGTTTTGTTATAACAATATGAAATTGATTTAGTCAGAGAAAGAGAAAGTCTAAATGTATTTGCTTTTTAATAACTAGAAGATGTGCACTGTGTGATTGGTGAATACTGCATACCTAATTTATCAATCAGTCCTTTAAACCCAGAAACAGCTAGCCACTTGAAAGTTCAATAGCTCTGTGAGGAACTCTGCTCCACTAATGGGACACAACTTGTCTGCACCAACTAATGGGACACAAATCTTGTTATTTTAATTTAATGTGTTGCAAACCTGTTGACTAAAACTTGTTCCACTGACGGAAGAGAAACTTCTCCGAGCAGTTGTTTGGTCCATTTCCATAGCCTTTAAGTTCCTTTGTGTTTATATAGGCTTTTTCTTCAAGGTGTTCTACTTTGCTTTCCACGTCTATTAGTGCTAGGGAATCCTTTCAAACTTTGAAGTATTTGAGATAAATAAGATAGTGTCTATAAAACACTTTGTAAAACTTACTATAGAAATTTCATCAGTGATGATGATGAAATGTGTAGTGATACCTATCTAAAATTTGGTTGCCCTTTTACACAACATGAACATGGACAGTTGTATTCTGAGGATCTATTATTCAAATAGTACAGATTAAAATTGGCTTCTTTCTGTGATACCATTTTGTAATACTGATGAATGGCGGAGAGAGTTAATGAGGTTTAATATAATTGCTGGTGCTTTTCCAAAATTAGAGACCAATCCAAAAATGTATCCTCCACACATTTTCTAAGTGGTCAGTTCTCTGTAGTGTATTAATGGGTAGCCATGCATTTTCTCCATGTGTGGCAACTCAATAGATTATCCTTAAAAGGGCTCATCAGCATAGAGAGCACAGTTTTAAACTGGAGCCCATGGGACCCAAGCAAGAGTCTTGAGAGTGCAAAATGGGTTTCTATTTGTTTTTACTTTTCAGTAAGTGAAAGTAATTTTCAAAGCAACAGGGAATGAAGTGTTGAGAATTTTTTTTAACATTTCAAAGTATTTCAGAGTGCAAGCAAAAAAAGTCTAATCCAAGAGGGAAATTGAAAAAAAGGTAGCACAGGACCCCTGAGCTTCTGGCAGAGATACAGTTAACAGTGTAAACAGTTGAACCTCACTATGGCACTTCTCCAAATGAGTTGACTGTCGAAAATAAAATGTTCCAGAAGAACTGGGAGAACAGGAAAGAAGTTAAAACAGCATGGTTTGTATGCCAGTGCTGGAGGAAGAAAAAAATAATAATAAAAATGGATAGAGAGGTGGTTAGGGTAGGAGAAGATAATGCTTATACGTTGGACTGTCTTAGGGATAAAGCCCCATAGGAGAGGTCTCCTCCCAGAGAGAGGGAACTTTGATTTATTAGAATTCAGATGATCCTTGGAGCTTATCTGAAACCTTTTAAAATCCATTTGTTCCCTCGTATCTGGAAGACAGTGCACAAACACAGACACACATTAAATGGAATAGTTTTGAGTGCACATCTTCAATTTTGAAACTACAATAAAATTTGAAGCTTGGTCAGTTTTTTCTTTCTAATATATTTTGTCCATCAGTGAAAATGTGGATGAAATTACAAATTATATTATAATTATAAGTAGCCCCAACATAATTATAATTTTTAGGGTCAGTATTTGACAAATTTTTTGGTTGCTTAGTTTTCAATTCAGTAAGGTATCGGTTAACGATTACTGTGGATCCAGTACTGGACTGTGCACCAGTCATACAAAGATAAAAATGGAAACTGTTCCTGCTCTCAAGGAGTTTACCTTTGTGGGGGAAAGGATAGAGGAAGGGTGTATTGTATAGTGATATTGGGAGAAATGTTGAAGAGAGTTGTTCTCACTTTATATAATTTCTAACAAAAACCACAAAGAGTGTCACCAATGAAACCATTGTCTATGTTTGAGGTGAGCAAGTAATTGATGTCATTAAAATGTTCTTGTCTAATTGCTAGATGGAGAAATTCTTAAGTTATACTTGGAGTGAAGGTTTCTTTTTTTTCCCCAAGGTCATGGGCATTTGGTATTGATTTCCTAGCTTTCATCTTTTTGCTTGTTCAGTTCACTTCATGTAGCTCCTGGATATTAATAAAATACATCTGTGATGCCTGGCCAACTTCATACCCCAGCCTTATCCCCAAAAGCAGAGTCTACTGTGGGGGGACAGGGTGTGATTAAATAGGAACTGGGTTGGGGAAGTTTCTGGAGCCTCCAAAGATGAGAACTGTTACTTCCAAGAGATGAGGACTGTTACTTTACAAAAAAAAAAAATATGGTTAGATACATACATTTCACTCCTTTTTTTTTTTCTTTTTCAAAGAGAGCAAGAATTGAGTTGCATTCTGTAGTGGAGAGAACATTGTTAGAAACAGGAACTGGTTGCTTAAACATATCCAGATCACTTTGTATCTTCATAAAAATATGACATCAGGGATGGAGTAGGAAATATTTGCTCCAGGTGAGGAGGCAAAGACTTTTGTGGATTCAGAAGGGTTGGAGGACAAAGGGACTTGGAAGCTCAACCTAGACAACTGTGTCAAAAGTAATTAAGCCAAGGATTTGTGGAGAGGCTTATCCTCTGTGAGGAGGGGGGTGCAGCTGGTGAGGGCCCCAAAAGCCCTATAAGCCCTTGTCTGGCCAGTTTAACCAGAACACAGTTGAAGCTTTCCAATTTTGGAACTTTTTCCTCCCTTCACAATTCAGGATAAAGAAGGTAAAACTATGATTGTTTGGTTTTCCAAATGTCAGTGGAGTGCCTCTTACTTAAGCTAGCTTGTGGGTGATTTCTCACAAGTGAGAGTTCTCCCCGTTAACACTGCAAATGTACCCATAACATTGTGCTTATTACTAAGAAAATAATTGATCAGTGGCACGATGTGGGATCCTTGAAAGATGTTTGCTACACAAAGGTTCTAGTACTCACCTGCAGATTAAGAAATGGGTTTCTAAACCATCTCATTTCTATTGCTAATGAAAAGCTTTGGAAGGGACCTGTGAATTAGGGCTCCAGCTGCTATCATGGTAGGGGAAGTTAGGCCTTGAAAGGATACTTGGATTAGGCGGTCAGAAATGCAAACAGTAGCATCCGAGCAAGTAGAAAATAGGCAGGGCTGTTAAGCAAACAGAAAAGTAGGCTAAAGCATGCCATAATTATGTAGTGGAAATTTGCTGGTAATAAGAGATTGCCTGGCAAGGTGGGAAGGAAAGAAGAAGAGAGGCAGTGGAATGATTCATAAAACAAAGCTCAAGAGGTCTGTGTACTGGAAAGAGCCTACAGAAAAAAAGTGAAGGTGGTCTTTCCTCTGAAGGTGGCTATAGGGCAGTGGAAGAGGGCACTTTTCACTTGGATGTGTGAAATTCGGTTAGGCACCTACTATGGGCCCAGCATTGAGCCTACACTAGGTGAAAGGTATACAAAGAACAATATTTCACAAACTCTTTCACTCAAGGAACATTTAACCTAATGAAGATGTTGGTAAACTATTATACAAATGGAAGTTGTACAGGGGAGAGGGAGAATAAAACTGGACCAGAGAAAATGTTTGATAAATAGAGGATGGACAGATCACTTTAACCCCAGAGTGTGGGGTGGGGCCACATTAGGTAAAGTCTTCAGGGAGGAAAGACCTTGAAAGAAGAGACCCAGGGGTGGACTTCAACCTTCAGAAAAGCATATTCCAGGCAAGGCATAACAGAATTAGCAATGCATGGAGAAATAAAAAAATGAAATCGTGAGATTGATAGCTGTGCCCATATTCTTTATACCACATCTTCTCTTGCAAAAAAAGAATGTTGGATTTGGAGGCCACATGATATGAGGAGAAGGTGGTTACAAATAGGAACTGTGATCAGGAAAAGGAATATCAATTGGTTAAATAGGTCTTGAATGGAAATTACAAAGGTGACAGCTCCTTGGAAATAGATGAAGTGGAGAATGGAGCACAGCAGAAAATAGCTGCATTATTAATGGACTGAAAATGTGATAGTTCTGTGTTTGAAGCTATCCATGAGGCTTTCTTTACCTACACTGATGAGAAATAGGAAAAGAAGAAAAGAGGAGGCCACTCAATTAAAACAAAAAGGAGAGGAGGAGACAGTGTCTATATCCTGTCACTAGTTCACCTCTTTTGGGGACAGATGACTTGCTATGGCTTCATGTTAAGCAGTTCCTTGATCACTGATTGACTGGTCAATCCAATTCTGTCATATATTAATATGTTGTGTCTAAGACTTTCAGTTATTATGATGAACAGTGGGAACAAGTGTCCATGATGTGACTGCTTAGTGACTGATCTGCCAATATTGGATCTAGGCAATTATAAGCCTATCTTAAAATTCCTTAAATCAGGTCATAGCCTTAAGATGATAAAAACTTAAAAATCAGACAGAGTGTGTAAGTATGCCTGCAGAGTTGGCCATTTGAGCTTTTGAGTGGATATAAAGTCAATTCATTTCCAAAAGACTCTAATTTAGTATCTAGTAACTACAACTAGGAAAGGAATACTTATGGAAAAACTCATTATAATTTGAATGTCAGAGTTCATCTATGGGATTTTTTTTCCCCTCGTTTCTTCTGCTATCAATTGACCATTGTCAGTTCCAGGAATCTCCTGTTTCCTAACATTGGATAAGAACACTGTCTAGAAGGAGAGCAAATTTGATTGCATAACTAAAAAGCTCTGCCAACCACCTAGATCTTCAGGAAGTCTTGAGTTTAACCTATTGAACCGAAACCCCAGCAGACCCCAGTGGGGTCCTTTTGATGAAAGAGGGATTTCAGCTAGATTTAGTTATTGGGGAGGTTGAAAATAATCTCTCACTTGCATTGAGGTGGGTATACCTAAACAGTGTATTTAGGGTATACTGAAACTTGAGTTTTTCCAGTGATTCCTGAAGGTGCGTTCCAAAGTTATCAAACAAATTCCAGTGATTTTGAAAGGAAACTTTAACATATCGAAAAATTAGCTGGAATTTATTAGGCCGTGATGATGTCTCAGGCCCTTTCTATCTCTAATTCTATATGGTTATGCGTGGATGGATTAATATAAAGAGGGTATCGATTATAGGTAGATGAATTTATATAAGATGTAGGCTCAGTCATTTTAGCACAGCTTGACAATGTGTGGTTATTGAATAATGCCTCATTTTACTGGTACACACTATGGAAGTGATGTATACAGTAAGATAATACCATACTGGAGCTAAGTTAGAGAATAGGCAGATGTATGGTATACCAATAAAGCTGTATATTGTAATATAGAAATATACTCTGAACCATTCTGTTCATAATAAATATAACTTTTGAACACCAAATTTTGTGTGCTCTGGCAAAAAAGATACCTTATGAAGTATACCATTAAAACTTGTAATTCCTACAGCTCTTCTAATTCTTGGTGATGTAGGTTGGGACTAGCTAGGGTCAACAGTGGAAACAGTTTCAAATATTTCTGTTTTAAAGTGGAATTCAGTGATGGAAACTAGCTCTATCAACTAAAGATCAGTTTCAAAAACTGTCCAAGACTTCTGAAGTTATGAGTTTCTAGCATTGAAGTGCGATGAAAAGATCATGGTAACAGCAAATGTAGCGTCTTCATTTTTATCTATTGCTTTAGGAAACTTTATAGTCCTTTTCACACTAGACGAGCTGTTACTATTAGAAAATCACCAATTCAGTACGTAGGACAACAGACTGTATGGGGAATGATAAAGCCTTAAGGAATTGACCTTCTAGTAAGGTGCTCATGTATAAAAATACTACTGGGCCTGGGGCCTGCTGAGACTTCATGAATCTTTAAATTTGGGAAAAACTTTGAGTGACTACTCAGTTGATCCCCTGCAGCCTCAAACTGAGAATGAATCTAGACAAATGAAAATCTACCTGATCTTCTTTCCCTACCTAAGACTTCCAATCTCTTTGTAATCTAGTTTTCTGATAGTATACATTAATGTTGAGTCAGCTAGGTGGCACCATGGATGGACTGGTGGTGGGTTAGGAGTGAGAAAGACATGAATTCAAATCCAGTCTCAAATACTTCCTAGCTTTGTGACACTGGGCAAGTCACTTTACCTGTCTGCCTCAGTTTCCTAAACTGTAAAATGGGTATAATAACAGCATCTACCCTCCAGGGTTACTGTCAAGATCATATGAAAGTATATTTGTAAAGTGCTTAGCTCAACAGCACATATAGAAGTGTTTTTTCCCTACCCTCTGTAAGTGTCTAATTCTCACATTAAGGTTTTTCCTTAATTAATAGCTATTATGATTGGGGGAAAAGCTTCAAAAGGACAACTGTTCCCAGGCAAAGGAGGGTGAAATGGCTATGCTGAAGCTTGTTAAAACTAGGTGACTGTGGCAGAGCTGGTGAAATTGCTTATTAATACCACTTTAATCAGTAGCTGTAGTTTTAGTGGACTTGATCTATGCATTCTTACTCTCTGCGCTAACCTGTTGGCACCAACTGGATCACTGAAGGATTTTTCACTCGTTCACCAAGCATGTAGTAAATTTCTACTATGTACCAGGTACTTTGCTCATTTCTGGAGACAAAACACAGCTTCTTGCCTTCACAAAACTTACATTCTAATGTCTATAAGTATATAAAAGATACATACAGAGTCAAATGGAACGTAACTTATAGAGGGAGGCCCTAGCATTGTGGGGAGAGCCCAAAAATGGTCTCTTGTAGGTGGCATGAACTGAGTCTTTAAGGATTCCGAGAGTGTTGGGGTGGGGAGCATTCCTGGCATGGGAAAGTCCGTGCAAAGGCTGGATTGGGAGATAGAGTGTTGTGTGTAGGGACAGCAAACAGGCCAGTGTGACTGAAAGGCAGAGTGCATGGAGGGGAGTAATGTGTGAAAACAACTGAAAGGTAGGAAGGGGCCAGTGTGTGAAGACCTTTACATGCCAAAGAAGGTAGCTACTATCAGATCCTAGCTGTAATAGGGAACCACTGGAGTTTATTAAGTAGGAGGGATGGTATGGTCAGTCTTGAGCTTAGGAAAATCAGTTTGGCAGGTGGGTGGAAGAAAAACTGGAGTGAGGAGAGGTTTGAAGTAGGGAGACCATTTAGCAGGACATTACTTCATCAATTCAGGAAAGTCAATGAGGGCTTGAACTAAAGTGGTAGCTGAGTGGAGAGATAAAAAGTGTGGAGTTTGAAAGAAGAATATTTGACAACTGATTGTATATATGGAATGAGTGAGAATAATGGGTGGTAAGGATGGTGAGGATGATACAGAGGTCCCAAACCGAGATGACTGGGAGAATGGTGGTGCCCTAGAAAGCAGCAGTGTAGTTTAGGAATGGCAGTAGTAATTGCAGAGGAGAGTAATGACCTCTGTCCCCCACCTTATGTAAGAAGTGAAACCCATCTGGGACACTCTTAGCTGTCATTTAATTCAGATCCCTTTTAGAGGACCCACATCATAATGTCTCTATTTGTAGGAACAGAATTCCAATTGGGAATGAAATCTTTGATTTGAGACCCAAGCTAGCATAATTAGTGTACAATAATCCTTCAAGGTTTACCACAAAAGTTAAAATATGTGGATTTTAATTTGTTCTATTAAAGTATCACACTGACTCGGAAAAGGAGCTGGCATGTCAGGGGACTTATAGAAAAATTGAACTCTTCCTTTCAATTTTCCTGTGGAAATTTAAGCTTCCTGCATCCCTCAAAAGGTACATTCCATTGTTTTGCAAAAAGTGACATGTTGTGGATCACATAAAATACCACACAGCTTCTTAAGAAAGCAGAATTTTCCTCTTCTACTTGAATGGGAGTTCTCACCTTGAGCTCCAGTCTCTCTTTTATTTGGGTCTTCAACTAAGTAATTTTATTTGGCTTAAGAGATGAAGAGGTGTGTGGGAACAGATGTCAACTGTAACTGAAATCCATCCTTGCCCTTTGGCCAGTTCAAGTGTTTCAGGACAATTCACCCATTCCCTTCTCTGACAGGTGTCATTAGCTTGTTAGTAAATCAGTTTCACCTACAGGTCCTGAAATTATCTAGTGTTACATGTTATACGATTTATTAGTGGGAAAATAAGATAATCTAGGCCACCCGTTTAATTAGCTTGTGATTGTTCAACGGCTGCTACACCATCATTTTCATAACCTTGTTTCCAGACAGCAGCTCCAAAAATCAAAATTGATGCTGGAATAGGTAAGCAAATGCTCGAGATTTTGTTTAGGCGAGTATCTGAATTCTTTACTTTCTAAAATGTCTGTATCTGTTCTTTTTTTCTTTCACTATTCTCCCTTAATTTTTTTCCTTCCTCAGTAGAAAGGTGAGAGGTGAATTTATCTTGGCTATGATCCAGGATATTATGTGTTAACAAAAAACAAAAACAAAACAAAAAAACAATAGCATTGCATAGAATAGTTAGCTAATTAAGAGAATGACTTTAGAAGAAGTTCAGACAGCAAATATGGTTATTAATAAATCTATAAATAGGTCTCTCCTTTGACTTCTAGCCACAGTGTGTTCATCCTTCGTTGCCAAGGAAGACCATGCCATCAGAGAAATGATGACATGATTTGCACTTGACTTTGTTTTGAGTGAGGGAGGGCTGTGCAGGTTACCAGCCTCACTTCTCCTCCAGAGCCGTCTCAATCCAGTGACCAGATATTCATCAGGATATCTGGAGATGATCCAGGATGAGGCAATTGAGGTTAAGTGACTTGCCCAAGGTCACACATGTAGTGACTGTCAAGTGGCTGAGGTGAGACTTTAACTCAGGTCTTCCTGTGCTGGTACTTTATCCACTGCACCACCTAGCTGCCCCTAGCCACAGTGACCATAAAACTAAAAGAGAAAATCTGTTATTGATGGATTTCTCTATTGAAAGTGATCTATTCTTCCACGCAAGGACCACCCATTCCTTTTTATGGAACGTTCCTCTCTCACATTCTATTCGGTATAGGTATTATACACTATTGTATATTTGTGTGTGTACTGCACTAACAGCTCACGTTTACATAGCATTTTAAACCTTACCAAGCACTTTGTGTGTGTCATTTCATTTGATGCCCAAAACAACCAGGTGAGGAAAGTGCTATTATTATCCCATTTTAGAGATGAGGAAACCAGAGGTTAGACAGTGACTCAGGATCTCATAGCTCGTGTCTGAGAATTATTTGAGCTCAAATTCAAACCCAGGACTTTTGCCACACTATACCTCCATGATTCTTATCCCCATCTGCCAATATTTTGACACACTAAGGTCCCCAAGGGCAGTGACTATGTCTGAATCATCGTTTCTCCACTCGTGCCTAGCAGAGATGCTTAATATATGCTTGTTGAATAAATGAATGAAAGAGAATGACCTTCCTCATTTGAATTCACATAGCATTTTGCATGTCTGTAATCTACTTATCATGCAATATTGTGTATTGTAATTACATGTGCTTACGTCTCATCCCCTTAGTAGACTCTTAAGTTCGGTAAGGCAGGAACCAAGTGTTATCTAAACTTTTTTTCCCTGCCAGTACCTGGCACATTCTTCACACAGTAGGTGCTTAATTATTGAATGAGTGAATGAATAAACCATTTGAAGACTTAGAAGGCAAGACAACATTTTGGGAGCATTTAACTTACTAATCACCTTACTTTTGCCAAAAGTGAGGAAATTTTTGTGGCCAGTTCTGTCATAAAAAAAAAACAAAACAAAAAACCACTATCGTGGTGATAATAATTTTGCTGTTTATCTACCAAATGTAGCAAATGATTTCTAGGAAATACAAACAGCCACCTGTATTAAAAGTGGGACTGTTAAGGTGACACCATGATTCACTGGGCTAGATTCTTACTTGGCAGCTTTCCCTCTTCTCCATGCAGTCAATCATAGGTGGAAAATTAAGGACTTATTATGTGCACACGGCCACTGAACCAGCCTGGAGAAAACCAGTGTAAGAGCACGCGGAATAACTGCACAGAGTCTTGGGAGGGCAGGAAGAAGAGGGTGGCTCCTGGTGATTCCGCTGCGCTAGCCTCTCAACCCCGCAGCATCTTAGTCGGGTTAGGGAGTCATCTGCAAGGAGGGCTAGGATTCTCACCTCTCCTCATCCCCTGTACGGGAAGTCTGGGTGAGGGACTGAGAATGACCCAAGGAGGGATAAGCAAGGAGACTGTGGGACTGCCCCAGCGTGGGGATTCCTGGTGTCTCCGGAGAGTGCTGCCCAGGGATCTCTTGGCGTGCGCAAGGGTCTGGGAAGGTGACCCTTCCAGTTAAGCTTGGTTGTGCCCATCACCCTGTTAATTGAGAGCCGACAAATAAAGGAAATTGGCCGGGAGGAATCCGCGCTCTAGGATCAGTAGAAGAAAGTTATTTCTTTCCTTTGTACGTGTGCTGGCTGGGCAGGCCGGGTAATTCACAAGGAACAATTAGATACAATTGCATTATGTAAGTGACGCGTGCAATTGATTTACAGCCGTAAATGCAAAATCCCGTCTTGGTGACGCTTAAAATTTCTCAGTGGAAATGGAGGATTCTGTGAAAAGTCCTTTAAAGACCTCCTAAAATCTCCCCTCCTAGCCTCAACCGGTGCTTTCTCCCAGTGATCTTTCCACTACACTGTGGTGGTTCTTCAAATAATTATAAAATAATTGAATTTATTATTTACTTCTTTTGTCCTTGGCCTTAGAGTCAAGACTTGGGTTAACTGTGGGAAACCCTTGTAAAGCTCTTACCAAAGTGCCTGGCACATAGTAGGTTCTATGTAAATACTAGCGATTAACATCTTATATTGTACCTTTTCCCAAATATATGCATGTATTTGTTGGCTACTTAAGATTAGACTCTTTTACAGGTTCTCTCTCAGATTCTGTACCCAACCAATGCCTACAATTGTACATGCTTAATAAATATTGTTGGCAGTGATGAAGTTACTGTGAAACTTTTGTAAAATGCATCCTTTATGTCTTAAGCATCCTTACTTATGAATAGGTCTAGTCCACATTTACCTTACAAATTATTTCCATGGACTATTGTGGAGAAAAGTTAGAAAGTGCATGAAACTCTTGGGGCTTCTTGAGGAGTGGAGGGAAGGAGAAAGGATATTGGTGTTTTTTTAAAGGTGTCCTATCATAAAATGAGTACATAGATGTTAGTGTTTATTTACTGCATCTAAGTATTGTTTTGTTTTGTTTTTTTGTCTCTTTATAGGGGGTTGGTTGCCTCTTTTGTTGGTTGGATCAGGGAACTTTGAACCGATTTCCTCCTTACTGTCGCATGATCTTTGCTTACAAAAATTTTGTCTACTGTAAAGATGTTTATTTTAATAATATCTGTCTTTTTAATCTGACTAATAAGGTCCCATAATATTAGCTGGTCTGTTAAGATCTTGAGGGGTAGGTAAAGCTAATTTTAGTGTACTTGAATGGTGAATGATATTTCTGATTGTGGAGTGACTTTTTTGTGGGGTTTAGCTGAGTTCTGTGTGTTCTGGCAGAAAGACATATTACTGGTGGCAGAAGTGGTGGTAGAAGTAGAGGAAGTGGTGGTTCTGTAAATAGGATGGTTTAAAAAAAGAAGACATGAGCAGCTTTTCCTTCTTACAGTCCAGACTTTCCTAGAGGGACAGAACTAAATGACCTCCTGAAACTTTGACATTTAAAATGATGGCCGTTGAAAGTCAATGCCATTCTTAATCTGTGCCCTTACTGACATTAGAGGTTGGAAAAAGAGAAGACTTTTCTTGTTGGTTACTGTTCATATCATCAGACTGTTTTCTGATCAGAAATTTTTCATGCCCAAAGGGCCCATCTAAAACTAAAGGGGATGGGTGTCTAAGTGTGGATTCAGATGTGATCAGAGATGACAACCTGGAGTGGTATTGATAAAAGTAGGGTACTATTGAATCTTGAATATCCTAGGAATCTCTGAAGGACTACATTTGTTGGGAAAAAGGAGGCTTTTTAATTTGTTATAAGGTGAGAGTTAGCTTCACGTCCCTGCAAATGAGAGAAGGTAGATAGAAGAATTTTATCTTTCTCTCTCTCTCTCTCTCTCTCTCTCTCTCTCTCTCTCTCTCTCTCTCTCTCTCTCTCTCACATATATATATATATACATATATATGTATGTACATATCTATATATATAATTAGAGAGGTTGAAGATGGGTTATGTTAGGTGTTGCTCAGAGATGTCTGTGGCAATATTATCTCTCCATGCAAAAGTTCACTTAACTCTCAGTAGATTCCAGGACACTTTCTCTCATCTCTGACTGCTCGGAAAGGACACTTGATGACTGCCAGTGAACTCCAGAAAGTGCTTGTGCTGCTGCCCTTCCATCCTTACGTGGCCTGTTTTGCATGTCTGTCGATGGAAGGATGATAAAGTTGAGAAGTATTTTGAACCTTTGTGACACCTAGGCATGCTTTTATAGAGAGGTTTAGGATGGAGACTCCTGTAAGGCCTGTTGATGACACCTTAAGTAGAAGGCTGGAGCACCTATCATCATCGTGCTGCCCTCAAAGGTCTGTCATTTCAACAAGTAAACTGTTCATTCCTTTGATTTGGAAATGATGGAGATGAATGAGATTGCTTGAGAACTCTAGATAGGGGACAACGTTAACCAAAGCTTGAGGAGAAGAGATGAGACACTGGTAGACATATAGATCTAGGGATGTATGTGCTTGCTACTTTGCAATATAAGTTGCTATATCCATGTGTCTCATACTGCTATGGTACTGAATCTGGCAGACCATTTAAATATTTACTCCAAAAGATCTTGTTCTCTGTTGGTGTGAAGCAGAGATTCCAGTTATTTTTAGGTCATTTTCATCTTAGCAACCCTGTTGGAGATGAACCAAACATTCTGCTGTAAACTGTCCCCACGTTTTGATAGAATTTAATAAAGTAAAGTTTAATGGTTTGGTCCCAAGAGGAAAACGGACCATCTGGTTAACAGAAGGTTAGACCGAATAATGTATCGCTGCTGAGAGTGCCCCAAACCAACCCAGACTATCTGGTAATATGTCCAGTTGCTGAATGTATTAAGCATTGAAATGGTGCTCTTAGATCTGCAGAGCCAGCAGTTCTGTTACCACTGCTGTGACGCAGGAGATAATTCAGTTGGGCAAGCAGCAGCATGGGGGTGGATCTACAGTACAGGATGTGTAATGTCAACATTAAGCATTGGAGCTGGCAGCCAGAAGGAAAGCAGCCATTTCATGCCAGTGCAAGGAAGCCCAGATAGATTTCTCCACCTCCCCCCCCCACCTCCCTTGCATCTTGTCCTTTGATGTAGCTTTCATATTATGTGCTAAATGATTGCCTTGTGAATTGTCAACAATGGGATTTGAATTCAGCTTGAGCTGACTTTCTCCCCTTTGGAAGCTGTCTGCACCAACAAGAAAGCTGGGTTTTGCCCATGTCAACAATGGGTGGGAAGTGTGCTCCATAAACGGGGAAATGTGAGAGTTTTCAGGCAAGAACATCTCCCTGGCTTCAGATGGGGTTCCATTGTGTTTTCCTTTTGTGTTCAGGGCAGGGACCGTGCATGCAAAGGCTGCAATCACTGGAGCGCCTTGTGCCGCAGCTGTAGTGTGGAAAGAGCTTCACAAGAGTTGGAGCAATCCTGCATAGACTTAGTAATTATGTAATTGCTATGTAACTATAGAGAGCTATCATGATTGTCTAGTTCTCCTGGAAAGAGGGGGGAAAAGGCTTAAAAATTTGGGGGTGTGGGAGAGGGGAGGTTATTTTCCTTTTTTAAACCTGAAGGCTGCTACCAGTCTGCACTCAAATCCTAACAGTGCAGTGAGCAAAGGGGAAAAACTTCCTCACAAAGACCTGCCACTCAGTTGACCTTACAAACTTTGTTGTGTTTTTTTTTTTAATCTCAGTTTCTATTCAGATTATGGAGGGACCCCCAGGAAGACAGAAATCTGGCTTGTTGCTAAAAAATCTGAGACCAGATCACAGCATGGAGGATTCTTGAACTTAGACAATGGTGGGCCAGGCAGAGTGACTTTAGACCACCAGGGCCTGGCCAGTTTCTGCTGCCTTCTCAGTAAAAGTGCCACCAGAGTGTTTTATAGTTTTATTTGAATAGATTCTTGTCTTAGATTTTGATGGGTTGCAACAATGCCCGGTAGAAGATTCACATCCGGGTTTCCCAAATACAGGCCATCAGGAAGTAGGTTTTCTTAGAAATATTAGGGATAAAGGAAGTGTGGATTATAGAGTAACAGGAACATTAAGACTTATTGTGTGCTCTCTCTCTCTCTCTCTCTCTGTCTCTCTCTGTCTCTCTCTGTCTCTGTCTCTGTCTCTCTCTCTCTCTCTCTCTCTCTCTCTCTCTCTCTCTCTGTCTCTCTCTGTCTCTCTCTGTCTCTGTCTCTCTCTCTCTCTCTCTCTCTCTCCCTCCCTCCCTCTCTCTCTCTCTCTCTCTCTCTCTCTCTCTCTCTCTCTCTCTCTCTCTCTCTCTCTTCTCTCTCTCTCTCTCTCTCTCTCTCTCTCTCTCTCTCTCTCTCTCTCTCTCTCTCTCTCTCTCTCTCTCTCTCTCTCTCTCTCTCTCTCTCTCTCTCTGTCAGCTTTCAAAGTGAAATCCTTGCAAGACTAGGATTCAGGTTCACAACAAGGTTGAATGAAATTCTGGTTCAACTCCACCAAGCACGGGACAATCATGGAAAATTAGTCACATCATCTAATCTCACTGTGGACTTTGTCTTTGTTTATGTTAAATAATTCCATGCTTCAACAACCCTGTTTTTATGCTAGAGGTTTTATGGAGCTGTCAGCATTGAGAGAGTTGTTGGAAATGTAAGATCTTCTTTGACCTTGAGGCCAAAGATGAGCTTTTCGTAATTTATGCTCATATAGTTCTCAGTTCCAAGGTATTGGTATGCAACACTTTATAATAAAGAAAGTAGCACTTGGTTTCTTTTAGACTTCAGAAGGCCTTGACAGTAGGTGCTGTTTTTGGAGCTTGGTGTAGGAGACCTGGGCTCCCAGGAATGATACCTGTCTCATTAAACCATAGGTCTAGAGTTGGAAGGGAAGTCATGGGCCATTTTGTCTGACTCTTTCATTTTACAGATGTGGAAACTAAGGCTTACTCGCAGGGGTTCCTAGTATAGACCTGGTGCTGAAAGGAACACTAAAGGCCTTCTTATGCAATGTTCGCCTTTTTAGATGAAGAAGCTGAGTGAGGCCCAAGGAGTTTAAGTGACTTGCCTAGGGTCATCCAGTACTTGCAGAAGAGAGATTTGAAGTCAGGTCCTCCAGTTCCAGTAAGGGTTCTTTCTATGGTACCATAGTTCTCCGTGGAGAAAGTGTACCAAAGATGAACCCATCATTGAATTGCTTCTTTTTCTTTTTTCTTTCTTTCTTTCATTTTTTTTTACCAACACCTCTGTGCTTGACTCAGAATTTACTTGGTCCAAATAATTCCTTTAAGAAATTTTGATTCTTAGCAAAAGTTGGCAGGTTTTCACCAAGCCAGACTGTCTCAGCAATAAACTTTCATTTTGAAGCAATCTGGAGGGATATATCACCCATGGTGACTGTCTCCTGCATCATTATAGACAGGCTTTGGCATGCGTTTGCAGATGACTAAGGATGAGGAAGGTTGGCAGAAAGAGTAGTTGAATTCATAGCTCTTCATATCTTAGGAACTGGACTGACCTTGCTCAGTCTGTAGCTTGTTGGTACTATGAGTCACATTCCAGTCGGGCTTTCAAAGGTCCTGGAGATTATTATGGTGGGCGCAACATGAGCTAATCCCGAGAAGAGCCTTGAGTCTGAGGTGAGGGCCACCTCAAAGATCTCCTTCTTCTCTGTCCAGCAACAACACTTGGTCAGTGAAGTCCTTGATGGTGAGCTTTTTACATTGTTTTCCTACTCATTGATTAATCGCCAGTTGTGTGCAAAGTACATTAAGAAATCCTGTGGTCAATCTCAGATTGTGACTCATAACCACACTTTACTTTCCTGTGGACTCCTGCTAGGTTGGTAGACATTTCTTTTTTTTTTTAATTTTGTGTCTGTTGTGATGGTGTTGATAAACTCAACCTTTTCCTATTCAATATTTTTTTTCACAATTACATATAAAAACAATTTTAACATTCTTTTTTTTTCAAATTTTGAGTTCCAAATGGTTGTTTCAAATTTAAGTTCCCTCCCTTCTCACCCCCCTCATTGAAAGGACAAGTAATTTGATATGTTATACATGTATAGTCATGCAAAACACATTTCCGTATAAGTCCTTCTGTGAAAGAAAATGCAGACAAAAACCCCCAGGGAAAAAAAGGAAGTCAAAAAAAGTGTCTTTGATGTGCATTCAGACTCTATCAGTTCTTTCTCTGGAGATAGCACTTTTCATCTTAAGTCCTGCAGAACTCTCTTAGATCACTGTATTGCTGAGAGTAATTCTTATTCATAGTAGATCATTATACAGGATTGCTATTACCATGCACAATGTTCTCCTGGTTCTGCTCATTTCACTTTGCGTCATTTCATGTAAGTCTTTCCATTTTTTTTCTGAGAGCATCCTGCTCATCATTTCTTAAAGCACAATAGTATTCCATCACAATTATATACTACAACTTGTTCAACCATTCCACAAGTAACGGACATCCTCTCAGATTCCAAGTCTTTGTCACCACTAAAAGAGCTGCTGTAAATGTTTTGGAAATATAAGTCCTTTTCCTTTTTTTTTTAATCTCTTTTGGAATACAGACCTAGTAGTGGTATTGCTTGGTCAGGGGGTATGCATGGTTTTATGCCCTTTGTACATAGTTCCAAATCGTTCTGTACGATGCTTGACTCAGTATACAACTTCACCAACAGTACATTAGTGTTTTATTTTTCCCACATCCCTTCCAACATTTGGCATTTATTTTTTCTGTTATATTAACCAATCTGACAAGTGGGAAGTATTAGCTCAGAGTTGTTTTAATCTGCATTTCTCTCATCAGTAGTGATATAAAGTATTTTTTTATATGACTATAGATACCTTTGATTACTTGGTCTGGAAACTTCCTGTTCATAGCCTTTCATCATTTATCAATTGAGGAATGGCTCTTATTTCTATAAATTTGACTCCATTTTCTATATAGTTGAGAAATGAAGTCTTCATCAGAGAAACTCAGTGTAAAAAATTTTTTTCACAATAATGATTATCAACTATGTATTTCCCTCTAACCTATTTTCCCTTTTTAATCCTACTCTCTTCTTTTACTCTTTCTATTCTAAAAACTGATTTGCTTCTAACTTTTACCTCTTCCAAACTGCCCTCCCTTCTATCAGTTTCACCTGGCCTTTCTCTTATCCCCTTCCTTTCCTAGTTTCCTGTATGGTGAGATAGATTTCTACATCTAACTCAGTGTGTATATTATTCCCAGTTCTGATGAGAGTAAGATTTTATGCTCCCCTGCCTGCTTCCACCATTTTCTCCTCCACTGTAAAGTCTCTGTCAGGCCTCTTTTACATCAGATAATTTATCCCATTCTACCTCTCCCTTTTCCCTTCTTACAATGCATTCTTCTTTTTCATCCCTTAATTTTATTTTTTTTTAGATAATCATATCATCATATTCAACTTACACTTCTCCTTTCTGTCTATGTATACTCCTTCTAACTGCCTTAGTGAGAAAGTTTTTAGGAGTTATAAATATCATTTTCCCACAGAGGAATATAAATAGTTTAAACTTATTGAATCCCTTATGAAATCTCTTTCCTTTTTACCTTTTTATGCCTCTCTTAATTCTTGTATCTGAAAGTCTCATTTTCTCTTCAGGTCTGGTCTTTTTATCAGGAATGCTTGAAAGTTCTCTATTTCAGTGAATATCCATTTTTTCCCCTTAAGGAGTATGCTCAGTTTTGCTGTGTAGGTGATTCTTGGTTATAATCCAAGCTCATTTGCCCTCCAGAATATCATATCCCAAGCCCTCCAGCCCTTTAATGTAGAAGCTCCTAAATCTTGTGTTATCCTGACTGTGGCTCTACCATACTTGAATTGCTTCTTTTTGGCTGCTTGAAGTATTTTCTCCTTGATCTGAGAAGACTGGAATTTGGCTATAATATTCCTGGGAGTTTTCATTTCAGGATCTCTTTCAGGGGGTGATTGGTGGGTTCTTTCATTTTCTATTTTACCCTTTGGTTTTAAAATATCAGGGCAGTTTTTCTTGATAATTTCTTGAAAGATAATGTCTAAGTTCTTTTTTTGATCATAACTTTCAGGTCGTCCAATAACTCTTAAATTATTTCTCCTGGATCAGTTTTCCAGGTCAGTTGTTTTTTTCCAATGAGATATCACATTGTCTTCTATTTTTTCATTCTTTTGATTTTGTTTGATTGTTTCTTGATATCTCATAAAGTCATTAGCTTCCATTTGCCCAGTTCTGACTTTTGAGGAATTATTTTCTTCACTGAGCTTTTGTATCCCTTTTCCATTTGGCCAATTCTACTTTTTAAGGAGTTGTCTTCAGTGAATTTTTGTTCTTCTTTTTCCATTTGGTCAATTCTGCTTTTCAAGGTGTTATTTTCTTCAGTACTTTTTGTGCCTCCTTTACCAAGTTGTTGACTTTTTTCATGATTTTCTTACATCATTCTCATTTTCTTCCCAATTTTTCCTCTACATCTCTTGCTTCCTTTTAAAAATCCTTTATCAGTTCTTCTATGGCCTGAGAGCAATTCACATTTTTCTTTGAAGCTTTGGATGTAGGAATTTTGTGATTGTGTTGTCTTCTTAGAGTGTTTTGATTTTCCTTGTTACCACAGTAACTTTCTATGATCAGAAATTTTTCTATTTTTTCCTTATTTTCCGCCCTGTTTCTTGACTTTTAACTCTATGCTAAAGTGGGGCTTTCTCCTTCCCAAGTGGAGGGGGCATTGTCCCAAACTTCAGCTGTTTTCAGAAGTAATTCTAGGGACCTGTAATTTTTTGGCTCTTCCAAGGGGGTATGATCTAGGGAGAGGTGTGTTTACTACTCTTCTGTACTGTATCCTGGTTTGTGAGCAACCACAAGCACTCTTTTCAACCTGGAACTGTGACCAGCGTTCTTGTTCCCCTGCAGCTACAAACTCTGCTGTGCTTGAGTGCTTCCTCACACTGGGATTAAGAAGCCAGATCCAAGTATAGACAAAGCAATTGACTCCTCCTCTTGCTGCCAAAAAAGGAACCACTGTAAATCTCCTTCTGGTCCTTTCCTCTTATCATATGTGGGCTGAGAGATCTGGAAACCACTACTGCTGCCACTGATTAAGTTGCCCCAAGGCATGCTCCTGGTTTTCTGGGGCTGCATCTGCACCCCTTTAACCCTTGTGCAACAGACCTTTCTTGCTAACCTCCAAGTTGTCTTGCACTGAAAAATTGTTTCATTCCATCATTTTGTGGGTTCTGCTGCTCTAGAATTTGTTTTAGAGTCATTATTTAAAGGCATTTGGAGGGACCTCGAGCAAGTTCCTGCCTTTATTCTGCTATCTTGACTCTGCTTCCCTTAAACTCAGACTTTTCTCAGGTAAAGCTGCGGCTTTTGTTTTTGACTTTGGCAAGCCAGAATGCTATTTATTTATGTGAAACTCTTCCCTGAATTCTGTTGTGCAGGAATATGTGGACCTTAGCATCAACAAATTCACATCCTCCATTGAATTTGTCATGAAGGTCCTCATCTGTTCCTATATTTTTGCTTTGGCCTGATTTCCATTTATTGCTTGTAAAATCATCTGAATGTGTCCAAAAAAAAAAACCTTTTTGTGATGTTTGGCAATTTAGCAGCAAAATAACTTTTAATTAAGCTTTGATGGGTCCATGATGTCATCTGTGTTGAGTATTCTTTGTCTCTACCAATTGCAAATCACAGCCACTATCTAGCATCCTGCTCTAATGCTTGTGTGTCTCTCATGTGTGAAGCAGCTTTCCCAAGTACTAAGGCTCATCTCCAGGGGGTTGCTTCCCCAGAGCTGATTTCCTTTTCCTTTCTTTTCCTGTCTTCTTGTTTTGTTTTGTTTGGTCATGGCAACCCATAAAGGTTATAATTAAGATTTCATAAATAATCTGAAGTTTCTTCTCTATAACGCCTACCTGGTTCTACGCTTGTGTTGCATTGATACTCAGTAAATACTTACTGGGTATTGAATGATTGAGGGAATGAGATCCTGGCAAGTTTAATTTTAGGCAGATAGACTTAATTCTGAAGATGGGACCATGCGATTGATCCCAGGTTACTCTCAAGCTGAATGCAATTACTGGAACAGGTGGTATTAATCAGAACTAAGCTATCGTAGTGTCACATTACTCTTGAATGTTTATTTCTTATGTCTTGCAATCATATCAGTAATTGTCTGATAAAACAATATCTCTTTATTACTTCTAGATAATGATTGCTATTCTAAATACTACAGTCAAATTGAAAAAAAGTATTAGAAGTTCAGAGTTAAAATGTGTAATAGCAGTTCATAATAATGGAAGACTGCCCAACCTAGCCCACCTTAATTAACAACTTTTTCTAAGTAAGGATGTTTAGATTACATCTAAGGTTGAAGATGCTAAGGATAGTATTGGTTGCTCCATAATTTCTCCTTCTATTTCCTACATTTCTTTGCCCTTGAATGAGAGTTGTTTTAGGAGGGCAGTTCACTTACAGAATGAAAAGTCAAACTGTGTAGAGTTGAATTTGAAACCCTGAGGGAGAAAACTCAAATTGAGGCTAACAAATCCGTAATCAGAGATTCTATGGCTGTTAGTTTGGAATGAAACCTACATCTTAATAAGATAACAAAGCAAGATGGTTATTTCCCAGGACTATATTTTGATGAACCAACAGAACATGAATTATTTCATCTTTTTCATGGTGGAAATTGGTGGTATGGAATTTTCAAGGAAGAGATGATAAAGTTAGCCTGGAGAAGAAAGTGAACACAGCTTCTTACCCACAAAGTGAGGAGACTGAAAGACTGAAGCTCTGGACCTTTTCCCAGAGTAATCCAACAAACCAAAGCCCTGTTGGGTTGATCACTCTCATTCCATCAAAAGATTTCATCACATTTTGACCTTCATCCTTGAGAGTCCCAGTGGAATGATTCTGACCATCGCAAGTCCCGACGTCTCCTGAAGCCCTCAAAGGCTAACATGACCTTGGCAACATTAAAGAAACCCATGGACAACTGTTTATTTCAACCTTACTGAAGGACACATTCTGAAGAGCCAGCTCATTAAGCAAGCTTTTGAAGGGTGTGCTCTGCAGAGCAGCTTCCTGTTATTTGGTTAATGGTTGACCTAGTTCTATTGCCATATGCTTCCTGGAACGCATTCTAATATAAAGTATGTGCTAAAGCTAGACCAGGATAATAGCAGGAAAGTCAAAGCCTCTCTGAAACTGAAATCATATTAATGTAGGTACATGGTGGGGAGCAAGGGAGGAAGCAGGGAGAAGAAAGAAGGATATTGCATGGACAAAAATTGTAAAGACCTCTTTTCCAGGACCTGTTTACGAATTTTGATTCTTCTTGATAATTTTTATCTAAACTAATCCTAAAGAGTTGCATTTTCCCAAATTATCTTGTACATAAAGTCCTGCATCATTATTACATTGCTGGTATCTATCTACTAGGCCAAGTTCAAAAATCAAGTATTGCTTAGAGTGAAATTATACATGCAATGAAATATTATATAAGACTTGCTTAATGACAGGTGATTTTTATTTTGTATTGCAAATGAGGGATCACTAAATCTTTTGTTCGAAGCTTGGAAAGAGACCAGAAACTAAGATTGATGCTCCAATTTATTTATTTATTTAGTCTGCAAATAAAGTATTGTTGGGGGTTTTTTTGCTTTTAAATGGGAGGTAGAATTTGGTGGAGAACACTTGTGTTGGGCATGGTGAAAAACATTTGTATCATAAATTGAATGTTTGTTGTGAAGAATTGATGTTTCTAATTGATCATATGGTACTTTCTGGGTACTGAGGGGCAGGGAAGAGAATTGCTCTTTTGTTTATTACCCATGCTGAGACATTGTCTTAGGAACCTCTCAAATGGCCCGTATGGTGTCATGGATTTTGGCTTGAATTCCTACTCTGCTACTTAATACCTGTGTGACCTTGGCCAGTCATGCAATCTTTCTAGCTGTCTTCATCCATAAAATGAAATGGTCAGACTTGGTGATCTCTAAGGTCAATTCTAGCCCTAAATACTATAATTCATATGTATCATGTTTTATAATTTTATTTTGGAGATATTTTCACCATGATAAACTTATCAGAATCATGAAATAGACTTATGTATTCAGTCAAATTGGACAAGAGAGGAAACAGCGTCAACTTTACTAAAACCCCTTGACTTGCAGGAAGTGGGAAAAGAGATGTTACCAAATCTTGAACTTCTAATAATTTGAGGCATAGCTTGATTTTCAAAAATGATTACCTTAAAAATAAAATTATAGCTTCAGAGATGGGAAGTAACATATACCAAGGTATTTTCTCCTGAAAGCTTAGGGAATCATCTTGTAGTGATAAGCTGCTTAGAATATGTCACCTTGAAAGAAAGGAAGAAAGCCACATCAGCAGTGGTTCTACAGTAGTCTATGAATGAAGTGAAGGATCAATGAGTGCTGATAGAATAGTAATGAAGGGGCAGCATGATATCATAGGAGTCTTACTGAAAAGACCTGAGTTCTAGATCCAGTGCAGCAATTTAACTAATTCTCAACTTTGAGCCAGGAACAACCTTGCTGACTATTAGTTTTCTCACCTGTAAAATGGGGATAATTATACCCATCCTACTTAATCAGAGTTGTTGGAAAAGCACTTTGTAAACTGTAAAAATCTGAGCTACTAAAGATAGAATACTGCTACTTATTGTGTCACTTTGAGCAAGTCCCATAAAATCTAGCCCTCAGTTTACTCATTTGTAAAATGAAGGAGATGGACTACAGAACCTCTGAAATCACCTTTAGAATCTAAAATCCTAGAATTCTATGAATACATCATAAAATAATATGGGTTAAAAATATGTACTTCTTCATATTCGGATGATAGAACTGATTTGCCTTCAACAGAACACGTGCTTCAGGTATCTTCCAAAAGTTATGCTAGATTGCACCTTAAGAATCCACATACTTACCTTTGTAAACCCTCCCTTGGTAACCAAGGAATTGTTTTGTAAGATGCCTGGCCTATATTAAGAGCATAATCTGTGGTCTTAGAACATACTTGCAAGGACTGTTTCTATATTGAAGCTCTGACCTTGGCCATGTGAGCCATTTGACCTAGTCAACTTGAGCACATTTGGAATCACATTCTTTGGAATAATATGGGAGAACAAAGATGAATTGAGCCTAGTGAAGGTGGTCAGCAAATGTCCTGCTAACTGCCTCTTTATTCCCACAAAAGAAAATGCCTTGGCTGCAAAATTTGGCAGGTCTGAAATTTGAGCTTCCTGAGGAATTGCAAAGGAAGCTATCTAGCGTGTCCCTTACTGATTGTCTCAAAAATGCAGATTCATTAAGAAGAATGAATGTTGAAGAAACCTTCCCAAAAGAAGCTTGACATCCTTTTCCATCAGCCTCTGGTGCACTAATGGGAAAAGGGGACAAGGAAGCTGAAATTTGCAAAGAAGAGGAGAACAGTATTGCAAAGTAGAAGAGGAAATCGTGGACACTTTTTCATCTTGGCAGAGTGATCAGTTTGACATGAGAAGCAGTGGTAACTTCCCAGGAAGTCATGTTCAGTCCCTGGCATGCATAGTAGAAATGCAGAGAGAGGAGGTTGATTTCTTCTTCAGTTGTTATTTTGAGAAGTTGGAAGTAGTTTGCTAGGCTTCTCAGGTTGAACCAAGCTTGAAGACTTAAGTGCCTCTGAGGCTTTTAAAAGTGGATGCTGAGTGCTGTGGGGACACTTGTCACCTCAGTGACCTTGGTCAAGGCATTTTACCTCTAGGGCCTCAGTTTCCCTGAACTGTACAAATGACAGAGGGGATAGGGAGAGACTAGATGATCCATATCTAAATGTATGGTCCTCTGTGAAATTATTAACTCTGACATGTTGCTGAGAAGTAGTTCAGATCACTGACTCTGAACCCCTAGGATCAACCTGTTTTAGTTGATTCAGCAAAAATCAGCATTGGGTAACCCTGATGCCTAAGGTTCATTATGCCATCAACACTTAAACAAAGGCGACTTGAAAGGGCTGGAATGCGCATCTGAATGGCTGTTGGGTTTGCTGTGTATTTTGGAGGAGGGCAGCTGGGGCTGGCTCCCTAGGCAGTTTTAAATAAATAAAGAGGCTGGAGAATGGGAGGTTCTTGCTGGGGGTGGGGGGGTGCGGGTTGAGTCCTGATAGCTCCATGAATATCTTGACATGTGACTGTTTCTTCATCTAGGTGATGTGTACTGTAGTTTTCTTCTGATCAGAAAAGAAAAGGAAACCACAGTTAAAGGATACATGATATTGTGGACTTTTCAGTAGAGGAGCTGAAAGCTGAACTAATTTATACCATCCTTATACATGTTTCTAAAAAATTGTTAAGTTCAATGCCTTTGTACAGCATCCATGAGATTACTCACTTGGACATTATTAATTCTGCTTTTAAAATATGGGGTAAAAATGATACTTGTGAGCTAATTCACTTGACTCATTAATCTCTTTCCCTGTTTGTTTGTTTTTCTCATGGTGCAAATATATTTATGTAAATTCCACAGTGACTTTAAAGTATGAAACAACTCTGTCCGTGTTGTGCTCCGTGAATATGCTGCCTATTTTGAAAGTTGATAATGGCTCAAGGGTATCCAGCCTTCAGGAATCAAGCCATTACATGTTGGCAATGATACTGGATCCCGGTTTTAAAAATAAAATGCCAGGGTGCTTTCTTGAGGATCCAGACATAGCCTGTGAGCACATTCAAATTCATGATCAACAAGTACACAGCTAGGTCAGCTACAAAGTATCAAATGGAGACAAAAGAAGATTCCCCAGGAGGGGAGGTGGGGGACTCTTGAACAAAGGTTTTAGCTATAGCCAGAAATCATTAATTTAGAATCTACCCTGGCATTATCTCACTCCATATTTAATAGAACTTCCTCCTGGCACAGGTTACTTGTGTTTATTTAACCAAACAACAGAGTACCCAAGTCAGGAGACTGAAAATGCCACTCTAAGTAATTTCATTTTGAGGAGAGTGCTTGGAGGAACCCTTCCACCAGAGAAAGCCTAGCACAGTGCCTTGTAAATTATAGGTGCTCAGTATGTATTCGGATTGAATTGAGTTGACTGAGGGTGTCTGCATGATTCTTACTGACTTTTCTAAAGTGACTTCTACATCTAGAGTTATTTTAATTTTCTTTAGAAGTAAACAAACTCATTGTAATGTAATGGACGATCAAGAGATGTTTTTCCTTGATGATGAGAGAGACCGGCTGTCTTGATTATGATATGCAGTTAGGTGGACAGCCCACTGGGCTGATCGTCAGGGTAAATAAAATGATTAAATTTATTTAAAATAAAAGAATATAGAGGTAGGATTGCATTGAGGAAATTTCAATCGTCTTAAGCCATTCTGTCACAAAAACTTTTTTTTAGCTAGCGATGCTGTATGTCTGTGAATTGAGACACCTATTGCGGAACAGAATGATATTTAGAAGGTATAAGTAGGCCAGCATATATTACCAAAAGTGAATTGCATATAGAAAGTGAAATAAAAGAGTCATCAAAGAGATATGAACCTGCTTCTGACATGATCTGTGATATTGGAGAAGTCCCTTTTCCATGACAGACAGACAACCCAACAGTAATAGGAAGAGGTTGGATGTTATGTCCTCTAGGGTCCCTGCTCTGATCCAATCAGTGGCCAAACTGGGAAAAAAACAAAGTGGGTTGGTCCTGTAACAAAAAGTGAAGGGTAGCCATGGAGAGCTTGGTACTCTGATATCCGTGGAATTTTGAAATCTAGAGGAGAATCTAGAGTGCCTACTGTGAAAGATTGACTTGAATAGGGGACAAGGGCCACCCAGGATGAGAAAGCACAGGCTGTAATCTGCATCCAGTGAAGGCACTCCACATTTCAGTGAGATCTCAGAGCCACTGAAATGTTGAAAAAGAAATATACTATTCATCTTTGTGTACACCAGAGACTTAAAATATAACTGGATCCTTGTCATAGAAAGCTAGTTTATAATATGGCTCACCCTAGGTACTTTTGTTAATATGTTAGTCAATATGAAGGCTTCATGAGGACCAGAACTGTATTTTGATTTTGTCTCTCTCCTCTTCTGTGGTGTCTTGCTTATTTCTTGTTGCCTATTTTCAGTCATGTCTGACTCTGTGACTCCACTTGGGGTTTTCTTGGCAAAGACACTGGAGTGGTTTTTGCCATTTCCTTTGCCAGCTTTTTTTACAGATGAGAAAACTGAGGAAAATAGGGTTAAGTTATTTGCCCAGTGTCACATAGCTAGTCTGAAGGCGCATTTGAACTCAGAATTTGAACTTATTCCAGACCCAATACTCTATCCACTCTGCCACCTAAGTGCTCTGTCTTGCACATATTTGTTGAATTGAATTAATCAGTGAACCTCTATGTTGGGCTTTTTATGGTTAAATTTGAATAATTAGTGTTAAGAACACCAATTCATGCTTCTTTCTTTATCATTCAGTAATTCAATTAATGTTTGGTTGTTAAATGGTTGAATATGACTCTCTGGATCTGAGTTTTTGCTAATGTAATTTCTGCTTTGAAAATTATGGGCTTTGGGATAGCTTCCTCTTGGGATCCAAGTTGCCCTAAAAAATGGACAATTCAATAGAACATAGATGGCATAACAGGATTTTACAGCTACAAGGGACCTTGAGGGTCACCTGATTCCATTTTCCTCAGTTTACAGATGTTATTGCTGGGCATTAATGACTTGCTTAAGATCACAGAAATAAGAGTACCAGAGTCTATGTCAGAGGGATAAGAGGACAGAGATCATCTCCAAATCCAGTGGTCTTTAGGATCATAGATTTACGATTCTCTCCTAGCTGCCCAAGGGATTTCACAGGCTAGCTAGTCCAGTCCCGTTCTTTATTTTGTAGATAAGGAAACTGGAGCCTAGTGAAATTAAATGACCCTTTGAGCTTCAAAGTCAAAATCTGAGCCTGGGTGTTCCAACTTACACCTCCTGGTAATGCCTCTTTCCGTTGGGAACTCCCTCCTGCCCCACCTTTCTTCCCCCACTGCTCCCACATGCACTACTTGAACCCTGCTTTCATCATCTTTGCCACATAAGATCTAACACAGTACACGCTCCTAAAAGTGTGTATGTGTGTGATGTTACTGAATAATGTTTGACTTGGCAGAGCAATTAGTTAACACCTTTATTGGAGATGATTAGCAGGAATATGTCACAATGGATACAGCATTGGACTTCAGATATCAAGAGTGCCCCAGAAACTAACTAGCCACGTGACCTTGGCCATATTTTTCCGTGCCTCAGTTTCCTCACCTGTAAAATACAGATCATAATAGCACATGCCTCACAGGGATTGTGAGGGAGGAGCAAATGAGATCACTTTTATACATTTTGCAGACTTTAAAGTGCTATTTAAATGTCAACTATTATTTTTCTTCTTATGCTCAATCATCAGTTTATCTTCTCTTAGTTGAACTTGGAAAATCATAATTAAGGTTCTCATTATTTTGCCAGACACTTTTCCACTGTCACTGGCATCCCATTACTACATGCACTGCTAGGAGCAAACATCCCCAGGTTTCTTTATAAGAGATTCTGGGTGTTTATTCACAGAGAGGTGGCTTCCCTCATCTCTTGGAAAGCAGGTGAAAAAGCCCAGAGACGAGTCTTTTCCTCAGCCCAAACCTTTCCTTTAGAAGCGCCACTCTTAAATGCTCTTTTAATGCGATAGAGGGACCTCCTCCCTCTCCCTCCCCTTCCTAGAAACTCAATCTAACTTTGCTCCCTTTTTGGTATGGAAATTATAGCACTGTCTTCCAAAACAAAGGTTCAAACTAGCCCAGTTTCTCTTCTTCCCAGTCTGTGGTTTGAAGCAAAAAAGATTCTCCTTCCTTTTTAAAAAGCATTCTCTGTGGCATGCTTAAAATATTCCGGATGTGCTTCAGCATGCCTTGGGGTTATAGCACTTGTCTACTAGGACTGATGGTTCTTGTCAGTTGCCCCAGGGTGAGAACTTTAATAAGCAATTGCACACACCTGGTTTTGCAAAAGGTTGGCCTAATGGGGCTCCTAACTGGAAGTTAGTATTTCCACTACTTGGTGAACACGCCCTTCCCCACCCTTTTTAAAAGTGAGGCCAAGCCATTGCTGCCTCCCCACTAAGCTTGTAAAACTTTCCCCATCCCTTTGCAAGGGGAATGCTATTAGCTAGCTCTGGCTGCTGAGGCTGTGCTCCTTCTCCACCCCTAGGACTGGAAGGCCACTGGTGATGATAATTGCTTCCTGTATGTGGGAGTGAAGTTAAGGAGACCAGTGCTGACAGATTCTCCCGGCTATACACATTATACGCTTACGACTGGTGTCCTCGCACATTGGGGCTCTAGCTGCGCTTGGCCCAAAGGCTTTGCTGAAGGACATACTAGGGGTGGCTTGGTAGTAGTGCAGGTCTGGAGTTAGGAAGACTCATCTTCGTGGAGTTCAAATCTGGCCTCAGACACTTACTGACTGACTATGTGACCCTGGGTAAGTCACTTAACTCTGCTTAGCTTCTTCATCTGTGAAATGAGCTGGAGAAGGAAATGGCCAAACCACTGTAATATCTTTGCCAAGGAAGCCCCAAATGAGGTCACCAGGAGTCTGTCACATCTGAAACGACTGAACCATAGCAACCAAGATAATGTCGGTGTTACCTTTGAACCTATGAGAAACACCTTGCTCTGGAGGTGCAAGGAAACTATCTAGTATATCCTTGGAGGGATTTTTTATTCTCCATGACCTTTAGGTCAGTTGTGGAACTGGAAAAGTGTGGGAATCAGAAAATAGTCTTAGAAGCCTCCTGTTTCTTTCTCCTGTTTTCACTTTAGATGCCTTTGATGTGTACAAGTTAATACTTATAGAATTTGTGTTTTCATCAGGGTGAGTACTCACTTAATGCAAGTTCTCATCCCTCCTAGTCATTGTGAATGCTTCTTTCATGAGTTTCTGCAGCCTAAAAGATTTATTTCTGGTGGTCAAGCCTAAACAGACCAACACTAAGTCCAAATCTGGAACTTTTAGAGAGGTAGCTAGGAGGCACAGTGCCGGGCTTAAGAGTCTGGAAGACCTGAGTTTAAATGCTTTTTGCTAGCTGTCTGACTTTAGACAAATCACTCAACCATTCCTCAGTTTCCTCATATGTAAAAGGAGGATGATAATAAAGTCTGCCTCACCATGTTGTTTAAATCAAATGAGTTATTATATGTAAAGCACTTAGTAAACCTAAAAGTGTAATATAAATGCTTTTGTTGTTCAAGTTTTGGGGGTTTTCTTGGGAGAGATACTGGAGTGGTTTGCCATTTCCTTCTCCAGCTCATTTTATGGATGAGGGAACTGAGGGAGAGTTAAGTGACTTGCCTAGGGTCATACAGCCAGTAAGTGTCTAATGGCAGATTTGAACTTAGAAAGATGAGTTTTCCTAACTTCTATCCTTATTGCTACCCATATAAATTCTAATTGTTATTTTTATTTGTACAGCTCTTATTATATTCAGAGTCTTTTCAATATTTCCCATAGTTTCAGCTTTGCATTGCAGAAGTTGGGGTAAACTTTGTGTTAAAATTAAGCCTGGAGGAGGATGTCAATGGAGGAGACCATTCTCAAAGATTTTCTAGAAACAGGGCAGAAGTTGTTATATCCCTTCTTTGAGATAATATTACAGCTTAGTTCTTGAGTTCCATTAGAGAAAGCATACATGAGATTTAGGCTTAGGTGGGACCTCTTCCAACCAGAATCATTTGAGAATTTCTAGCGGAATGCAATTTCCTTCTTAAACATCATACTGCTTTTAGCTGGCATATCTCTGAGGCTCTTACTATGTGCTTTTTGTGCTCTGGTTGTTTGAAAGTCATATCTCCACCCCAAACCACATACCACACATGCATATGTTGTAGTGTGCCCATAGTGGAGAGAGAGCCTTCCTTGAAGCCAGAAAGACCTGAGTTCAAGTCTTTCCTCAAATACATGCTACCTAACCACATGAGTGCCATGTAAGTTACAGAGGAGGTGCTGATCTGAATTGAGAGGAAAGAGTTCCCAGATGAGGGGATTAATAATGAGATTACCACCCCTATTTCCTCACTGCACCCCCACTAGACTGGAAGTTAAGAGGACAGAAAAGTTGGTTTAACTTGTTTGTTTCTCCTCTGTACTAAACACACTTTTCTGCATATAGGATACATTTAAGAATTAAATTTTCAAACTATTTAAATGTCTTTCCTACACTTTTGCATAAAACAGAGAGTACAGCAGGTATCCAGAGTCCTGTGGTTGATCCACAATTGTTACTGATGAGATTAGTTTGCTCTTTTAAATAATCTGTTGAGTAGTGACGTTCAGCGGATTGTTTAACAGAGGTGGGTTGTATGTTCAGTCACGGTGTCTGCCAGTATTGTGCATGATTTCCATACATTCCAAACAATAAAGAATGTTTCATTTTGATGATAATGTATGCTCCTAAAATTCCTGTCATATGATATTGTACTTTGAGTTTTGGAAAATAACAAAGATAGCTCGGTGAAATCCATAGCAGTGTGAAAGATAGCAGTTTACTCATCCACTTTGTAAATACAAAGTGGATAAAAATACCTATTGTCCAAATGATGATGTGCAACTGAGTGGGCAGTTGATTGGGCTGGTCCATCACTATCTGTGTCCTGCATATACTTTGCAGGTGGTCGTTGAGCTGGGTCCAGAATTGGATTACAAGAGGACATCTGTGTTTGAAGAAATGGCTTAGTGTTTTCAGTGATCCCAAACTGATGGCTGCCACAAAAGCCTGTCCTTTTAACACCAATACTCTCCTAGTGATGTATGACTGAGTGTTATTGTGTACCTTGGTGACTGAAGAATTAAAATGACCAAAACACAGGCCAGAGTAGGGGGTGGGTTGGGGAGGAATTCCCAGACATGAGGTTGAGTAGTCTACAGCGTATTACCAGTTATGACTTACATACAAGAATTGGCATGGACGTTATTGACATCATGTAGGATTAGAAAAAAGTCATGTTGCTATAGTGAGGAGGATAATAAATGGTTGGCCCAAATGCTTCTCTTGGATGCTTGAAGTACAAAAAGAACCAGAGGAAGCCCTCCCCACATTGGCTGTTCCTCTTTGGAGGATTTATGGAATGACCAGTCATCTAAGTTGAGATGTCATGGAGAAGTTGCCGGAGTACTCACTGCACTAGAAACCATATTTTGTTTCCCAGCAGTGTATAGCTGTGACCCATTGTTCAAAACTGCTTTCAGAGCATACTTAAAATATTTCTTCTTCCCTCCTTACTTTAATTAGGATCATAAGTTTAGAGTGAGAAGGATCTTACAAGCCGTCAAGTCCAACTCCTTCCTACACACCTCCAATTTTGTAAATAAGCAAAGTCAGACACAGAGATTATGACCTAGCTAAGGTCACTTAGTTTGTATAATGTCTCAGGTGAGATTTGAACCTCAGCCCTCCTAAGTCTAAGTCCAAAGCCCCAGGCACCAGACCAGAGGTACAAAGCTCAAAGCCAGACAGTAACCAGGAAAATTAAAATGTAACTGGAAAACATTTGACAACATAAATAAAAACACAGTTAAACATAAATAATGTTAATTTGCGGTTTTCTAATATGTGGCCCAGATCCTTTATTGTTGAGTTAGAGAAGTTTCTTTCCTAGTTTGTCCACACTAGTTTGTGTGATCTTGGTTAAGTCTTCCTGTAAAATGGAGTAAGTGTTCTGTGGTGGTGTGGGTCTGTAGGTGACACAGATAAAAGAAATTGCTAGAGAAGCCAGGTGTGAAATCTGTAGTGGGTCCATGTCTAATGGTTGTTTAGGAAATATGAGACAACCTCTGATTTGTAGACCTCCTGTTTCACCTTGAACTTGAGTTCACCTTTAAACCAGATTCTCTGCCACCTTCCCCAAAAGGATATGAAGATGTTTTAGGCGAAGGTTTTATATTTTCTCATGGAGCCAGTGATGGTCACAGATTTCAGATCTCTATCACTAGTGAACAACTTTGACAATTCCTGGAGTTTCTGGGTAATTACCTTCTTCAAACTTATTATCAGTAAACAGCCACTTGCATATCTTCTGGGGAGAGGGGAGGTTGGTGGAGGAGACCAGCTTACAAAGCTGTTTGACTGCCTCTGTGTTCTTTATTTTGGAAGAGTCTACCAGATGTTCATAATGATATTTTAACACAGATTCCAGGACTCTTGTTTATAGGTAACTACGGTTATGTGTTTGATCTACTCTGTAATCCTGTTTTACTCTGGTAACGATGGGACACGGGGCAGGCGGGTGGGTGGGTGAGGTGAGGCAGGTAACCACCCACTGGGATCCCGCTAAACTCTGATATTACGTAGTAGCCTTAGGGTGTTGGTGAACTTCTCAGGGCAGCCAGACTTGTTCAGGTCAAAGCACAAAAGCCTTGGTGTAGAAATCTAGAAATTTTTTTCTGCCTTCATTCTCTATAGCAAACATCATTTACATTCTACTGGAGTGTGACTTACAAATTTATTATATTTCAGGTGATAATGTTCAGTAGTCATTGGATCCAGGAATCACCATTCTGACCAGGAAATTTGCCTGTAAATGAAGAACAAAGAGGGGGCGCTAGTCATCCCCAAAGGTCTCTCAACTCTGAACTTAAAGTAATTGTAAGGGACAATTTTGAAATCTGGTCATATTTCTTCAGTACCCATTTTTAATGAGTAAAGCCTTCACATACTTTTGTTGGGGAAAATAAATAGGATTTGATTAGATTTGTTGATGGATACTATATGGGATATTATGGCCAACTTGAGTGGCAGTGCAGAAGAGAAATACACATTTAAGAGGGAGTTAAGTTAAGAGTTAAATACACATTTAACTAGACCCTGGAAGAAGAGGAGAACTTAGAAGAAACTACCACACACTAGGAAAATGAACATGTTTTGATCTGTAATTTTGTTGGTATCGGCAGTCCCACCAGTTCAGTGCAACTTGGTAGAGTTGAAAATTCATTAGAGTAGATGACATGGTCATGAGCCTTTCTTGACTGGCACCAGGTTATTTAAGAAAAAGATTAAAAGAGTCTACTGAGATAAATGATAACTAAGCAGTGAAGAAAATGAGAGGAAAGGACTGTAACTCTCAAATCATATTTCATTTTATTTCCCTAGCATGCTAGCTGTGAATTCTCTGCTTTTTGTCAGTGGAGACACAGGATCATTACTAGTTTATCTCTTCCTGAATTTTAAGATATGTCTGTAAAGTAATTTCAGGTGAATCAAGGATAATATTCATTCATTCTCAGGAGATTTTAGTCTGTGGTGCAACTAAAGAGTTGTTGGTTTTGAAGTCAGAAGACTTTAGTTGAAGTTCTGATTGTGCTGTATATATGATGTTGGATAAATAGACTAATCCTCCCCATCTAAGATATGGGCAATGGACTAAATGATCTTTAATCAGTTGATCCGCAAGTATTTTTAAGCACATATTATGAATTTGGCATTATACTAGATTCTGGGGAGACAAGAAAAGGAAAAAAACACAGATCTTGCCCTCAAGGACCCCACATTCTAATGGAAACCATTATGTCCATACAAATTATATATAGTGTAAATGGGAGAAAATTTCAGAGAGAAAGCAGGAGCACTGGTGGTCCCATCCAGCTTCAGATGTTTGAGTCCCATTCAATAAGTATGTATTAAATGACCTATTCAAGGCCCCATGCCAGATACTAGGGATTACAAAGATGAAGGAAAGCATAGTCCTTGGACTCAAGGAGCTTGAAATTTAATAAAGGGGATGAAGTGTGCTTCTAATTCACATCTTAAAGGAAAAGATTTCAACAGGTGGTATTGGAGAAGGATCTAGTTTCAGACGTTAGGGATTTCTTTTGCACCCACTGGAATTAAAAATGTGATTTTTTTTCCCTCCTCTCCTGGGTTGGTGAAGGAGAAACACAATGGACTTTCCTATCTTCCTTCAGGAAAAAGACTTAATCATACTAAGCAGCCAAGGAGTTCCGCACACACTGACATTTCTGCTTCTGCTTTTGAAGTTAAAGATGGTCTAAGAGAGAAAAAATATTTTCAGGTCCAAGCCTCAGAAAAGGACATTCCTTTTATTCTTGGCATCTAAATTTTTGTGGTGTTGAGTTCCCTCTCCAAATCTTCTTCATTCCCATTAATAAATCACATCTGAAAATGAAATCACTTTTCAAGTTCTTCCCCCACCACACCCTTTATAATGAGAGAAGGTGACGTTTTCTCAGATTTATCTGAAATGGCTTAGGATATATTTTCCTGGCATTTTTTCTCTGGATGAGTTCCCATTGTTGATTAAGCACATTCATGAGCACTTTCCAAATAATCCTATGAGACCCATCCTTGCATTCTGTTCTGTGAAAGGAGGAAAAAATAAAAAATGTGTTCAGTGTTCACCTTGCCTTAGAGTGGGCAATCTCTGAGGAATGATTTTTCCTTTCAGGAAGATTGGGGTTTTCAGGTTAAATTCCACATTATATAAATTCCCTGATGGTAAAGAAACTGAGTGATCAACAGTCTTTCTTTAGTGTACACTTTTCTGTTTAAAAGAGAAAGGCCTTTCCATCTGAGGGTGTTGATTAAGACATGAAGACAAGGTTTGAAATTGGTGGTGGCTCAAGGTCAGTGGTATAACTAATGGGCCAACTGAAAATGATTAGCAGCTGTTGTAATAGACTTTTAATAACTACAGCTGTATGAGGAAGTAGCCAACACAAGGTATCTGGAATGCCCACTTTGGGGTCCTTTGTCATTCTAAAATAATCTGAGTATCAATTCAGCAAAAGTTCAGCCCAGGGGGAAAAAAAATTTTTTTTTTGAGGTAGATGGAGAAATATGAGTAACTACTGCACAGATCTCATTTGTTAGGATTTAAATACTTTTTTTTCCTTTTCCTTTTCCTTCCTTCCTTCCTTCCTTCCTTCCTTCCTTCCTTCCTTCCTTCCTTCCTTCCTTTCAACTCCCTATTAAAAATAAGCCTTGAGAAATTTGGGCAATTTGTTTCAGGATCTACTCTTCATTAATTTTCATATTCAATTTAACTCATTCTAAATTTTAAAATTAAATTCTAAAATTTAAGGAATTTGCTTTTCACATACGAACTTCTTTTTGTATTTATTGTATACGTCATCACCTCATTAGTAGCATAGATTTAGAACTAGAAGAAATGACGTTGGTGGTCATTCTTATCAGCTCGCTCATTTTATAGCTGAGGAACTAGAGACCGAGAGACATTCAGTGACTTTCCGAGGTGGTTACAACTAGTCTCAAAAACAGATTTTGATCTGACTGCAAATTCAGCACTATGTTATATTAAACATTGAGTTCCCAAAGGGCTAATACTATTGCTTTGTTTTTGTATCCCTAGTCCCTAGCACAATGCCTTAGCATGCTCTAGGAATCTGGGTTCTTATCTCTATGGTATCCCTCCAGTGATTTGTATCCAAATTTACCTATGCTTCTAGGGTCTATGCAACATGTCTTCCCATAAATCTGCCCCTGGAGCACTCCCCAACCTTCTAAGTACTTGTTTTAATGTCTCCTCATTGTGTGGATACCTATGGATCTACTCACCATCTCTGTTTTAGCTAATTCTCTTTCGCTGTTGCTCAGTGACTATTTTAGCCAGTACTTCATAAATATTTGAATCAATGACTGGGGGAAAAGAAGACATTTGGAACAGTTCTCATCTTCTGTAACCTACCTGTTCCCTCTTTCAAACCCAAAGTGCCTCTTCAAGCTTTCTTGAAATTTGCTTGAAAGATAAAATTTTAACATGGCAGTCATTCAGACTCTTTTCCCATTCCCTTTCCTTGGAGAACATTTTTTTCAAAAGTTAAATCTAACCTTTTTTAGGTACATTTTGTACATGCAGAAATGTGTCCATTATCTTGATCTGTACTTAGGTTTCCTAAACAGTCACAGAGCAAATTTTGCCCCAGATGGACTCTGTAACCATAATCGTCAGTATTTATTAAATGCTTGCTAATGCCAGACATTTTTGAAGTGTTTTATTACTATTATTTATTAAGTGCTTACGACATGCCAGACACTGTGTTGTCTGGTGACCAGGTGACCTTGGCCTTACAGTGGCTCATCATTTTCAGTTCAGCGTCTCTAAGGTAGAACAAACAGCCTGAAGACTGGATCTGTGATGCTAGCCTAGAAGGGTGAAGGACTGGGGAGGGAAGGGTGGCAACAAACTTTGTGGGTTTTCTGGGAAAACAGAATGTTGTAGTGGAAAGAGTGCTTGATTTGGAATATAAAGATTTAGGTTCAAATCTGAGGTTCAAAATCCATATGCAAAAGCTTGGTTTTGAACTTACTTGCCTATGTTACCTTGAGCAAGTCATGTAACGCTTTAGAATCTCATGTTCCTAATACACTAGTGATGTGAAATTCCAATAGAAACAGAGTCCACTAAACCATACACAAGGATCCCTGCAGGCACATATTGGCTTAGAAAATCACATATTCATATTATCTGTTTCATTGTATTTTGATTTTATTATATATTTCCCAATAACATTGATCTGATTCTAACTGACTAGATGTGTTCTGAATTGCATGACCTCTGGGCTCCCAATCTATGAGTCTCTTGGAATAATATACATTTCTGATCTTATGTTTCTATCAATCACAGAGAGTTATAGAAACAAGGAAAAGATCAGGTAAGGAGATGGAAATTCCATTCATGGAACTTGAGACAGTTGAGGTTCCAAAAGGTATGGAAGAAGGCTTTTAGTTTAAAAAAAATTTACTTTTTAAATTATGAAGTCTGTCTCCCAGTCATATTTGAGACGGTTTGAGAACAAACAGTAATATATAAAGTACTCTCTGACAGAGAGAATTATTATTTTAAAAAAATTGTTTTCATACCTGAACTTTGATTCCTTTGCTGGAGGGAGCTCCTGGTTGAGGCAGTTCTTTCTACTAATGCAGGTCAGCACCTGCTCTGCAATTTTCAGTCGCAGAGTGCAGCTTGGGACCCTGAGAAGTTAAGTGATTTGCCCAGGGTCACCCAGCCAGTGTGTGTCAGAGACAGGACTTGAATTCTGCTTCCCCTGACTCAGACTAGTGCTCTGTCCACTCTGGGAGGCTAAATGGTACTGGCTTAAAGCTGAATTATATGCCAGGAGGGTTTAGATAAATTCATAGATGATAGTCATTCATAAGTTTATTGAGAAAAATCAGGGTGTGTCTCCTAACATTTTTAGGTTTAGCGGCTCTAATGTTTTCTTATAAAGCATTTGTTAGAGTTGCTGGCAACCATGGGCATGAATGGACTGTTCCTGCTCCATTATATTGGATCTTGCTTTCTCATGTAAATTAGTTTTCTGTAACCATGCAATGGTAGCATAAAGGTAGAAAGGATGAAACTTTCATTGAGTCTCTTAATCTTTACCCCTTTAATTTTACCTCAAGTAGAGAAGACAGCTGTCATCATACCCTCCCTCCTATCCATAAATTTAAAGTATCACAATAACATGAAACAGCCTGATGTCACAGAAGGAAGCTAGAGTTAGGCTGGGCTTTTATTTTCCTCTCTTCTACTAGCTTTGGGCAAGTCCCCAGTTCAGAAGGCGGCTCCTGTTTTCTATAAAGTAAGGATAATAATGTTTACTTCAAAGGGAAATTATGTAAGAGAACATATGTAAAAATAATAAAATTCTATGATAATAATAACATGGATTGGAAAGTGAACCATAAAGGATGAGAAGTGGGAAATGCTACTGGTGTTGGTGGAAGTGAGAACCAAATCAGAGACCATTGATAGCCATGACGGATGTTTGTCTTCAAGTTGGGGTTGTTGGTGTGGAGTAGAATGTGTTGTTTTCATTGAGCTATCCAAGCTGGTTGGTTGAAGCATTTTTTCATCTGTCTGGGGTTGAATACACTGACATTGGCAGAGTTGATTACTTGAGAGTTAGGTAGAAAATGGGAGTAATGCCTTAAGAAAGTCATGGATCTTTAATAATTTATAGGCAAGAAGATATTAGGAGACTAAGGTTACCAACTTGGCACTATGAAAATGTCGTAGTCCTCATAGAAAGAGATTCCTGTATTATAGAGAACCGTTTGTGGTGTAGGGGAGTATAAGGCAGCTAGGTGGTGCAGTGGATAGAACACCAGTTCAGGAGTCAGGAGGACCTGAGTTCAAATCTCACCTCAGACACTTGACACTCACTAGCTGTGTGACCTTGGGCAAGTCACTTAACCCCAATTGCCTCATCCTGCGTCATCTCCAGTCATCCTGATGAATATCTGGTCACTGGATTCAGATGGCTCTGGAGGAGAAGTGAGGCTGGTGACCTGCACAAAGTCAAGTAAGTGCAAGTCATATCATCATTTCTCTGATGGCATGGTCTTCTTCAGCAATGAAGGACGAACACACACACACACCATACACGCACGCAGTGGGGGTATATCTCTGCTTGATTAAGTCTAATATTAGAAATGTCTCTCCCTTGGTACTTTGTGGATTGGTGACTACAGTATTTGGTTCAATATTTTATAAAAAGTGTACTTAATGCTGAGGCAAGAAGGACTCTCAGCTTCTTTGCATTCTCCAGTCTCATGGTTATCACGTATCATAACAGAAGGAATAATGAAATTATTCTTCAAGGTCTCCTACCTAACACTGTGAACTTGAATCAGTACTCTTCTCTCTTTAGAGTCAGAAAATATTACTATTTTATTTCATCTTTAAAGAACTGATATAATTTGGTAATTGTTTTAAAAATTTAATGGTCCTTAAACGGACCATTGAGGGGTCAGGACATTTTGACCTGGATCTTCTATGGAGAAATATAGTGGGGGATTACTTGTTAAATTTTTTCTGAGTGGCTTCCAGATTCTTTCCTTACTTTCTATTCTGCCTGCTGACCTAATCTGTCCCCCTACTACTTAGTAGCCCAACTGTTATAGGAGGCTCTTCATCATTCTCCTGAACCTTGTTGCTAGATCAGCCTTCTAAGAAACAATGCTTACAGAGCAGGTTATGTTGGGATTTTTGTGATCATTTACTCATATTATACTTTAGAGATCCATGTTTACAACAAAGCAGTCACTTCTTTGACTGATGCCAACAGCAACTCCCTACACAACATCATGGACAGTTTAGTAAGTTGCTGTGATTGGGAAAAATAAAGTCTAGTGGGCAGCTGGAGGCTGCTCTCACATGACATAAATATGGATGATTTGTCTATCCCTATTAGATCATACACACACACACACACACACACACACACACACATGTACACACACATGCATTTCTAGTCTGATAGGATCTTTTAAGAGTTGTACTCTTCTAATGTAGTCTTTGAGAACTTAGAATCATTTTCATGCCAATGTCATACATCAGAGTAGGTGGAGTCATATCACTATATGTATAAATAGAAGTCAGTTCCAAACCAAATTGCTTAATACATAGTTACTTACATACATACACAGATCAAACCTATGCAGGGGTATGCTATGCTTAAGCAATTCTTAAGAAAAAATTACACACAACATACTTTTAAGTTTAAAATGCATTTTTGACATTTTCTCCATCATTTTCATAAGTCTAAACAATGAACAGTAAATCAAGATCTGTTTGTTAGCATCTGATGATTTATGAGATGTTAAATGAACACACTGAAAATGTTACATACAGTAAGCTCTCACAGACTGGTGCAACTGACTCCAGCACACCACTCAATATGTGTATAGTTCATATGTATATCATATATTATTATACTTTGTTACATATATAAATATACATATTTGTATACATAGATATAAATATATGTATTTATATGTAGAAATGTGTAGGGGTTTTTTGGAGGGAGGAGGTGGTTTGAATCATTTGGATCTATGTCCATGACTGCATTTAATCTTTATTGAGGTAAGAAGTATGTCTCACTCTTTTTTTTAATATCCAGAAGACCAAAAACAGTTCTGGACATGTATTGGTATAATGAAAACCCTGCACCCTTGAACCTTGACTCAAATAAAGTTATTTAATCTCTGTGGGCTTCATAGATTATGAATAGATTGGATTCATGATCTCCAAAGTCCTTGCAGCTCTGCATCCAGAGGGTCTAAATCCTAAATGCATTTTTGTTTGAATAAGAAGTGCTTTCTTTAGGCCTGTATGGTGAGATCAGTGGTGAAACTGGGCAGACAAGCCTTATCTGATGACTTCCCCTTCACTTGGCCAAGCTCCTTTATGATCTGGAGTCATGAGATGAATGACCAGAGTCAGATCACATGGTTGTTGTGAGAAGTAACCTGACTCCATATGGCCAGCCTGCATTTCCTAACTCATCTCATTGGGGGGAGTGAGTCATAAATAGTGGTTTATAAAACCTGTGGCACTGGAGGAACTCTATTCTGAACTTTTCTGAAGGAGATGTCTCCTAATGGTGTACACTGATCTCACATGAGGCATCGTACTGCCTTGAACAGCATAATGAATGAATGTTGACTGAATGAATAAATATAATTGCCCAGTCCATTGAGTGCAAAGTGCATTTTTTTAGTTCCCCCTATTGTTCCCAGTATAATTCCTTACACACACTGAATGCTCTTTACAGATTGTTGGCTGCTTAGACAAAATTTGTTTTTCAACTTCATGCATCTATTCAGCTTTATCTTCTCAAATCTAAATACTTATGATCCTATCCAGAGTCTGTGAATAAATTTAGAGACTAATTGTTATGTAGTTCTATATGCCAATAAGCAATTGGTCATTAATGACTGGTTCTTTTTTGTTTTTTGTACCCTAGCCAATCTGAGTACTGAGTAAACACTTAAAAAAACAATTGGGTTGTCTCCTTGCAGATACTTAAAGACGATGGATGACCATTCATTCATAAACAATATTTTTCTACCTGTTGACAAACTATCTTACAAGACCATAGACAACTGGCAATGGAAAAACTCATTGAGAATTCATAGTTCATACAAAAAGTGAAATAGCAAGCATGGACTTGTCAGTTTTGGAGTCTACTGGATCTATGTTCGCACTACCTTGAATTACAGTGAGTTTGAATGAATGAAAAATACTGAAGGTTTCCATATTGACTTATCTAATTCTCTACTTACACAAACTTAGGACTTTGGAAAAATCACGATAACAATAAATAAGGAAAACCTTATTTTGCTACTTCTCTCTCTTGGGAACATGTTCCTTGAGAATTCCTTATGGTAAACTATAGTCTTAGTAAAGTTGGTGAAGAGTCTTTACTGCTTGGTGACCTTGACCCAGTGTCAAACAAAAGTCCATGTTCTGCTCCTTCCTAGGTTGTCAGGCATCTGGACTAGCAAGTTTTCACTTTGCCGTAACAAGGTTTGCTGACCTATTTATTTGAGTGAATACAAAAATACATTGTTTGGATACAGGTCCTTCTCACTGAGTGCTAGCTTCTCATCCCCAGTAGACAGTTCCAGGATATTTTCAGTCTTCTGGAATACAGTTATGCCAATTAATGAAGAAGATGTGTTCCAGTGACATACTACATTATCAGAAGTTTCAGAACAGGAGATAAAAATAGGATAGGCAGCCTAGGGATATTTTCCAACATGTTAGAAATGGGAGATATTGATGGAAAATGAGTACTAAACATCAAGGAGAAATAAAAATAATAAAGTTAAAAAATTAGATTAAATGTGGTTAGTGGCAAAAAATATATATTCAACCAAGTTATGAGGCAAAAGGGGTCAGGTTTACCTTCAAGGTCATTATTATTACATGTAATGAGATTTCAGACTCCCTTCTGTTTCTGTCCACCGAATATTTTCCCCATATGCTTGTTGATGCTTGAAATTTATCTGAGGAGAGCTAAATCCTTTTTTTTCACTTCAAGACCAAAGGCTTAAGATTCTGGTGCCTAGTTATTCTAATACATTGACTTGGACTTCTTTGTACTTATGGGCAAATCAGTTAATCAACACTTGTGAATGGGGCAGATCCTTTCCTAGTTTGATAAATGGGAGGGGTTAGGAAGCAAAAGATACTGCACATCTGAATTAGGGAAACTGGGTTATGTTAACTAATAAGTCAGGGAAGAAGTATGGAAAGGGTGTCTGGGGGTGCCAAAGATATGTGGACCTTAGGACAAAGAGACTGTTTGTACAAAGACATTTTTGAACAGCTAGGCCATATAACTATGCCAATATTGTTTCACATGGCTTAGGAAAACGTTACTGTAATTTTTCTCTTTTTAAACCTAGCTGACTTCATTGTGAAAAAGTATTTTGATTTCATCAAAGGAATAGGTATCCTTGACTATCAGGTCAAGGTGTCCTTACAGAAAGTCAGGGTGGGACAAACTTGGAAAAGCTGTTTGTTGTACTCAAATTTTCTCTCATCCACCTAAACTATTTTTCTATTGTAGCTGAAATTATTAATACTCACACTGTTTATAGAACTTGACCACATGACCAAATTCTTCACTTTTGTCCATGATGTGATCATTAGAAGGTCTTTGTAGCAAGTTTTTAGAATTTGATCCAGATGCACATTGGACAAAAATGTTCACCAGAGATGGGTGGCTCACTGGGGTTTAGCATGGCATTCCAGAGAAGTCTAAAAAAGACATTGAAGAGTATGACTAAAGAATAAAGCATCGGTGTGACCAGTGGCATATTTAAAGTAGTTATTATATCGGAAATGGAATTTAGTATTGGTTTTTGGTTAGTAAAAGCCTTACGCATCAAGAGCTCATGATTTCATGGGTAGATTGCATCTTCTCTGTAGCTTAATGGATGGCCTTCACATTTGCTGGAGCTGAAGAAATCTGTCCCATCCTTCTAGTGATGTTCTTCAGATGTAAGCTGGGGTGCTCCTCAGAGAAGATACCTATAGTCTCTCACTGTAATTTTGTTTGGAGGTCTTCCAGACTGGTGAAACCTTTTAGAACTTATGCTACCCTGGCATAGCTTTTGAAAATCCAGGTTTCTTCCACATAGTTAAGTATCATAGGAGAACTTTAGTGGAAGCAGTTAAAGAATGCCTTCCAGTACTACATATGATTCTTTTGAAGGATGCCTCATGTTGGCCAGAAAAACGAGGATATTTTTAGCTTATTAAAGCAGCTAGGTAGCATAGCAAAAAGAGGACTAGGTCTGGAATTTGGAAGAAGACCCCAGTTCAAATCCAGCCTCAGACACTTTCCTAGCTATATCCCTGGGCAAGTCACTTAACTTCTGTCTGAGTTTCCTTATCTATAAAATGTACTAAATAATAGTATCATCCTGCTCAAATTGTTTTGAGGAGAAAATTCAATTTATTTTAAAAGCAATTTGCAAACCTTAAAGTGTTTTTATTGAAAAGTAGGTACTAGATTATTAATTATTACTATTATGACTTTTTAAAATTCTTCAAGTTCCAGAAAAATCCAATTTTCAGCTGTTCCTACTTCTCATATTAGTTGGGTCTTTTAGCCAAAGTCTATCCTCATGAATTCCTTAATTTATAAGTCTGATTCATGACATGACCATCTAGGATCACAGAGTTAGAGCAGGAAAGGACCCTTCAAGAGGTTGTTTCCAGCCCTCATTTTATTCATGAGGAAACCCAAGGCCACAAAAGTAGGGAAATAACAGAATTGGAGCTCAACCTTGACTAGGTCACTTTTTCCTTAGAGATATGACAGTCATTGCTACTGATGAAGTCTCTGTGAAAGGAGACAGGATATTCTTCATCAACAGTTTCCTTCTTATTAGTGACCCATTAAATTATACTTTGGCCAGTTAACGTTGATATAACACAGCATTTCCTCAGATAATGCCTACTAACCTATTTTGGTTGTGGAACATTTTCCCACCTGAAATACCTTGTAAAGACCCATAAATTCTGGCTTAGACTTTTGAGGGTATAGCATATTTACAGAATAAAGGGAAGTTGGGGAAGTGTTGGCATAAAGTAGATAACGTTAAATCGATTAAAATTGCTATGCATTGTATGTATTTTAAAACATAGAATTTCATATCTAATACTTTTAGAGAACATTTTTAAAAAGAAACTATTTCATTGACATTTTCAGACAGAATTCCTCTTTACCTCATGTTAGAACACTAAGATTCCACAAAACACGGTGGCTTTTGAAAGAGTTAAAACAGTATACATGCTACGTAGTCCAGCAATAGTACAAATCTCTTAAGAAAATATCAGTGACTCTGTCTAGTAACAACTTGTCTATATGGCACTTGTTAGGGTGATAGAAGCCCTAATGCTTGCTTGATGCCCTTTCCAAACAGACGTGATAAGGGTGACACCAGTTTAGAGTAAGTTCTCACTCTTAAAGCATTGTGAAGGATTACAGATTTTAAGCTATTACACCTCAAAACAGTAAAAAGAAATTGAGGGGAAAATGAGTCTGCCGAGAGTCTGACATGCAACACAGTTAAGTAATACCATTTTCAGAGCATTTGGAGAAGAACCTGTGAGAGTAACAAATAGAAGTGAAACAGACCAGGCGTGCTGACATTTCTGCAGTGATCTCATTTGATCTAATTTAATCAACAATGGTAATAGAGGTCAGTTTCTTTGGATTTTGTTACATTAGTATCCACAGAATGAAATGTAGATCTGGCCTTGGGACATCAGAAGATTTTTGGTAATAATAACTAGCCTTTATAGAATGCTTTAAGGTTAATAAAATGATTTCTGCATGTTCTCCCTTGTTTTTCACAACAACCCTGGGAAGTAGATGCCATTGTTTTCCTCCTTTTACATGTGAGGAAACTGAGGCAAACAGAAGATTAAATAACTTGCCCAGAGTCTCAGAACCATTCAAACTCAGTTCTTCATGACTCTAGACCTAGAACTCTATCTACTGTGCCAACTAGTTCTCTTGGGAAAAGTGATTGGGTTTGACCAAATGTGTACAAGAAATTTACGGGGATGCAATACTTATGTTATTCAGATATCAATACTGTAGTTACATTAGAAGTTAAGATTTCCAAATGAATGGAAAAACTAATGGTATTATCTTAAAAGGTGGTGAAAGGGATATCAACTACTATTGACTTATTCTAATATTCTTATTCCTATTGAAAACTTTTTAATATTTAAATCTTAATATTAAATATTTATTTTTAATAATATTTTAAATAAATATTTATTAAATAATATTTAAATTTTAAATATTTAAAATATTTGAAAATGATTTAAGCATGTTCAGGGTAGGTATGGTTTGATAAAGAAGCATGATCAGGAAATGGACAGGGTTTGTGGACATATTTTAACAATATACCAATGACCAAGAAGTATGGAGAATATAAGACTTCTGTATATATTTATTCTTTTTTTTTAAAGAACTAAACTAACTGTTCATAGGCATGTGTAACACATTTCACTGGGTTATAAATCCAGGGAATTTTATTTTTAAGGCAGACATTTATCAGATATTCAATCCAAGAGGAAATTATTTTTATCCTTCGAAGTAAAGAAACTAAAACTTATTATAATGTTATTGTAGTATATTAGTATTATCATAATGTCATTATAATATTTAAATAATATTATCATAATAATATTTAAACTTAACCTGACTTTATTTTAAAAATAGAGACTTTCACAGTGAGGCACATAATAATTAAATTTATATTTATAACCAGGCATATGCAAAGATAGTCACTTTTCATGATTTTTATCTTTAACCAGATGATAAGCTATTTCAAATTGGCCAAAACAGATTAAGATGTCATCTCTGTTTTAGAATGATACCTTACTTACCAAGTGTTGGGGATTTATTTCTTAATCATGTCATAATTAACTGACAAGGCCAATTTTTATTCAATTCTTATTCAGTATATAACATCCCCCTTTTTCCCCCAAGTAAGAGGATACTCTCCTATAAACGTTGTTATTCACTCACATCTGACTCTTTGTGACCCCATTTGAGGTTTTCTTGGGAAAGCCTCTGGAGTGGTTTGCCATTTTATTCTCCAGCTTATCTTTACAGATGAGGAAACTGAGGCAAACAAAGTGATTCTCCCAGGGTTACATAGCTAATAAGTGTCTGAAGCTAGATTTGAACTCATGAAGTTGAATTTTCCTCTTTCAAAGCCCAGTGCTCTATCCACTCTCCCACCTAGTTGCTCATCCTATCAATAGAGGGAGTAAGCAAATCCAGAGATTGCATGTGATAGGATCTGAGCATAGGAAGGAAGTGTGGAAGTCCTCTAATGTCTTCTCATAATGCCCCTGGGCTCCTTCTCACCCATCCAGACGTCTGGGTCTGTCTTGGTTGGGCGCACTGCTCTGCTGAGCTCCCTGGGTCATATTTCTTTCAGGACATGCTGTCCTACTGATTAGTGATAGTGTCTAGCACCTCCAGCTTTTAGCTCTGCTGAAGTCCTTGGTTTGCACATTGCTGTGTTCTTTCAGGGGGGAAAAAATGAAACCTTTACCTTTAGAACCAGGATGAAGTCTCCTCAATTCTGCTTCCTCAGAATCTTCACTTAGTGGTAGGATCCCAGCTACAGGCAGCAAATTCTTCCTCCCAAATCTCTAGACCAGGGTGACTTCCTCCGTTTTTCCCATTAGCCCTGTAAATATATGGACAGAGAAAAAGAACTGAGGCACCCCACATCCAGAGGCAAGCCCATCGTCTCTTCTAACCACTCTGCCCATATTTTCTTACTCTTTCACAGAAAGATGTGACCACAAAAGTCTTATAAAATTGCAATGGGTCGCTTCGAATCTGACTGGGGCAGAGTTTAAAAGAGCTTTGTCCTATCACCATAGCTCCGTTTTTAATAGCATCTGCATTTGGCAGTTGTTTTACAAAACAACAATGTGTACTTTAAAACTCAAAGAGCACATCGTGGTTAAATTAAAATGCAAAGACACTGTTTCTGAGACATCAAAGGGTCATGCCCAGAATATCTTGTACACATGGATTATGGCAGCCTTGGTAACTGTCTTCCAAAAAGGTTTCTCCCACATGTGTGACCATGGTGATAACTTTGATAAGTAATCTACTGGTCAGCATTAAATGGAGCATAGAACAAGGGGATATGGGCTCACTAAAGTCGTTTGAAAGTGTTAAGGGGGATATTCCATTCAGAATTCAAGTAAGAGAGAGATTCCCTATAGATAATTAAGTTCTCCTACAGATTCTTATTATGAAGGATGTTATGCTGATTACATCCAATTTCAAAGCACTAAAAGGCATCTTCATTGAAGAAACACTCAGAAGAGTTTAGGCTAGCCAATCACACTTAAAAAGCAAATGGATGAAAACCACATGGAGTCCAGATGATGACATCTGGGTGAGTGACTGCTTGAGCTAATCTCATTGATGTGTGTATACATACGTAAACTTAGATAGGTAATATATGTGAACAATGAGATTACGTCCAAATTGAACATGAGGAGAACAGGCTCCATCATGTCTGGAAAAGTCTATAATTTCCAAGCTGCTTAAAAACATAAATATCAGTATTTTTACTGTAAGTATTCTCCCAGTCTACAGCATAGTATGGTAGATAAAGAACCGGCCTTAGTCAAGAAAACCTGACTTTGAAACTCTTCCTCTGAAACACACTGGTCTCCAACTCACTTCTAGTGCCCTAGACAGCTCTATAAAAGAAGACTCTCTTCTCTGGTGGAAGGAATTTCTTTTGTCAGTGAAACCATAGGGCCAGCCCAGCGGTCCAGAATTTAGAGGTGTTGCTCTCTGTGATAGGTAAACCTAACCCCACCCTCCCAATTCATCCAGATAATCCTAGGAGCATTTATGAATAAAACTAGAAGTACAAGAGACAGATTAAAAACAGAAAAGATCTGTCAGGATTTCTATACCCAACTGTTTTCCACCCCCAGTAACAGCGGAGCCACCTCATTTTGGATTCTAATATCACAAACACCAATGTCCTTGTTGCACGAGGAAGTAAAAATGGCTCTAAAGACAACAGAGACTACATGTGGTTTTCATGCACTTGTGGTTTTCTTTTTTTTTTAAGTGGGAATGGCTGGTATATACCCAAGGACGTCTTCCCTTAATTTGACATAATTTGGAGGAGTTGATTCTTAAGATATTTAAAAAGGGAAAAATGCTGAATGAGTGAGGGAAGAAATCATGGACTTTATAACCAAACACGTGATTTCAGAAGATCTCACTGGCTACGGATCATACTTTCTCATCTTCTCAGAATCTTTGAGATAATTTATAAATACATTGAGGGCATGCTCAATGAAAACAAGCGATCAGGAAATCTTTCACATACGTAGTCAACAAAGACAATATAAACTCTCGCTGTACTTACTATAAAATATATCATTTAATTCAGAGCAAAATGTCTCATTAAAGTCTCTTCCCCAGCATATGTGTGTATGTATAATACGTGTTTGTATATATGTATATTAACTTATAACAGTATTACTATCAACCTGTCAATAGAAGTACATACATAATGTTATGAAACCCAGAGGAGATTCTCCTATATATCAAATTAAACAACTATGGATGATTTATGTTAGGATATGGATGAGAATCCCACAGTATGGGAAGACAGGGAGGTATATGGTCTTTTGAAAAAGATCTCTGGATTTTAGTGAGTATAATAGAGTAGCCCAAAAAAGCTAGACTATTGTGAGGCTGTATGAAGAGGCACAGTGTTCAGAATACAGGAGTTAATAGTCTCTGGAATGTTTTGTTCAATTTTGGGTGCTGTGTTTTGAAAAAGACATTGCCATGGGGAAGATCATCCAGAGGGGAAAATGATGGTACTAGATACCATGTCATAAGAAGATGGGTTGAATGAACTGGGGGTGTTTAGAAGAGAAGGTATTTGATATCTGATAGCTGGTAAGTGTTAGAATGTCATATGGAAGAAGGATTAGACGTCTTGACTGGAGAGACTGGAGCTAGGACTCATGGGTAGAAATTGCCAAGAGGTAGATATTTATTTGATGTAAAGAACTTTGGAGCAGTTAGAGCTATACAAAAGTGAACTGGGCTTCCTAAGAAAGTGATAGCTTTCCTCTCCCTTGAGATCTTGAAACAAATGCTGAATGATCATTGGTCTGGGAAATTGTAGACAGGGTTCTTGTTCAGTTTTAGGCTAGACTAAATAACCTCTGAAGGCCCTTCTCACTCTGACCCATGATTCTGTATCATTGGTGGGAGTAATTCCAGTAATGAAGTCACAAATCTATGGGAGTATTTTCCCAGATTTACTATAAGGCTGCAAATAACAGGCTGTTATGATCTAGTATGGTCAATGTGGCATAGTGGATAAGCCAGCCTTGGAGTCAAGAAGACCTCAATTCAGGTCTGACATTTAATACATAGTAGCTGTGGGTATGTGTGTGATAATAGATAGGTCACTTCACTTAACTCCTCAGTGCTTCCTATTCTTAGTACCAGCAGTCAAAGACCATTTGTTTTTCTACACTTGTCATTCCCTAGACTTGATGGAATCAGAATTCTGAATCAATAGGGACACCTCTGGTGTGCAGGGCACAAAGCAAATACTTTTTGCAGCACTCCTGTCTATTTAAATAATTTCATCAAAAATATATTGCAAAATTCATGACCCATGTGAAATAGGACTTTTTGATGAAGAGTTAAGATAATGGATAGAGAAGAGGTCCTTACCACATTTATTGGCCAACTGGTGATTATAAAGATTCTTCTTAGCGTCCACGAGGAAAGCATGGGGCTTTCAGCTACTCTGAGGGGGTGCAGGCCAGTACCAGCAGGGCAGGAGGTGATACAGCTGGCTGCTACTCCGTCTCAGGTCTACCTCGATGAGCAGGTAGAACTCCCACCTTAAGTGTCATAATCTCAGAGTTATTGTCCATGATTCAGAGATATTGGAAAGTCTGTGAGGGGTTTGGGAAGAGTTTCAATACTGTCTTACTCATCCTCTCATCCCCTTAGAAATCTGGTGCAAGATAGAAAGTTGTTTTTCTGAGCAGGACCCAGGAAAAGTGGTAGAAGTCAATGAGGCCCTGGGCAGTCATCCCCCAGGGTCCAAGCCAAAAATTGACCATTTAGAATCCCTCTCTCTTAGCTATCTAGTAGGCACTGGGGACATTGAGTTTCAGACTAAATTAAAGGGTACCACCAATTCTAAAATCAGATGTTAGTGGTCATGTCCTTGTCTCAAGTCAAGTGGGTCTCTGAGTGACTGCAACTCAGAGTCATTGAGGTTCCAAGTTTTTTCTGTTCTCTAAAGTATGTGGCATAAGGGGTGGGAAGGTGATGACTGGGGTGCAGAATTAAAAGATTCCCACAAGAATAAACATTTCAGATGACTTAAGAGCAATGGAACAACACATGGTGGTTGGAGGCAGGCTCTGAACAACCATCCTTCAACAATGATATGAAAGTATGGGATGGTATAAAACAAATTATTGAGAATACATATGACAAGAAAAGGAATTCGGTTGACGATGTAGTAAGAATGATGGATAACAGATAATAACAATAATAGCTAACATCTATCCATATATTTGCAAAGCACTTCAAATGTTATCTCATTTGATCTTAACTATGTGCTACTATTATCCCCATTTTGCAGATGAGGAAAATGAGACTGGGAGAGGTACAGTGATTTGCTTAGGGTCATGCAGTTACTAAGACTGAGGTAGGATTCAAACTCAGGTTTATGACAATAAACAGCCTGGTTGTTGCCCTGGTACCCATAAAATGTTCAAAGAAGCAGAGGGCTTGTTGGATAATTTCTCTGTGGAGGATTTGTGGAAAGAAATGAAAAGGAATTTTGTAAGATGAGAAGACAAGAAGGGATTCTGGTCTGGACCTGTGTGACAGGTGCTGAGATCACTGATTCGTGAAAGGTTTGAGAGCTGCAAGTTAATCTCATTTGATTCTCACAACAACTCTCTGAGGTATCTCAAGTAGGACTCTCCATATTATATATCTGAGGATCCTGAGAATCAGATGCTAAGTGATTTACCTAGTCACACATCTAATAGGTGGTAGAGTTTTGACTTGACCCAAAGTCAGCATTTACTCAACGTTGAGTGGAAAAAGGTGCTGTATTTGGAGTCCAAGGACAAGTTACTTAATTCTCTGAGTCTCAATTTTCTTTTCTGTACAATATGCAGACTGGTCTGTTTGGACTCTTGCATCTCTCAGTCTATGCTAATATAGTCTATAATCCTCTCTTACACCAAACTGTCTCTGCATGAAGGTTCTGCCAAAACTGAACGAGATTGAACATTACATCAGCGAGATTGTCTGCTCCTCAAGGGAAGGGATTCCATTCTCTTTCTTTTGTACATTCCATCAGCCCCTTTCATGGTGCTGGGTGCCTGGTGTTTGCTTGGTCAGCCCTTTTTGCTTTCATTGAACATGAAGAAGTCTTATATCCTCACTTTATAGAAAGTGCTTCACCTCAACACCTCTTAGAATATTCCCGCTTTCATGCATCTGAAAATTTTGGTAACTAGCACCAATTTTGCTTCTTCTCAGAAAGGTTTGAATTCAGTTGAATTCATGATAAGAATTTCTCTTTTCCAGCCTCCTACTTCCTCTTGGTTTCTTACAAAGAACTTTAAAAAAAAGAAAGAGCTGTTGGTGGACTTTTCCCCATCTGGTGTCCCATCTCTTTAGCTCTTTGATATATAGTAGCTGGATAAAGGGAATATGGATGAGAATACTTCCACATGTGGTGGAAGTTCCAGGTAGAAGGAGTTTCCAGGGTCAAGACTGACAAGCAGTGAAGCATCCAATATGGATGGAGAACAATCCAGTGTAAGCGGTGCTCTTGCCTTGCCATATGAATAACTCCCTTGGTGTATGCTATGAAGGTTGGATTCCTTGCTGGGCAGTTGGATACTACTCCCCTCCCTTCAATTTTAAATGAACAGCCACTGATATTTTCAGATACCCCCAGGCTCGTTCAGTGAGGCTCTTCAGTGACAGCCTTGGCAGCTCACGTTTTCCATAAGAAACAAGATGATGTTTCTCCCGGGGTAGATTTGGCAGGCATGGAGCCACTGTGTAACCTTGCTCTGATTCCATGAGGTTGGTTTCTGAAGAAATATAATTCAGCATTATAGCTCTTGGACTCTCTAGAATACACCTTTGTCAGCAGTTTTAGGTATTCAAGTGTGTTTCTGAGGCATGAGGAAAGCCACTTACACAACTGAAATGCAGCCTCAGTGCTTAAAGTGGTCAAGACAGCAGAATATTACTTTTGTAACTTTTCTCTTATTAGCCTGATATTTCTGTTGTGCAACTAGAATGGTATCATTCTAATGTCAGCACACACAAGAAAGGACTTTCTGCCAGCAGTAATGTTTGAGGGCACGGACTTTAACGGAGCCTGGCAATTGAATGGGTGAGAATTGGATGCTTTTTCATAGGCATCATATGATTATAGATGCAGAATAGGGAGGGACCTTAGAGGCCCCCAAGGTCAACCTTCTTATTTTACAGATGAAGAAACTGAGGTACTGAGAGATTGAAGTGAAGCTAAGATCTGGAAGGGACCATAAATAGAATTGACTCTGTGCCCTCTTCCTTTTGCACATGAAGGAATTGACACCCAGAGGCATTATGAGTTGGCCAAGGTCACTTGGAATTAGCGGAACCTAGTTTCAAATCCATATCCTCTGATTCCAAATGTAGCATTCTCTTTTTCCTCTGGCATGTTGCTTCTCATTAAAGTAATGCACATACTGCTGCTCCATTTTGAATGATGTAATTTTTAAAACTGTCTTGACTTTAAGAAACTTGTTTAGTAGTAATGAATTTAGAATTCATTAACCACCTTCTAGGTGCTAAGTACTATACTAAGCTCCAGAGCAGAAAAGAAAGGTAAGAACACTAATTACCCTCAAGGAGCTTACAGGCTATTGGAATATGCCCAACATATTCTAGAGTGGAAGCTTATAGAGGTGAAGCAAAGGGAGCAAGAGAGTTGTTGAGAAAATAAAAATGACCAGATTTGGTATTGGATTGGGTATGTGTGATGAGTGACAGTGAGGAGCTGAGGGTGACACTGAGGTGGTGAGCCGGGCTGCTGGTGCCTCTGACAGTAATAGAAAAGTTGGAAACAGGGGATGAGTATTTGGGGGGAAAGATAATGACTTGTTTTAGCCATTTTGATTTTGAGAAGAAAGAAATCTATTCCTCCTCTGTTCCTGTAGTCTCCCCTTCCAGCAGGCTTATATTTCTTTGAATCAGTGGGTAATGGGGAGAATGGTTTCTAAATTAGTCATAACATACCTTTTGGCTAAGGTCTCCATGGGAACATGGGTTGGTGGTCACTTGTTGAAAGCAATAGAATCATTCCTCCTGTCTGGTTACTGACCATGCCCCACGGTCAACCCTTCCTCTTGGAATGGCATAGCAGGATTACGCATGGATGGAATGGCCAATGTGTGGAGAATAATTTTTACTTTTTCCCCTCCATGAGTCAACTTTCTCTCTCTCCCTCTCTCCTTCTCTCTCTCTCTCTCTCTCTCTCTCTCTCTCTCTCTCTCTCTCTCTCTCTCTCTCTCTCTCTCTCTTTTTCTCTCTGTCTCTGTCTTTCTTGTGCATGCACAAATCAGACCCATAATCAGTCTTAAGACTATCAAGAATTACCATATGTTTTCACTACTTGGGAAACCTTGTAAACAAAATTTTCTCTTACTGACATTAAAGTGTGCTGGAATTGCCATTCTTGAAGAGGTAAGCTTTATTCTTTTGTCTGTTGCATTAGCGTGACAGAATTGCCTTCAGACTATAGGAGTGCCTGTAAGTCAACCCAGGTTTCTACTTGAGAAAAGGTTTCTACGTATTTGGGAAGATTCAAGGTGGATTTCCATTCTCCTTTCCACAGAAACTCCTCCTACTAATATACAGCTTGAGCATTCTAAATGCCAATTTCCACCTCACCCACAGAACACAGACAGTTCAGACAATGAGACCAAGAGCTTTGTTGTCAAGGGAAGATTGAACTCCAATGCCTAGATCATGTTTTGGGGTGTTTTTGGAAAGTTTTTTTACTTCAACTCACAAAACAGAATACTACTGATATAATGTGACCCCTGACCAAAATCCCTGCCTTTCTTTGAGGCCCAGCTCAGAGGCCACCACAGAGATTCTCTGGACTCTTACCCCTCTGCCCCGATGAAAGCGATGCCTCCCACCTCACATCTCTCATAGTTCTCCTGGTCTTCTCCTTTGTGCTGTTTTCCATAATGTTTGTTGCAAGTTCCTTGAGAGCACGGTCTCAGTTGCATCTCTCTCTGTATACCCAGTGACGAATGCCATGTGTTACCCGTAAGAGGTGCTTTGTAGACGATTGCTACTGAAATGAATAATGCTACGAATCATGCTTGATGAAGGCATACATGGGAAGCTTCATCGCACCTCTGTTTTCATTTGCTTTGGCTAATGTAAAAACAATAGTTCCCAAACAAATTATTTTTGTTGTCTCTTTCCTACATTGGCATTTTTTTTTGTTAGGCAGCCTGGCAGCGAATAAGCAGCTGCCTAGAAAATTGTCCAAGCAGTCAGTAGGATTCAGCAGTTCAGAGAGAGTTTGTTTATTCTAGAGTAAAATATTTGTTCTGCATATACTGTGGACTTTCTAGGTTTTTCAAGTGTGGTTTTTCTTGGGAATATAATGAAGAAGTCGTTATAGCATTGGAAGTATAGATTTTCTTTTGAAGGTCATTCTACTTTGGGGTCTTGTTCTAATATACCATTTAAAGCCTGTGGTCTGGAATTGCATTTTAGGAGAAGCACCTTTTTGTGAGGCCCAATGGATATATAAATGGCATAGGGGATCGAATACTGGCCTTGTGTCAGTAAGGCAAGGTATGAACTGCATGACCACAAACAAGTTGCCGTCCTGCTCAACCTCAGTTTAGCCACCTGTAAAATTTAGATTAAAAAAGTCTACCTTACCAGGGTTGTTATGAAGTAAAGCAAAATGTAAGTGTGAAGTCCTTTGCAAATCTGAAATTATCATTACTTGGTTATTTGTACATACATAGTGGCCGTGTAAAAGGTATGGAAGTTCATTTTGTAGCAAAAAAAATTACTGTGCAATTCTGATGTCTTTCTTTTACGTTGTTTAGAAAAGTCTTGGAGAAAATCTTTGGTTTGACCTTACTGTTTTTATGTGTCCAGGGAGGGAACATTAGAGGATGATCTTCCATAAGGAAAACTCCTATCTAAGTGCTTGCTCACTGAATCGCATTTCACAATTAAAGTGCTATCATATTGATTTCTTCTCCCCTTCTTCATTATTAATTAATGTTTCCTGAACACCCACAGTGTGTTCTGTCTAGTCTGGTTGCATGACACCTAAAGAGCTGGTCCTTAGCTTTTAGGGTCTTGTACTCAAAAAATCCAGTATTAGTGAGAGTTCATGGCATGTGGACCTTGGCTAAGAACTTGTTTATTCTAGTACCACCAATCTGATACATGGTAGCATGTGCTAGTCTTGTACTTAAGGGTGTCTAAGATGCCTCCTTCAAAATAGGCTCTCCCAGGCTCTCATGATGCCCAGGATCTACTGGATAAAGTTACATCCTGGAAATGGAGAAAGCGATTGCAACAGAGGAGAAATTCCTTACCCATCCTCTTTTTTTGTCCTCCTTGTCTTATCCGGCAGTCTCACATCAGTAGGGACAGCACTTTTTCCATTGTCATGTTCTGTTAATTTACTGCAGGGGAGGATTCTGTGGAGCTAAATGAACCAAAAAGCTTGTTTAATTAGAGGGTGTGATATCCTCATAACTTCCTCTGCCATAGGTAACAAGAAGAAAAAAATGCCCACTCCATTTGTATGCCTTGGTACAGGAAGCGCTCAGAAGAGGCCACATTATTGGCTAAGATATATCTATTGTTTGCCTTTCAGGATAGCATTCTGTTATAGCTACTGTACTGATGATGTGCCTACAGCAGAGATCACAGTGGGAAGAGGCCAAGGTGCCAGGCCTCGGTAATCGGATTCCTCAGCAATGTTAAATTGGTCTGGAGGCCTCATTCCAGTTCTTGCACCAGGGTCTATGCCAGCCCTGCTGAGCCCCTGATATGGATTCGGGAAGCTTCTCATCCAGCAAAAGTGACTCATGTGTCCTTTGAATTGCCCTATCCCAGCACTGAATCCAAACCATTAAGCATGTAGCAAGGGGCAAGTGCACGCTTGTATATGGTGCTAGAATATCAAATTAACCTCTTATTAAGAGTTTCTTCCCTCTTAGGAGAGACTCTTTTCTCCTGCTGCTGTAACTTTGCAACCAACCTTTATAGTAAGAGTTAGAATATGGCAAAGTGAACCTTGGCATCTCCTCTGGCAGCAAGGAGGTCCTAGAACTCAGATTTGGTAAATTTAGCAATGCCACTTATATTTGAATCTGCTCTGGAGAAGCCGAAATGACGGAGGTGAGGCTTCTGACTGTCCACTTAATGCTGGGCAATCAAGTCTAAACTGACAAACACACAGGGAGAGATTCTAATTCACATTTTGATCTTTTGGCGATGTGGTAGATGGCTTTTATTTCAGCCTGTTTACTGCATGTCTTAATCAGCTCTTTAATGAAGACCCAGCAGCATATCCACAACTTCCCTCTAATTTTACAATTTTTATAATGAGAGTTCTTGAAGTGTGAAAAGTGTTCTCTAGAAATTCAGACAGCATCTTAAATTGCTTTTAAAGGAGCAGTACGCATGCTTCTTCTGTCTCTGTCATTTGATGAGGTTTGGATCTTGAGGAGAAAAAAAAATCAATCCGACTATTACAGCAAGAATCACTTCAGAATTTCCAGAAGACTTTCCAGTGACCCCATGGAATTTCAATGGATTCCCCCAAAGCTTCTGTCTTCTCACTTAATCTTTTGACTCAAAAAGAGGTTTTTCCATCTCTTGACAGAACAAGGTTATTTGGTATCTTACTTCTGAGAGATATTTTCAGAATTCTAGCGTGGGGAGGATGGGGGAGAGAGAGAGGATTTTTGCTTTGTTTTGTTTTCTTCCTAAGTCCTATCTCTAGACCCAAATCTCCAGAGTACTTCTCAGAACTAGAGTTATCTAGTGAACTGTGGGTCCCTCTGTGCAGACAATGACCTTCTAAAGCTTCTGAGATACCACCCTACTTCCTCCCTTTCTTTTCTTGTCCCTTGCTATCCATCTTGTACTCACACATTTCCTCTCCTAAGGACAGGGGAGTTGGCAAAGTGCCTATTGCCCTAATGGCCTCTATTAGCCTTGTATCATTGCAAAGGAATGCATGAATTCTCCATAAGGTATGTGCTATCTCTTTGTGTATTAGGCACTTACTACCTGCTTTCATAACTGGTCATTCAACCAGAATAGCTGTTTTACATATCTAACATTTTTGTTCACTTGGATTACCTCCCAAGACACAGAGCTCATTTTAATGAAGATCCCAAGGGTATCCATCATGAAATATTACTCCAGCATGCTTTGTAATACATGAAAACATTATGCAAGAGAGCAAACTAAAAGCCATAGATGATACAAAAGAGTAGTGTCACTGGCTAGAACACCTTTAGGTTAGTAATCCACAGATTGCCTGCTTGAGTCTTTCTCCATATTCACAAGGTCCCACAGATGGGCCAAGCAGACTACATACAACAGAAGCAGCCCCAGTTGGCAGGGTGCTAGCCTCAACCGTATTTCCCTGCTACTATTTAAATTATGTCCCATCTTGGTGGGTTACACATGTGATCACAAATTAATCCTTTCTTCTCTGAAAATTTGGTTTTGAAGAACAGCTGTGTCTCCCTTCTGAATTCCTTAATTATTTATCCTGTCTGATATGTTAAACCTTTCATTAGTGTGGGTAAATTGCCAGAAGTACACAGAACTGCTTAGATCATGTAGCAAACAGTATAAACATTTGATAGGGACATTTGATGACACTGAATGTTGAGCCAAAATATACTGCAGAACCTAGTACTGTGGGATGGATGGAGGTGGTTTGATGGTTGAGATTGGGGGGGAAGGGAACATGAAGTTTTGCTGTTTTTTTTTTTCTTCTTTAAGGAAAATTAGTTTGAGAATAGTAACACGGGCATCTCACATGTCACCTGGACATATAGAGAAAAAAGCCAATTCTGTCCTCATATGGCTTCTATTAAAGCTAGAGTTTGCATGCTCATGTGTTAAGTCCAATTTGACTATTATTGCCTATTTTATGTATATTTTACGTTTTCATATAAAAATATTATATGAATGTCAGTGTCTCTCAAATACTATTCCTAAAAGGATATCGTGAGCATGTCCAACATCTTGAAAAATGGTTAATACAATGAAGTTGCTTAGGATGGCCAAACTTAATATGTGGCATATACTGTCATTTACTAGAAATAAAAATTTAACCTCCATCAGTGGGTCAGTTAATAAACTTGTTTTCATTCTTCATCTTCATGAGGCTTGGGTGTTACCAGGAAGATCTCATGTGCTCATTTTCTCACTTACCTCATCGTTCTTATGCTCAGTCAGTTTGAAATAAAACCCTATAAACAAATCCCAGAGCTCTTCAAGCTCATCACTTCTGTTGATTCCAATCTATGAGTTTGGACCATTGTATTGGCCCTACATGTTGCAGTCTGGGTAATCTAGCTGTCTCTGTTCTATAATTGTCATTGGAAGAATGACGCTTGGGTTCCCAATTACTTGACTTTTTGTGGCCTCTCTTTGATGAACTGACCCAATGTATATTTATTCCATAACATTGATGCCCTAGGTTTGTTAGCTTTCCTATTTATAGGATGGGTAAAAGAAACTTGTAAACCAGGCTAACGAGAATTTCCTTTGTTATAATAGGATCAAGTTGAAAGTTCCAAAGCTCTAGGAGACTAGGTTATAAAACCAGATTTCTAGAGTGGGAAGAAGAAAAATGTACCCTATGGTTCTGCATGTGGTATTTCAAATTCTGTTTCTCAAAGACTTCACAGGATAGAATTAGTAACTATTGAATCACATGACTGTGAGGCTTCACAGTTTTATTTCTGGTCAGGAAGCCTTCAATCAGAGAAAAGGTTAGACCTGTGGAATACCTCCTGCATTTTGTTTCATGAATGTTTCCTTGACACATGTGTAATTTTGACTTCATGAGCCTATGAAGTGTGCCAATGACATGACCTGTAGATGGCTAGCCAAGTTAATAGAAGTGGAACTGGTTAGTGGTGGGTTTTTTTCGAGCAATAGGCTACTACATCGATATCCTCTTAGTAATAAACTTTAAGTATATATAGGATAGAATTGTGAGGTATCTCAGAAATCTTCTGAAGAAAAATTGACATTCCCCCTTTATGGATTCTAGGTTCTGGCAAAATTAAGTAAGCTGTTAACCAAATTTCAGTGTTCTCTCTCTTTTTAAATTAATTAATAAATTACTTTTTTTTTTCAGTGTTTTTATCTCTTGCCACTCTGCATTAGCATGAGCTGTCCCCTTATACCAGGAATATACTTTTTCCCACCACTTTGAATCCTTGTTTTCTTGAACATGTAGCTTGGGAGCCATCTCCTCTGTGAAGCCTTCCCTGATCTTAATGCTATCTCCTGCTACAAATTAACTGGTAGTCAGTTAGCTATTTGTGTACATGTACTTCCTTCCAGTAGAATGTAGACTTCTTGAAATATATATATATATATATATATATATATATATATATATATATATATATATATATATATATATATATGTAATGAGTGTGAGTTGAGTTTAATTGAACTTTTGAGATAAGGCTCTTGAAATTCTGAGTAATGAAAGCCTGAAATAAACTCATTTAATATTGCAAATAGGTGGCCTTAAAATTGCATGAAACATCAACCTGTATTCATAAAATATTTTTCCATCGCCAAGTCTTATTAGAGATATTAAGAGATTCTCTGAGAAGGATTGAATAGAACTTCAAATATTTAGCCTCTTTGGGTTCAGTGTTTGGGGCTTCACAAAAAAACTCTGTATTGGAGTATATTCAAAATGTAAATGTAAACTTAAAAATATGGACTATTAAAATATTTTCAAGGTTTAATGAATAATTAGAATGATTTTGTGTCATGTAGGTCCATGGATAGTAGATTATTTATGTTTTAAACCATCTGTTTGTTATATCTGCATCAGGCTAGCCTGGTAAGCTCGTAGTTATTCTTTGGAGTCTAGTTATTTGCAAGCAACTTGACATCAAGGGGATTGGTGTTGTTCTGCATATTTTAAGTTAGATTTGTGGATTCCACTCATGACCTTTTAGTGGTTCAGAAGCTTCTGCTTCTGCTTTTGATTTCTCCGGTTGCATACCCCAAGAATGAAATATTGCTAATTTCATTACTTCAATTTTTAAAAATTGTATTGGTATGAGATGGAAGATTTTTCCTTAACATCGGATGATGAGAGCAGACCCTTGAGCAATTTTTACCTCTAAGGGTTACTGCTATTTCCATTGATCAAATAGACAAATATTCACAATTTGTTTCTCATCTTTTATTTGGTGATTTGACAAAGCATTAAAACCTGCTCTGAAAATGTGTCCTTTGCTAGTTGGCGGATGAGTCAATCTCAGTTCTCTGTCTCTGTCTCTGTCTCTCTCTCTCTCTCTCTCTCTCTCTCTCTCTCTCTCTCTCACACACACACACACACAGATAGATACACACACACACACACAGATACACACACACACACAGATAGATACACACACACACACACACACACACACACATGCTTACATCACATTTCAGTTTCTTTGATAGCTTAGCCCATTCTAGTGATTTCTGTTTTCTTCTCCAAGACAGCCTCTGTAGAAGAAATGTGTCTGAACAAAGGCAGAATGTCTCTCAAAATAGGCTACATCCTGATTTCCGTTCTTGGTGGTGAAAACATCAGATTGAAGGCCATTCAGCTGTACCTGATGTTTGTTCTCCCTGCTGCTTCAAGATTAACCTTTTCTCTGACTCAGTGCTCCTTTGGAGGAAGAAAGCAGCAGCAGCATTAAAGCTAGAACCCATTAGAAAGGCACTCTCATCCTTTTCCATCTTGCTTGCTTTTCTGTTCTCATCACCCTTTCATCTTCTTTGTAGGAGAACATGTAGACTTGTTGGTTTGGCTTTGCATCTAGATCCTGGTCTTCTCAATAATAACTTCAGAAGATACCAGGATGTTGAAGAGTTTTGCATTTGTGTAGACACACACACACACACACGCATTATGAAGCAACCAGTGCTGGAGGGGCCCTGGTTTCCTATGGAAGAACCTTAGTTTGGGTTGCTGTTGTGCAAACCCGTCTCAAACTTTCCAAAGGACACCCAGCAGAAAGTCTTTTGTTGCCTTATTTCTAAAGGCCTGAAGTTTTTAAGGAAAGAGATTTTGTTTTCCTCCTGGCTACACAATGGAGCTTTCAGAGAACCCCTTTTAAAAGGAATAGCTAACGCCTTTGTGTTGAAGGGTGTGTCTGTTGGCTGGGTCTGCTGATGCAGACAGACTGGCTGGTGATTAACAAAGGTCATTAGACTTTGGAATCTGGCAAGCAGAGTCAGATGGTATGTCTTCTGTGTGTAGAAGGACGACTCCCAAGAGGCTGAGGCTTTCTGGAGGTTTCCCCTCAGCCCCCCTGCTTTAAGAGCTGTTGGACAGTCTGGACCAGGATCTTCCTCCTTCTCTAAGCAACACGGTGTGGCTGGCACTAATGAATGAACTGATCAGTCCTGGGGCTTAGAAAGAACCTCCGAGATCTTTGTGAATGCTATTTTGAAGCAAGAGAAGAGAAAGGTGTTCCTTTGGATAGCAATGGAAACAGTTAATTCCTTGTGGAGTGCCCGCTCTGGCCACACAGCGCTCTCCTGGTGCTGATTTCTCAGATCCACCTAGCAGAGTCCTGTCTGCTGGAGATGGAGCCGAGATAAGTGAGGCCATGTTGTGCACGGACGAAAAGCTAGGAGCCTCTGAGTGCTAAAATGGCTGCTTCTGAGGGAGGCTCCGAGGACTGGGACAGCTTAGTGAGTCTTAAAGCTTCAGTGACGCAGGAGCTCCTATCTCTTGAAAGTGTGATAAACACATTCTGCAGAGCTGTGGCTTGTTTGGCTGAGATGAAAGGAGTCCGCTTGGGGGATGGGGAGTGCAAACTGGATGGTCTGCTTTTCTGTAAAGTGCTCTAAATGCAGGAGTCGTCTGCACCATGGAAAAATTTGTTTTCAGGTCTAATGGACTGCGAAAGGAGACGTGGGGTGGGGCTTCGGTCCCTGCTGTAATTTGATCCAGAGCAGATAGCAGCCTTCTCCACACAATTTGGGCTGGTTGCTTAGACATAAAAGCTTGAGGATCTCGATGGTGGCAAGTCTGGGAGCTGAAAAGAACTTAGGGCAGCATTCTTTTTCTTTTTTTATTGAGAAAGGAGGAATTACTATGTGCAAGGGGAGAAGGTAAATAGCAGTGTCTCCTTCTGTACTCTCAGCTCGCCCAGAGTGGCCCTTGCCAGGAGCTATTTTAGCAGGCTATCAGGAGGAGCATTCCTTCATGTAAAACCCTGTTCCCATTCCCACTTGGGATATGTTGACATCATATTACAGGACTTGGATTCTGCTGTAGGAATCTTTTTCTCTTTTGCAATGAATGCATGGAAGTTAACCTCACGAAAGGTTGTTGGCTACCCCTTTGCCCCTTTAGAACTCTCCAGTTCTAGATTAGAGAAACCCAATGGGGCATGTGGGAAATAATCCATTCATTAAGGTAATAGCTTTACAGCTGTGCCTAGGAATTGTTTAAGGGTGGGAGGACCTTTTACCTCCCTAGTATCATTGTTCAATTCTCAGGATTGGGAATCTTCATTGAGTTAATGGAAAGTGGTCTATAAATTTAAAACCCACACTTAGTGTCAGAATGGATATGGTTGGACAAAGTCTTTCTTTCACAACATTCTCACAACCTTTTAGATCAGAGTTCAGGCTGCATGCTTGTGACAAGGAAGGAAGGCAATGGAAAGACTGTTCAAGTGATGAAGCATAATCTTTCTTTAATAAAACAGACAAACCAAGATATAAATATCAATCTGGAAACCTCGTAATTCTATAACGTTGGTTATTGCAGGAATTTATGAGATCTTTGGACCCTGTTTCAGCCTGGGAAATTCTCAGATACTGGAGAGGTTGGTAGGAGAGCATTTTCATCCTGTGGCTTCTGTGTGGAGGAAGATACTGCACAATTAGACCCAAATTAGATCTTCAGAGGTTTTTTTTTTTCTCTCCTAAGAATTCTTCAGATACTGAAAATTATAAAAACACTAAGCTTCATCACAGACTATTCTAATAGGTTTAACTTGATTTAATGATAAGCAGTGTAATTTCTTCTGGTCCTCAGTTTCCTGATTTATAAAAGGAGGTTAATTAAAGACTTCCAAGGTCCTTTCTGGTTCCAAAATTCCATAACTAAATTTTAAACAAGTGGAGAATCTCATGAGCTAATTAAAAATCCAACAGGGAAGTTCCAAGAATTAACAAATGTCTGATGGCATGAGAATTTCTTTAGTGCCAACAGGCTGATGATGTCAAAGTTATAGAAAAAGTACATTTGACTGAACCACATAAATATCTGCCTTATCCCCCTAACTCTTAGTGTTATCAGAGTACTGTCAAAGGGGCTACCATCACCTTTCTCTATAATTATATGTGCATATATGTATGAGGGAGCCTAGATATATTTGGTGTACTTGGCCTCAAAGGCACTCCTAAATGTATTCTATCAGCTAATGGACATCCATTAGGATGGGCAGACCATCCTAAGGTATATAAGTAATGTGAATCATTAATTTTTTTATGTCTTCTTTCAGAATTTCCTAATGTAAAGGAATAAACCCAGATCATGGAGGTACTACAGTGTGATGGCTGTGATTTCCGAGCTCCATCCTATGAAGACCTCAAAGCTCACATTCAGGATGTCCATACTGCATTTTTGCAACCGACAGATGTTGCTGAGGACAATATTGAGACACGCTCTGGATCTGTGAATGCTAGTAATCAGACAGAGGTGGAATTTTCTGCTGTAAAGGATGAATTCACAATTGCAGAAGATATATCAGGTAAATCTATACCTATCTGAATATATGTGATCTACTTGAATTGCTTCAATTTATTCTTAGGCTACAGGCTTGATACTGATAGGACATCATCTCATGTATCGCCTTCTCTGTGAGACATTGAAATGACTCTCTTTCTTGTCTTATCTCTTACCATCCCTGTCCATACACACTATAAGCTAAGGTACTCATTGTTCTCCAAACACATACCTTAAACTTATACACCTCTTTTTGTTGTTGCTTCCATCTGGAATATTCTGTGGAAATTTTACCCATCCTTCAAAATCTAACTCAAATCTCATTTCCTCCATGAATTCTCTTCTCTTCCCTGTCACCGCCACATATATTCTCCTTCCTTTAAATACATTTCACCCCATTCATTTATCTTTTTCAGCCTTGTGTTATGGTTATTTGTGTTCCTATCTTATTCTCTCTATTAGAGTATAAGCTCTTAGGTAGCAGAGACTGTCTTTTACAATCCTTATGTCCCTTCTTTACTCATAGCGTATGCTCCTAAATGAATCAATATCTTCTTCCAGAATGAGTATGAGATACCTGAAACTTATATTTAATATATAACTAGGACATTTTATAGGTAAAATCACTATGTCTTAATTATCATAGTTCCATATCATAGTATCTATGGTAATCTGTGCTCAGAGGTCAGCCTAAAGGGCATCATCATGAAGCTATAGGTGACTTATGGTTTTGAAGGAAGGTATATGACACCTTTGAAATAAAATTTATTTAAATAAAAAGCAACCAGAATGGTCCTTCATCAAAGACTTCCTCTGATGGTCTCCTCATGTTGTTTCCACTTGAGTTCTCTGAGACTATACCATCAGTGCAGACTACCTAGAAAACCCTATTTATCTAGAAAGTCCTTGAGTAAGGGCCCAGAAACAGATTGTGTGTCCATTGTCCAAAGAATAGAGCAAAATTGAGAGGAATTCATCATTAGAAGCTGACCAGCTAGGTGTGAGTTGTCACAGAGACTGACAAAAGACTTTCCTAATTCTTAGAGGGCTGGTGACCTTTGTCACTTGAGAGAGTTGCTTTAGAAAGAAGTCACAGATCCTTGAAGTAGGGCTTTGATTCCATGATGGAATTTCTTATTGTTTTGTTTCCTCTTTTTTCTCCTTGTCTCCCCCTTTTACTTTAGGTCAAAATGCAGCATTGGGGGCTGGAAGTTACTATGGTCACAGCCCAGGATATTATGGCCAGCACATTTCCCCTCATCCCAAGCCAACAAACAAGTTTTTTCAGTGCAAGTTCTGCGTTCGTTACTTCAGGTCAAAAAACCTCCTCATAGAGCACACTAGAAAAGTCCATGGTGCACAAGGTGGTGGAAATTCACTTGGGCCCTCTGCCACCGGATCCTTAAATTATAACATCATGATGCATGAAGGATTTGGAAAGGTTTTCTCTTGCCAGTTTTGTACCTACAAGTCACCAAGGAGGGCAAGAATCATCAAGCATCAGAAGATGTATCACAAAAATAACCTCAAAGAGACCTCTGCTCCCCCAACCACACCCCCTTCATTGTCTGATCCTGTGGCTGCATCAGTCCCAGTACAAGATCCCTGCAAAGAACTTCCAGCTGAAGTGGTAGAACGCAGTATCTTGGAATCCATGGTTAAACCCTTGACCAAGTCAAGGGGCAACTTTTGCTGTGAATGGTGTAGCTATCAGACCCCCCGTCGAGAACGCTGGTGTGACCATATGATGAAGAAGCATCGGAGCATGGTCAAAATACTATCCACTTTGAGGCAGCAACAAGAAGGAACCAGTCTACCTGATGTTCAGAAGAATTGTCCAAGTCCTGTCCCGAATTCCAGCTATGTATCCATGAATGCTACAAGCCACGAGATGCCCAATGCCAATGTTTCTAGTTTCAGAGGCTCCATGGGCAACTCCCTCATTAGATCCAGTTCTTCTCCAGCTTCTAAATATTCTCCCGTGTCTTATCCTCCAATAAAACCTAAGTCACCTCACAATTCTGGCCTAGTTAACTTGCCTGAGAGATCCCGTTATGGAATGGCTGACATGACAAATTCTTCCACTGACCTGGAAACTAACAGCATGTTAAATGATTCTAGTTCTGATGAAGAATTAAATGAAATAGACAGTGAGAATGGCTTGAATTCTATGGATCACCAGACCTCAGGAATGTCTGCAGAACAACTAATGGGATCTGATGGGAACAAATTATTGGAAACAAAGGGGATACCTTTTAGAAGATACATGAATAGGTTCCAGTGCCCTTTTTGTCCTTTCCTTACCATGCATCGACGTAGCATCTCCCGCCATATTGAAAACATCCACTTGTCTGGAAAGACAGCCATCTACAAATGTGATGAATGTCCGTTTACTTGCAAGAGTTCATTAAAACTCGGAGCTCATAAACAGTGTCACACAGGTACGACATCTGATTGGGACGCTGTCAGTTCCCAAGGTGAAAGTATTGCTGCCTCCCTGAATGAAGGCCCGATGTCTTATGAAAGTGCAAATATGAATGGCAGGAAGACAGGAGTCATGCTGGAGACCCTGCAGCAGCAGCAGCAGCAGCAGCAACAGCAACAACTTCAGCAGTCCCAGCCGCAGCAGCCACAGCAGGCACAACCGCAGCAGCAGCCCCCACTGCCACAACCGCAGCAGCAGCAGCTTCCTCAGCCCCCGCCGCCACCGCCACCACCCCCGCCACCACCTCCACCAACCCAGTCCCAACCTCAGCATCCTTACAAATGTACCATGTGTAATTATTCCACGACAACTCTGAAAGGGCTCCGGGTCCATCAGCAGCACAAACATTCATTCTGTGACAACTTGCCAAAATACGAGGGGCAGCCCTCAGGTATACCATTAGAAAGCGAGACAGATGGCCACACCTCTTCCAGCAACACTGTGAAGAAAAGTCAGACCTCAATTCTTGGCCTGTCCTCCAAGAATAACTTTGTCGCTAAGGTTCCTAGGAAGATTTCAAATGATTTTCCTCTAGATTTATCACCCGTAAAGAAGAGAACAAGGATTGATGAGATAGCCAGCAACCTGCAGAGCAAAATTAACCAAACCAAGCAGCAAGATGCCGTGATCAATGTGGAGGATGATGAAGAGGAAGAGGAAGAGAACGAAGTAGAGATTGAGGTGGAGTTAGACAGAGAAGAGGAGCCCACTGAATCCATGATGGATGTTCCCAGTTCTTTTGCAGCTCAACAGATATGGGCGAGAGAGAGCAGTAATCCTCAGAAAGAATCTAACTTCAGAAATGTGGCACATGATTATAATGCCACCAATGGGGCGGAGATCGAGCTGACTCTCTCTGAAGATGAAGAGGATTATTACTGCTCCTCAGTTAACATGAAAGATCACCAAGGTTCAAATACAGCTCTCCTCAACAACCAGCCCAGTCTATATGGCACTGATCACAACAATGAAAGTACAGAATTCAGTGACTCTGGAAGGCTTTACTATTGCAAACACTGTGACTTCAGTAACAAGTCTGCCCGAAGCGTCAGCACCCACTACCAACGGATGCATCCATACATTAAATTCAGTTTTCGATACATCTTGGATCCCAACGATCACAGTGCAGTGTACCGATGCCTTGAATGCTACATCGACTACACCAATTTTGAAGATCTTCAGCAACATTATGGTGAACATCATCCTGAAGCAATGAATGTACTCAACTTCGATCATTCGGATTTGATCTATCGATGCCGTTTCTGTTCTTACACGAGCCCGAATGTTAGAAGCCTGATGCCGCATTACCAAAGAATGCATCCAACTGTTAAAATTAACAACGCCATGATATTCTCGAGCTATGTGGTGGAACAGCAAGAGGGACTGAATGCTGAGTCCCAGACCCTGAGGGAGATTCTGAATTCTGCTCCCAAAAATATGGCCACTTCTACCCCTGTGGCTCGTGGGGGTGGTGTGCCAACTGCATTTAGTAAGAACACTCCTTCAAAGGCTTTCACTACAGAATGTGAAAATCAGAAAGACCCTTCGGTCAACACTGTTGTTGTTTATGACTGTGATGTGTGTTCGTTTGCGAGCCCGAACATGCATTCCGTATTGGTTCATTATCAGAAGAAACACCCTGAAGAAAAGGCTTCCTACTTTAGAATCCAGAAAACCATGCGCGTGGTGTCTGTGGACAGGGGCTCTGCCCTTTCTCAGCTATCCTTTGAGGTGGGTGCTCCAATATCTCCCAAAATGCCCAACATGGCTTCCCCACCCCCCCCACAACCCCCACCATCAGACCTCAGCACTGAGCTTTACTACTGCAAACACTGTTCCTACAGCAATCGGTCAGTTGTGGGGGTGCTTGTCCATTACCAGAAAAGACATCCAGAAATTAAGGTCACTGCCAAATATATCAGACAGGCCCCTCCTACAGCAGCAATGATGAGAGGGGCCGAGGTGCCCCATGGTGCTCCACGGCCACCTGTCCCCATGCAAAGATTGAACCGAGGCAGCTCAGAGAGAGATGTCCCTCCTGTGGAGAATGAGATGTTCTTTTGTCAGCACTGTGATTATGGGAACCGAACGGTCAAAGGAGTGCTCATTCATTATCAGAAGAAGCACCGAGACTTCAAGGCCAACGCGGATGTCATCCGACAGCACACGGCCACTATCCGGAGCCTCTGTGACCGTGGTCAGAAGAAGTCTGGTGGCTGCATGCTCATCCCTTCCTCAGGTTCAGAACGGGAGAAAGCGAAACTCCGAGCTCTGAAGTGCAGGCAGTGTTCTTACACGTCTCCTTACTTCTATGCACTGAGGAAGCACATCAAGAAAGACCACCCCAGCCTCAAGGCCACAGTTACTTCCATTTTGAGATGGGCATTTCTAGACGGCTTAATAGAAGCTGGCTATCACTGTGAATGGTGTATTTATTCGCACACAGAGCCCAGCGGTTTGCTTTTGCATTACCAAAGGAGGCATCCCGAGCATTATGTTGACTATACGTATATGGCAACGAAGCTCTGGGCAGGGCCAGATCCATCCCCTCCTTCCCTTACGATGACCGCTGAAGCCAAAACCTACAAGTGCAGGGACTGCATCTTTGAAGCCTCTTCCATTTGGGATATCACCAATCACTATCAAGCTTTCCACCCTTGGGCCATGAATGGTGACGAGTCCGTCTTGCTGGATATCATCAAAGAGAAAGATGCTGCTGAGAAAGTCATCACCTCTGAAGAGATACCCAGCCAGATCAATTGTGAAAATAAGATGATCTCCCCACTTCCTGATCAAGATGCGGAATGCACAGAGGATGCCAGACTTTCCCCAGAAAAAAGCATCCAGTTGACCTCAGCTAACCCTGCCATATCCTCCACCCCCTATCAATGCACCGTGTGTCAGTCTGAATATAACAACTTACATGGTCTTCTCACCCATTATGGCAAGAAACACCCAGGCATGAAGGTGAAAGCTGCGGACTTTGCTCAGGACATAGACATCAACCCTGGCGCTGTTTACAAGTGTAGGCACTGTCCGTACATCAACACCCGCATCCATGGCGTCCTCACCCACTATCAGAAGAGACATCCATCCATCAAGGTGACTGCAGAAGATTTCGTGCATGACGTGGAACAGTCTGCCGATCTGACCCAGGCCGAAGTGGAGGAGACCAGCAGGATTTTCAAGCAAGGGTACGGTGCTTACAGGTGCAAACTCTGCCCTTACACTCATGGTACTTTGGAGAAGCTCAAGATCCACTACGAGAAGTACCACAACCAGCCGGAGTTTGATGTGTTTGCCCAGAGTCCCCCTAAGGTGGCCGTCACCCTGGAGCCCGAGATGCCAGCGGCAGAAGTCAGCCCCTCCCAAATCCCTGCCGCTGACGAAGAAATAACTGAAGTGTCCATGCCCGCTTCCCATTTCTCTGCTTCCCACCTGGTCTCCCACACTGTGTTCCGGTGCCAGCTCTGCAAATACTTCTGCTCCACGAGGAAAGGGATAGCCCGACACTATCGAATCAAGCACAACAACGTCCGGGCCCAGCCGGAGGGGAAAAACAACCTGTTCAAATGTGCTTTGTGTTCCTACACCAACCCCATCCGGAAGGGTCTGGCAGCCCACTACCAGAAGCGGCACGACATTGATGCCTACTACACCCACTGCTTGGCAGCCTCTAGGACGGTAAGCGACAAACCAAGTAAGGTGATCATCCCCTCTCCTCCCAAGGATGACTCCCCTCAACTGAGTGAAGAGCTAAGGAGGGCGGTGGAGAAAAAAAAGTGTTCCCTCTGTTCCTTCCAGTCCTTCAGCAAGAAAGGCATCGTGTCCCATTACATGAAGCGTCACCCTGGGGTGTTCCCAAAGAAGCAGCATGCCAGCAAGCTGGGGGGTTATTTCACCGCCGTCTATGCCGACGAGAATGAAAAGCCAGCCCTGCTGGAGGAGGAGCAGCCCGAGTTTGAGAGGTCTGAGCTGGAGACCACTGAGGCTCAGGAGATGGAGTGGTTGCCTTTCCGCTGCATCAAGTGTTTCAAGCTGTCCTTCAGCACCGCGGAGCTGCTGTGCATGCATTACACCGAGCACCACAGCAAGGACCTGAAGAGGGACTTCATCATCCTGGGGAATGGCACCCGCTCTCTGGGCTCCGCCTTTCAGTGTAAGCACTGTGATAGTAGACTGCAAAGTATGGCAGAATTGACCTCACACTTGAACAGTCACAATGAGGAATTCCAGAAGCGTGCCAAACGTCAGGAGAGGAGGAAACAGCTTTTGAGCAAGCAGAAATATGCAGATGGTGCTTTTGCAGATTTCAAACAAGAGAGGGTAAGGATATGTTTTGATTCCCCTTCCCCCAGGAGGCTCCTCATTACTAGTGCCCACATGCACTTCATTGGCAGCCAAAACTGCTACAGGCTTACTAGTGACTTAGCATGCCAGGGAGCTCAATGAGTCAATTAAACATTTCAAGCTTCATGATGTCCCCATCTCTGTGCCTTACCCCTCTCTGCGTCCCCATCCCTCTCCCTCAGAATCCTCCCAAGGCTCCCTGGGAGGTTTTTGTTGATTTCTATTTATTTCTTTCTGCCAAGTAACCTCCTTATCTGAAACCTAATTACACACAGCTTTCTATCGTAAGGCAATTGTGGGCTGCCTCTTGATTTCATTAGCACTCCTCAGCCATGTCTTGGTCATCCCTTTTCGATGTAAGATATGAATTTAACTTCTCGACTGGTAGTTCACCAAGAAGATCACTAATGCTGTACTTAGGCCGTGTCTCAGCTGCACAGTTAGCATTGGTTTGAATCATGTAACTTGGTGGCCGTGAAGACGCTTCTGCAGAAAATATCCTCCTACTCCCTTCCATTCAAGTTGGAAAGTATGTTGAATCCAGACACCTTATGTAGCAGGCAGCGTGCCTTGACTCTTACGAATTCAGTAGGTATCCCTTGATGTAAAAATGCTAATCTGCTTTAAAAAAAAAAATACACCAGTAATGACAAGAGTAATTGGCAGAAAATGTGAGAGAGCTCAGAATACTGATGCTACCAATGTATTTTGCCAGCCTTTTGGTCACTTAGAAGAAATGCCAAAGATCAAGGAGAGGAAAGTTGTGGGATACAAATGTAAGTTCTGCGTGGAAGTGCACCCAACGCTCCGCGCCATCTGCAATCACCTCCGCAAGCACGTCCAGTACGGGAATGTCCCTTCAGTGTCAGCTGCCGTGAAGGTGAGAACTCTTGGAAAGTTCTGGATGAGCATTCTTGTGTGTGAGCGAGTCTAGTTACTTATTAACTGCATTGCTAAGTAAGAGCCTCTTCAAGTTTGAGAATGCAGCCATTCTCATGTTATGATGGGATTTCATGGTGAGTTGCAGTTATTCGTCCCACAGGTGCAGAGAAAGAAGGATTTTATTTTTAATCTTGTAACTGATTCCATTATCTAATACTGTCCCCTCCCATACTGCCAGGCAGTTAGTTCTGTGGAAGACAAAAGGTCTGGTTCTTGGAATGGCAGGTTCTGGGTCACCTCTTTGCCTGGATCTGATGCATATTGGTGTATGCACAATTGTTTCTTCTTCTAAGATGCCCAAGCTTTTAGGATGAACAAATCAGAGAAACCGTCATTATCATCATCATCATCGTCGTCGTCTTCATCATCATCATCATCACTGCCATCTTTGTCCTCCCATCACTTACCATCTTGTCCTCTTCTGGCTGAGAGTGCAGAGTCTTTTTCTTAGAGATTCATCATTATCCTTTCATACTCTTGGCAGCAGGAGGTTCTTGAGAATTAATACATCTGTGACAGAAAGTCTTCTATTCACTGTTGGCCTGGTCTTTATCTTTTTTTCTTATCCCTGAAAAGTGACTGTATCTCCTTCCTCTGTCCTTCCCCTTGCCCCTACACTTTTACTGCATTTGCTTTTGAATAACGTGATCCTAATTAATTGCTTCTAGTTTCAAAGTAGTTGTCATTCCAGGTTGGGGCACTTAGCTTCTAGGATATCGGCATGTTCTTTGTCATTTCTCTTTTATTGTTCACTGGGCAGCAGGAAAACTTCCTCCTGCGTCTTCATGTCTTCTCCAGGACCCTGCTTCTTATCTTGCTTCTTCTATAAAGTTGACATCAGCAAAAAGCTTCTGTACCATTCTTCTGAAGACTGAGACCATTTTTGTATGGAAAGAACTCCAGCAAGCCCAGGAGGCTCACCATCTGGAAAGAGCAAATTCTTCCATACTAAGTGCCCCAGCCTGGTTCCACAGGGAGGTCCTCCTTATAAGACAACAGTTCATCTTTCATTTTCTTTTCTGAGCACCAGCCGCAGAGCTAGTTAGTTAGATAGATCTGACTCTGAAATGTGGATGACTTACAAACAGACAAAAGAGCTACAAGATCTTCCATAATTCTTCCAGTTGGGAAATGGTCAGTGTTTACAACAGAGACAATAGGATTTCTCTCTAAGGAGTCGTTTTCTTTGCTTTTTTCATGATGGCACAGATATTCTTGTACAATAAGAACAGTTTCCGAATGTTTGTCTCATTACCACTTCTTTCTTGAGCTCCACTTAAAAGAGCTGTAGATACACACACTTTTCTAATAAGCTTGAAATGTATACTAGTTCAGACAGGAACATATGTAACTTTATTTTTTTTTTAGAGTGGGCAAGAAATGAGGTGAGGGCCTCCTGCTTTCATCAGGTTTATTAATATGCTCCAGAGCACTTTTCTCACACATTTTTGAAGGTAACAGAAACACATCAAGCTTGTTTTCCTAAAGACTCCACAGCATGAAGAGATACCATTTGGGGCTCCTTTCCAAATGGAGCTGGAAATGTAGGGGAAAACTGCTTGGGTAATAAAGCTGATGAATTGGAGAGTGAAGGGAAAGGAAGACAAACTTGAGGAGACACCGATGGAAATTTATTTTGTTGCTGGGGAGTGTGTATGTGTGTATGCGTGTGCGCGTGTGTGTGGTTTTATTTTTTAGCAGGAGACTGAAGAGTCTTCAAACTTATTTCTGGACGGCTTGATGGAAGCCAAAGACGGGTTGCTGGGCCAGGTGGATGGTGAACACTACTTAGTAGATGGAATGTTGGAAGATGAAACCCGGCCGGGGGGATACCATTGTAGTCAATGTGACCGAGTCCTGATGTCCATGCAGGGGCTGCGTTCTCATGAAAGGAGCCATTTGGCATTGGCCATGTTTACCCGGGAGGACAAGTACAGCTGCCAGTACTGTTCCTTTGTCTCTGCTTTCAGGCACAAGTAAGTTCTTCTCTTTAAGGGGAGTTAATAGCTGGTGGGGAGGCTGGAAGCTTTGTAGCATGTGGGAAATGAGGTGTTAGGAGAATTTGCCACTTGATAGAAGTATGCCTTCATCCAAAGATCCAAGAACTAAATGTGAAAGTAGATTTGCATTTGGGAAGAAAGGGAAAAGGAAATCGGTGTTTGTGGTGAGATATATGTATTTTGGCCCTCTACAAGAATTGCAGAAGTTACCTACTTGGACCTTGGGCAAGATACTTTCCTAGTCTGGACTTATTTACTTACTTCATCTATACAATGAGAGGCTTGGCCTAGATAAATTACAAGGTGATGCCATCCATCACAACTTTGAGTCATAGCCTTAGAGAGGATCAGTGCTAACAGGGATCTTAGAGCTCCCATCTTTGAACCCCCTATTTTACAATGAGACTAAGGTCCAGAAAGTTGAGTGATTCACCCAAGATTACTGAAATGAGTTAGTGGCAAAGCCAGAACTAGACCTACGTCTTTTTATTCCTGAGTTAAAATCCAGCCTTAGACATTTACTAGCTGTGTGACCTTGGACTAGTCATTTCACATCTATTTGCCTCACTTTCCTCAACTATAAAGTGTGGACAATAATCATACCTCGTAGGGTTGTTATGAGGATCCAATGAGAATATGTATGAAGTGCTTAGCACAATGTTTGGCATGTGGTGGATGCTTAATAAATGCTTGCTTCCTTTCTTTGCTGAGTGCAGGACTCTTTCTACTGTACTTTGAGGTTGGAGTTTGAGGGTCGCAGAGCAGGTCATGTTCTATAGCTTTGCCCTAGACCAAATAGCTAATTATCTCATTAAAGATCATCTCCTGGATCTAGAGTGGACAGGAACTTTGATATTCCACTAAGTTCATTTTATAGATGAGGACCCTGGAGCCTCGAGATGGTCAGTGACTTGCCCTAGGACACACAGTTCCAAGTGACAGAGCTAATATTTGAATCCTGGACTCAAGTCCAAATCCAGAGCCCTTTGCATTATTCCTCTCTCCCCCATGGGTATGAAGTAGGCAGGATTACTAGTCAGTGTTGCATTCTGATATACATGTGCTGCTTGTAAGAATTATAAATGATGTTTATTCTTATGTCAGTAAGAAGAAATGAAATTATGGGCTGCTCATTAAAGGCCATAAAGTGACACTTGGCAGCTCTCAGTAGGCAGGAGGAGGCAGTGTTTTTTCTGGGGTTGCACGGTAACCTATATCACATGGTGCTTGGGAGTGAGGGAGGAAAGCTTATAACCTCATAACTCTACTAACAGACTCTAACCGATGTGAGCTAGCGTTTCAGGGCACGAGCATGAAGGATTGTGAGCAGTTCTATTATAAATAGTAGCCTGCTTAAACAGTAAGCAGATTCATTCCCATATCAGCGATTTAGAATGGGGTTTCGTTCGGGGAGGTACTGACACAAATTAGTGCTCTGCATACCTTATTTATTTGCTAGATTTATTATTTTCCCTAGACCAGTAATTGTGATGTTGCACTGTGGGTCCTTTATAATGAAATCATTTCTGTATAAAATGTCTCTGTGAAGGCTGATGTACAATAAATCTGGTTGTGTTTATCAGGTCATATTCACTGTAATGTGTTAAGGTACTGAAGGAGATGGCCAAGTTTCTGGATATCCCATTGTCCTCCCTTAAAGACGTTCGTGTTGTGTCCCAGCATTAGCGCAGACCCTGGGCACAAAGACAGAGGATGGGTAAATGACTTTCAAATCGGGGACAATGGGAAAACCCCTCCCTCCCCACTGTAGTCTCCATGCTCAAACTGTGGATTTTCTATCAGCCATTTCAAACTAAAACATTTCTCAAATTCCCATTCTCCTTTCAAATGTTGATAGACTGACAAATGTACCATACATAACTCGTGCAGGAGATGGGAAATCTGGGCTCCCATCTGATTTTCCTTGATGCGCTAACCTCTCCTGAAGAGGTTTTCCTATTGTGTATCAGGGAAAATAAAAGCAAGGCTCTGCCACGGTATCCTCCTAATGCCACCTCCCTCGTTCCCTCAAAAAGTTTCCCTTCTGCTTTTGCTCCCTTCTGAACAGATAAGCCACTGGACATTCCCCTCCTTCTCAGTCTGTTGTTTGTGGGGGCCACCATTGGAGAGTAACAAGCACTGGTTGGAACAGCTTGTAAATGGGTCTCCTTGAAAAAGGGTAATGAGAAAATATAGCATGTAATGTTTAGTGGCAGCTGACAGTTCTTAATCCTATTATTTCCTTTTCTGCCTCTTCCACACAAAGCCTGGATCGCCATATGCAAACTCATCACGGACACCATAAACCGTTTCGCTGCAAACTCTGCTCCTTCAAATCCTCCTATAATAGCCGACTGAAAACTCATATACTCAAAGCTCATGCTGGTAAGGTTCTGAAGACAATAGTTCTCACTCATTTTGCATGCTCCTAGTAGGTGCTCAACAAATGCTTGTTGAATTGAATTGTTTGTTGTATTATTAAGTTTCAAATTTGACTTAAAAAAGAATTATCTTTAGTCTCATTATGTTTGCTTTCTTTTTTATCCTAAAAAAAGCGAAAGCTCACAAACCACAGAGGCGCAACTTCTGTTAGCCTTATATGGAATGAATTAGGCGAATCTTTAGTCAAGAGAAGAACTTCTCTAAAAGACCCTCCTTGTGCCTCTGGAGAAAGCAATGCAGAAAGAGAATTGGGTCCAGAATCACAGGACCTAAATATGATTCATAAAAGCTAGGCTTTTGCACTGATTACCTCTGGGACCTTGGAAAAGTGATTGCCCCTCTCTGGGTCTCAGTTTTCCCATCTGTCCATGGAGGAGATGGATTATGAGATCTCTAAGTTTCCTCCCAGTTGTAAGTTTTATGATACTATAAAGTGCTGAGAATTTTCATATACACTGGAAATACTCATCATAAGGGAAGTTCTAAGAACAAAGGGAAACCGTATTTGTTAAAAAAAAAAAGTCTCAATTTAAAAAAAAAAACATTCTTATGTTCCTAGACACAGTAATATGAAACTGACAGGAAAGAACATTTTGTGTCACTGGTGAAAGGGAACAGAGAACACTGGAGCAGGTAGGGGATCCAGCCATCCAAAAAAGGTTCTCTTACTCAGAGAAGAAAAACCATCCGAGTTATTACAATACAGATTTATGACTGTGGGGAAAGTTTCATGGGTCTCTAAACCTTAGCAAGTCTCTGTAAGGTCCCATTTCAGACAGATACCTTTTAAGGATATGATTTGGGGAGGTTAACCAGGGGTGGGGAACATGTGACCCTCTAGGTCCTCAAGTGCAGTCCTTTGGAATCCAAGTTTAATTTCACCAAAGGGCTGCACTTGAGGACTTAAAGGGCCTTGAGGCCAGAAGTTCCTCAGCCCTGGTAGACAGAGGAAAAGGGGAATTAAAAAGGGAAAGACTGAAGGTAGATTGCAGGAGGTTCCATTCAGTGCTCCCATGGGAAATCAGTGAAATCTCTTTCACTTAATACTCAATCTAATGAACTTCCAAAAGAGATCCTTCTTACTTATCTACAGCCACAATACTGTGAATCCTTAGAACTCTGGACCTTAAGCAATGGTAGGTCTGATGAGTTTTTTGATGAGAGAAGCAAGTCATTTGAGTTTCATTTTCCATGTCTGTAGAATGCAGATGATAATGCACTTGCTAACTCACAGTTGTGAAGAAATTGATGGGTAATCCGTAAAAATATACATATCCATGTGAAGGGCTATAATTTTTGGCAGTAGTAGTGATCTGTTCATTAGATGGGAAATTGCCCGGAAATGTCCAGTTCTGTAGTCTGTGAAGTAACGTGATATAGTAGGAAAAGTATGGGGATAAAAACCAAGGGAAGTGAGTTCTATTTCCAACTGTGTAACGTTGGGATAATTCAGTTTTATTCCCTGGGTCTCAACTTACTAAATTATAAAATGTTGATAATAACAATTATATATGCTATCCTATCTTTTGAGGAAAGTATTTGGTAAATATATATTATACATGTGTATATTGTTGCCATTTAATCATTCAGTTGTATCTGAATTTTTGTGACCCCATTTGGGGTTTTCTTGCCAAAGATACTAGAGTGGTTTGCCCTTTCCTTCTCCAGCTCATTTTATAGATGAGAAACTGAGGTACACAAGGTTAAGTGACTTGTTCAGGATCACCTAGCTCGTAATTTTCTGAGGCCAGATTTGAACTCAGGAAGATGAGTCTTCCTGAATCCAAGCCTAGCACTCTAGTCACTGGGCCACCTACCTTCCTTGATATAATACATCCATAAAAACAGGGGGAGAGAGAGAGAGGCAGAGACAGACAGACAGATAGAGAGAATACTCACATTATATAGCAGTAGTATTGCTTAAATGGAAGACTGTAGGCCCAAAATAATGAGACCCAAAAGAATGGACTTCTAGCTCCAGTTACATGACCTTGGGGAAGTCACATCTCTTCCTTGGAAAGATTTGGCCAAGACAATGATGGCTGAGGCTCTTTCCAGCAGTGATACTTCTTTGAACATATGATTTCCCATGTCTGCTTCCATTCTGCCTTGTTCAGTAACAGCTGTTCTCAAGGCCATTAGGTAGTACTATCATCTTAGATGGCAGTAACTGAGTATTCCAGCATGTGGTGGACATATGGCAGTGGTTCAGCCACCCCCTTTCCCTTATTTTCTTGGGCAACAGGGAAAGTAAACTATGGAATTAGAATAGTGTGGTTTTTAAAAAGCCTGCAGAATTTAGAATTGGAAAGGATCACAGGGCTATCTAGTCTAACTAGTTCCATATAGGATTTCCTTTTATAGTGCTCCCCATTAAACGGTTGTCTACCCTGGAACATTCTTGTGAACTGATAATCCTGATCATTGTTCCAAGAAAAACATTACAAACTGAAAACATCACAAAGAAAGAACATCTCCCAATGTCCTCCTCCCACAGCACCTTTATTCTACACAGAACATCAGATACAGAATAATGACAGTTCTAAAATAGTGGCCTATGGTTTTATCTTCCAAAAGTTTTCATTGAATTTTGAATCAAAAGACCTGGGTTCACATCTCATCTCCGCCACTTACTATCTCTCTGACACAGGTCAAGACATTGACTTCATTCCCTGGGTCTCACTTTCTTTATCTATGAAATAAAAGGGCTGGACTAAATAATCTTGAGTTTCATTCTTGTTCTAAGTTTGTGATCCTGGGGTTTCAAAGATCTAGTTTAAAACTAGGATACTCTTCAGTTCTCTTAGCACTTTGGAACCAGTAAACAATAACAGAATCAAAATGGCGGCAGAAAGAATGGAATGGTGGAGTAGATTGCTATTGCTACTGTCCAAAACACACCTATATTGTGTTTCTATATTGAAAATATTTCAGTGAACAGCAGGACAGCAGAATGGAGATTGCGTGGGAGTTTTAGTCAAGGTAGTTAAAGTCCAACCCCCGTCTGATGCTTAGCTTGTGTGGCCATGGGAAAATCACTTCAATTCTCAGATGCTGTAGGATAGATGAGTCCCAATCACAGATCTTTGATAGACAGCTTTTAGTATCTGTCCTCATCTTAACCCTTTCGCTTACCTACAAGGCACAGTTGTGTTTACCATTTCGAACTCTATCTGAACAGTCAAACAACAAACATGGTTCACAGTTACTGAAAACTAGTGCAGATCCCACAGGATGGTCCCCCCACCGAAAGGCTCTAAATTAATTCCAGACTGCAAGGTTTAATGCAACCATTGGAATGCTCACTTCTTATAAAACTAGTAGCCAAGAGAGGAGTCGGCATCCAGCTTGGGTCACTGAAATTTTATTATAAGCTAAGATTGAGGTTCATTTATCAATTCCCATCTGTTACCTACCATATTATGTTGACCATCAGTAACTATAATATCTCACATTTCTGATGTATTTCAAGATTTACAAGGTGTTTTCCTCCCTATAAACCCAAGATGTAGGCTATGTGTATATTAATTTTTTAGCTACTAAATAGGTGAAAAAACAGAGGTTCAGAAAAAGTGTCTACTGTGGTCACACAGTTAGTAGTTATCAAAACTAGAATATGGACCTAAGTCTCTTGACTTCACATCCAGGGTATTTCCCACCATGCCAACAGTAGGTGGGGTTGGTTGCATCGCTGATAGACAGGACCTCTAATATATATTGTGATATTCTTTCTGGGGAATTTTTGTTTCCCCATCTTTCAATCAAGTTGACCTGATATGTTTTGTTCTATGTCATTTTCCTGGCACTTGTTCATTGGATCAACAAACATTTTTTCATGCCCTTCCTGTTACAAAGCCATGTGCTAAGTGATTGAGATGTAAAGGTGGAAAAAGATATGGACCTGGACCTCAAGGAGCTTTTACTAGATTTTTATCGTAACAAAACCACACCTATAAACGCACAAGTTAAGATGAGGAATACATGTAGGAGAAGACAAAACAAGAGGAGGGGAGCAGGAGAACTTGGCGGGGCTTCAGGGGAAAATCAAGGAAGGCCTCATAGAAGAGTTGTCACTTGAGCTAGAGTCTCAGGGGTGGGGAATCTGTGACCTTGAAGCCACATGTGTCCTTCTAGCTCGTGTGATCCTTTCAGACCACAGGTTCCCCACCCCTGAGCTAGACCTTGAAGAAAGAACGAAATGATGGCATCATAGATTTATTGCTAAAAAGCAACTTAGGGGCCCTCAAATCCAATCCCCTCATTTTATAAATGAGAAAACAGATTGAGAGAAGTTATAGTCACATAGCTTATGGTCACATAGCTAGTCTTTGAGTTGGGATTTGAACTCAGGAATCTCTTTCATAGATCTTGGGGCAGCTGAGTGGCACAATGAATAAAGTTTCAGGCCTGGAGTCAGTTATTCCTGAGTTCAAATCTTGCCTCAAACACTTACAGGGTGTGTAACTTGAGCAAATCACTTAACCCTGTTTACCTCAGTTTCCTCTTTTGTAAAATGAGTTGCAGAAGGAAATGGCAAACTCCAGTATATTTGCCAAAAAAAAATGGGGTCACAAAGAGTCGGACATGACTGAAATGAGTGAACCATAATAGATCTCTTTCAGATATGGGTAATAAATACATAAAGGTGGAAGAAGGGAGAGTGATTTGCAGTAATGGTTAATAGCATAGTTTGGTTGGAACTTAGAATGTGACCATGGAGGACCTTGAAAGAAGAGGTGAAGCTTATATTTTATCTCACAGATAATGGAGAACAGTGCCAAAATTTTGATCCAGGAGTGGTGTGATGAGACGTGTCCATTAGGAAGATTACACTTGCAGCACTGTAAAAGATGGGACAGCAAGGGAAGGAGAAACTAAAGGCAGGAAGACTAGAGCTGTAGTTTAGGATTTAGGAGACTAGAGCAGTGGTCAAGGCAAGAAGTAAAGAGAACCTCTGTAAGAATGGTGACATTGGCAGATGAGAGATAAATTTTAGAAGTAAAATTGTCACGGTCGTCAGGATTTGGCAGCTGTTTGGATGGAGGCTGTGGACAAAAGGGAAAAGTCAAAGATTGAAGCCTGAGTAAGTGAGGGGACAGCAGGAAATGTCTTTTTATTTTGTCTTTCTATCCTCCAGACTCAACACAGTGCCTGGCACATAGTAAATACTTAATAAATGCTTATTGGATTGGATGGTGATACTGTCAACAAAAATGGGAATTTAGGAAGAGAGAAATATTTTTTTAAAGAAATTTAGGCGGGGGATAAGATTCAGAGTTCAATTTTGAAGGTGTTGAGTTTCTAAGATAGCATATTGGCATCTCCAGGAACGTAAACAGTTACCCTTAGGCCCAGAGCCACTCATTCTCCCACCCATGTAAGTGGCAGTTTATTCAGTTGGAGCCCCTTCTGTGGTGAGTAGTTCCCATAGGCAACAGCCTTGTCAAAAGTACTTTTTTTCCACTGGGAACCAGTTAAATGATTGAACTTGTTGAAAGGAGTTAAAAAAGAGTTTGTGAGGCCTCACATTGACTCCAGGGCACAGAGTTAAATTTATATGCTCGGAACTGACTTAGACTGTTGTTTTGTGCTTTTCTGATGGAGAGAAGTGATACTCCACAGAACAAGGAACCAGCTTCTTCTTGGATAATAGCACATCAACAAGTATTTATTAAGTGCGTTCTATGTGCCAGGCCCTGTGCTAAGCACTGGATGATAAGAGCAAGTTCCCCAGAATTAAAACCTCTGCCTTTGAGAATGGATTGAATTACAGTAGTCTCATTTGGACCTTTAAAACCTCTGGGATGATCTTGTCTGTGGAGGCTGGAGTGTTCAGGCACTCGGTTCTGGGCAGCCCATTTTAGGAAGGGCCCTGGTAAGCTGGAGCATGTTTAGAGGAGGATGCCCAAAATGGTGAGGGAGCTGAAAATCCAGGCATCGAATGATACCTGAGGATATCAGTCCTGGAGAAGAGAAGACATGGTGGAGATAGGATCACTGCCCTAAAATACCTGAAGAATTTTGATATGGAAGATGTAGAAGGCTGCTTTGGTTTGCTTTGAGGTTTCAGAACTAAGGTCAGATGGTTGAAGTTACAGTGAGACAAATTTCAGCCCAGCATAAAGAAAATCTTCCTAACAATTAGAGTTGTCCATAAATGGAATAAACTGCCTTATCAGTGGAAGTATTCAAACAGAATCATTTGTTAGGAATATTGTTACCAGGGGTGAGGAACCTGCAGTTTCAAGGTCATGACTGAATCCATACTTCACAGGAAAATTTGATTTATTCAGCTTGTAGAATACTATATATATTTTAGGACACTTTTGTGGTTCAAAATATGTAGAAACATTCCAGGAATTTAGATGGTAGAGACTCTTAAAAACTGAAGAAATAGAAAAAAATAGATTTTAGGGAAGAATGTTTAGCTTGGTCAATCATTATCTTAATGGTGACTTAAGACCTTCAGATATGTGAAGGATATTGAAATATTGAAAAGGAAGACTGGTGGTTTGATATGGTAAAAACAAATCCAATTTGTTCTGTGAAGTTTGGATTCAATCAAAGGGCCACACTTGAGGACCTAGAGGACCACATGTGGCCTTGAGGACACAGGTTCCCTGCTCCAATGACAGAACTCACACTTCAGGTAGTAGTGATTAGGCCAAATGGCCTCTGAGTTCCTTTCCACCTCTGAGATTCTCTGAGTCTAAGGTTTTGAGCCTAGGCAAAATATTTTTTCTGCCAATTAAACAAAGTTTGGCAAAGCTGAGTAGCCTAGACTAGACATTTCTCTGGTTGTGTAGTTGAAGTCAACTCATCAGTATTCAAAGCATCCATGCAAATGTTAATTTGTGTGAAAACTAAAAGATTAACCTAGCAGAGCAAGAATGTTGGTATTAATCTCATTGACACACCATTATGCTACCCCTTAATTTGGGAAGACCTGGCAAGAACAGTAAATAAGCTGTTGAGTGAATTATATACTCAAATAAGATAATATAGTCAAAGTGTTTTGCAAGCCTTAAATGCTACACAAATATTAGTTATGATGATGACTTTGAATGTTAACTAGCTATGTGACTCTGGACCAATCACTTAACCCAACTTGCCTCAGTTTCCTCATCTGTAAAATGAGCTGGAGAAGGAAATGGAAAACCACTCCAACATCTTTGCCAAGAAAACCCCAAATGGGATTATGTAGAGTCAGACGTGACTGAAATGAATAAACAACAAAAAAGATGGTAGATGGAGTACTGGAGTTATAGTACAATCCTACACTAGCTGTTTGACCCTGGTCAGTGGACACTCACTAACTGTGTGACCTTGGGCAAGTCACTTAACCCCAATTGCCTCATCCTGGGTCATCTCCAGTCATCCTGATGAATATCTGGTCACTGAATTCAGATGGCTCTGGAGGACAAGTGAGGCTGGTGACCTGCACAGCCCTCCCTCACTCCAAACAAAGTCAAGGGCAAGTCATGTCATTATTTCTCTCATGGCATGGTCTTTGACGATGAAGGATGAACACACACACACAAATGGGAGGCTCAAATGAGATATAACGTGTGAAGTGCTTTATAAACCTTAAGGCGCCATATAAATGTCAACTATTTTCACAGATCCTTTGGGATTCACCTGACATAAAAGTTATTGTATGTTTACGATATCACCTGACTACTTCCTAGGTACAAACCATAGCATCCTTTCAAGTCTTTCCTGGAATCACCTTGGTTTTTGCCTTGGTGTGCCAGAAGGGGTGTCTCAGTGGTGAGGATCAGAGGAAATGAATCAGGGCTGGAAAACTTAGACTTACTCTGGATGCTGAAACCTTTTGACAGCTCCTGGATTACTGCCATCCTGGTACATGTGAGATACAAAAGCATGGTGGACTGATCAACAGTGAGATTTCTAGAATTCTCTAAGATATGGTCCATAGGTTAGAACACAGTAGAAGAATAGGATGGGCTTTATGATTCCTTGTAACCAAGGAAAACGTTGTAGATGCTCTGGATGAGAATTGATTATTGACAGTTTGAGCCATGGTTCTCTAGTTCTACCCAAGTAGGAGAGGCTACCTACAGACAAGGAGAGGGAGATAGGGAGAAGCGTGGAAGGACTTGCTGAAGAAATCATATATAGTCTGGTCTAACTATCTACTCACTTCAACACCAGAAATACAGTGTTTCAGTCCTGTTCCCTAAACATCCCCCATTCTGCCCTCCAGCATGGAACATCAAGGAGCCAATGGAGTCTGTCCATGGGACCTTTTGGGTAGGGATGGTGGTACATGGGGTTTTATACTCTGCTAAAGTGGTCCATAGACCAGGGCGTTTGCAAACACAGCTCTAAGATGAATGACTGCGGTAATTCTCACCTCTTTGCTTTTCCCCTCCCCTTCTCGCTTTTCTTGTCTTTTTTCTTACTGTCCCCTCTCCTAGGTGAACATGCCTACAGATGTTCCTGGTGCTCATTTTCCACCATGACAATCAGCCAGCTGAAAGAACACTCCCTTAAGATCCATGGAAAAGCCCTGACCCTCCCCAGACCACGCCTCGTCAGCCTTCTCTCCTCACATGCCCACCACTCCTCACAGAAAGCTGCCTCTACTGAAGAAGTAGAAGACTCCAATGGTAAAATGGGCTTCTGAGCCCCACTTAACCCTTTATCCAGATTGTGGGGCAGAGCTTAAAGGGTGAAGGGACCTTGCTGTGAACAATGCTTAGAGGAAGATACCCACTCCAAACTTATAGGTTTAGCTGGATGAAGAAACTTGAATAGATAACGAGGACAAGAGGATCAAGTTTGAGGTTGGAATAAGAAACAAATATTTATGTGAGTTTATGGTGCGATGTACCAAAAAAAAAAAAATAGAGTCAGACTGATACTATTTTGAGTGGTATATACTGATATATAACATCATGTGAAACAAATCACTAACAGGCCCTTTCTTCCTGATTTTAGGGAGGCAGCTCCCTATTATATATTTTATAAGATACATTTTATTTTATATTTTTAAATATATATATAATTTAAAATGTACATATTTAAAATATATATTTAATTTAAATTGATTTTAAATTTTATTTATTTATTTTATTTAAATATATATATTTAAAATATATATTTTATTTGTTTATTTTATAGTATATATTTTAGAATACCTTTGCGGTTTAAGATATGTCGAAAAATTACAGGAATTCTAATGAGAGATAATAAGAAGCTGAAGAAGTTAAAAAAATAGATTTTAGGGAAGAATGTTTAGCTTGGCCAGTCATTATCTTAGGGATAACTTGAAACCTTCAGATATTTGAAGGATATTGAAATATTGAAAAGGAATACCAGTGATTTGATATGGCAGAAAGAAATTGAAGCCTGATTTTTGGAAAGGGGATATATTAGAGACTGTGGGAAAATTTCTTGAATCCCAAGAAAAAAGTCCCAGTGGAAGGTCCACCATTGTTTAGAGCATTACTATGGTTAGATTGGCCTTAACACTAAAATACAATGCTCTCTATAGTAGAATGCTCTATAAATGTTGTTCCCTGGCTTTCTGGGCTACGGAATAGAACTTTTTTGATTTTCTAGCTCCTATCTGATTTGCCTAGTATGGTGGTAGGAAAGGAAGGGAAAAACTTAGATTGTTTTAGGTGCAGGAAATTGAAATAAGAATACCTACTGTGGTCTTAAGAAAAATTACAAATATTTTCAAAATCAAATGGAACCAGTTTGATAGCATTAAGAAATTATCATATAATCCAAATGATATCAAAATAATCTTTATTCATAAGAATTATAAGGAGGTAGTTACAAGAACAGTATTGAAAGTAAATGGAAAGTCTATTAGAAATACTTAACTCCTATAACTGAAAGTACCTTCTGTTTGTTGTGATTGAGAAGCCAACAGAGGAGCTGGGAAGGTTTCTTTTTCTTAGCACAGTCTTGTCATACAGTTGAACTTGTTGCTTGATTTTCCTACCTTAAAGCATATCCGTTTAACAAAGAATGGTTTATTAGTCTTGTCATTATTTATAATTTGTTGAGTACTGACAGCATATTCAGTGCTGTTCAGAACGCAGGCGGAAACAAGGCCTTGCCCTGAAGGCTTAGAATCTAAGGGCTCAAGTGGAAACCTGTTAAGAGAAATACCTGAAGGTATGCAAAAAAAAAAAAATTCTCATTTCATCGGACTGCAGCTGTTTACCAGAGTAGTATTTACATCATATAACTGAAAGGCAAAACTTTTATTTGTCCTGAGTTATTAAGTGGTTTCATCTGTCGTGAAAACTGTATGCTGTGGAGCCATTTGGGACAAAATGAGGATGGCGATGATCTATCCAAGTGACATTCCCTCTGTGGACTGAGGAGAGATGGGCCTTGTCTTAGGAATTTCCATGACTGTCATTCCTACTTTTTTTTTCTCCTTGCGGTAAGACACAGATGGAGATAGTACTGACCTAGCTCAGCTAAATATTTTTCCAGTAACTCACCTTGGGCTGAGGTACTGCAATTTAGTTAGCTAACTAAGTTTCTTTGCCTCCGCCAAGGGATAATAATCGTGGCTAACATTTATGTGGTGATATAAGGTTTGCAAAGCGCTTTTTTTTTCAAACAATATGTATTGCCTTATTTGATATGCAAGAAGTCTTAGGTAAAAGCTATGTGGAAAACATTCTAGGTCACAGGGTCTGAATGTTGATTTTGGTTTACCCATTTCTATGGATCAGAGTTCTTGGTTGGAGGTTTTAGCCCCACAGGATTTCTTTTGGAGAAAAATGAAATTCAATGAAGCCTAGACTGAGTAGGACCTTAGAGTTATTGTGATAATGGGGCCTTCTATTTGTTTGTATCTCTAATAGGACTTGGGTAATATTCAGTATGACACAGACCTGCTTTCAACCACAAGTAGTTTATTGGAATAGATATAGAACTGGGTTAAAAAAGAGAGCAAAGAGAATGTACATGAAAAGTGCTGTTACGCTCACCGAGGAGGAACACTAAGCAGGGCCCACACAATGTTCAGCCAATCGAACTCTGCTGTTTTTGAGTATATAAATAACTGAAATTGAGGAACTAGAAATAATCTAGTTTAATTTGCTGATGACAGAAAATGGAATCAGAGGGTGAGAGTGAGTGAAGAAACAGCATCAAATTAACTTGGATCCATTTCATGAATGAGTAGTTAGATGGAATTGTAATTAAATGTCAATAAATGAAATCCTATAGATCCATAACAATGATTGGATGATGGTGCCTAAGGATGAAATTGGAGCAAGACCATTTTGTTGGAAATCTTAGGAGTATGGAGAAACCAAGACAAAGACAGAAAGGAAAGTCAGTTTGTCAAGGAGAGAAAACTGTCTTTCTTATATGTTAGCCTGTGTGTGCAATACTCAGAATAATTCCCTAGAGTACAAGCAATATGGAAATGTTATGGGGTTATTAGACGCTGTTGAGAAGGATTCCAATATTGCAGATGTTAAGGATGCTAGAATATAAGAGCTAGTCATCTGTACCAGGTCCTAGATGGGGTTGCTGGTAAAAGTACATGTTCTGGCTCTGTGATGGTTATGGCTAAATGAATTAGGCTAGTAAACTCCTTCTCTCTGGGCTGATGAATTAGAATACTGTTCAGATCTCTCCCTGTGGTAGAAAGCATAACCTTAAAAATGCTCCTCCCCGCTCAAGTAAATGATTGTCCCAAGTCAGTGGGAATGGGGCAAAGGAAGCATCCAGAGAGAGAGGGAGATTTCATTAATGTTGCCTCTGCAGCACACCTGTTCTTTGGGTCAAATGAGGGCTTTGGAATTCATTACTATCAGTCTGGAGCATCTCACCCACAATAAATTTATTTCTTTATTTCCCAATTGTGGGGAAAGAGTAACAGCTCTGCAATAGTGGTTCGGTGTGTAGAATAATGGGAAATGGTGTATAATTGATATTCTAAACAATGCATTAAAAGAAAACAATAAGATTGTCAACAAAGGAGCATACTTCTCTCAGTTCTGCATGCCGATATTCCTGTTTCTCTCCTTGTCGTATCAAATAGGGAACTGTTTTACAGCCAGTTTTTTCATGTTTTTGCCTTTCTGCATTGGGAGAAACAGAACAAAATAAAACAAAATAGCACAAAGAAACTGGGACATCATGATGTAGCTACCAGATTCGTTTTAGTCTGAGTTTCACACAATGCATAGGGCAGGGGGAGTTATCATTTTAAAAAGTTACTTACTTGACAGCAGGTCAACTCAGTTTGAAAGTTCTGTCTGGAGTTCTCAGAATTAAGTTATTTATTTTAATAGATTCTGCCTAGTTATGTCATATAGAATTGTCTGTAGTAGGAAATGATTTTCATGGGTCAGTTTGGTCAGTATAAATTTTTTAAAAATCAAATGCAGAAACTAAGTGCAAAATGGCCATGGTGGATGAGGATAGTTTCAGTTTGTTCATGGTGGTCCCAGAAAAGAAAGAAGTAGATTTAGTGTCCATGAGCCCCCACCAGCACCCCCTGGGCTTTGCCTCGGAATGCTTCTTCAGGGAAATAGAGACACCTCTCTGTCCCAATTTTTCTGGTTTTATAATAGAGATCTTAATATATCTAACCCACCTACCTGAGAGAGTAGCCTAACGTCTGCATGGAAATTAAAACCTGTTAATGAAAGTTGTTCTTTTACAATCTCCAAGCTGACTCCTCTAACTTGACTTTCGATCCCTTGTAGTTGTGAAGAAAATTCTCACAACACTGTCATTAACAACTCTTCTGGTCAAAGAGTGATCTCATATGAAATCCAAAATCCTTTGTCTGGCATTCGCTGAAACCCGCCACCAATTATACTTTGCTTTCATTCTCCAACCTGTCCTTGGAACATTAACATTTCATTTCTGGTTATTAAAGGAACATTTATTAAGCACCTACTCTGTGCATGACACTGTGCTGCGTATTGGGGATACAGTGAGGAAAGAAACAGTCCTCAGAGATATGGTAGTCTAATAGGCGGATGCGTTGTGTACACAAATAAATATATAGCAAACTAGAATGGGATTACAGCAAAGCAAAGGCTACTCAAAGGGCTATGAGAAATTCAGGGAGAGAGGGATTCAATCTGGTGTAGAAAACCTGTTCTGCTAGCTAATGACTTCTGTGATATTTCTACTTCTTTAGATAAGCAGTAAGCTCTCCTTGAAATACCCTTACCTTCTTTCTCTACTTTCTCTTTCCCTTCTTCAAAAGAGTTCCAAGGTAACCTCCTCCAGGACCCCTCCCAGTCAATGAGTCATTTATTAAACACTTGCTGTATGTCAGAAACTAGTCTGTCTTCTTTTTTGGCATCTACTCTACAACCTCGTAATACTCTGTACCACGAAAAATATTGCCTGTTGCTATGTTAAGTTTTAAAGTGTTCTTTAGTTTATGTGCATTTGAAGGCATATTGTCACCTCTCCAAGCAGATGGCAAACTTCTAGAAGTCAGGTACCTTCCCTTCTGTGTTTTGCCCATCCATAGAGTCAAAGTAGCAGGTCCTCAATAAATATTGGGTGACTCGACGGCAGAATGATAAAAACTTTATTGGAGCCAATTGCTATGTTCAGTTAGCATGAGTGTCACCGAGTACCTGACATTTTACTTAACATTTGTACCTTCAGAGTAATAAATTGTCAAGAAAATGGGGGGAGGGGTGTATCATTTCTCTTCCCTCTAGGCAGCAGATTCAAAAACGTGCCTGAGGCTTAGGAATTACTGGAGGAAACTCTGTTTCTGAAACAACCCTTCCTCAGGATTAAAACCATCTTCCTTATTTTTAAAAATAGTATCTAAACATTAAAAATTATTTCCAAGATAAAAGATGCTTTTTTAATGGTGGGAAGTTGAAAATCAGGTTAAAACTTTTCATCCTCTAGAAATCCTAGCATATAATGAATTCTTTTGGGTTAGGCAGGATCTGAAGTTACTTCTGTGGTCATCCAGTGGTATAACTACTTAGATTGTTGACCGTGCATCTGAATTTACATGAACAAATTTCTATGGGCAGGGAAAAATCATGTGCTCTTTGTTTTGGTCATTGGTATATACAATATTTGTGGTTAAATCCAAATACAGGAAGCTATAGAGAGAAGCCACACATAACAAAATCCTGGGATTGAAGTTCTCAGATCCACTTGAAGGGTATAGAGCATTGGATGCTTTGCATATAGTAAAAACTTGCTTATAGCCAATGAAAGAGAAAGGGAAGGGATTGAGCATTTATATAACATTTATCATGGAGCAGGTATTGTACTAAGCTCTTTACAGAGATTATCCCATTTGATCCTGAGGTTCCCAATCTCGGGGGATATGTTTTTGGAAGTGCTCTCCCTGCTTAATTGATGGGGAAATCTCTCACTGGTGCTCTTAATTCAATTTTTAGTGGAGTCCTTCTTATATATTCTTTTATATTAAATATATGTGAGAGATGTTTGAGTGGCAGTTTAACAAGGTGGATAGAGGGTTGACCTTGATTCCAGGAAGGATTGAGTTCAAGTTAAGCCTCTGGCACATACTAGACTCTCACCTTGGACAAACCTCTGAGTTTCTTAATGTTCTAGGCAGTCACCTGAAGATTCACAGTTACATATCTATATATATTTGTATGTGTATATTTGTGTGTGTGCATGGTATGTATATTCCACTCAGACTGTATGTATTTATCTGAAGCTAGAATTTACAGAGAAGGTGCTGATGACCTGCATTGTTGGAGAGAAGTTCCTCACTTGGGAGTACTCTATACCAGTGAAATCACAGTTCCAGGCCCTGCCCCAGTCCTAATCCTAAGAAATATGATTAAAAGCCTTTAAAACTACATTGTGACCTTTCCCCAGCACCTACTCCTCTCCTAACATATAAATGATTGTAAGCAGCTTTAAACAGAAATGGTCATGGTGGTGTGTGAATTTAGGCTTTTTTTTTTCTTAAAGAAAAAGCTTCATGAAGAGTTGCCTTGGGTCTAACTCTAAATTTCAGCTCATTTAACCTTGAGTTCAGCAAAACTTGACACTTAAAAATTAAGATCCAGGATGCCTGCCTTTCTGAGAGAAGCTTCTCACACCTGTAAATGGGTCAGTCATAAAATTCAACCTTTAAGAGGATCCAATTAATTGCTGGGGCATCAGACCTTCCACAAGGCTTCCAGTTGCAATCAGATGTCTCCAGGAATGGAAAGAAAGGTAGTTTCTTTAGAAGTAATAATGAAATGGAGAGGCCTGAGTGAATTATTGTAAACCACAAAGAGCCACAACATTTATAGCACATGGAAAATGCAAATTAGTGGCCAGTTTATAATTTCTGATAGGTACTGCTAATCTCAAAAGTATCTGATTAGAGGAAAAATCTGTTCTCCTGAGTCCTTCTAGACTAAAACATAGTCTAGCACTAACATTAATGACCGAAACTAAAATAGCTCTTTTACATTTGTAAAAAGGTTGGTAGTTTATTGATCTTGGCAGTGTTGTGTGGCACTGATAAAAGGTAGAAGTATTTTTTACACACCAAGGAGACTTTAGGAGAAGAAAGGATAAACATTTAGAGCTTAACCCCAGTAATTTCTTCCCTCCAAAGAAAGTCACTATTGGGGTATGTATGGCCCTGCATAATGGAATGGCCATGCAATAAAGTGCTCCCGCCCCCCAGAACCCACCTGCCTAGGATTTCTTTCATTTTTAAGAATTAGCCACAGATAATATACCAAATACTAAAGCATTTAGAATGTACTTGATCCATGCCCTGGGAACTCAGTAACTAACGCATCTCCCTCATTCTATTGCCAAGCAAAACATTTGCTCATCCCAAATGTGAACATGCATTACCAACACATTCAGAGATATAGCCAAAGCGAAAGTTTGATTTAATGTTCAGCATTCAACATTTGCAGACCTTAGCGTACGTTTTGGAAGTTTCTAGGAGAACCTAAATCACATGAAGTGTCTAAAGCTTTTACAAAGGTTTAGTTAGGGAATGAGCAACTCATGAGCTATTGGCTGAATCAACAAATGCCCTGACTTGTGACTCCCCATTCACCTGTCTCATGTCAAAAACTATCCCACCTTTACCAGATTTCAAGTATTAACTAAATAGCAATCATCAAAAAATCCAGTATTGGCTAAGAGCAGAGTGGTAGATCAGTGGAATAGATTAGGTACACAATGTAGTAAATGACCATGGTAATCTTGTTTTGATAAACCCTAAGATCCAAGCTTTGGTAACAGAATCTCACTATTTGACAAAAAGCTATAAAATAGTTTGGCAGAAACTAAGTACAGACTAACATCTCCACCGTAGACCAAGATAAGGTCAAAATGGGTACTTGATTGTGATATCAATAACCAAATTACAGGAGCATGGAGACTTTACCCATCAGATCTATGGATCTATGGATAAGAGATAGAGAATATTATGGGATGCAAAATAGATCATTTGATGACATTGAATTGAAAACCGTTTTGTAGAAACCAAACCAATACAGCCAAGTTTAGCAGGAAAATAGGACCCGGAGGAAAAAATTTGCAGCAAGTTTCTCTGACTTCTCAAATATACAGAGAACTGAGTTAAATTTATAAGAATACAAGTCATTCCCCAGTTGATAAATGGTCAAAGGATATGAATGGCAGTTTTCAGAAGAAGAAATCAAAGTGTTCTATAGTCATATGAAGACATGCTCAAAATCACTTGATTAGAGACATGCAAATTAAAGTAATTATGACGTATCACCTCACATCTACGAGATTGCCTAATATGAAAGAAAAGGAAAATGACAAATGTTGGAAGAGATCTGGAAAAATTGGGACACTAATGCATTATTGGTGATCTAACAATTCTGGAGAGTAATTTGGAACTATGCCCAAAGGGCTATAAAGCTATATACCCTTTGACTCATCAATACCACTATTAGGTTTGTATCCCAGAAAAAGCAAGGAAAAAGGAAACAGACCTATATGTACGTATATACACATCCACACATTTGTGTATACACACACACACAAATATATAGATGCATATGTATACACACACTCTTTGGTGTCAAAGAACTGAAAATTGAGGCGATTCTTGTCAATTGGGCTGAATAAGTTGTAGTATATGGTTACTATGATGGAGTACTATTGTGCTAGAAGAAATGACAAACGAAGTGCTTTCAGAAGGAGCCTGGGAAGACTTAAATGAACGGATGTAAAGTGTAGTGAGCAGAGCTAGGAAAACAGTGTACACAGTCATGGCGGTATTGTACTTGATAGTGACTTAACTATTTTCAGCAATACAGAAATCCAAGACATTTCCAAAGGACTTAGGAGGAAAAATACTGTTCACCTCCAGAGAAAAAACTGGTGGAATCTGAATGGAAATCAAAGCGTACTCTTTTTTAAAATTTATTTATTTAGGTCTGTTTTCTTCTGCAACATGGCTAATATGGAATTATGTTTTGTATGACTTCACATGTACAACCTGTATCAAATTGCCTGCCTTATCAAGGAAGGGACAGAGGAAGGAAGAGAATTTGGAAATTTTTTTGCATGTAATTGAGAAAAAATTAAAATAAAAATTAAATAAATAAATAAAATTAAAATAAAATATGCATATATGTATGTATATATACGTATATATGTGTATGTATATATACACACATGTGTACACATACACACACATCAGAGAAGAATATGTATATGTGGGAGATAGGGAGAAGAGGGAATCCTGGAGTAGTTTTCTAGGAATGTTACTATGACAGTGATGATATGTTATCTGAAGGGAGGACTCATAAGTAGCTTTAAGTACAGCAAGAGGCACAGTCCACACTCAAATATATTTGATTGAGTGATTTGAAGTATACAGTGTTTACTACAAATTGCATTTTTAAAGTTTTATTGATTTTTTTGTTTTTAACCTCACAAACATGTCCAGATTACTCTAAAAATAAACAATTTGGGGGACTTTTATATCATGAATGAAATAAATGGAACCAAGACAATGAGTAATTTATATAATAATAACACAAAAACCCAATAACTACAACAAAATCTATCCCTCCTTAACCACCAGACATTTCTCTCCAGGAGTTGAAAGAAGATATTTTAGAAGGCCACCTTCTTCCAGGTGGCCAAACGTTCTGAGGAGTTCTCACCACTCAGTTAGTGAACTGTGAATAGTGAGTCCTATTAAGGGATTGTGCAGGCAGGGATTATAGATGGGTAAGACTATAGAAATAAACTTGAGAAAATTTTGGAAAACATAGTAATACTTAACCTGAGAATGGATGCTGTGGTGAAGATGAACATAGACATATAACATTGTTGCTGTGGTTTGTCCTTTGTCCTTGAACAGGACTATGACATCTCAAAGATGACATGACTTGCGGTTGACTTTGATTTGAGTGGGGGAAGGCTGTGCAAGGTCACCAGCCTCACTTTCTCCTCCTGATGAGCCATCTGGGTCCAGTGACCAGATATTTGTCAGGATGACTGGAGATGGCCCAGGATGCAATGAGAGACCTTGGCCCTTTCAGGCTAAGGTCTTAACACATTCCCACTTTGAGTGAGATGCACCCATTCATGAATAGGCTTCTTTAAGTAGTTACACAAGGGATGGTTCCTTTAATAAAAAACAAAAATCACACTGAGAGGGGAAGACACTCAGGATCCCTCATTAAAAGAGAAACAATTACTATGTAGCATAAATTAGCATCAGAAACATTAGCCATGGTCCTTCAAATGCAGGTTTCTCAAGCTTTAGAGAAAGCTCTCTCTCACCTAAAGATGAACAGTTGAGTTTTAGGAGTGAGGTTACTCTGTAAGGCAGATTTAATCTTTCCAAGTAGGATGCTTGGGCTTACTTCTTGAGGCAGTTCTTTTTGGGTTTTTGCTTCAATTCTCGTCCCTTATTAAACTTGCAGAAAGGTGTGAGTGCTTTCACTAAGCTACCCCACCCTCTTTATGCAGCCTCAAGAAGATGAAATAGAAGAAAACTGTTAGGCAGAGATCTGTACACCCAGAACAGTAGATGGCTATACTTTTGTGGATGAGCAAATAAGAGAAGGACTTTGCAAAAAATACTCAGGGACGCACTCTGCTCCTATAACTATCCCTGCCTGAGTCTCTTAGTGTTGAATCCTACTTAATTTTTAGTTTCCAAACTGCAGTTTTCTGAAGCTGTCACTATCTAGATTTTTGAAGTTCTAAGGAACTTATTTGTCTCTTACTTGCCACAGACCCCTCTCCCCTTAAACAACAACAGTTGGTGTTTTGGAAGTCATCCAAGTGATTTATACAAGGATTCCTTGCTGTCTTATGCTTGATTTCTAAGTCCAGCATCAGAAGAGGTGATGCCACTAAGCACTCAAGGTTATAAAAAAAAAAAACCTGCTTCTTTATTTGTACTGAAGAATTTCTGTAGGAAAAAATCCTTATTCTGTTTATTTACTACTTTGAGGAGTTTGAATAAATCAGTTAAAATATATGTAGTAGAAAGTGTGCTTTATTTGAAATGAAAGGACCAGCTTTGCTATTAGTACCTGTGTGACCTTGAGCAAGTCATCTACTTTGTTCCAGACCTCTCAGTTCTTGGTCTGTAAAGTGAGGAAGTCAAACCTGATCATCGGTTGGGGCCCTTCTAGCTTTAGATGCTGTTGTCATACTATGATGCATGTACTGACAACCTACTCAATACCGTATACTGGGTTCTGTGGGGTGATATAAAAGTGAAAGGTATAGTCAGTTCTCTGAAGGAATCTACAATCTTTTTAGGAGACATGTGAAGTGACTGGGACCAAGACAGATAATAGATATTCAAGGATTGTGGATTGTATAATTACGTGTGTTTTGTACTGGATGGACCCAGGAGAGAGGGAATGCATGGGCTATGAAAAGGCATTATGGAATATAAGAAATTTAAGATGAACTTTGTAGGATTTGGATGGGCAGAGGAGACAGAATTCCAAGTGAGAACTACATGAGTAAAGCCATAAAGGAGAGAATGAACTTGGCATGTGCCTAATGGATGGATCATAAATTCCTAAATATGAAAAGCTGAAAGGAACCCTAGAAAGCAGAGTGCTCTAGGGTAATGTTGGAGGACAAAATTAGAATAAAGTTGACTGCAAGGTGGCACAGTGGATAGAAAGCTGGACCTAGAATCAGGAAGACTTGAATTTAAATGACAGTTACTAGCTGTGTGACCCTGGGCAAGTCATTTAACCCAGTTTGCCTCAGTTTCCTCATCCTTAAAATGAGCTGGAGAAGGAAATGACAAACCATTCTTCTATCTTTGCCAGGAAAACCCCAAATATGGTCACGAAGAGCCAGACATGACTGAAATGACTTAATAACAGTGACAAAATTTAAATAAGAAGATGATCTCAAGTCCCAGAAGACCCAGGGTCCAGGCAGAGAAACTTAGCTTGAGTGCTTTTTGATATGTTAGGAAATCGGTTGAAGGGGGAAGATGAATTAGGAAGTTGATTTTCCTGGGTGTAAATTTTAAGGTAGATTAGAGTTTCAGTTAACATTGTTAATGAAGAAACTTGAGAAACTTTGAAAATGAATGTTCTTTTAAAAAAAAATCATAGGTGCCATCTAACAGAATGCTTTTAAATGTTGATTTGCATTGTTGCTAACTCAATTTCTAACATTTTCTAACATCTATCATCTCAACAGTTCACACAAAGTAGTTTTGAATAGGGGCCTGTATATCCTAAAAAAGGAAAATCATTATTCCTAAAATGATGATACTAAAATAAGACTCAAGTTGGTTTCCCCTGTAATGCCATGTGTTTAAAGAGCATCTCAAAAAAATATTTAAACTGCTCGTGGTTTGAAGGTCATAAATAAATCCATTTTTTTCATTTAAACCTCAAACCCCTTGAAAGTTGTTTGGAAAACCTAACCAATGTGCAAATGGCAAACCTGGGAGGGATAGCTAATATATTAGGGACAGAATAAAAATGTTTAAAGATTTTAACTGGCTGAAGGGAGAGCAGAGACTAAGGAGATAAAATTTCATCAAAATAAATAGAAAATCTCACATACAAGGTCAAAAAATCACCTACACAAACATCAAGACTTAGATTTAGAGCTACAAAGTATCAAAAAGGTTATCTAATTAAACTTTCTCATATTCCTCAAGACCAGAAAAGTTAAATGACTTCATATCATAGAAATAGTTAAGTGGGAAAATGGGGATTTTTACCCGGTTTCTCTGAATCCAAATCCAGCTGACTTTTCCCCACGGTGCTCCAGATCTATTCAAGTGAACAAGACCTGGGACTTTGAGAAGTAGAAAGGCTCTAATGAAATTTTAGAATGAACTAATAGAGGTATGCAGTTCAATGGTGTGGAGGTGAAAGGTTCATTGTACTGTGCTTGCATCAGACAATATCCAGAGTGCTGTTTAGTTGTGAGTGCCACACTGTATTTAATTTGGTAATTATTTATTAACCTCTTACAGTGTGCAGGGCACTACGCTTTGCTCTGGATGTGAAAAACAAACAAAAATAGGTCTTGGCAGAAAGAAATTTGTCTTCTACTTGGAGTGGAATTATAGCATATGCACAAATAGGTGTAATATAGGTATTTTGAGGAAGGAGAAAGCATTAACAACGAGGTAGATCTGGGTAAGATTTATAGAGGAGTTAACACCTGAGTTGAGCCTTATGGATGGCAAGGATTCAGAGACAGATTTTATTTATTAAACTCTTTGGGGTTTAGTTGGCAAAGATGCTGGAATGGTTTGCCATTTCCTTCTCCAGCTCCTTTTACAGATGAGGAAACTGAGGCAAACAGGGTTGGGTAACTTACCCAGCTACTTAGTATGTGAGGTCAGATTTGAACTCAGAAATAAGAGTCTTCCTGATTTCAGGCCCAGCACTCCATGCAGTACACCACCTAACTACATTCCAGGTATGTACCTGATATGTACCAATGTGTAGAGTAAGGTGATTGGGATACAGGTTGGTGAGTTGATATTTAATAAAGATATCGATAAACTAGAGTTTGGCCAGTAGAGGGTGACCAGACTAGTTCTAGAGGTCATCGAATTTAAGACAGTGGTATCAAACTCAGATAGAACCAGGGTAACACTAAACCATACATATAGGATCCCTGTGGATGCTTGTTGGCTTAGAAAGCCATATGGTAACATTATCTATGTTTTATTGTATTTTTATTTATTTTGTAAATTATTTCCCAATTAATTTTAATCTGGTTTGGGACCCACTAGGGAGTGTTGTGGCAGTGTGTTTGATGCCGTGAGTTTGAGAGATGGAAGAGGCCTCAGAAAATCATGTAGAACTCCTTGCATGTTAGCAGAGACCAGATTACTATCTTCAAAAAGTTGAATTTTGTCATTTGGCAAAGGGATTAGACTTCCTTCCTACAGCTCCAGAGGAGGTGCAACTAGGTCTGATGGATGGAAGTTTCCACAGGGAGAAGAGAGTAGTTTTTTATTTTTAACAATTCAAACTTCCCCAAACTGGCATGAGCTGCCTTGGGAGGTCATGAATTCTTCATCATTGAAAGTGTTGTAGTTAGCAGTAAGACAAAACCGTCAGGGATATTGTAGAAATGCTTACATTTAATGGAACTTTAAACTACAGGACATCTATGGTTCCTCCTAACTTCCATGAGTCTCATAAAATTCATGAATATTTAAATATATGCATACTTAATCCTTTTCCAGGTGAGAAAAGAAAGTGTGGAATGCTCCTACTTATAAAATTTCTCATGCTAAAACTATTTTTAATGATGCTATGTGTAAAACTAATGAAAATCTAGAACATGAAGTCAATGATACAGAAGATTTTTAAAAGTTTCTGTGCCTGGGCTTAGACCACAGAGATTGCCAAGAGAGCCATCTCTTTAATAAAGATGAATGATCCACAAACTCCATGTCTTTGCTCTGTGTCCAGAGGGGAACATGAATTACTAATAGGGTCAGAGAGTCACATTGTTGGATGGAGTTATGAGGCAGTTCTGCCCCAGAGATTCTGGGAGCTCCAGTTTCCCTCAGGCATTCTTTCTGACCCTATGAGTCCAATCTTTTGGGGGAAACCAAGGCTATGTTTCCCTTCTACTTTATCCCGGTGTACATTCTTGATGAATTTTTCCATCTATTAAGGCAAAAAAAAATTTAAAATAGGTGTGCATTATAGTATATAATGTATGAATATATGTATGTATGGCTGTACTGCCATTTCCCAAACTGGAGCTGGTAAATACTGTGAGCAAGTAACTTTAAAAAAAAACTATTTCCATAGCCAGAAATTGACTACCTGTAATCTACCAGCTGCAGTGTAGATTTGAAAAGTATTATAATACTAGCAAAATTCTTTTGACACCTTTTGACAATTTACCACCAACAAGAGGATGTTGCGGAAAACTTTTAAACTGTCACAAAAAAAAAAAAGAGAAAAAGAAAATTAACCAATGAAGACAAACCTTTTTTTCTTAAAGGATCACGGTCCAAGAAGACATGTAAGATAAGTTCCTTTAACTTACTCTGCCGACCTTTTGCCTGCAGTCATTCAGAGAGGTGCTTGGATCAGGAATCCCCTTTGGGACAAGTGGTTTTCTATTTTTGTGCTGCATGGAGGCATCCCAGACACTGGCTTCTTCAGGATTTGTCCCTCTGAAAGACTGATAGATTTCCTTAGTAGCTGCGAGGATCCATCCACATGATGCCAGTGTAAAAATCAGGAGACTTAGCTAATGTGGAACACGTAAGAAGAAACTGAGTCGTCTGTATGTTGAATATCTGTGAATGTACAGAGATCACTAGAAGAAGAAATATGGATCTACAGTTTTTGTTAATCCTGAAGGGGGTGGAGGCTGGGAAATGAGCTGAGAAGTCATGTCAGTGAAATTGGCAGGACTGTCACAAGTAAACATGTCTTTACTTTGGGAATCGTATATGTGTGTTCGTCCTTCATTGCCGAGGAAGACCATGCCATCAGAGAAATGGTGACAGGACTTGCACTTGACTTTGTTTTGAATGAAGGAGGGCTGCGCAGGTCACCAGCCTCACTTCTCCTCCAGAGCCATCTGGATCCAGTGACCAGATATTCATCAGGATGAGTAGGCAGTTGGGGTTAAGTGATTTGCCCAAGGTCACACAGCTAGTGAGTGTCAAGTGTCTGAGGTGAGATTTGAACTCAGGTCCTCCTGACTCCTGCAGTGGTGCTCTATCCACTGTACCACCTAGCTGCCCAATGGGAATCATGTAACATTTTAAGGAGAAACAAGCCTTTCATCCTGCGGATTCCATAACCTTGTGCTGTAATTGAAGCACTTCTCAAACTGCGGGAAAGGCTCTCTGCTCTATGGAAATAGATTGCTAGCCATGTGAAGATACAGGAAGACTAAAATCACAGCCTAAGACTAGAAAGACCTAATTTAGGGACGGACATGAAATGGGACAGGGCATCATGGGCATAGGGTGAGATGAGAAGGAGGCTCATCGCCTTGCATTGCCAGGTATGCTCATGCACATTATTTAACAGAAGTAATAACACCAGAATTCTCCTCTCCTTCCCCAGAGTGAGAGGTAATGTGGTGTCCTGGATAATCCAACTGCTCTGGCGGCAGGAAGACCCAAGTTCTTCTGACAATTACTAGTGACATTGCCTTGGGGAAGTTATTTAACCTTGCAGTGTGCCCCAGGTAACTAACTCTCTAAGGCAATAAGTTACAAATGTTTGCTGATGTTCATTGGTGAAGGGAGCTTTCACACCAGAAATATGTGACAGAAATGATGTAACAGTTCTGGACAAAAACACAAGCATCAAATGAGTATAGTTTTTTTTTGCTACATACTTAATATAGTAAGTGATGGTTAATAGAGTGATGGATGTTCTTAGAGTCAAGAAGACGTAGAGTCAAGTTCTGACTGTAACACATATTATTAGCATTATGAGCTAAGTTACTTAACCACTCAGTGTTCCAGGCAGTTCTGTGACTATAAGTTACAATTGTTCTTCCTTGGTGGGGAAAGTTTCTTACAACAGGGAAATCACATGTATTCTCTCTCTCTCTCTCTCACACACACACACACGCGCGCGCGCGCACACACACATGGGCGCACATGCACATGTAATTAAACTAAATATGTAATCTCCAAATGAAACCCTAAAATTAAAATGATTTACATTTGGGTCAGAAAATAATAACATAATTTTAGTCAAATAAGAAAAATTATAATTATTTGTTATTTAATCCCTTTCAAACTGACCTGTATACTCATAAAAGCCTTGGTGCCTTTGTTTTTTAATATAGTTGTAGTCAGCAGGTAGGCTGTTTTCTTAATCTGCTGACTTTGCTTTCTATCACTTAATGTCTTTCCATATCTTTCAGTATTCTTAGTATTTGTCATTTTACTGCACAATGGCATTACATTATATTAAGTTATTTGGCCATTCTCCTCATCACAAGTCATGTCTCATTGGGCATATAGATTGTTTCACATTTTATGTTATTATAAATACATATGATATCAAGTTTAAAGGACCTGCCAATGAATCAGCCCTGGTTATGTGTACTTGAATTTTTTTCCATGTATCGGCTTCTATATTGTAGATGGAAGAATGTTCAAGCTTTGTAGTTCTGTGAGGTTAGAGTTTTGCTTACTTGCAAAATAGGAATTGCCGATTCAAGGTTTATTTTTTTTAAGCTTGTGAGGCTTGTAGAACATCAATTAACTTTTAAAAAATAATATTTTGATGAGTTCAGTGTAAATGAGTCCCAAACACATGTACTTAATTTTCCTCAGTAGACACATGGGTTTAAAAATTAAGGAAGCAAGTGGGTTGGCAAGATGTGTTTTATATTTTACTGAACCCAAAATGTTTGGAAAATAGTCCAAAGTATGTTTTTCCAAACCTTGAACATTATTCTGTACTCTGAGCTATCCTTCATAAGTACTCTACATTCTTCAGTTTATTGTCATCGCCTACATGCTGAGTATGGCTGAATACTGCCATGTGGATGTCTATATGTATATAATCCATTGGTTTTCACAGTCTGAATCCCACTGCAGAGACTAAAAGGACATAAGCCATGTACCATGAGACTGTGCCTACCTCTCAGGATATTCAGTCTAAAGAGAAAGCAGACTTGTATTTGAAATGTGTAATTTGGGCACCTTAAATCCAACTGAGAAGAGAGAGTGTGTTTGTATTTCCTACTGCACAGAATGAAATATAGAATTTTTTCCATCAAACTACAAACCAGTGTCAATAGTATATATGACTCTGAAGATTGGACTTTCTTTTCCTCCAGCAGTGTGAACGGATTTGCTCTGAGCAGTCAATATTGTTGCACCCAGTACAAATAATGTATGACCCTGGTCAAGTCGCTGGTCTTCTCTAGACCTCAGTTCCCTTGTAAATATAATGTGGATCATGAATTAGTTGATCTCGAAGGCTCTTTCTAGTTCTTTATCTTAAGATTTTATTGATACACCTCTGTAACAGGTGGCCAGTACTGGGAGTAGTTTATGGCTACAGAATAGAAGACCTGGCCTCCAGAGGAATTAATCCAGTAGCCTTGGCCTCTCTGGCAACATTTATGACTATTATGACCTAATTAATCAAATACGAAAAGCTGAGACAGAAGCTTGGTCAAGATTCTCGTTTTGTGATTTTGACCCTATTTATGTAGTGAGGTGTAAATTCACATGTATGTGTAGTAGATAACATACCTCCTGCCCCCAGGCAGAGATCACTAAATAAGCAGAGAAGTGAGGGGGTCATTCATGGGAGAGGAACCTCCACCCAATGGAAGGAGAGCTCAAGATAGAGGATATTAGTTTAAATCCTAGCTCCACCACTCACTGCTACTATTTGTATGACTTTGGGGAAAAAATCACTTAATTTCTTTGGGTCTCACATGTCTTGTCTGTAATGTGGTAAGTCGGTAGATGTGAGATTTGGATTATTAGACTGATAAAGCTTTTTTGCCTGTTCTACTTAGTCCTATGGTGATATAAGAAGAGGACTGTGCTGGGATGGAGGGGACAGGTCATCATTAAGTGGCATTGGGGATACAGTTCTGGACTTGAAATAAAAAAGATTGAAGTTCAAATCTGACCTCTGACATTTGTTAACCAAGTGACCCTGAGCAGGTTATGTAATGTCTGTTTCTTCACCTGTAAAAATGTGGATAATAGCACCTACTTCACAGGTGTGTGGAAATCAAATGGGATATGTGTTAAGCAATTTGTAAACCTTAAAGTATTCTGTAAAATAATAATTGTTATCATTATTAATGGCTGTTATTGTAAAAACATAGTACCCGGCTTTGAAGGATGTGTATTCATTCAAATTACTTCCCTCATTTTACAGATGAGGAAACTGAAGCCCCGGAAGGTTGTAACTTGCCAAAGATGACAGAGACAGTAAATGTCAGGGAGTGAAATTCGAACACAGCTCCTCTGACCACAAAGTCAATACTCTCTACTGAGTCATTCATGTCCAGAGGTCTACCATGTAACGATAATTGCACTTATTTTTTAAATAGCAAGTACTATTCTGTGTCACATTATACATCTGAATATAGTCTGGTAATGCCTGCATTTTAATTTGAGGCCCTATAATTAATCCCCTCTGTGCTCAGAACCAGAGCTACTAGGTGGCACAATGGATAAAGTGCTGGCCTTGGAAACAGGAAAGTTCTGAGTTCAAAATTGGCCTCAGATACTTATTGGCTAGTTGACCCTGGGCAAGTCACTTCACCCTGTTTGCCTCAATTTCCTCATCTGTAAAATGAGCTGGAGAAGAACATGGCAAACCACTCCAGTCTTTTCCAAGAAAACCCCAAATGAGGTCATGAAGTTAGGCATTACTGAAACGACTAAACAGCCATAGGAATAATAAATGGTCAGAGTCATAAAGGACCACATGTCTCCCCCTGCCCATATGACAGAATTCTCCCTCTCCAGCCAGAGAACCAGCAGGTCATCACCTGGTACTGCATTCAGTCAACACATTGTGGAATGATGGAGTACCTACCAAGGTGACAGGAGAGGTGTCACATAGTATATCACCTGAAGTAAATCACTTCCCTTCTCTGCATCTCAATTGTTGGAAGGGAGGGGTTGCTTGCAAGAGATACTCTCTCACTTCCAACTCTTAACATTCCATGACTGACAATTCCAGTACACAAGGAGATGACTTACATTCATTTGAGAGGTAACATGAACACACAAGATGCCAGGCATTAAACAATGCAACACGGCCTAAAATTCAGTGGTAAATTATAATGGACAGCGTCTGAAAGTTGCCATAATTTTGAGGAAGAGGAAAGAGTATGAACCAGGGTAAACCTAGAAAGCTCCATGGTAGAGCTAGTTCTTGAGCTAGGTCTTCTGCAATGGGCAGCAACTGAAGAGTCACAATGAGGAGAAACCATGATAATTAAAGACAGTTTGGTCTATTCAAGGTACAGAGGTCTGAGTAGAACAGACATTATGGGCCGGGCCACTGTGGGAAATAAAATTGAAGAAGTAGAGTCACTTTGTTGAGACAAGAAGCAATTCCAAGGGGCAAGAAGATTTAATGGCCCCAAAGGTGCATGTTTATCAGCCCTTCTCCCAGTCCCCAACCATCCTGACATCATGAACCTTATTTTATTCCTGGCCTCAAGATCACTGTGCAGGGTTCTCTTACTGGTTCATGATGCGGGGAAGACGTCCTTAGGGGACAATCCCGCTTATTAATGATAATAAAAAGAACTCGAATCAACAGCTCTTTTTTTCCATGTTTTATAGTGACAGGTGAAAGACAGAAAAGAAGTTAGGAACCCACTGGGTTCATCAAGGGTGAGAATTTGGCTCAGTGACAATTTTAGAATAGTTTTGTACCCCAGGAAAAAAATATCTGTCCTTAATCAAATATCTACCTCACATTCTGTTCCTATCTACATTTATCCTTTCTATTTATCCCCGTGTGTGTGTGTGTGTGTGTACAGATAGACATGGTCTTGCCCTTACTCTTTAAAAAATCTTTTCCCAAGAAATCTTCACAATACAGATGCTTCTTTATCCTTGACCTTCTCAGAACCTTGCAGAGTGGGCTTTGGGTTGTCATCTATCCCTTGAAGTCAGTAGGAGCTTTTCCATGAGAAAAGGCCATAGGAAGAAACCCCAAGGGCATTGCCTGCTGTCTGTGAATGACAAATGCCGTCCCTGGTTGCTTTCGTCTTCCACCTAAGGCTATGGCCAGATCACATATAGAAAGATGCTTTTATGTTAAATGTTTCTTTGTTGGATTTTTTTTTTTAATATGGTGAAAACATCTACCCGATCTGAAGGAACAGCAGGAAGCATTACTTCCTCATCACACAATTCAAGAGTCACACGTGAATTATGCATGTGGTATTGTAAGAGAGTTCTTCAATTAACAATAGCAGATGCCACCTAAAGCATCCTTCACAAAATATTAGGAAAGATAACAATAAAGGATACACTTATGGGTTTCATTCATGACACACTCGCTTAATTTCATCCTTATCTCCGCACTGTGTCTATCAAGATTTTTTTTTTTAAGAATAAATATTTTAGATTACAAAAACTTTCAATCCAGAAAGGAGCTGCACAGCTATTGTTAATAACATTGGCAGCAAAGGTATTTCTCAGGAAGATCCAGTGCAGTAGGGTATTAACCTGGCTGTTAGGAGACCCACGTTCTGTACTGAATTCCATGACCTACAATTAGTAATGAAGGACACTAGTAGTGAAGCTTGTGTCATAAACCAGTTAAGAAAAACCCAAAAGTCTTGCAGCCCTTTTTGTCAAAATTCATACCTGTAGCTGAATAAGATAGGATCAAAGCTGTAACTAGGGCAGCAACCAGGGTTGTAACCAACAGCACTAAAATTTAAAGGGCATAAAAATTTTCAGTAGATTTGTATAGATTGTACAATAATTTAATTGAATATGAATTTACATATAGCTTAAAAATTGTAATTTTGTGAATTTATAAAAAAATGTAAAATTGTATAATTTATGACAATCAAAGATGTGTAGCCTTTGTGTTTTCGTAGTTCTTTTACTTTTCTAGTGGTTTAGAAACAAATAAACTTAATGAGCAAGAATGATTATTTAAAATGTGAAGCTTAAGTGCATTGTTCTGAGACTGAATAATTAAGGAGGTAGAAAGAAGGCATAATTCCTAAAACCCTCCTTTCCTGAGACACACTTCAGATTAGTATGACCTTAAAAGGTCAGCCTGCCCACTCTTTGTACCCCAGTGAGGATCAAATCTTCCCTAGAAGCAGCCTTGTGATATCCTGGTACCTACTCTGAGAAGGGACTTGAGTACGGCTGTCTCTTTCTCCTTAGCGTCAGTAATTTGAGATGTCCCCCTTTCAACCAGATTTGTCTTTATTACTTGTATTACGTTCACATTATTGCAAAGTTAACTTGAGGCTGTCCGAGTGCCACAATTTTTGGTCATAGCTCTAAATAGACCTTGGTTGTGGTGATACTTTTTTTTTTTCACTTTGGCTTTCTATTCTCAACTCTACAAACAAACTTGGGCCAGATACCTCCAACAGTTTTCTTGAATAAAAGTGAGTTATTGTTTCTTAGTAAGGTCAAAATTAGCCAGAATGCTCTTACAGTAGGATGTTCTATCTAATTGACTTAACTGGTTGGTAGATGGTTGATGAGACCTTTTGTTTTTGGGGGGAAAAGAAAAGCTTCCTAAAATGTATTCCTTTAATTGATTTTCCAGTCCTAGTAAGTACAGTCCACTGAATATAATTAAATCTTTCTTTGGTGATTCAAGACCACACAGCTCCTCAGGGTCATTATTCTGAGCCTGAGGTCTAATTATAAAGTCTCATAGATGTAGACCCCATAGGTGATTGAGCTAAATGGATACTGACCCCAGAATATGACCTGGATGCTGGGGTTTTTTTTAATACATATTAGCTTGTTTTCTTTGCATTTTCATTCTCCTAGTTTCCACTCCTAGAAATGAAGTTAAAAATTTGAGAGCTTCTATGTAGCTGACTTCCATTTAATTGAGGTTTATTAGAGTAACATGAGTTAGAAACCTGGCCATGGAAATAGGAGCCTGGGCAAATGTTTGGGGAAAGCCACAAAAGTTTGAAGGAAAAAGATTTCTGTTTAGAATTTTTTCTTAGGAGTAATAGTACTTGGTCTAAGACTGAGATAATTGGGAATAAGGTAAGCAATGGATTTTTCTTAAGATGAGATCTGATTTGTTTATCTCCCATGTGACTTTGGGAAAGTCACAAATCACTTAACTTTTCTGGGTCTGTTTGCTCATCTGTAAAATGAAAGGATTGAACAAGATGCCTTCTGAAGTCCCTCCTAGGTACCTAGGATTCTTTACAAACTTAGAGCAAGCTACTTTCACTTTGTATTTAATAAAATTGCCCTGGTCTACTAGGGGTTTCTCAACAGTAGGCAGTTAAGTCTTTTCCCACAACTAAAGGAAGATTTCCTGAACAAAAGCATGGCCATCCTCTAGATTATTTTCAAACATGTGTTGGCATTTGCTTAGTTATTTCCAGGTATGCTTTGGTTTTCCTGGCAGGAAGTTCTTCTGTGAGAGTTTCCCTCAAGCTCTATTTCAGATTTTTTTAGATTAGTCATTTATTTTTCAGTTTAACAACATGACAACTGATTCCAGATCCCTACGTATAGTTACCTAGCATCTACTTTCTCATTGACCTTTGTCTCAGAATTCGATGCTTCAATGCTGCAGACGTGTGGTAGAAGTGGAAGGCTAGCAGGTATTAGACAGAGCCCTGGGTCTGCAGAGGTTGTGTGTATAATCCTTCTCTCAAAAGGAAAACCTCGCCAAACCTTGATTGCTTCTAGGTACTTATGTTGTTTAGGAGTTGTAGTTGCCTTCGTCCTTCATAACCAAAGAAGAGCGTGCCATCAGAGAAATGATGACATGACTTGCACTTGACTTTGTTTTGAGTGAGGGAGGGCTGTGGGATCCAAAGGTGCCTTAGCAGCATAATACATTGGAAAGAAAGAACACTGCCTCATGAGTCAGGGGACCTTCTTTCACACCCTGAGAGCTCTGATGCTTACAACCCCAGGAACCTTAGTCAAGTCACTTAACTCAACATTTCTCTGGGCATCAATTTCCTCATCTCTGAAATGAGGGGGTTAACCAGATGTCCTCTGAGTTCCCTTCTAGCTCTACAGCTATGACCCTATGGAGTATACTTAGTCCCAAGGTTTCATCTTTTATAACAGTTTGATTTGAATTGGTTTTCAGATGAGAAACTGTTCAGAAGATCTTTGCATGGCATGTTAGGGAAGCTATCTGCAGTTGCTCCTTTTCCCTGAGTATCAAATTTTCTTCAAGGTTAAAGACATGGGAGGTGAACAACAGAAATCTGCATCTCACTAAAAAGGAGGGTTCAGTCAAATTTCAAATGAATTCGGACTATCAGAGTATTGTTATAACTAACATTGGGGAGCCCTGGGATCATCTTAATGACGTTTTGCTGAATGTGTAGTATTTAATCACACTTCTTTAAAAAACAAAGCAAAATCTGAATCCCCAGAGCTATGCAAGCACTCCATGTATGGTCTCAAGTGTCCTTCAAAACAATGAATAACTCAAATAATCTCAGAGTTTCGGCCACTTACTTTTGACCTTCTCACTACAGCTGTTCTTTCTGCCACTAATTCCTGCTTCTCTATCACAAATGCACAGAAATATTTCAGCTATTATTTTTTTATTTCTAAAACCATTTCTGTGTAATTTTACCAGCATTTGTAGAAGGGGTTTGCATGCCATTCCTAAAATTTTCCTGGTCATTAAGTAAATTATATCTCTAGCTTCTGTCTTGTCAGTGTTACCGGATCTTCCACAAACTTTCTGCCCAGTTTCTTAAGGAGACAATAATGTAGTGTATTGTCAGCTCATTAGACTTTTGTCCTATACCTTGGGTATGTCCAGCATTTTTTTTGTGGCTGAAGCAAATGTAAGGAATTTTCTCTTAGTATTTATACCAACATGTATAAACTCCATCATTCCTCCCTTTTCTCAGGAAAGGTATAAATGTATACACTTATTATGCTAGGATTTTTGCAGTTTTTCTGCTTTAAAATTCAGAGTTCTGCTTCATGCATTTTGCTGTATCCTGTTTTATATTTTTATTAAACATTGAATTATTTTCTGACCCTCAGTTCTTTCCCCTCTGGGAATTATTCTAATTAATTCCCTTTCCATTTCTACAAGACTGTAATTGTTTTATTTCTAATTAATATTTCCCTTTCTTATAATGTGGCTAAGGTGTGGCTGTTGTTTGTTTGTGCTGCATTTTAGGCACCAATATTTCTCTTGTTAATTCTCTATAATTTGATATGTTGCCTCCTGGCTACAAACAAAATTTGCCCAACTTGAATTCATCATGCTTATTTTTCTTCCTTCCTTGATTCCACATTAAGTTTAAAGTGTCATTCTCTCAAATCTGCAAGAAAATGTAGCTCAAATATAATTAAATTGTGGTTGCTGGCTCCAAGATGTTTCTCCTACCTTTTCACCTTCACTCACACCCTCTATGCTGAGCTGAAGAAAATTGAGAATTGATCTTTGTGGAGGTCTTACTTTTATGTATCACTACATGTTAAAGGCGCTGTCCTCTGCAGCTTTCACAATTTACTGTTCAATTTATTCTTCCTGTTTCTGGTGTCCTACTTAATCTCTGAATGGTTAAGCTCTTACATTACTTCTCATTTACCCTTTTTAGCTTTTTATTTCTCATCCATGACATTGCGGTGTAGTGGAAAGACCAGTAACTCTGGAGTCAAAGAAGGTGGGTTGCAATCCTAACTGCTGCTTGCTGCCTGTGTGCCTGTGTAAGCTTTCGGTAGGAACTTCACTACTCTATGCCTCAGTTTTCCCAGCTGTAAAATGAGTGGCTTGGAAGAGATGAGCTCCAAGGTTCCTTCTAGCTTAAAATTTAGACTATGATCTTATAAACTTGTACGATAGGGAGAAAACACCATTTTCATGATTATTCTATCTCCCACCATAGTAAAATATTCTCCGTGTCTTCTCTGTTATATTGTAGAGTAAGGTCAGCCAATCTTTGGGATTGTATCAGTTGTTTGAAGAATGATTAATTCCACTGATGACTCCTCCCCAGTAGAACTCCTCATTGCAACAATTATAAATGAAACAAATGAGCTCATCGGATCATATCTAACGCATGCCCCATTCCATATGCAATAAACTATGCCTCCATTCTGAAGTCTCTCAGTCTTCTTCAGATTTAAAGTTTTGTCATGCATTGCCCTTCTAAGATGTACTAATATTAGACTTATAGTTTCTGCATATCGCCCACTGTTTCTCATCTCTAGAACTGTTTGCCCCACCAGCACACCCTCTTTTAGTTCTGGTACCATTATCAAGTCAATTCTGCCATTGCTACCAAAAAGCATGTGTCTGCCTACTTTCCTTTGACTTCCCTTCCTGTAACTTTCTAAATTGTAGTATGGACCCTATTCTTTTTTTAGTTTCTCTTATTAAATATGTAGGTTCCCTAAGGATATGCATTTTTATTCATTCAACTTGGCCCAGAAGGATTCAAATTATTTAATTCAGCAAATATTTAGGAAGTACCTACTGTGTGCTGTATGCCATCTATATGTAGGGTGGAGCAGGGGGGGAGAAATTTAAAAAAAACCTAAATCAAAGGGACATATTTTGATTGCCTTGGGGGCATAATTCCAAATTATTCTCCAGAATGGTTGAATCAGTTCACAATTCCACCAACAGTGCATTAGTGTTCCAGTTTTCCGACATCCCCCTCAACATTTATTATTTGCCTTTTTTTATATATTAGCCAATTTGATAGGAGGAGAGGGAGGGAGGGTTAGAATTTGGAACTCAAAACTTTTTTTAAAAAAAATGTTAAAAATTGTTTTAATATATAATTAGGGGATAAAATATTATTTAAAAAAACACTAAATCCCTCATGGTCTCTATCATCATGGAGCTTGGGATCTAGTACTGTGTTGATTACAAGTCTATCTCCCCTTGAAGTTATAGTTCAAGGTTTTTCTCTGAAACAGGGAAGTTATCAGGAAGGTCAAAGAGATATGAACTATGATTTTCTCCCACAAAACTGAACCATTTCTGTCATCCTGAGTAAGGTAATAAGAACAGCTGTGGACATCCCCTTGCTTTGGATTTCATGAGCCTGTTCGCAGGAAAATCCCACTTGGGACATTCTGGACCTTAATTTGTTTGAATTTGGTTGTCCTTAGGTTAGTTATGGACGGTGATAGATGGACCGTCGAAGTGAAACACGGTCTTTATGCAGCATCCTCTCCAGTTCTCTTTGTCTGTAGTATGTATTGGTAGAAAGGTCTCCTGTGTAGTCTTTTTCACTGTCGCATTTTCTGGTCTTTTCTTCTTCCACAAATCTTCATTGGTTTCTGTCAAACTCTTATGTAATTTATATTCCTTTGCTTAATATAGTTTTCTCCCTATCTACCTATCTGCTTATTTTAGAGTTTCCTTTCTCATTGCTGACTGCAGCATAGATTTCCTTTCCTCTCATGCCACTTCTGTCTAATAATTTAACCTCTTGTACAACTATCTATCCCTTCAGCCATACATTAACTTCAATGTTGACTGCTCGGTCGCTGAACAGCTTACCAGAATAGAATGCTGTGTTTCTCTCTGAGTGTTTTTTTTTCTCCTCTGTTTCTCAACCTTGCATCATGGGGGCTGTTTTCTGCTCTGGTCCAAGACTACCTACATGTGCTTCAGAGGTCTTGTGATTCTGCTTTGCAGGTGGCCCAAATTCCTTAACTTCTGGTTACCTCACAGTGACTGAAAAAGACATGGAGGTGCCTTTAGTATGGTCTTGGTTTGCAATGGTGATAGAGTTTTGAGTGCCTTCTTCTTTAATTTGGGTGATATTCCCTATATCACCAGTGACCTTTCTGCAGTGGTCATGAGAAGACTTTCTGTGTTCTAGGAGTCATAAACAAACTAGTATGATATATCTTAGGCAGTAGAGATTTTGTTTTTTAAACAATCCATGACCTACCTCCCACTCCCATATGCCTCCTTATTATTTTTGTGAATCAAGTGCTAAAATCTTACATAATTCACAATCTCCAAGGGAGAAAATATTCCTTGGACTTGGAGAAGGAAAGTAAAGACCCACAAAGAATCAGAGTTGTTTGTTGGGCAAAGTTATATGTATGAATCATAAACTATGTGATTTGTGGATTTCTACATACTAATCTACCAATCTGAGCCTAATGAGGAGGAAATACACACCACTATTTCTGGGCAGGGTGACATTCTTCACTCTCTCCTAATGTCCAGCCAGTAATTTTTTAACTTTTTCCTATATCAGAAGATTTCATATAGTATGTGAATGCCGGAGTTAAAATAGAGAGCTTGTTTTACAAGACAGCTGAAATAATATGTAATAGGCCTTGAGGAGAAGGGGGAAAATGTGTTTAAAGTAAAAAAGTAGAATAGATTTCACTCCCCTGAAAGAGTCTGGTTAAGTGATTAGTAACTCTTCCATCAGGGTTACAAGACACAAACCTTGATGGCTGAGTCAAAAAGAAATGATTAATCTGCCTGACTTAGCCTCTGAATCTTAACCAAGTTTTTCTTTATGGTTTTACATAAATTAGGCACTGAGATTGAAAGTGTCAGTTGCCTAGTTCCTGAGAAGCCAACAGGCTGATTTCTCAGGGCAAGGAATAACACACAGTTGACCTCCAGAGTAACAGAAAGGAGAAGATACTACAGGTGATTGTAAGGAGAGTGGATGATCTGAAGGTGCTTTCCGAGTGCTGTTATCCCTTGGTTTTTTGGTTATTGATTTAAAAATAAGTTAGGGTAACCAGAATCTGAACTACACTTTGGTGATGAGAAAGGACATGCTCAATTTTCTTTGTGATACCATTTTCGTGCTCCAATGACCAGAGAACAGCCTGGGACTCCTCTAGCAGGATAGTGTCTTTTGGAGATAGTGACATGTCAGTGTTTAACTGGCTCCTCTGGTCTGTGTTAACACAAAGAGAAGAAAGGTAGTGTGTTTTGTGTTTTGTACTTTGCTGTGTGTGTGCATGTATGTGTGTGTGTGTGTTAAGCAAAAACAAGTCTTGAGGGCTTAAGTAGAAAGCATCTCGAACAATCCCAGAAATGGTAAACAACCCTACCATAGAAGGAATGAATGAGGAGTGAACAATTGTTGTATTGTGATCCTAACTGGGTTCATCAGGCAAGGATAGGGGAACAAAGAAAAGGAGATAAAAGAACCCGGTAAAATGAATTCACTTGTGTCATCGCTTTCTTCCTTTGTCTCCAAGTATACACCTGGTAATGAACCCACGGAGGCTGAGATATTGTTCAAGTTTTCCTTTGTTTTATTTTTGTGTGGCAGGTTTGTTTACAATTTCCAAAGGGGTTTTTCTCAGCCCTGAGAAATGGAGGAGGAGGGGTGGAGGAGGGGGGAGAAAGGATTTTTAATATTTGGAAGACAGAAGGTATCCCCACGTTGAGGAGGCCCCTAAGCTTCTGTTTTTCCCTTCTAATAGGTTGCCAGAATGGATAGCCTTAGTTTCATCAAGTATGGGTGTTACAGAATTCCTCCATGTCCTGCCTCAGGGAATCATGCTTTGGAAAATTAAGTGTCCATCAAATCAGGAGGAGGCTTGTACAGTTTCTACTCCCTTTTTCCTTTTTTTTTTCCTTTTTTTTTTGGTGAAAGCCTTAAGAAAAGAGCCTTTTGTCTTCTCTTTCAGGGAAAGTTACACTGAAATTCATCTACACCATATTTATCTGTGTCGTTCATTGACAGCTTTAGGTTTATATAGGACGATGTTGATGAATTCTTAACCTCAGCATTCAAAAAATAGTATGCTGGAAAAGGTTTGAAACTCCTTTGAAAATGTTTTTCTTCAAGATGTGCTGAGATCCATGCACATCACCCCAGCCCAACCCCCCCTTTCCCTATCATCTCCCTCCATAACGCTACCTTCTTGGTGCTAAAGCACCTTCAGATTTCAGATTTGTGCCTGTCATGGCTGTTTTACTCAGAGAAACGAACTTTTCAAATACCTTTCAAGGGAACTTGTTTGGAATTTCATTTTAATGGGATTTATGAATAAATCTCCATTTTAATGCTGAGTAAGCTTTAAACACCTACTCCGGGAGACGACAATTGGATTTTTATATTTTAAAATTTAAATCACTTGGCTGCAAGAGTATAGAGAATTTTTTAAAAATCTATATTGGTGAATGTCATACGCTTAAGCATTCCTGCTAAGAGCTGACTTTTTATTTGGGTGGCTCTGCTGATTCTCTATAGCAAAGGGGAAGATATTGCATCATCTGCTTTCCTTATGCTTGGAGATCTCTGTGTACATTATGAGGGTTTATTTTTCTCACCTACAGGAGCCAGTAGTGTTCATTAGCCTGTTGCCTTTCTGCAGCTTCCTTTAAAAAACAGTGTACTTTCTTCCTTCACTTTGAAACCTTTAACCTCAGAATTTTATTTTTAAAAAAAGATGAGCCCTCAAAGTCAGATGAAGAAGCAGCAATTTCCTCCATAACTTCTTTCCCCACCACATCTCTGTTTTTGAATATAAACTAGATGAAAGACTCTTGAGCTAATAAAAGTTTTCTCCTTAAAAAAAAAAGAAAAGAAAAGAAAGAAAACCCTCTCAAACAGATGCCAAAGAGTTTTGAGCTTCAGACCTCTAAATCCTCTCTCCACCTGGTCTAATTTTCCCCTCTGTCTCTCCACAGACTCTTCCTATTCAGAACCTCCAGATGTTCAGCAGCAGTTGAACCACTATCAGTCAGCTGCCCTGGCAAGAAACAATAACAGTGTTAGCCCCGTACCTCTTTCTGGGGCCAGTGCCGGAGCTGAACAGAAAACCGAAGCCATTCTGAACTGTGAATTTTGTGAATTCTCCTCTGGTTACATTCAGAGCATTAGGCGTCATTACCGTGACAAGCATGGAGGGAAGAAACTCTTCAAGTGCAAAGATTGCTCCTTTTATACAGGCTTTAAGTAAGTGATGGAAAGCACAGATTTCTAAAACAAAGCTTCTGCCTTTCTCTTCGGAGGCTTTTTGCTTTGAGTCCAAAAGGCATATTCCTCCTGTACCTGAAACTTAGTAGAGGGAAAACCTTGGCAACGGAAGATGGTAATTATATTTCGTCTTAAGGAGCTGAAGCTAATTTTGAGAAGAATAACTCAAGTGAATTCATGGATTGGAGGGGAAAGAAAAGGATTCTATTACAGTCATTGAATTTGAAACTTTGGATGCTTTACCTGAGGGACAATGGATGTGGGTTTAATAGGAAGAAGTAGGTTGTTGGGTTTTTTTTGGTTTTTTTTTTTTTTGCAAAAGGGGAAGTTCCCGGTCTCCACAAGCAACATATAGAGTGAACCATTCATCTACAAACCTTACTTAGTAGATGAAACATACAAGTCCTTTGGATAGAGAGACCAGTACTGCTGAGAGAACCATCACCCCTAAATGGCTACCCTTGCCACCATTTTACATAACTCTTATTCTCCCCAAATAAAGGGGAGTAGAAGGGACATAATGAAATCACGTAAATACAGACCCCACCTCAGGCAGGACCGTGTTTGAGCTCTCTAGGATAGCTATGTGTTCTTGACCATGAGTCAGTCTCTTGGACTCTAAAGGCAGAAGCTACAGCTTTTGATGTAATGTGTTCTAGAGTCTCTCCAATCTAGTCATCAGGAAAATCTTTTATATCAAGCCTACATCCCTTCTACTGTGATGGAGATCTACTTCCCCTTTGTCCTTGTGACCACCATGTCCCAGAATCCTTTAAATCCAAATTCCATATTGAGAGGTGAGGGGATAGAAGATTCATGTGCATATATACATGGAAGCTAGGGAGGAACCAATCACTTTCCCAGTGACTCTTTAATTTCCATCAGGTAATAGGAAGAAAGCTGAGTCTCAGAATGTGGGTTTAGTCTAGTTATCTCGCCAGCAGAAACAGTGTGGCCCCAGACTGAAAGGATTAGAAAGAGTAGAGATCCAGAAGAGAAGGCAAGCATTACTTCACATGGTAAGAGGTTTGAGCAATGGAAATCAGCCTTTTCCCATTGAACTCTGGATGTCACCTTGCTTCATGAGACTTCAGTGATTCTTAATTTTTAATTTGGTTTATTTTGATTGGGGGTAAAATGTAGGGAGAACCTTCGCTAAAAATCTTCCTCTGAGGTTCTGTGATGGTACATCAGTGACCCAAAGTTCTCAAAGGTGGTGCCAGTGAAACTCAAACTATGGCAGACTCTTCCAAGACAGAAAGACTCTAAGATCTTCCCAACCACAGATTATGTCTATCATTCAAGAACCAGTCTGCCTAACTCTAGCCACATTTGAAGAGGTCAGAGGGATGATTTGGTGGGGAGGGGGAGACTCTCATGCAGTTGACTATTAAGGGTAGAAAAAAGTGATGATATAAAATCGTGGGTCCTTAAGAGCTTGGGTTTTGGGGGGAGGGCAGGGGGTTGAGTAGGGAGGATGGTACAGATTTAATGAATGCTTATCAAGCAAATGTCAGTTCGCTAATTTCTCTTACTTGGGGTAGACTCTGTGAATGGGCACGCTTTCTAGATGTTCCCTTCCCATTCTCTCTTTCCTATGCAGAATCATGTGAGCAGGGAACCATTCCAACCTTAGAAATAGTCTTTTTTTTGCATGGAGTAAAGATGGAAATATTTTTCTGATACAGGTTTCCAGAAGGTTTTAGGCAACCTCTGAGTTCCAGGGCATTTCAGGTAGCCCATTTCCTTCCAGACAGTGAAGGTGTAGAAACCATTGAGTGGTAAACTTAAAAAAAGAAAAGAATAAATTTATTGAATGCATGCTATCCTCAAGTACAGTCATAAAACTAGTGTGTACTTTTAGATGAAATTCCATTGATAGAAATAAAGGTTTCACCTCTATTATACAGGATCATTCTCTGACTTCTCTAATATCTTTCCTTTGGGGAGAGAGAAAGAGAGAGAGACAGACAGACAGACAGAGACAGAGAGAGGGACAGATAGTTCCAGGGACCTGGTGGGTGACAGTTCCAGGTTAGCAGAATCTGAACAGGGAAGACAGCACAGAGTCACAGTTCTCCTCTCTTCCCTACCCTCCACCCCTACCTCTCTCATAGATCTGCTTTTACTATGCACGTGGAAGCTGGGCATTCCGCAGTTCCTGAGGAGGGTCCCAAAGACCTACGCTGTCCCCTCTGCCTCTACCACACCAAATATAAACGCAACATGATTGACCACATCGTGCTGCATCGAGGTAAAACAGTGACTCTGTTTTCAGAGTTGGGGGGGTGGGTTGGGGTGGCAGGGTGAAGAAGGGGAGAGGGGAAGGGTGGAGAAGGAGGGGAAGGATGGTATCCGAGACCCTTCAACCAGTCTTCTTGCTGTTCATTCATTTTTCAGTCTTTTCCAACTCTCCATGACCCTGTTTGGGGTTTTCTTGGCAAAGATATTGAAGTAGTTTGCCATTTCCTTCTCCAGCTCATTTTACCGATGAGGAAACTGAGACAAACTGGGTTAAGTAACTTGCCCTAGGTGACCCTAGCAGGGTCACACTGCTGGGAAGTGTCTGAGGGTGGATTTGAACTCGGGTCTTCCTTATTCCAAGCCTGCCACTCTGTCCTCCCATCTACCTAGCAGCCCTGTAGACAGTCTAGTAGTTCCTTCCAAAAGACTACATATTTCACTTAGCTCAGCTCCCAGTCACAGTCTGAAGGAAGGAAATTACTATGATTTCCAGACCTGCATGAAGAAGATTCCTTGGGCAGTGATGCCCTCCTGGCACTGGTGATTATCCCAAGCCTACTTCAGTATTCTCCTCCAGGCCTTTCATTTTTGACCGGCTACAATTGTTATTGATAATTGAGTTTCCTCTTCATTGAAAGGAGATTAAGATCTTTTTTTTTTTGAGCTAACAACTTATTCCTATTCCATCAATGTATATGTATTTTTCTTCTAATGCCTAAGAAAAGCTTTGTTGTATATGCCATGTCAGCAGCAAAGTAAAGGATTTTCTCACTTGTTATGCACTGAGATGTCATTTAGCAGACTCAGAATCATCCTTTGGGCAGTTGACCAGATGTTGTTTCCTCAGAGCCACCGCACTCCTTAGAGAGGGAACCCCCCATTTCCTCCAGGTATTATCGAGGCCATTGTACCTCATATCTCTTAGAGGCCAAGAATTCTGTGATCTTTAGACCCTGGTCACAAGGCACCTGGAAGTTGCTTGCCCCAAGACAGAAAAAAAAACAACTTTGCTCTAGATTGTGGTGTAATGGGACCAAGATTTTCAAAGAATTTTTAACTAAGAAATGAACATACAGGTTTACTGAAAATGAATTATACGTCATGAAAGAGGAATCCTTAACAAACCCTAAAAATATAAAATACACAGTTATTCCTCTATCTAGTCAATATCTTTGTCTATCTGGTCAATGTCACAATCCTTAACATCTGTCTTTGGCACAATATTCACTGACTCAACACAAGGTCATACAGACTGTTTAGCTAATATGAGAATATGAACAGAATATGCTGTGTGCCAAGCTGAGGCAACAAATATTTTTTTAAAAATCCAAGACAGTCTCTGCCTTCAAAAACTTACATTTTAATAGAGAGAGAGAGACAATACACCTGGGTGGCCAGGGAGGGGCACGTTGATCCTAAAATTCCAGGGATGATGAGTGGAGCCATAGAGGATTAGACATCTTCCAAGACAAAGACAGAGGAGATATCATCTTGGTTCTAGAAGTTGGGGCTGGAGAGGAGAGGGGAGTGAAGGAAAAGGTGTGAACATGAGGAAAGTGAGGCCTCTGAAGCCTGTACTTCTAATAATTTCAGGGAAAGGAAAGTGGGTGGAGGGGGATCCTAGCTAGAAAAGTGGAGTGCAAGGTAGAGGTGGACTCAGAGGTTTCCAACCAGAAGGCAGGAAAGAAGGAGCAAGGTCAGGAGCAGCCCCTCCAGAAGGTCTTGAGTGAAGCCAGTATAAAAGCTTACTTTAATCAAATCAAGTCAGAAGTTTCTAGGCTATTGCATGCACTCGGGCCTCTGCTGTTGAGGAGGAGGTGATGCCAATTTACATTAGCAGCTTTCCCAGGGAAGAAGTTAATTAGGGATGAGATATTAGCCCTTCCATTCAGTCTACGCTACCCCCAGTTTAGTTCATATAGTGTTTTAGAGCCCAGAGTGTTGAAACCAGAGGGACAGAACCCACTCAGCAATGGAAAATTATCCCCTCCATTCCATGTCCCATTTAGGGAATGTTTCTTTGTTTATAGGAGTTAACTGGAAGAAAAGAGGGTCTGTTTGAGTTTCTTTTTTCTTACCATTGCCTCCATATCCAAATAGTTACAAAAAGTTCTTTTTGCCAACTCTGGCATCTCCCAGAGGAATGAAGCTAGGGATACCTCCTAATGCCATAGACATTTTTAGTAACTTGTCCCCTCTTGCCTTATTTGGATCATCCCTCCGAATCATGAATGGTGATGTACTTCTCACATGCACAGATTTTCCCTGCTTTCCTATCCAGCTCTAACTCGAGGCTAGATTTGTGCTAGCCATGACATACATCAGCTTTTGCAGGCTTGGAAGAGGCAGCTGTCTGAAGCCTTTCAGCCAGTTCTTGGCCTGAACTCTCCTGTTTGATGCTCATCCTTAGTCACCTAGCTGCCAGGACTCAGGCCCATGTGCTGAGGTGGCTCTGTGCCTTCTCACAGCTTGGTCAAAGTCCATTGACAGCAGATTGCTGCTGAGCAAACAGAAGTAGCAAAGTCCTCATTTTCTATGAGGAGAACTGTTCTCCCATGCCCATTTTTGCTGCACTGGTAGAACCTGGTATCTTCTCCCGAATAAGCTTGAAACTTTGGTTACACTGAACAGAGAGGGCTTCCAGCAGTGAGTAGGGGCACATGGATGGATTCAACAGAGATTAATTCACAGACCAGCTTGGGAGTTTGTGGATACAGTTTTGTATTAATGGAGATAGCTGGACATGTTCAAAACACCTTCACTGGGATTAGAAAACACATGGAAACAAATTTACCATACAAATCTTTTAAATAAATTCTTAAGAAAGAAACAGTGTCATCCTATGAGGAGCCCAAGAGGGCCGTTACAACAAATCTGGGACTCTGAAATTCTCTGTAGGGCTAGGAATCTGAAACCAAAATCGCTGTGTTGCTGATTTCAGTATATTTCATCCTAGCTAAGATCAGAAGTCATGATCATTACCATCTGTGTTTAGGGAATGTAAAATGCTTTGGTGTTCTCAAACTAACTTTGGTGTGTACACCCCACCTAAAAATGGCATCTCTGTGGGAAGCTTAATTTTGGCTCAACCAAGAGACAACAGTGCGATTTTTTAGTACCCTCTTAGCCATTGACATTAGGGCTGAAGCTGTTAACAAAGCAACAAGATAGGATTCTTTCTGCACCTGTGCTCTCCTTGTTCTCTAGATGGATAAACATCTTTGGTCTCTAGGGCTTCCAGGGAGGAATTTTTCTAAGTGCTGGGTTAATTAAAATGTTTGAAATTCAAGGGAAGGAAAAACAGCTTGTGCAGTGGCCCTGAGGTATCTAGTGATCCCTACCACTTGGTAAGACATTCTCTCAGTGGTTCTTTCTAAGAAATTTTTGTGTTTGTTTCAGTAGGTAGCAGAAGAAAGAAAACCAACCTGCCACATTTCAGGATTGAGTGAGAAATGCCATTGACCAAAGTGGTGATGGCTAAAAGGAAAAGCATGAATATGCTCATTTATTTCATGACTGTTTAGTGCCTGTTGCAGTTTAGCTCCATGCTGCATGCTTTGGAAGAAGGAAATGAATGAACTACTGGCCTCAAAAAGCTTACAGTTTAGTAGGGGATGCGATGAAACATCTACACAATAACCCAGGGGAGTATGCAGTACATGCTCTAAGTGAGTTACAGATGTTCAAGGAGTCAGAGAAGTGGAGAGATTTGCTTTTAGCTTGGAGATGTTTTCATGAAAGAGGTGACATGTTTCCTGCATCTTGGAAGAAAAGGTAGGATTGTGATGGATAGAGATTATTTGAAGTGAGGTCTGTTAGTTGGGAACAAAAACAAGAAACTGGGAAAGTTCAGAAAATTTGGGTAATAATGTATAAAAAATAGTTTGACTGGAGCATAGGGTATGTGGAAGAGAACAGTGGAAGATGAGGTTGGAAAAGTAGACTGAGACCAAATCATGGAAGTCCTTGAATTAGTCTTTGAAAGATTTTGAACAGAGGTGTAACATGAACAGAAATACATTTTAAGAAGGTTGATCTATCAGTGGTATGCAGGACTCACTACAGGGTAAAGAGAATGAAATCAGGAACCCCAGTTATGACATGATAAAAATGGTCTTAACCAGAAGTGATAAAGGTCTAAACTACAATGGTAGCAGAAAGGAATGGAAAGGATGAGATAATTTCAGGAGATCTTACAGAGCTTTGACAGCTGTTTGTCAAGCTGGTTGACTGAGAAGGGGGAAAAGAATGGAGGGGTCAAAGATGATTCCTCCATCTGGGCTTTACATCTCCTTGCTCTTTTCAGATTTTAACCATTGTTAGAGTAGTAGATCCAAAGAAAGATCCTCATCCTTGCTTCAAGAAGGAGGAAGTAAATATTCATTTATCAGGTACCTACCATATTCCAGGCACTGTGCTAAGTGCTTTACAAATACCTCATTTGATCGTTATGGCATGCAATTAATAAGTGAAGTAAAAAGCTATGGGTCCTTCCTGGACCTTCTAACCTGATTCATGCCACATATTCAACACATTCATTGGAGAAAGTGACCCAGATCTGGGTGTTTTGATCAAAGCAGTAGGATGGAAGCTTATTCACATTTCAAGGATGAAATCTGTGGTGGGACATAGGATTCAAAATGTATTGGTGAATTTCCATTGGGTTTACTCCATATTTAAAATACCATTTGACACAAGTTTACTGGATCTTCCTCTTGATGTACGAGCTTGGAAATTTGTGTATAGAGTGAATTTTACAAATCCTATCATATTTTCATTTAAATTACAATTGTAGAAATTCCAAATTCTCATTTCTTATTTATCTGCAGTTGACATTGGTCACCAACCTTTAAATTTCTCTCTTCCTTTTGCTTGTCCTCCCCTTTTTTTTCACTTACGTAGCCACTATGTAAGGGCACTTGGTACTCATCATCTCCTTCTGGTCCAGCCTCCTTCCCTTCTCCATTCCATCCACTGTAGAGCTGCTTACTAAGGCACAAATTTAATTCTGTCACTGCCCTGCTCTAGAATCTACAGTGGTTACTGGTTGCCTCCTCCATATCCTCCTACAATTTGATTCCAGGCTACCTTTCCTTCATTCTGCTCTATCTACTCTTTGTTCCAGAGAGAGGACTTCCTCAACTCCCTCATCTTTCTTCTGGCTCTGGTCCTTCCTTATAAGTTACCTCTCCTGCCTGGAAAACGTTCAGTTCCTCCTCATTTCTATTTCAAACTTAATCTATTAAGTCGGTGCTTTCTCTACCATTGGATTAACTCATATTCACAAATCTCTATGCAAATTATATCCTTCTTCTTCCATCCCACCCCATCCCCCAAGTAAAATATAAGCCCCTTGAGGGCAGAGTGTTTCATATTTGTCTTTATATCCATATCAAACATAGTGTCTTGCACTTAGTATACACTCAATAAATGTTTAATTGAATTGAAAGTACCCATTGGTTATATTATGATATGACAGAAACAAATATCTAACTTAATTAGAAGAATTCATTATTTAAAGGTCTCCAGCAGAGGAGGATCCATTTGCAGAGATAGATATAATAATCTTACATTTAGGTTGTGAATTAGTGTTTGCAAAGCACTTAATGGACAACAAACCTGTAAGGTGGACCAGATCAACATTCCTATTCCTTTCTTACAGATAAAGAAATCAAGGCCTGGCAAGAAACTACTCTTTGTCCCAGGTCAGAGAGTTAATAAATATCAAAGGCATGAGTTGCACTCCCATCTATTAATTTTAAGCCCATTTCAATTTCTCCTCTCCAGTACTGTGGTCACGCTTCAAGGAGCCATGATTTCATTGACTTAGGTCTTCCCTTTACTGATGTAAGATTATAATCCCTCATCTTAGTAAATAATCTTTATGAGTTAATGTAGCAAAACAAACAAAACCTATCTCCACTATCACCACTTAGTAACCAGCCTTTCCTATATTTGTTCCTTAATCAACAAAGTACATCTTGTAACTCAACCTTTCCTTGTGCTTTTATGGAAATTTGAGCTGGGTGGTGCCTTAGCCAACAGTCTAGTTTGCTTCCCTCATTTTATAGATAAGGAGACAGTGGCCCAAGGAAGTTAAATGTCTTACCCACAGTTGTACGGGTATCGATGAACAGGTGGGATCTGAGTACATGTTCTTTGACTTCAAATGCAGAGCTCTTTGTCCTACACTAGAGTCTTTCCAGGTGGGTAAAATCCACCAGAGCTTGTACTCAGCTCTCATGATCTTGGAGAGCCCAGAGTCACTTTCGTATCATGGTGACAAACTGAAAGAAGATGTTAGATTAGGTTATAGTGGGGATCACCACCACTAATTTATCTCTTCAGTGTCAAATTTTCCTAAAGTAAGGCACAACTATACTGAGTATTTATTCCCGGCCTTTAATTTTGCTCAATTCAATTATATGTTCTCGTCCAATCTACCAAAATACTTTAGTCTGCTCACTTTGGACACATTGCTTCCAACTCATGCCAATACTGAGGGTGGTGAGTTGCCTAGTGGCAAGCATCAGGAATTACCTATGTCTCAGAGCTGTTGTTGGGTTTTGGGTTTTGATGTGTTGTCATTGTGGGGGTTTTCCCCTTCTTTAATGGCTTGCATTACTTCATCCTTCCCAATTTGTTTGGCTGGACTCAGGGAATGGGTGGACCCTTGGTTTGGCAAAAAGAAAGATTTATGCCTCTGCAATAGTAATTTGCATACAAAGTTTGCTGGAGTGAATGAATTCCAAATCTGGTCCTGCATCATTTAGACTTGGCACATCCTGGAGAGGAAGCCCTTGTATGTTGTGGTCTTTCTTTCAGGAAGAATTTTTACTGGGTAATTCTGGACTCCACAGTGATGTGACTTTGTACTGGTTCAAGTAGCAGTGAGCCCCTCTGTAGTTGTAACGCTGCAGATGTTTTGATACAGTGCTGTAATAGGCTTTTCATCACACTCCTCAACTCCATTACATCTTTGCACAAATGCTTTAGTGTGTGGCTCCAACTGGCTTTCCTCAGAGGGCCTTTTTTTTCTCTTTGGTTTTATGTCCCATGACAGTCCCCAGAACCTTTTGAGTAGGAGGAGATGAGAGTCGTAAGTCATCATGTAGTTGAACCAGTGAAATAATAATATTATTGCAACCAGCCCTGTCCAGTAAACCAGGTTAGGATGACTATTATCCAGACCTTGTTTCCTTGCTCAAGTTAATTTTGAAGGGTGTAAAGGCAAAAGAGACCCAAAAGAGCGACTGTGCTTTCTGAAACTTGAACCGTGGAGCCAGGTCACCTTTCAATCCACAAGTATAAATATCCATCTCCCCTCCCCTCGTTTTTTATGCTGTTTACTCACCTCCAATATGAATAAGCGTATTCACTAAGAGTACTGTCAGTAATTTCCCTGGCTTGTCACATTAGTAGGGTGTTTCATCTTGGGTTATTTCCCCTACATTTTTAAAAGGAAGAAAAGTTCAGCTTGTATAAAGGTTGTATTTCCATAATGTCCCCAAAAAGTGACCACATGGCAAACACATTAGAGTTGAAATGGGAAGCCTTCATTTTCAGAATAAATAAGGGGCGGGAGGGAATTACTTTGTGTGTCAAAACAAGACACTTTGGGGACAACTTAAATGTCAATTATTATTACATAAATCTGTAGTCTTTGTGGTTCTAAAAGATTGAAGGTAAACACCTTGTAAATACTTCTGTTAAAATTGTTCATTCATCATCCACTTATTTCCATCATGGTGTAGGGAAAAAAAGACACCAACTTCAATTAAGAGGCCATGGTTCTAATTCTGTCATAATCACTATGTAATTCATGAGAGACAGTATGGAGAAATAATAACGATAGCATTTATATAGCTCTTTTAAGGTTTGTAAGGTAATTTACATTTACTGTCTCATAGGATCCTCATAATTATCCCGGAGGTAGATGCTACTACCATCTCCCCTTTCTAGAGGCTGAGAAGTTAATACAGCTCTTAAATATCTGAGGCAGTTTAGAATTCACCTTTCCCTGATTCCAAGGCCAGCACTGTAACCACTCACTACTGGTGCTGGAATGCCTCGGAGATGTTTGACAAGTCATAGATCCCTTTCCTGGGCCTCAGTTTACTCGGTTATAAAATAAGAAAGTGGGGTCAGATGATCGCTGAGATCTCTTCCAGCTCAAAGTCAGAGGATCATTTAACTTCTGTGTCTTAACTTTCATCATCTGTAATGGGGATGAATATAAACCCTACCTAGTGTAGAGGGATGTGTAGTTCCAATGAAATAAGAAAGAACTTTGAAACGTAGAAAGTGCTGTACAAATGTAGGACAATATTATCGCCGGTCTGGTTGCTGTTTTATCGTGTGTGATAACAGAAATGCATGGCGACACTAGAAATTACATAGACAGCTGTCCAAAATGACCCGTTATGGAAGGTTGAGAGAATTAGGATTATTTATTGTGAAAAAAAGAGAATATTAAGGGTCAGACAGAGTGACTTGACCATTATCTTGAAGATACATGAGATAAGAAAATGCATTATGGAAAATGAGCTGTTGTCTTTCTCTACCGAGACAGAAGTAGAGATAATGAACTAAAATGGAAATAATAGAAAATAAGAAATTTTTTAAAATTTAATGATCACAAAGGTAATAAGACTCTCAGGTGTGTCCCAAGAGTGAGTTGTTTAATATCCTTCCAAGGACTGCCTTAAGAATAGAGAGTCTACCCTTAGGGTCTGATTCCCTTTCTGTTGTGCCCGCCTCTCCTTCCCTTTCCATGAGAGAAAGACCGGAGTAATAGTTGGCGTCTGATTGTTTCATGAATGGAGGTTAATACCGAGGGGCTGTAGGTTCATGAAGGAACCCTCGATTAGGAGTTGAGAGCCTGGCTATGATCCGTGATTCCTGCAACTTGGAGCAAATCATTTCCCCTCTTTGGCCCTCAGTTTGCTCATCTGTAAAAGAGGAAAGGGGGTTGGATTAGACCTTCCTTTGTAGATCTACGTCCTTTGATCATGGGGTTAACACTGAATTCTCAAAGCTCTACATTACAATTTGAACCAGAGTTTGAAAATAGACTGTTAACTTCCTCCCTGCTTGGAGTGACTTTTGGTGACTCTCAGAGTCTCCCTTTCATAGGCTATATAAATCAATGGCATTCTAAATTAGATCAGCAATTCTCAAACTTTTTGGGCTCAGGACCCTCTTTTATACTCTTAAAAATTATTGAGGATCTTTCCTCAAGAGCTGTTTTTTTGTGAGTTTTTTTTATATTTATCATATTCAAAATTAAAATATTATTATTAAAATAGTTTTGACCTCTTGGACTCCACAGGAGTCCCCAGACCACACTGAGACCTCCTAGATTGTTGATCTCTAAGATTCCTTCTAGCACCAGATTCCATGATCATTTTTAAAATCCTATGGCCTAGTTTAAACCAAAGCTTCTAGTATAGTTTTTTGTTTGTTAGCAAGAAATCTTAAAACTGGACTGTGGAAAGGCTCTCCAATATATATTTTTTCCATGAAAATGCTTTTGACAGCTAGCTCATTTTATAGAATTGAGATAATTTTACAGATGACTGGTCATCATTGGTTGATGTGATAATGATAATAATAGCTACCATTTATGTAGCGCTGACTGTGTGCCAGGCATTGTGCTGATAAGTGCTTTATAATTGCTACCTCATTTGAGCCTCACAGCAACCCTGGAAGGTAGATGCTATTTGTACTCCCATTTTACAGATGAGAAAACTAAGGCAAACAAAGTGTTAAGTGACTTGACCAGGTCTCACAGCTAGCAAGGATCTGAGGCTCGATTGGAACTCATTTTCCTGACTCCAGACCTGATACTCCACCTACTTTGCCATCTAGCTGCCACTGTATTTATTATATGATATAGATGTGTGCCTGTAAGTGAGTGTATATGGGTGCCCATGTAGATATATACCCATGATATACATACATCTATTTGTCTGTCTGTCCAGCTGTCTAAATGAGAGGCAATATGTGTGTATGTGGGTGTTTATATACGCATACATATATATGTATACATTTGTATGTATATGTTTATATACACATACTATATATATATATATACACACATACCTGTATACCCATATGTATGCATATATATATATATATAATATACACAAAGCATACATATATACACAGATCCCTATGAATTTCTCAATTTTTTTTGTTTTTTATATGAAGTATGGGTAAATGCTATGGATTATTTATACATATAAATAGTGTATATAGCTATATGTACATATAGTCATACACACACAAATGCAAATTGTACAGATATGCTCATGCTATGGTAAAATGCACACGCGTATGTATGCTCTATAGGCATGTGCTATTTTAGATACATAGCTATCTCATGATGTACAGAAAATAAATTCCACCTGAAAACTACTGGGAATGCCATCAAGACTTTGCCTGCCATCATTTCTCTGCCCTGCATCCCCCTGGCCCATTAACCAAGCACTCCATCACTCCCAAGACGGAGCCATGCAGTAAGAACTTAGATGTGGTCTGTTGGGTGGGGAAACCCCTCAGGGAACTCTAAAACCTTCCAATGATCAAGAAAAGATGGGTAGCACCGTGTCAGCACAGGAAATAGCAATGCTCTGAAAGTGTCGCCACTCCATGATTCGCAGAATAAAAGGTATCCAACACTTCCTGTGACTTAATAATACATTACCGTTCCTAAATCATGTAAATATATGTTTTCTGAGTCCATTTGTAAACTTTCATCTACTTCTAAAATCCAGACACAGCAGGAAAACTTGTGCTATATTTGAGCCTTACATAAATAGCACAGATTTTAATTTTATCCCAGTTATGGATATCTGGCTTGTGTGCTAACACTTTAGGCAGACTGGTGTGAAATTTAATTTGAACAGTTAAACACAAGGGTTAGGGAGTGAAAAATCAACAAGGCACATTCATCTCTAGATTTATAGCATTTGGTATGTTAACAGGGAAATCCACCCAAATGCCCCCACTTTTTTTTTCAAACTTTTGACACTCAGATTACAGATTGTCAGAAGGCAATCAAATGAAGATTCTCCCACACATATTTCCACACACACATTCTAAGTATCTATTTGCAACCATTTTATCAGGGATCTACTTAGTTGGATGTTCCATATTACTCAATAAAGCATTCAAGGCTTTTTCGTTTCTCAGTCAGGACATAACTGATCAATCAGAGAAGGGTAATCTGAATCTATCTCAGAGAGAGCAGTAGTCATGGAGAGTGAAGTTTCAGTCATAGAACCCTGTCATACCCAACCTGCTAGGATAACCTTTGATTAGCCAGCCAGATGACTCAACGGATAGAGTGCTGGGCCTGGAGTCAGGAAGACCTGAGTTCAAGTCTAGCCTCAACTACTTATTTTGCTATAAAAACCCCAAATGGGGTCATGAAGAGTCAGATATGCTGCTGCCTCACTTTTTTCAGGTGTAAAGTGGGAGATAATAATAGCACCACCTTTCCAAGGTTATGAGAAGATAAAATTAGATAATATTTGTAAAGCACATTATAAACCTTAAAAGAGGGAAGAAGGAGAGGGTATAAGCATTTACATAGCACCAACTATGCCAGGCACTTTCTGTGTGTGTGTGTGTGTGTGTGTGTATGTATGTATTATATGTAAATACCAGTCATTATTACCAGACTGGTAACAACTTCACAACAGCTGGGTAGAAAGTAGACCTTTTAATTCACTTATTAGTGGTGCAGTGTACAAAGAGGTGAGTGACAACTCAAGAAGACCTGGGTTCAGGTCTAGCCTCTGATTCACATTGGCTCTGTGAACACAAGTCAGTCATTTAGCTTCTAATTAACTTTTTGCCATATGAACCTTTCTAAAATGCTAGTAGGATATAAGCCCTTTGAGGGCAGAAAGACTTTTTATATTGCCAGCATGCAGGACACGGGAGATACTTAACTACTTGTTGAACTGAAATTGACTTTGTCCAGTCTGAAATGAGGATTCAGCTGAGTTTCAGTTTCCTTACTAGAAAGGACCACACTGATGAAATTACAAGTGCAAACTAAAAAAAAAAAAATTGAATGATCTGTATCTATATCTATATATCTATATATGTATATATCACCATTTCCACACCTTTCATATATACTATATATATACATATATATGTATACACACATATTGCTTCCGAAGTCTTGAGTCCCCATTGTTACACAAGTAGACACTGAGATTAAACCAATTGAAGACCATTTACAAGTGACGATGCTTCGTCATTGTTAGTGAGCTTATCAAAACCAATTATTTAGAAATTTTTATGATAAATGACAACCACATATATAGGCAAAACTTCTAAATGCAGCACCATAGATCATTACACATATTGAAATCTAGTAATGTGAGTTTTTTATGGTTTTTGCTGATAAATGTATAAAAGATTAGCATCTTGCATTGGTGATTCAAACCAAAACTTATTAGGAAAAGAAGCTTTTAAACAAAGACATCTGCAGTTATTTAGTTACGAAATTGTATAGATTCTGTCTCATAAGGTTGAGATTTTCCAGCCAAGATGTAAGCTGGTGGAATATTTAGAGAGAAAGTTAGCAGTTTTAAGAACATAGGGATGCGGGGGTATGTTGTATTCCCGTACACCCACAGAGTAAGGGCTTCTTGTATTTTTCCGTTGTTGTTTTTAAGAAACATCTACTTTCTCTTAAGTAAAAATTTCCATCTTTTCCCCCTATTTTGTTTCTGCAGAAGAGCGAGTTGTTCCCATTGAAGTGTGCCGTTCCAAACTGTCAAAATACTTGCAGGGAGTAGTTTTCCGCTGTGATAAGTGTACCTTCACCTGCTCCAGCGATGAGAGCTTGCAACAGCACATAGAGAAGCACAATGAACTAAAACCTTACAAATGCCAACTCTGCTACTACGAGACCAAACACACGGAGGAGCTGGATGGCCACCTTCGCGATGAACATAAGGTACATTCCTGGGAGATTTTTCCCCTCGCTGTGTTTACGCTCCTTGTGACTGGGATTGGGGGCGAGAGTCATTGAGTCATGCTTCCGACATGGAAAGAGAGATGGTGGACTGAATGGATTTTTTAAAATATTTGTATGTGTCTGAATATCTGTTAATGATTGAGCTGAGTAATATATGCATGCATATACATACATATATACAAGTATGCATACATACATCCACCCACACGCAAAGACCAATTGTAAAATAGTAGCTTGCGAAAGTAAATAATAGAAGGAAGAGACTTGTGATTAAAACTATTTCTCAAACTTAACTGATTGTGGGCAGGGTCCCACTGAGTCCTTGCCCCACTGTGCATTAAGCTGGCCTCCCATAGAATGTCTGGTACCTTATTTTTCTCATACTATTGAAGGTACCTGGATACCCGGCTCACATTTGGCTTATGAGGGAAAAGAATTTTTTTAAAAAAAAAACTTAAGTAGAAAGCGCTAATAATTCAAAAAGTTATTCCATCTACAAGGCAATTCCTTGCCTACAGTATGCTAAGCCAGAGGTGGAGATCCTGTGACCTTGAGGCCACATGTGGCCTTTTATGTCCTCAAGTGCGCCCTTCAACTGAATCCAAACTTCATAGAGCAAATCTGTCAATTCAGTCAAAAACCACACTTGAGGACCTAAAGGGCCACATGTGACCTCAGGGTTGCAGGTTCCCTGCCCCTGTGCTGTGCCCTTTGGACAGAGTTTCTCATTCCCTTTATCCACATAGGTGAAAGTGTGATTAAAATGAAAAAAAAAAAAAAAAAAAAAAACACCACTAGCCCCAACAATTCTCCTGTAAGGATTAAAGTTGCACCTGTTGGGAAAAAGTGGAGCTTTATTTGCTTTGTGCTTTGGGGCAGCTTTTGTACCTTCCTCCACATAGTAGGCACTCAGCAAACATTGAATTCAAAATGAATTAAGATTCATGTTTTCCAATATATGTGAAAATTCAGAGTTGTGCGAGAGGGAATTTTCTTCTTTTCCCAGATGTTTATGAATGCTAATAATTGCTTGCCTGCTGTTGATTAACAGCAGCCCATTGCTCATCCTTCACTCTCTAACACCATATATCCTTGAATATTCCTTCGGATGTAGCCAAGCTCTTAGCATCTTTTCACACCCACGGTACATTCAGCTGGATAGTCTTGCTTACTTACCTACTCTGACGCCTGCCACAGGGCACCCAATCTCTCACACGTGGCTATGGAATTGGACAAAGAAAAACCAGAACTTCTCCCCTGAAGCCAACTGGAATAAAAAGAGGAAAAGGTGGAAACCAGACCAGACGTCAGAGCGTTCTACTTGTAGGGGGAACTTTTAAGGTTTTTCTCCGTCTTGGAATACTCAAAACTGAAACCAATCACTGAGAAATCAATAGTGACACAGTTTTAGGGCCTTTTAAATGTATTGTTGGAAATGTGTGACTCTAATAATCCCCAGTGATACAGATTAATGTGGTTACCTACTAATGTGCTAGAAGCCCAGAGAATATCAGATATGCAAATGAGTTCTGGGGATAGGTACTGCAATCAGAAACTGCTCTGTTGCATCAGTGGTGCACCAAGCTTCCCAGTACAAACTGCAAGTGTGGTTCCATTGCTCTTTCATTCAGTAAACATTCATTAAGCTTTACAGCTAAGGGAGATAAAAAGTTTAGTCAGGGGTAGGGAACCTGCAGGCTTTGTTCTGTAAAATTTGGATTCAGTCAGAAGGCCACAGACTCCCCACGCCTGCTTTAGGTAAAACAGTCCCTTCCCTGGGGAACTTAGACTCCACCAAGTGATAATGAAGTGCTTGAAAGGTATTGTGATGCAGGACACAAAAAACTGCCTTTGGAGCTAGAAAGGCCTGGTTTCTGTGCTCATCCTGGACATATACTTACTGTATAACGCCAGACAAGTCACTTAACACCTCAGTGCCCACAGGTAAATGTGTAAGACTAGACAGAGGCAGACTTGCATTACTAGAGAGAGTTCTATCTTCTAAAAGTTTCTTAAATCAATGAAACCACAGTGTTGTCTCTGTCCATCCTTAAAATAAAGTGCTGTGTAAGGTCCAAGGTGGTAAGTACTCCTGAGCTAGAGAGGATTAGGAAAGAGTTTTTTGGAGGAGCTGGAATGTGATCGGGACTTTAAAAAATCGATAGAAATTGCAAAGGAAAAGAATTGAAGGGAGCCTCAGGTTCCCTCCCCAAATAGCCTCTTATGCCTTTGGAACCCTTTGTCCCTAATGGACTCTGTGGATGATGACAGGCACCTTACTTACTAGCTGTGTGAGCTTGGGCAAATTCCTTCCCCTCTCTGGGGGTCAATCTTCTCATCTGTAAAATGAAGAAGTGAAATGATCCCTTCTAGCTTAAAATCCTGCAGTCCTGAAATATCCTTAGAATTTAATTTTTTTCGAGGACTATCCTTGAGCAGGACTGGATATTTAATGTAGTCAACTGTAGTGCTCCTGGGAAGTCTATAACCTTGGTTATGCTTTTGAAGATACATATGGATGTGGTTCTAGTTTGCATAGAAGAAGAAGAAGAATAGTGATGATTTTTTAAAAGGCTGTTTTCTTACCTTGTTAAACCTTACAAGGTAAACTAGAGAAAGGGTAGTTATAATTACCCCCATTTCAGGTGAAAAAATTGTACGGTATAGGAACTGTGAACCTTTTCTCTTAGGGCAAATGATAATGAAGGGCAGCTCTCAATTATACAGAGTCTGATTATTCAGTGAGTAAATTATCCAGGTCTCTTGATAGCCCTGTTTCTCTGTTGGGCTACCTGGCCTTCTGTCACTTTACTATTCATTAGCATTCCTACCAAAAGCTTAGCAGGGTCAGAAAAAGTAAATGAAATTGAAATCAGTCGCTGCTGCCACATTGGCAGTATTTATATAACATAGAGACAAAATTTCCAGGAAATTTGAAGCCATGGAAATATCTTTTTCCTCTCCTCCCAGCCCTTCCCAAGTCAAATTCTACAGTTCTTTTTTATCACCTACGTTCTGATCTTGAATAGAAAAATTTGGATCTGAAAGATGTACAGCAGCATGAACTAGCTGACTCTAAATTTCTCCTTGTTTCTTAATAAAATCTTTCATTTTACTTTCTTCTGTGCTTTTAACCAATTATACCCTCCAATTCCAAAGAACAGTAGATTTTTTTCCCTGTACAATCATTTCAGTGGTATCTGATTCTTCATGACTCCATTTAGGATTTTCTTGGCAAAGATACTGGAGTGTTTTGCTATTTTCTTCTCCAGCTCATTTTACAGATGAGGAAAGTGAGACAGAAAAGATAAAGTGACTTGCCCAGGACTAGTAAGTTTCTGAAGCTGGATCTCAACTCAGGTCTTCCTGAACCCAGGCCTGGTGCTCTCCCTGTTGTACCACCTAGCTGCCCAGTTTTTCCCTAGCCCATGTAAGAAGGAATGACTGACGGATTATTGATTAGGACACAGTGATTGAAGAAGAAACTAACTTTAAAAATCATTAAAGAATTCTGAAATTGAACCCAGAAGACCATCATTGTTGTTTTCTTGAATATAGTGGTTTTTGTTTTTAAATACATTATCATTACTGCACTCCATCTAGTATTAATGTTAATTGAATGTTTGACATTCTTTTTGAAGACAACAATGTAGAATGGGTAGAGCACTGAACTTAAGATTGAGGAAGATCTGAGTTCAAACCCTACCTTGCATATTCACTAGCTCTGTGAACCTGAAAAAGTGACTCAGCTCTCTCAGCCTCAGTTTCCCCATCTGTAAAATGGGGTTAATAATAAAAACATCTGCCTTCTCGAGTTGTAAGGATCAAAGATGATCCTTGCAAAGAACTTAGAAAACTTGAAAGTATCGTATGAGTATCAACTGTTAGTATTGACTTGAGCAGGTTTCATTACCTCTTTTTCTCTTCTGTAGAATGCTGGAAAGTGCCCAGTTTCATGATGCTGGTAAAATGCTGGTTTAGCCCAAGGGAATATAGTATATGCAATATGGTTGTTCGTCCCTTTTTGATCTCCCAAGCTCTTTTCATGTTGTTTGCATTTTCAGCCAATAAAACAAATACTTCACTATCCTTCATCTCCTGTAGGACTTTGCAAGTTTACAATGGTTCCATCTAATTCAATTCAGTGAGAATTATGAGCAAGTGTTATGTTCTTATCAGTCTCTTAGGTGTTGGTCATACAAAAACAAAAAAGACACCTCCCCTCCACCCTCATCCCCTACGAAAAAGCAACACGTCTATGGATAAACAAATACAAAAAAACATACAAAGTAAATGCAGCATCATTTTAGGGAGAAGAAGGAAGCAGAACACCTGGGAGAGTCAGGGAAGACACTTTGTGCCTTGTGGAAGGGACCATGTCAGTCATCACCCGTTCAGCTTCTTCACGAAAAACAAATAGAGGTGTGGTTACCTCAGAATTCGTGATTCCTTTCCCGACAGATGTGTCCTTCCATATGTAATCCCACAGTGCATAGAGCTTCACCCATTCATATTATTCTGATTACCAAAGAACCTTGTTCAAAAACCGCCTGCTGTATAAGCAGAATGATATTCTTAGAAATTTAAAATTTTCCTGCCAGTGTGCATCTTTAATAATCGACGAATGCTGATGCAGAAGAAAAAAAAAGATTGTTCTGACAGAGCCTTCAGTCAGTTTTTTCCTTCATCTCCACATGCCATCTTGTCGACCTGTTAAGCTATTGAGTATATTTTGTATACGGTCACTTGCAGTATTTGGTGACTCCAAGATGGAGTTGGCAGCCTTTTGTCACAATATATATGTTACAGGGGTTTTAACAGAAGAACTCTGAATCTAAAATGCTTAACATTGCAGCTTGTAGTTTCTTGGTACCAGTATGCCAATGTCTAAACTTGTGCCAGTGAGAGGCATTTTAATATTGGCAGGACACTTGTTACAACTGAAGATGTGTTTGATTTCCTCGTAGGATCCAAAGATGCATATTTCATTGACAGTATTTCACAGAATGCCAGCGGTCTCTGGAGGGGATTGTCTAGTCCTGTCTTATCACTTTACATGCGAGGAAACTGAGGCCTAAATGCATTAAATGACAAAGGTTATATGGCTGGTGAGTGGCGAAGCCAAGACTAGAGCCCACTTTTTCTGACTCCTTTCTCTATACCACCCATTGAAAATGAAGTTCTCATGGGATTTTTGCACAGAATAACTTGCCATATGGGAATTCTTCCATGTGCCACAGCGAGCTTAGCAATTCCTGTTCATACACACACACTAAGCCTGTACACCTTAGTGATAGTTAACTGTAAATACCTCTCAAGCCTAGCAGGCTTGACTTCACTGTTAAGGTTGGTTAGGTGACTTCCCCAAACACCAGACCAGTGAGAATTTGATTAAATTAAAATTTACTTAGATTATGAAAAGGTAGTATTTTACCTTCAATGAGAATTAGAAGAGTAGTGGAAAACACAGTCTAAACACAGATTTGGGTTCAGATTCTAGCCATGTTACTGTTTACGTGTCCTTAGGTATTTAAGTCATTAAATCTAGTCTGGTCCTCTGTCTGTATAAAATGATTGGTTAAAAGTGGTTAAATGATTCCGGGGGCCTTTGTCACAGAATTACTTTTTTTAATCTACAAAGTCCCTTACTCACCATCCTCATGTCGGCCAACCCATTCCTGATAAAGAATTAATTCCCTTTAATACTTATATGACAAGTGAAGAGCGAAAATCACAAGCAGGAGGGGACATCCTGCCTTCTAAAGAAACCCATTCCACTTGTACCCAGCTTGCATTGGCAGGAAGCATTTGCTTTCTCACATCCAACTTAAATTGGCCTCCTTTGTGATTTCCATTGTGACATTCTCTCTATATGTCTCTTTTATCACTCACTCTTTCTTTCTTAATATTCTGAATTCAGATTATGTTTATTTTTTGTTTCAGATAAGTTTTTATTGATGTCTCCTCCTTTTTACATCGTCTTACATCCTACATGCATAGATCCCTGGTATCTCTCCTTTCCCCCTCCCCTCCTAGACAGCCATCCCATTTAACAAATAGTATTTTGTAGAGGAAATGAAATAAGGACAAATGTCTAAAAACATATGCAATGTGTAATGCCTGTGGCCCTCCCATCTGTACCAAGGGGTAAGTTGGGGTGAGAACTCCCATGAGAACTTAATTTTCAGTACATGGTAATAGAGTAAAGAATGTTGGACCACGAGCCAGGAAAAGTGGGTTCTAGTCTCGACTTTGCCACTCACCAGCCGTATAACCTTTATCATTTAGTGTTTGGGCCTCAGTTTCCTCTCATGTAAAATGATAAGATTGGACCAGACCATCCCCTTCAGAGGAAGGATGTTCTCCTATATATATTCATTTGAGTTATGCTTGATTATCATCATTTTGGTACATTGACTTTTGATTTTTTTTGGTATGTGATTGTTGATTTCATATACGTTGTTATAATCACTGTATGTATTGTTTCCTTAGCCCTGCTTACTTTAATCTGCAACAGTTCATAGAAATCTTTCAGTGTTTCTCTGTGTTCATTACACATATCATTTCTTATAGCATAGTAGTATTCCATTACACTCACGTAGCATAGTTTGTTTAGCCATTACCCAATTAATGAGCATCTACCTTGTTTCCAATTCTTTATGATCACAAAAAGTGCTGCTGACAGGCTTTTGGTATATATAGGGATTTTTTTCTTATCAATGTCAAGTTACCTTTCAATAAAAAAACCTGAATTCTTCAACTGCTACAAAGATATCAATTATATAGGACCAGGAGAGGAACCAGTTTCTGGCTTTCCTCTAGCAGAGCAATACACACTGTTTTTAATCTCTACAGATGTGTGTGTGTGTGTATATATATATATACACACATACATAACTACACATACAAATACGTGCACACAAACATTTATTTTCAGGTATTTGGTATAAATGCATTTTGGTTAAAATGTAGTTTTTTGTGACTAAACAGAATTAAACCAGTATGAATTTATAATGTTCTTTATGGACTCCTTAGTCCTAAGTTGGGAGTAGAATAAACCATATACCAAAAAGTGTTGGGTTAATAAAAGTACCAGTAATTGCCAAAGTCCTATAAAGCCAGAGACACGATACTGAAGTTCTACTCCAGGAAGTGTTATAAGAAAAAAAAAAAAACCTTGATTCACATTTTTTCTCTGATAATTACTGCTTATTTGGCCCTCGATGCATCTTTCAACATTCCTGGGCCTTACTTGGCTCTTCTGTAAAGTGAAAGGGTTGGACTTCATGACCTCTGAGCTCCCTTCTAGCTCTAGTCTTGGGATGTTAGAAGATTTTTTATTCCAAGTTCATTATTCTTTATATTCTTTAAATGGTTCTCATCAAGCTTTTTTTGGTCTTTAGACCTATTTATCTACTTAAAAATTATTGAGGACTCCCCAAAGAGCTTTTGTTTATGTGGGTTATATCTGTCATCTTCAGATCATTATTTGACTTTTGTGGACTCCCTGAAAGGGGTCTTAAGGCTCCACTCCCTGTACCATATTATCCTACCGTTCTACCAGATAATTCTTTTCCTTCTCCCCAAGGCTATATTATTTTCTAGCTTTTGAATTGCATGGCCATTTGTTTCATCCTTGTTTATCTTGAAAGCTAATTTCTTACTGTCCTCCAACTTCTTATTGCCTTTTATTTTCTATTTTCACATTGGAGTGTTGGTCAATAGAATAAAAACAACTGGTTGTTTACCCCTTTCCCTGATTTTCTCTTTACAAGCATTTAGCAACTGATAAGAAACTTCCTCCCATATGCTGAGAGTTTGAAATTAGTGGTTTTTAGTTCATCTTCACTCTGATTAATTAGATTTTCTTATTTAAGAATCTCTAAAGCTTCTGTGTTTATATGTGAAACAGTTGAAGCATGTAGTTTTTCCTTGTAGTCGTTTTTGATACCATCCCTACCATTGGAGAACAGTTATCACGCAGGCAAATGGAGACCTGGGTTTGAGTTTGTAGGACCTTAAGCAAGTCACTGAACTGCCCTTCATCCATAAGAGGGGATTAGACTAGATGACCTCCCAAGCCTACATCTGTGATCCTATGATCTATGTGTCAGTCTACTCATAGGATTGTGGGTAGGATACATAACTAGAAAGGTGCAAAAAGGCAACGAATTAATGAGGAAGGTTCATTTTGAAAAACAAACATATCAAAACAAATTCAAATAACCTGTTAATATCTTCTTGAAGAGGATTTGTTTTCTCCTACTATTGCTAATTCTCTACGTCCCATACGCTTCATAACATGGGCAGAGACAGATAAGAGTTATATACCAATAGTCTCCAAACAAGCCTATGTTGACAAATCTACACCCTTCACCGCATTGGAAGAGTCTCTGTGTACTGGACCTTGGACCCGTTTGTTGATTTGGAATTATAGCACTCATTTCGTGTCTTCTCCAGGTAGACCACAATCCAACTCTGGTCTTCTCTGAATCATGTCCTTTTAGACAATATTCACACTCCAAATTGTCCCAGCGGTACGTCTTACGAATGACTTAGAACAGAATGGACTATGATTAACCCTTGTGGACTTTGGGGATTAACTCATGGCACTTGCTACTTCTGCTGAATAAGTCACTGAAGAGAATTGGTTCAAGAACCAATGACCTGACTAGGAGCATTTTTAATCTGTACATATCTTGTTTAATTTTAAGTCCCTTTTAGGAAATTCCTTTTAAAGGTCTTTGGATGTTTAATTAACTTAATAAGTCCAGTGTATTGTGCATAACAGTAACTAATTATAATTTAGGCTTTCATCTCAAGCTGGAGGGGGTAGTTATCAAGCATAATCTGAGATATGGTCCATAATCCTCAATTCCTAGGGCGATAGAAGTCTTTGGAATTTTGTTCTGGATTTAGAATTAAGTTCCTCCTTGGACCTATGAGTGTCCAGAAGAGGAAAGAGACTAGCCTGGTAAACAAGGGCAGGTGTGTGACAGATGAGAAGGAGACATGGGACTGCTGAAGAGGAAAAGTAGCCTCTGCTGTGACTCATAGTTGGGGGGATAGGAAAAATATTCTGCAGGAGCCTTACATCTTTGTGGCTGGTGTAGGCATTAACTTAGACTTTTTACATGCTTAAGTGATCTCATCCATTTAGGTTCTTTTTATATTAGTATCATTTGCAATCTCTCCATACTTTCTGTTGCCTTGCAATTTTTTTATCTGTATTCCTTTTTTTGTTTTTGAAATTTCATCTCCCTCTCTCACTCAGGCTGGGATGCAGGCCTTATTTCACTTCCTAATCACCACAGGATCTATGACCAACTCATTTCTAACCTGGGCCAATTCATATCTCCTTAGCCAGCTTAATGGTCCCCTTGCCATATTGATGGCAGGCTGAATGTGGACACCTGTTACAAGTCAGAACTCTTGAGCTCAAGATAGTCATCTGCCTCCCTGAAAGTAGGAATTATAGGCATTTGCCACCATGCAAATATGACCCACCCAAGGTCCTATTTTTCTTCAAGTCCTCTTCAGAATATCTACTGAGGATGCTAGATGCCTTCCTCTAATTCCTATGATGTTTCATGGATGCTGGTACAACACTCTCAACTGTTGTTGGATTTTTTTTAACTTTCACTGCATAAGTTAGCCTACCATATTTTCTAGTCATATATGTAGTATCTTCGACAACTTTTTGAACCCAACCATGATTAGCAACACACTATGTTGGTGAGTGCACTTACCATGTGCCTTCCCTTTTCCTTTAGCTTAACTAACATTTGGATTCTTAGGAAGTCATGATATTTCATGATTCATAGCCATCTATTATCATTGGGAGACAAGTAGTATTTAAAAGATGGGCTTGTGCTACAGGGAGCATGGAAATCAAGATCTTTGACATTGATGACTAAGGAATGGTCATTATCAGCGAATAATTTTCTTTTCCCCTTGGAAGGGCTCCTCTTTGGTTAGGCCTTTCTATACTTCAAATACTGTGTTTCAGACAAGCAACTTGATGATGATATACTACCCAATATCTGAGGTATGGTAAAAAGAACATCAGAAAGATTTCGGTTAGCTCTAATATTTACTAGTTGTATGATCTGTAGAGCAAGCAAATTCCCGTTTTAGGCTTCATCTGTAAAGTGGGAGCAGTAATTCTTGAACCACTTATTTCATAGCGTTAGTGTAAAGTTCAGAATAACTTTTGTTGAGAATCAGTCTTGTAGAGTGGACAGAGTACTAACCCTGAAATTGAAACAACCAGGCTCAAACCCTAATTCTAATAAGTACTAACTGTAGGACCCTGGACAGATGACTTAACCCCTCTGAGGCTCAGTGTGCTCATCTATAAAATGGAGATAAGAATATCTGTAAGTGACTAGGTCACAGGGTTGTGAGGTTCAGATGAAAAGATGTAAAAGAATTTTGCAAAAAATGTTACTGCTATGAAAATATCAGCTATTATTTTGTGAAGGTATAAATGTTACATAAATGTAAGTTCTGTTATTTTCATCTGTGGACAGAACCCCCCGCCCCCCACCAAATGGACATGGACCTGAGGGGAGGAGCTGATTCTCTTGAATGGTGAATTATGTAGCACATAATTATTTGGCTATTGTTCATTTATTTACCTTAAATAAAAAGATTTACCTTGAAATCTTTTCTCTAATGACTCATCTGTCTGGCTCATGTTGGACTTTTTTCTTGAAGGTAAGCCGTAACTTTGAGCTGGTTGGACGAGTTAACTTGGATCAGTTAGAGCAAATGAAGGAGAAAATGGAGATGTCCAGCAGTGATGATGACGAGGACAAGGAAGAAGAAATAAGCAGCAAAGGTGAGGACAGAAATGACTCTCACCTCTTGGCTCCAGTCTCAGATTATGTAGCGGTAGGAGCCCCACACATCCATCCTCTCTGTCTGTATCTCCATATGTATTGGTTGGTCTCGAAGACAGTTATGCAAATATATGCATGTAGGAATGCTTATTAGCACGAATATTTTAATTGGGCTATTCAGACTTTTAAGTAAAAATGTTCTTATGATAAAGCCAAAGACCCTTATAAAGCAGAGTCAATCAGACAAGCTATATTGAATTAAAATAAAGAATGGTTAAGATATTAGACCACCAGTGTTTAGTGCGGTGAGTTTATATAGAAGTAAGGTTGATTTTCTGTATTGTGGAAGAGTTCCTATTTCTGAACTCTCCCAGACCATGAAAATAAGAGAATGCCCAGTTTGGGACATGTCAGTCATCTTCTCTTCTTTTCTGATTTCTTTAGCTAGTTCTGTCAAGCTGGGCTGGGGACCTGGTCTTTTCCTACTTTTTGACAGTAGGTGCTCTTGGGGTAGGATTTCTCCATCATTGCTCCTTCGTTAGCCACCAAAGATGGGAGAGTAAAGAGTAGGCCTTCCTTTCTCCTGATCTCTTAAAAACCTCTTTCAGAACCAGTTACCTCTTCTTCTTCATGGCATTAACAGAAGAGTTCTGGCTTACAAATCAGAATCCCAGTGTAGTACTAAAACCCATAACAAAGAAGAATTAATTGGGAAATCCAAAGTGTGGAGTATTTTAACTTTTCAGAAACTTTCCTCCCTACTTCATACCCTTCCCAAAACACTGCTTTTTTTTTCTCCTGAATTTCAGAGGGAAAAAGTTTTTTAAGAGAATCCTAGTCTAAACAAGAGAATTTAAAATGTTTAACCTTCATTAGCAGAAGCAGTAGAAATTCCTTCATGAGGGAGTGGGTTGTGATGTTAGAGGTGTGTGTGTGTGTGTGTGTGTGTGTATGTGTGTGTTTAATTCCATTTCACATGGATTCCTCCCTTCATGGTGAACCCTTCCCATCTGGAAGGCGTGACTAGAGCTCTCTGTCTTATTGTGTATGCTTTTGACAGTGGCTACAAAGAGGCCCTTTCACTTGAGGATGTTGTGTGCCCCGCTGTTTCTCTCCAGGCAATAAATTATTCCTCATTGGATGTTATGACTTTTTAATCTCTCCAACTTCCTATCATCTGAATTTAGAGGTTAAAAGTACAAGAGAGGCAGTAGCCCTTTCCAGTCCTTCATGCCCCACTCACCCACCCCAGAAAGGTAGAAGACAAAGGGGAAAACATGTCAGGTGAGGTAATGGAGAGGGTTGAGCAGATTTTTCCCTCTTTCTCTTGTGTCTCCTCTCCTCCTCCGTAGCGTCATGGCATAAATCCAGCTCAATGGGACTGGAATGAGCTTAATGGTCTCCAATAGCTTCTCTCTGAAGAGTGTGGAGTCCACATTCATGAACCTTAACCACACAGAAAGAAAAAGTCTTAGGGGTGGGAAGGAATGTATTCTTCCCTCAAAGGGTGGAGGATTTACATGAGTAACTTCCAGTAATGTTAATGGGAATTACAATCGTAAATCATCCCTTCCCCCACACTGCTCAATGAAAGGAGAGTAGCCTCTATTGTCTGAATGTCCTTTGAACAGACCCAGAATCAATTTTCCACTATCTAGGTACATTCTTGCCAAGGAGAAGGGCTAACGCACAACAGCCTCCCAAACTTTTTGCTAGTGGTAAGTTTTCAGTAAGCAGCGTCGGAGTGAGGGACTGAAGCAGTGGCCCCCAATGTGCCCAGAGACTGTTGGTGGATGTTGATGAGTGCTAAATATTGTTCTTGTATGATTAAACTTAGCTGAGGGTATTAAAAGAAAAGTAAACTGGTTTCATGTTTCATAATGGGAAAGGAAAAGTGTTGGCAGCACCCTTCCCTCCTTTGCAATTTAGACCTTTAATGATGCATACCCAGTTATTAAGAGGCATCATGCATTTGTCTCCATGTGATGTATAGATCCTATCTAGACCAAGTGAGAGAGAGAGAGAGAGCGCTTGTAGATAAACTACAGTTCCCAGCTGCCGAAGCTTGATCATAGGTTGAATTTTTTAAAGTGGAGAAACCAGACATGAAGAGATCAAAATTAAACCCAGCAGAATCCTCTCTCTTGCTCTCTCTCTCGCTCTCTCTCGCTCTCTCTCTCTCTCTCTCTCTCTCTCTTTCTGTCTCTCTCTGTCTGTCTCTCTGTGTGTCTCTCTCTGTCTCTCTCTCTCCCCCCACCCCCCTTTCATTATGTAGTTTGGGAGGAGTCAGGAAGGCATTCTGTTGATTTCTTGCCCAAATAATCCCTGCTAAGGAATTAATGCTCGGAGCAGATGGTGCTGTCTCATTTCCAATGAAAAGAATCAAGCAAGATAGTCTGTGCAATTATTTTTAATGGCTTGTGTGGTGATCTTCTTAATTTGTGAGAAAATGTTTCATCTTTTGTTGAAACTGGCCCCATTCACATAGCTTTTTTGTGCTGAAGATTAAGGAAGCTGAGAAACACCTATCCAGTTAATGTTGTACGAATTTTTATCAGATGGCATTCAATGCACGAGACATCTTTCTGTAACATCTTGTGTATGAGGCACAGAGAGATCAGATATGTGGAGATGATCCCTCCTGCATTGCCGTAGCTTTGCATTGTGACTGGAAAGCAGAATAGTCCCAGCTGTTTATTATAGACATAAAGACTTTGGCCCTGTTTGGTAGGGAGCAATCAACTGATCGTGAGGCCCAGGATCCTACAGGGACTGACTAGCCTCAGATTACTTTCATTTGTGAGAAAGAGTGTTTTGTGTTCTCTATCAATTATTCATTTGGTCAATGAGTGTTTATTGAGAGCCAGCCTCGCAGTGAGTCCTATAGAGTAGAAAGTCCTATAAAGTCCTTTTAGTAGGCCATATAAGGTACATAGAGATAAACCATCAGATATACCCCCTGTCCTCAAGGATATTACATTTAACTCAAGTCCTTAAAAGAATTTCAGGAATAGGAGGGATCACTCTGGTCCATAGTGACAAGAAAAGCCTTCATTAGAAGCCTTAAAAATAGGAACAAAGGATCATCTTAGCAGAGGAGACAAAGATGATTGTGTTTAGAACAATTTAAGGAAGATACAGGTCCCCGATTGAAAGATTGTTCTTAAGTCAACCATAAGAGACATTCTTTAATAGAGATAAAAGTTTGATGGAATGTCAGAAAAGGTAACCCAAGATTGATCTTTAAAACCCAGATTTATCACTGAGAGTTAATAGGAATCTTTTGGTGATCTGTGATTCGGTTTTTCTTTTCTTGTATTTTAAAGGATTAATTTTCTCCCCCTCCCTTTCTCTTTCTCCCATAGATCTTATGAGGTTTTCTGATGGCAGGGTTTGCTCTGAAAAGCGATTTCCATGCGAGTTCTGTGGACGGGCATTTGCACAGGGCTCCGAGTGGGAAAGGCATGTGCTGAGACACGGCATGTAAGTCTCTACCCAGTGGGCTCTCCCAGGAATTCCATTATCTAACATGAAGTGGGAGGGTTGTTTGGGAATGTTTTAGGGGTACCCATAGACCCCATTAGGAAAAAAGAAGAGACACAGGCCCCTCTGTGAATGAATTATCTGCAGCACACGTTTTCATGGTACTATAAATTAGCAAATGTGAATGCTTTTGTTTTATTTTGTTTTCTGTTGGTTTTCAATAGGGTCATTTTAGCTACTAGCCAAATAAGGTACCCTATTTCTCAATGATGAAATCCCATCGCCTTTCTATCTAGAAGTGTAGCGCTTTATCTGGCCAATGTCAATTCAGCTTTCACTAGCGTGACATTCTCTAATAGAGCGCTGGACTGGGAGGCAGAAGACTTGGCTTCTGTTCCTGGCTCTGCGACTGACTCATTCATTGAGTGATCTTGAACAAGTTCATCTCTTTGTGCCTTTAATGTCCTGCCTCTGGGGATAGTGCCAGCTTCCTCCGCCGGCCTCCCAGGTAGGTTGGATCATATCTATAAAGTACTTAGAGATCATCCTTGGAAATAAAGTCATCGCTAAAACACAACAATCTTAATCTGTATAGGACACAGACTTAATATTCATTCAGTGATCAAAGTCATGGTAAGGGATAGCTAGGACAATGTCTATTGGTGGATATTAATGAGAGTTTAATATCTTATTTTCTGATTAAACTTAGCTTAAGGAGTCCCTGCAAACTAATGCTATTAGAATCTCAAGTTGGTAGGATCTGATCAATATGGCTGATGTTCTTAGAGGTTGGTTCTGTCTTAAGGCTTTTAGTTTTAATACCTCTTTCCTAACTTACCAACTGAACCACCATTTATTGTTAATATTCTTAGTCTCAATGGATATATCTATCCCAGAAACCTCTGGGTGCGTTTGTTGGGTTTAAGGATAAGATGACCCTTGCTGTTAGCATTTACAATGAAGTAATGGAGGTGGCATAGTGGATATACCAAATTGTGTCAGAGACACAATGAAACCATTAAAAGACCTTGAAACGTATGACCTAAGCCTATTGCATAGAAAGAAAATGCCAACCATGGAGATGACCAGTTGCATGTTCCTGGCAACTGGTAAGAGGAAAACTTATGATGCTTTTGTGAGTGAGGGGAAAGAGGAGTGTTGAGTTTCTCTCTGATTGGGGGAAAAAAATGTTCAATTCACTCTTTTACATAAATCTTTTTTGTAGGTCTCTGAATGACAGCAAGCAAGTGAGCAGAGAGAAGGACCATCCAAAGGAGAACTTGGAGGAAAATGCTAAGATAACATTAACAGAAGAAAGAGAAGGCGATGAGGAGGTGGAGATGGACTTTTCCCTGAAGGACGAAACAGTAGCAGTCTGTGTGGTAGCTGCTGACAAATCTCTCCTGGAGACTGCAGAGGCCAAAAATGAATAAGCATTTGGTGTGGTTCTTAAACCCTACTTGAACATCGATGAAGGGGTGGGAGGGTGGGGTTGGGGTGGGAAGGGAGGGTGAAGGAGAAGACAGAAACAAAGCTGCTTTTTAGGACTGAACGATCTATTTTCAAAGCACTGGTACCTGTGTGAGTGTGTATATTAAAGTTATTTAAATGGTGGAATAAGTGGCTCCATTACATCGCTGAATCCTTTCTTCCGGACCTCACTATGGAAAGTACATTCATTTCAGAATGTGGAAACAACTCCCACATTATACAATGTGATTTGTGGTGGAGTCTTGGACGGTTTAACGGAAAGGGGAAGCTTCGTGAGAGTGGAAGAAGACGTCTCGTAGGGGGGACAACTTTTTGACGCACAACTTTTGGTGCGTTTTTCTAGTTTTAATACAGTAAGCTTTTTCCAGACTTAACTGCAGCCGCTTTGAGGAAGAAAAAAAAAACTGCTTTGCTTAAAACAGTCACCTGTTTCCTAGTACCTCAAAATTAACCAAGGGAATTCTCTGCATTTGTCAGTACTACCTGTCATTGTTGTGGTTAAATGTAGAGAGAACTGCTGGGCAAGATGGTGAATGGGGGAAAAAAGTTTTAAAGAAAGGAAAACATTGTGCTTAAAATCCCAGTGTGGGTTTTATTTCTTAAAATACTGTGATTTTTTAATTATTTTAGTAAAAAACAAACAAAAAAAGAAACAGACTTTAATTACTAGATAACTGTTCGTGAGTTGTCATCCTTTACTCCAGGTAAGCTGTTCGTTAGTGTTGAACCATAATTTAGGATTTGATAGATCCGCGTGAGCTAATTTCAAGGGGATTGTGCCGGTTTGTTAGCCACATGTTACTTTTCTCTCAACCTGCGGTGTTACAAATGCAGCACAATTCAGTTTTTTCATGTAAAATGTTATGAATTTTTTTTTGTTTTTTTTTAATTGGGGGGAGCAAGGGAGATTTAGTTTCTTGTGAATAGGAATGTTTTGATTTTCAACATGGAAATAACAAAGAAGTTAACTTTTTTTAATTTAACTAAAGTACCAAACTTAGGGCACAGCTATGCAGCTTGTGGGCCAGACAAGGAGGTCCTCGTCACCGTTTTCGGTTTTTTTGTGTTGCGTTGTTGCTTGTTGAATTAACATATTATCCGTCTCACACAAATAGTTTCTGTTAAGATTGGCTGGCTTTTCATGTGTGGTCTTCAAACTTTTTGTTTTTTTCTTAAAAGTTTGATTTTGGTGGGCAAGAGGATGTGTTTGAATCACATCCCTAAGGCTAGAGAGGATGAGAAATATGTCTGTCCTACCAGGAGCCTGGAGAACTGCTTGTTAATGGATCTGAAGAAGAGCTGCTATGTTTCCCCCTTGTTAATGGTCACAGGAGGGGAGCAGCCTTGGCTGAATCTGAGTCTACACATATGGTGTGTTCTGATTGTGAACAAAGGGTTTCGTTCCAAAAAAAAAGTAGAAAGAACTTTTATTGAAACCTAGTTTTTAGATGTGTGTGCATGGGCACACATGCATGTGTCCATGGGTACACTGGTGTGTATGAGTGTATGTGTGTGTATGTATGTGTGTGTGTGTCTTTTTGTTTCCCTGTATGTTTTTGTTTTTTTACTGGGAGGGTCTCGGGGAGGGGAGGGAGGGCGGAAAGGGGAGGGGAGTTGCTGAGAAGACAGTGGTCCCACACAGCTTCAAATAAAATCCATGGAAAGATGTTGCATTTGTGGAATAGGTGCTTACTTGAAAAGCATGGGTTTTTGTTTTTTTTTCCCCTTTCCTTTATTGCTGTTATAAGGTTTTTATTTGCAGGGTGTTTATTTTATTTTGGGGGAGGGCTAAGGGAGGGAAAGCATCTTGTGGAAACCAGAAAAGGGGCGGGTGTGAACTATCTAGACAAATACTCATTTTGTGTCCATATTTGTTTTAAATTGGCCTCATTTCAAATGTATTTAAACAGTTCCATACCTGGATTGGGTGTTTGTAATGGTTACCAAAAAAACAAAAAACAAAAAAAAAAGGAGAAGAAAAAAGAAAAAAAAGAAAATGATTGTGACATGCTTTTATCACTACTTTATTTTTCAAATAACATGTAAATATTGTAATCCATTGGATTTTGTTTTGCTAACCTGTTAATAAAAAATATGGGACCATTATCCTTTTAACAAGGCTAGAATGTCATTTCTTTATTCAAAATGTATACCTGTTACATTGTGGCCACACATTTTGGATACATTATTACCATTCTGTTGACTGTAATGACCTAGAATTGACACCATTTTTTTCATTGTTTAATTTATACAGAGGACATTTTTTTCCAGAGCTTGAGAGAAGGAAATAAATAGCTAAATGATGGCCCCTTGGTTCCAGCCAGTCAGTATTTCCTGACACTTCATTAGTGATAGGGAGATCCTGAGTCCCTGAAGCAAAGGGTTAAAAAAAAAATTAAAAAGCAAGTAGGTTATTCAAGTTGTTGGCAACGTACATTTTGTAATGAAAAGTGAAAAATGAATAAAGAATTTTTTTCAAGTGTGTCTATGTGCATCTATTGTAACTCATTTGATAAAGAGCAAAGGATACCAAAATCCGAAATAAAATGAACACAATACTGCCTTTGAAAGCACAGAGATAATGCAATTCTACATGAATTGGCCTGCTCTCTGGCAGCACACTGTGATTGGTGCAGGGCGGGGATACAAGGTTCAAATGACCTCTCCTTTCAAGGGGCTTACAATCTTAACTGGTGAAATCACCGGGGGTGTTCTGTGTGTCCCAAAAAACTTCATTTGCCTCCATGTGAAACGTTAAAATAAAATTAGGATGAAATGCAAGCTGTGATTCAGTTTTTCAAAGTAAACAATGTTCCTGTTGCAGGTCAACAAGCATGTGGAAGTTTATGGAGACATTTTTCAGTCAATCAGGCGCTTCCAAGTGCTCTGGGAAATTTCAGTGGAGAAGGCAGAGCAGCAGCAGCGATAATACTTTATCTAGGGAAAAAATTTTCAGGAGAACACTTTTTTTTTTTTAACCCAAGGATTTACCATGTCACAAGCTGCCAAGAAATAAGCACTTTGCAGTGCAGCCATGTATACCTAAGAAAAAAATGGCCCAACAAAATTATATTGAGTGCAGGGGAATTAGCCATGTAAGTTTTGGGTTGTTTTTTTGAGTAACTGATGGAAATCAGCAAACAAAATCCACACTGGCCTCGAGCCTCAAAGAAATTTCAGGTGAAATTAACGGATAATTTGGAGCATTGATTTTATGCTTCGGGCTTTTCCCTCTGAGAAGTGGAGAGCACTGCCAGGTCTGAGGCTTAAATGGAGCCAGTTACGTGGCATGATGCCCACAATGTGCTAGACTTGAGGTCAGGAAGACCTCAGTTTAAATCCTGCTTTAGAGACTTACTAGCTTCTTGACCCTAAGTAACTTAGCCTCTCTCAGTCTCAGTTTCCTTATCTATAAAATGAAAATAAAATTAATCCCATTTCATTGTATACATATTTGTGTGTGAAAGCACTTTGTAAATCAAGTACTATATGAAATTTAGTTAGTATCTGAGTGTTCATTTCATCTCTCATTCTCTCTATTAAATGGGGATAGGGGTGGAAGGTAATAATATTCAGAATAGATATAAATAATTGTTAATACTATCAATATGCTGTTAAGGAATAATGGATAATTTCACCAAGTCAAATAGTTTTTCTGATACCTCTTTTCCTAGGTTCCCATGAATGCCTAGACCACAGAATAGATCTCTAGTACATGGGACCATAGAGAAAAGCAAAAATGATGGAGGGCCTTGAGTCCATGCCATATGAGGAATGGTTGACAGAAATGGATATAGTTAACCGGAAGGAGGGAAGATGCAGTAAGGACATGATAGATGTCTTTAAGTACTTAAATGGAAGGAATATAATTATTTTATTTGGCCCCCCACAAGACAGAATTAGGAGCAGTGGAGGAAAAAAGCAGCCTAGATGTAAGGATAAATTTCTCACTATACCTATTTCAAAGGGCAACGCGCTGCTTCACAGGCTGGTGGATTCCCCCATCTCTAGAGGTCTTCAAGGAGAGTTTGAGTGACCATTTGCCATATGTGTGGCAGTGGGGATTCTTTTTTGGGTTTGAATTAGGCTGCCAAGGACCCTTCCAACTCTGAAATTCTGATTCTAGTGAACTTCATTTTAGGCAAATGTATTCTCAACAATCTGTGTTCATTTCTATTTTCCCCTTGTGTTTTATGCAACGGAAATGGAAATGTATTGGTAACTGATGGTACAGATGGAGATTTTCCCTCAGCAACTCCAGAGGAGTTGAGAGGAACCTTGCTATTTGGAGAGCTCAAGGCTGGGCGTTTCTGTATAGAGCTATATGTCCTAAGCACCAACGCCACTATGGCAGAGGCTTGATTTTACATATCCATTTCAACTTCCTGTTTTCAGGGACTTGAACTAGATCTTCATGATGATAACTCTGGATACATATGGCTTTCAATTGGAAATGAATTTTTCTTCAAAGAAAAGGAGGAAAAAGAACCTTATAGTTGTTTCAGCCATTCCTGAAACCTAGGGAAAAAAATGTAAAACGAGTTCACTAAAGTTCTCCTTGAAATTAAAGACCTTTAGAGTTGAAAGAAACCTTGACAGACCTGAGACAATAGAAACTTGCCTCCTCATTTACAAGAAAGGAAATGAAGGCTCAGAAGCTAGGTGATTTCCCTAAGTTGCAAAGCTAATAAGTGTAAAGCCAACTTGAACTCAAGTCTTAGGAGTTCAAAACTGTCTTTTTTCCACTATGCCACTTGGAGCACATATTTTTACTGTTTTTCAGAGTCTCTCCAGTTACATTATGTCAAATTCACAACAGTTTTTAAGATCGTAGAATGTCAGCTCTAGCAAGGAATGTCGATATAATCTAGTCTATCCCTCTGTTTTGAGAAATAAAATAATAGCTAGCATTCATTTAGCACTTTAAGATTTGTAAGGCATTTTTATATATGCTGCTTTGGTTCTCGCAAGAAAAGAAAGGAAGGAAAGATTTGCTAAGGACTCACTATATGCCAGACACTGTACTAAACCCTTTGCAATTGTTTCATCTCCTTTAGTCTGTGGTGGGTACTTTAATTAAACCCATTTTACAGCTGAGGAAACTGAGGCAGATAGGTTAAGCGATTTGCCCAGGGTCAAACAGCTAGGAAATATATGAGGCCAGATTTGGACCTGGGGCTTCCTGACTCCAGGCTCTGTGTTCTACCCCCTGTACCACCAAGTTGCCTCTAGATGAGGCAATCCAACAGTGGAAAAGGGGAATGTTTTGTCTTCATTAATTTTTTCCTTACCTCTCTCCCTTCTTCTAAAATTGTTAATATAAACTATTAGATTGTAAGTTCCATGAGAGCAAGGTCTATCTTATTTTTTTTATATCCCCAGTGCTTAGCACAATGCTTTGCCCACCTAAGGTTTTTTTTTTTTTTTTTTAATAAATATATGTTAAATCATCTGCATCACCTGGTATTTATAAAACAATTGCACAAAGGCAGTAGGTGTTCCTGTCTCTCTACTAACAATCAAAAAGGGAAGTGTTTAGTGTTGGAGGAAGTTTTGCCTTGAATTGTCTTTATTTGTTCCTTTAAATAATACATTTACCATCTGAGCAAGCATAGGCTTCCTTTCTTTTTTGCTGAATTCACTGCTAGTGAACAACCTAGTTGGTGAGGTCACGTGAGCAGCTACCCACCCTCAGTTCAGCCATTACGGTTTCTGCAGACTGGAACTTCAAGTGTGGTGGGAACCACGAGGGGAGAGAGAAGCTGCTGTAATAGAAAACTAATGAGGGGGAAGAAGTAAATCAACTCCAAGTGGGGTGTATTTAGTATTGCATCTTTTCCATCTCATTTCACCTTAAGTGACACATGCAGATGTAATTTCAAGCTTCTATCTTTCTTGAGTCAAGTTGGAGAAATTTACTGACTTTCCTTATGTTCTCTTTCCATCTTCAACTAACTTCAGGAGCCCTGTTCCCTTTATCCAAAAGCTCTATCAGCTTCTATGCTTTTTAATCTCTTTTACCCAAAAATTCTAATTCTATCAACTGCTAATCCTTATTATAGAATATTGGAATTTGGAGCTAGAAGGAACCTTCATTATCATAGGGTCCTAATTAGGAGCTGGAAGAGAAATTAGAGGTTAACTCGACCAACTTCATTTTACAGATGAGGAAAATGAGGCACAGAAAGGTTAAGTGGCTTGTCCAGAATCACATAGAGAGGAAACATCAGATCTTGGACTCTATCTCAGTTCCTCTGGCTCTGAACAAAATATTCCATCAAATGGGTAAGCTCTCACCTAGTCCAACAGCCTCAGTTCTATAGATAAGTAAACAGATCCAAGGAGTGCAGAAAGGCACAGCGGTGGTTCATAGCAGAGCCAGGACTCAAATCCAGGAACTGTGACCTGAAATCCAGTGTGCCATACTCTCCTGATGTTACCCTGCTGTTCACAGTAACTAATTTTGGTCCAAAGATTTATAGAAATGATCAGATTGATCCACTTCCTCATTAAACAGGGACACCAGTAATTGTTGGGGGGTTTTCAGAATTGGGAAGAGATGGCTCTTACTATTTAACAAAGGACATTTCAGAAGTAAAGGGGGAAAAACAATCATCAGAAGAGAGATGGAATTTAAATTATACTAAAATAGATTTAAGGTGAACATCTGTGAATTCTGCTTGGCTTTTAGGGTTAAGAGGAGAGTAGGGTTAAGGGTTATTAGGAAAATGATGGAATTTATTTAGCTGGAGAGCCATGGGAGCAGGATAAGCAGCTCTGATTAGGTAGGTGCACATCCTATTCCAGTAACCTCTCAAGGTTTTTCCCCCCTAGTTCGATCAGTAGCCAGATGCAAACACCATTGGAGCTCTTTGTTTGGGGGAATAACTTTTAAGGTATGAGGGCACCTTTTACTCCACTGATGCTTTCATTTACAATTGATCATCAACAATTATTTATTGAGAACCTTCTATGATCTGTTCCTGGTTACTCTGAATGTCTTCACAGTCCCAGATATCTGGAAGGCATGCCAAGTTTCAGAACAAACAGATTAGAGGCAAGGAGAATGGGAAAGTGAGAGAATGTATCTTTTAAAAAGCCACCCTGAAGCAGAAAACTAGGGGGTTGGGAAATTTTACAGCAAATTTCTCTGATAAAGGTTTCAGTTCTCAAATATATAGAGAACCAAATCAAATTAATAAGAATACAAGTGTTCCCCAGTTGATAAATAGTCAAAGCATATAAACAGGCAATTTTCAGTAAAAAAAAAAATTAAAGCTATCTACAGTCATATAAAAAAATGCTTTATATCCCTATTGATTAGAGAAATGAAATTAAAACAATTCTGAGGTATAACCTTACGTTTATCAAATTGGCTAATATGACAGAAAAGGAAAATTAGAAATGTTGGAGTGGATGTGGAAAACATGAGACTAATTCACTGTTGGTAGAATTGTACACTGATCCAACCATTCTAGAAAGTAATTTGGAACTATGTCAAAAAGGCTATAAAAATGTACAAACCCTTTGACCCAGAAATAACACTGCTAAGTCTAAGACATGAGAGAGAGAGACAGAGACAGAGAGAGAAAGGGAAGGAGAGAAAGAAAAGAAAGAGAAAGAAAGAAGGAAGGAAGGAAAGAGAGAAGAAAAGAAAGAAGGAAGGAAAAAGAAAGGACATATATGTACAAAAATATTATAGCTCTTTTTGTGGTGGCAAAGAAGGAAAGAGAGAAGAAAAGAAAGGAAGGAAAAAGAAAAAGACATATATGTACAAAAATATTATAGCTCTTTTTGTGGTGGCAAAGAACTGGACATTGAGTGAATGTCCATCAATTGGGGAATGGTTGAACAAGTTGTGGTGTATGACTGTGATGGAATACTACTGTGCTTTAAGAAATGCATGGTGGTCTTTGTTATGTAGACAGTGAACCAAATTTCCTTGATTTTTAATGGAGAATTAGCTAATCATTCAGGGGCTGATTCTGATCCATTACAGGGTATAGTTGCACATTCAAATCAACAATGATGATTATATCCTTAATAAATCAAACAAACATTTATTAAACACTTTCCACATTCAGAATATTAGTGGAGTCCTGGGGAAGGATAGATAATTTATAGCAAATACAGCCCTTCCCTTCACAGTAGGCTACTGTGTAATGCCTAGATGTGGGTTTTGTCAACCTGATGGCTCTACCATAAAATAGTGTGTGTGTGTATGTGCTTAAGATGCTGCAGAATTGATTTTTTAGGATCTTTATTTAAAGTATTAGTGCACTGGAAAGATCACTGAATTTGGAAACATACCTTTAAAAACCTCAGTTTCTTTATCTGAAAAAATTAAGGATTGGGCTACATGATGTCTAAGACACCTTCTCGTTCTACATCTTGGATATTACCAAGTCTATGGCTCACTGTGGAGTGTTGCAGAAAGGATACTGGATTTTCAGTTAGAAGCCCTGAGCTCAAATTTGACTTCTGTTACTTACTACCTCTGTTCCCTCAGCCAAGTTGCTTTCCTTCTCAGGGTCTGTTTCCTTATCTTTATTATGTGGAGGAAGGTGTGTATGGATGAGATGATTCCTTCTGGTTCTAAATCCTATAAAAGTTAATCACTATATTGGGTCTGAATTGAAGCTATGACGAGATGAGGTCATATCACAGGCCAGTCCGTTTTGGCCTTTCCATCTGATATGAATTGTCATATATGAATTGATATCTAGATCAATTGAAAAGATCATCCAAACGATTGGGCCAGTTATGTCAATTTACTTGTTTTGGAGGAAGAGATCCAGCATAATAATAAAAGCAGCATTGTAGGGGGCAGCTAGGTCACACAGCGGATAGAGCATTGGCCCTGCAGTAGAGGATCTGCATTTAAATACAGCCTCAGACACTTACTAGCTGTATGACCCTGGGCAAGTCACTGAACCCCACTTGCCTCCAAAAAGAAAGAAAGACAACAATGTTATAATTTCATCCCACCTTGGTTAGTAAGCAGATGGAATGAAGGAAAACTGCAGACAAGAGTAGGGAGGAAACTTTCCACTCTATATTTGCTGTTTCTACTAAATGGATCATACAATGTTAGAGTTGGAGGGGGCCTTTGAAACGATCTATTTCAATTTCTTCCTTTTCCAAAGGAGAGAACTATAACCCAGAGAGAAGTGACTCTCCTAAAGTTACACAGGTAGCAAGTATTAAAGCTAGGATCTGAACCCAGGTTATTCAACTCAAACTCCACTCTATTTTCTGCTACACCACTATTTATTTGTCTTACTCGACAGGAATACAATTGCTATTTCCTTCTGGCAAAGACTATCTGTCTCAGGAGCGTTCTGGTGAATGTATGTATAACAACCAGCTCTCTCTCTCTATCTCTCTCTCTCTCTGTCTCTCTACATACATGTGCATATATGTATACACATATAATTCTACATTATTAACATTTACTCCATCACTTTCATAATTCTAGACAAACAATATATCGATAAATCAAACCCTGATTTGTAGCATTTGCTGATTTCCAAGGTGTAAATGCTTGCCCTGAAAATTTAACCTGGTCTTCCCACCTGGTTTGAGCTGACTCCAGCACACCCTGGTTCTGTCCCCACAGTCTGTTCTTGTGTCAGAGAATCTGAAAAACAAAGAGGTTCAGTAGAGGTAAGACTTGAGGTGGGAAGAAAACGACAAACCAAAAGGATTGGTAAGCCCCTCTCAGAAATCTTCTCAGACCAGTCCCAATCCATAGCCTGAGGCTTTGAAAGAGGGGACAAAGAAGAGAGGGGCGAAAGAACTGGGAGGGGTGTTCTGTAGCAACGTGCACCTGCTCAGAAGTGGAAGAACTCAACTACAGAAGCTAAAACAAGAAAGAACCAGAGTTCTGTTCTCTCTCATAATTCACCCCCCCTCCCCAACCAAGCCCTGAGACACATTGCTGTCAGATGAAGCCAACCTCTTTATATTCAAATGTATTCATGTTGATACTAAGTGTTAGCTCTCATCAGATCTGGCATCAATGCTATATTTTTCTCTCTGGGTTTGATATTGCTTTAAAAATAACTAAGTAAAAATATGCAGTTTGGTAGATGAAAAATGTCCTTTGCTTGAAGCTCTGGGTTTTCTTTGAAGATGTATCAGGGTATCTTAAGACAGAAAGAGACCTTTAAAGGTTATCCTGGCCAGTCTCTGCTTTTAGGAAGGACCACATTTAAACCACTATAAGGAGATGAGGAGATAGTCTATATTTAAAGTCCTCTAAAGAGGAATCTATAATCCTCCTCAGCCACCCATTATAGGTATAAGAATCAATTCTAGGTATATAAAAATGTTATTAAACTAAGGTAGCCTTTCTTCTGTCTTCCTCATCCTCTACTTGTTATAACAAAAGGAACAGTATATTAGTAATATTTTCTCTTTATCTCCTTTAAAAAACACTACTGGATCTGAGACCATTGGAAGTCTGTTAAGCATAGACCCAAATAGGCAGAGGGCATTGATTGGAAAATAAGGAAACATTTAAATAATGTTGTGGTGAGTAACACAAATTCTTGTCTTTAGTAAAAGATAGCAGGTAGACAATGTGGAGAACTGAAGTGACTCTTTATCCCATGTTGTAGAAGGGATTCCTGCATTGGGTGAAAAATTAAACTTATTTCATTCAATTCAACTAGCATTTTTTGAATACTTACTGTTTGTTCTGGGGATACAAAGAAAATGTCAAAATGATCTTTGCTCAAGATTTGTCCATTAATGTACTGCTGGTGGAACTATGAATGCGTCCAGCCATTCTAGAAAGCAATGCAGAACTACACCCACAAAGTCACCAAGCTGGTCATACCTTAGACCCAGCAATACCATTTCTAGGCCAATTCCATAAAGAGATTGAAGAAAGAGGAAAAGGATTCATGTGCAACAAAACAGTTCTTTTTGTAGTAGCCCAAAGCTGTAAACTAAGAGAGTTCCTAAGGGACTACTTAACTCTAAACATGTATATGGATGTGTGTGAATATTTACATATATGTATATGTATATATATGAATGTAATGGAATATCACATTGTGCCATAAGAAATGACAAAATGAACAATTTAAGAGGAAACTGAGATGACTTCTAGGAGTAGATATAAAGTAAGTAGGACTAGGAGAATAATTTATAAAATGATAACATTGTAATGAAAAACAGCTTTGAAAGAGTTTAGAATCAATGACATAATAAATTATAATGCATGAGGATAGAAGATGAAGCACATGGCAATCACTTGTAGAGAAATTGGCTAAAAATACAGAATAAGACATACACTGTTGAACAGGTGGACGTGAGTTTGTTTTATTGAACTATGCATGATTGAAATGAGGGTTTTATTTTTATTTTTTATAATTGTTCAACTGAGGGTTGAGGGGAAGTGGGAGAGATAGATAAATGTATACACACATATGCATGTATATGTATACATACATACTACATACATACATATAAACATATATATTTCCTCACCCTGAAGAACCTTACATTCCATTGGAAGAAAACAAAATGTCCAAAGATAATCAAATTATAGATACATATATATGTGTACATATGTATGCAAACATACATTCAATTTCTAATGTATCTTATATATATATAAAAATATATATAATATTTAAAAGGATCTGTGAACCCTCTAAGGATTCAGATGCTATCTCATCCATGCCTATGTAAAGGCATGGAGGTAGAAGATGCACTGTTATATACAGAGAACGGTAATTAAGCCAGCTTGGCTGAAATGTATAAGTGGGAATAATGTGCAATCATTTTTTGAAATGGTATTTTGGAGGCAATTTGTGATGCCCTGTAAAGTCCCTGCTAAATAAGTTGGATATGTATAGAGACAGAGCAAGGAAATCCATATCTATGTAAAACTAAGTAGTAACAAATGTAGCACTTTCACTTTTATAGGCATTATTTTCTGAGATAGAGCCCAGTAGTTTCTGACACTGATATATTGCTCTATATAGAATATGCCAGTCAGAAAGGACAATTCCATGAAACATGTAAAAGAGGTATTGTCCCCATTTTACAGATATGGGAGGTAGAAGTGAAGCCTGACAAAGGGCTCACAATGCCTGCTGGACCCTCTCCACTCCCTCGGCTGCAAGGGTAAATAATAGGCTTGGTTAGTCATCAAAACATATATAAAGATGAAAGCTCAAAGAAAATCGATGGCACACACCATGGCTGGAAAAGAAAATCAAATCTTCCAGAAATCAGGATTTTCCTTCCCACTCTCTTTTTGGTATTCAAATGGTAAGCTTAAGTTGGTTGGTTTGCTTTATCCTAAAAGGCAAAAAAATCTATTCTTGTTGTGGGTGTTTTGTTTTAATCCTGACGTTTTATTAATTTTACAGAAACAAAACCCAGTAAGCTTATCTGACAAAAAAAATTATAATGAAAATCCAACATACTATATTTTGGCTAAAAATTAGGAGATGAAAAATGCATATTGCCCAGATGATGGGGGGATGGAGGAGGGGAATGGGAGAGGAAGGGGAAGAGGGGAGATTAAGGAAAGAGAGAAAAAGGGGGAGATAGTGGAGGAGGGGGGAGAGATAGAGACAGAGAGACAGAGAGAGACAGAGACACAGAGAGAGAGAGACAGATAGAGAGAGAGAGAGAAGGGGAGAGAGAAGAAAGAGAAAAAAAGAGAGTGAGAAGGAGGGTGGGGAGGGGACGGAGATTGTCAGCTACTGCAATTCAAAGAGACATTTCCTCTCTCCGGTTCCCCTAATTACCTGGCTGTTTGCATTACTGGTAGAAAGCAAGGATGCCTTGTCCACACTCACAAACTCTCTTCTGAGTTTACTTTCATTAATGAAACAGCTTAGTTTAGTTAGTCGGCTGCATGCATGACTTCCAGAAACCACATCATAATGTAAGCAGAATGTTGCCTATGAGCAAGCGTGCGGCAGCTTAACCACATTGTTTAAAGAGAGAAGCTCCTCCAGAGCCCGGCCTATGAAATTAATTTAAGATGTGTGAAAACATGAGATTGAAATGCTGACCTTTCCCTGCAACTGAGACAGACTGCACTATGGGGCTGTTCTAAATACTGCAACTGGTGACAAGACTGGGCCCATCCAAGGCTCTTCAAGAATCTTGAGTCCTAGCGTCTGGTGTCCCAAGAGGCCTTCCTCCTCTCTTCAGGACGTCCCAAGGGCTAAGAGCACACCTACAACCTAGACGTGGTGGAGCCCTTTGGCCTGAAAGGATGTTGGGAACATGAGGGACAGTCACCAAGCCAAAGGCAGTAGAGGATGGGGCTTGTGATGGCTTCTCTAAAGTGCATGAGGTTGAATTGATGCCAGTTGCCTTTGAGCATTAAGAGGCAACTCTGGTGAGAATTCCCAGCTGACATACTTTCTAATGAACATCTAGATGTTGAAGCTTTAGCAACCTGAATATTTTATAGTATAATGCAAAATTCTAAAGGGTCTAATTTCCTGGTGGTCAACGTGAAGTGTGAACACTTCTGGAGGGAGGGCAAAGTGAGGGTGAGGAAGGATGCGGTCTCGGTAGGGGAGATAATTGTCACATCAGGAGAGTATGGGTGCTCCTTGCATTATGCCTTGAAGGTACTACTAACTACCTCAGTGCACAAACAGCTCTCCACATAAGACCTTGCACATAGTAGGCCTATTCAATAAACATTTGGTGAATTAATGAGCAGATGATCTTTAGTGGCAATATAATTTCATGGAGCCAACATTTATATTACCAAAGCTGTAGGTGTAAATTAGTCTGGATGAGCTACCAGTTAGAAATATACCCTAGGGATGAACTTCTCCACTATGCAATTCCTTTGGATTCTGTCTTGAAACAAAAGTAATTCATCCCAACTGATTGAATGTATTCAAGCATTAATCTATTATGGTCCAGACCTGCTACATTTTTAAAGTTCAGACAAGACCAAACCCATTTACTCCTGCCTGATACAACTGAGGGACAGAAAAACTCAACACCCTCTCCTTAGATTGAATGGAAGGTTGGTGTTGCCTTTGTTGAAAAGTCAAAGATATCTGGTTGTCAAGTATTAGGATGGTGTGAGGAACTGGATCTGTGATTTCACTGATAGAGGAGACTGCCAGGAGAAGGAATGTTTCCCTCTGCCAATACAGATTGACCCTTTCTCTGAAATTTAGAATCTTAGAAAGTCATCTGAAGCAATGAGAAATTAAATGAATTGCCCAGGGTCACATAGAGGCTGGCCAGTATCGAACTCATGGTTTTAAGATTGACTCTCCACTGGGACCTATTTGTTGTGAACCTTAAGGAAATTATTTCAGAATAGGGACAAATGTGTAATCACTGTCATATTTTAAATAGCATTACCAGTCAGAGTAGTAAGCAAAAACAAACTGAAGCAGTCATAGAATGGGGGACAGATGACTACTCAGTGTAGAGAAGAAAGAGACTTCTGGATACCAAGGTGAGGCCACTTCTGTGGGAGAACTCACTCCTACCAGCTGTCTAGTAGCTTTCTATTTTGCCTGTTTATACTTGCAAAGTAGAAGATAAGTTCTATTTTTCTTATGCTGCCAAAGAGCCACAAGTGCTTTCAGCACTCTCTGAATTTAGCATCCTAGGAAAAAGCCCCATTTGCCCCACCTTAGTTACAGCTTTGCTGCCATGATCCAGTACTATGCTGTAAAGAACCTACAGAATTATTGAGTGCCCCTGAATGGTTCCTGCATTACAGTTGCAGAATCACTACTCTGTTAAGTTCATTAGGGGTTCCACTCCCTCCAGACTTAGCTTATTAAGATACCAATTCAAACATCCAAGCTCTAATTCTTCAAGGAGACATGTGCATAAGTACTTCAGAGCAGAACATGGCTTGGTGCCATTTGGATGTCTTAATTTATGAAAGAGAAAGGTGGAGTGCAGTGAGTTATGCTTCTTTCCTCTAGGACACAGAATTGGGATGTGGCTCAGGTTCAAAATCGTAACTGAGTTTCTGAGTCTTTTATTGCTTTACAAATGTTTCTCACATCTCAGAAAGATCATCTCCTGATTTTGCCAGACAAAGGAAGACTTTGGTCTCCCTATATAATTCTTTGGTTTCTCATCTAGTAATCCAATTCCTATGGTACTGTGGGCAATCACTTGAGTTCTTCCCTTTTCCTCTGAGTTCACTAGAGTTCATTCAGGTACTATAGTTACTTTTACCACCAGAGGTTCCCAAACTTATTTAACCTACTACCCCCTCTTCAAAAAAATTACTCAGCATCACCCCCAAAACTCTACCTTTTTTAACCCTTTAATATTTTTTTTAATTTGGGTCATTTCAAAAATATAAAATATTTTAAAATGATGCATCTTAAATTTAATAATTCATTATAAATTTGTGGTTTTATTCCTGTGTGGAAATTTTGATGAGGCATTATTGCATAGTGTAACCATTGGGTTATCCAATTGTAAACAGGTCATTACATGCACATATTTCTGCTGATGCATGCTGGACTTCCCAACAATGTGCAACATGCTCAGCTGCCAACACTTGCTTGTTAAGACCTATCAGCTGACTTGCCCACCAGTGTTGTAACTTGTATTTTATGTATTTATTTGGAAAATAATGTAACTTTATGACTTTAACTCTGCTATACAATAGATGAAACGTACAAATAGTTTTTTCAAAATCTTCTCTTCTTTCCTTATGCTTCTACCTCCTTATTTTTTTCAATGCCCCCTCATTGCACCCAATGAAGCCCAACATAATTACAGTAACTGACCTACAAAAATGAAACTTTAGGTCTTTACTTTATTTGCATAATACTCTAAAAAACACACACAACTGAGGTAAATAACATATGGTTGATGATCAAACATGGAAACATTTCTTGGTCTTTGAAACCCTAGTTCCTAGCCCAATATCTGGCATATAGGAGGCACTAGAGTGTTTGTGGACTGATTCTAGTGGAAAGTACATTCGATATGGTCAGAGGATCCGAGTTTTCCTCTACTACTTACTCTTTGTGTGACTCATTTTCATTATCTATAAAAAAAAGAGAGTTTGGCTAGATAAAATCTAAGATCTTTTCCAGCTCCAAATTTATGACTCCATAGTCAGTTAAAAAGAATTTAAGTATCTACTACATGCCAGGCTCTGTGCTAAAGATTCCCTCTACCAATACAGGTCAGTGCTTTTTCTGCAACTTAAAATCTTAGAGAACTGCTTAAAGCACTAAGAAATTAAGTGACATGCCTAGGATCACATAACCAGTCACATAACCAGTGTGTGTCAGAAGCAGGATTTGAACTTACATCATGTTGACTCTGAGGCCAAACTCTCTATTCACTATTTCTCTCTCTAATTTTGTAATACTCATTTATATTGTGGCTGCTGCATTTTATCCTTTAGAGACAATTGAATTTAAAAAATGAAATTCTCCATCCACCAATGCTGGAAATCTCCAGGGCTGCCATAGGCACAATCACTCCATGAAATGGAGTTATCTACTTTGAATGTAATGAGGGATTCCTATGCTTCCTTCATACTATAGGTATGAAATTACTAGGAAACCCTATTTTCTCCTCACTAGACCAAGTAACTGACTGAAATACACAGTCCACTGTGGTAGCCAACAAAACATACCCAAGATGCCTTAGCTTCTGTAGCTGTCATGGAACAGACATATCACCCCAGCCCACAAACTCTAACAGGGTTAATGGAGTGACAGGAGGATACAAATGTGCTCTCTTTTGCTCATTTTAAGGAGAAAAATTAAGAAGAAAATTACTTATTCATCAATGTCAACCTTGCCAAATAAACACTGCCATTACACACTCCAGAACTCAAGGAGCAAAGCATAATTGGATACAGGATCAATCATCAGGGGGAAATGCAGGTTAGGTGAGCGTACAAGTGGTTAATTTGCACAGGTAAAGAGGTGGTGATGTTGATTTCATGCAAAAGATGTCTCAGAGATCCTCAATTAAATAATCACATTAATATTTTTAAGGCCCAACTTAAGATGGAATTTTCTCATAGGAAAAATACTAGGGGACGTCACATGAATATTTCTAGATGAGCCCCCCTACACCTTATCTGGTACTTTCTGAGAAACCCTGGCTCAATTTTGAGATGCCATAACTTGACCAAGTTTGGGGGCATACACTGACTGAAGAAATTATTCTTTTTCTTCTCAGTATTTATTGAGTATTCACAATATCTTGGATTCTGCTGGGGACGACTTGTCCCCTCCAGGAACTCACGCTGAGATGAGGTGTATCTGCTCACTCTTGCCATTCCCACCTCCATACTAGACCTTGATTTGGCCTTGGGTAGGGAGTATATAAAGAGTTACCACCTTTAAAAAATTCAACTCAGTCATCATCAGTCTTATTGCTGCCTTTGCTATTACTATCAATAAAGTCAACTTTGGGTCTGGGCTTGTACCTGCTTCCCTCTGAGTCCAGCTCTGATACCTGCTGCTGTCCAGTCATTCCACTCTGAGTCCCAAATCAGTTGCTCAGGCATTTGGTGCCTGGTTTCCTGACCCCATTATCATACCTTCTTGTGATTAGGTTCTAAATCTATGCCCCACAATATCCTCGTGTTAGAATCTCCAACTCATGATGCCCAGGCTCTCTAAGACTAGACTTTGACCTCTATGACACAGACATAAGGCCATGGTGTTCCCCAGACTGAGTTCCTGATCCTGTTCCCCAATCATCTTAGACTCTGACCTAACCTGTCTGCTTGAGCCTTTGCAATTCAGCAGCTTGTAACTCTTGGATTCCAGACTCAGCCTGTGTACTTAAAACCTGCTTCTCCTTTGGGTACTTCTGTCTGATCTTAAAATCTAGGGCTTTGAAGAGTCTGCTTATCAGGGTGCGAAGACCTGATACCTCTTGTCTGCAAGGTGCCCACTGGGAATTCATCTCTGATCCTCCTTTACTCACCTAGAAGGCACACTCTGCCCAACCCCAGTGACCTCTGTAGCTCTTGCCTCACTTCCTAATTTGCTCCCCCTTCATGGCTATGCATTTCCTGCTTCTGATAGAAAATAGAAACATAAGAAAGGCAGAATTGCCTTTGAAAGCAAAGGTTCTTAACCTTTTTTGTGTTATGGAAACCTTGGTACTTTGTTAAATCCCTCCTCATAAAAATGTTTGTTGTCAACATTAATGATCAAAGAAAATACTAAATTTTAGTTAGAGGTAAGCAAAAGTAAAACTGTGCTTTTCTCCAATCACTGTTAGGGACTCCCAGAATCTATCCTCAAATCCCTTGGGGGCCCATGGACCCTAGGTTAAGGACTCTTGTTATAAATCAAAGAGCCAGATAAATACAGAGAAATCTTTTCTGTATCTTTTGTCCTCGTTTTTATTTTTGGTTTCATATTTTGTGAATATGGATTGCAGTGAGTGAGAGAATGCAACTAGTGCTCTCCATATCAGGAGGAGGAAGAACATGTTTCCTGGCTCTACTGGGACATCTGGGCTCAGTCTGGTTTTTAGTAAAGGGCAAAACATTTCATGGAGCCTGAGATGCGGAAGAGTGTTTCAGGCATTGAAAAAAGATGTTTGGGAAGGAGAGAAGGAACTGAAGAGAACTCAGAGGAAGATTGCTATGTTGGGACTATGATAGTGCACTGAAAACCGAGAAAAGATGAGGGATATCTGGGGTTTCTATTGGTGCTCAGCTGGAAGCTCTGGGAGATCAGAGACTGTCTTCTTGACCTTTGCAATTTCCTCAGAACATGCCACAACACAGAGTAGTGCTTAATAAATGCTCTTTGAATAAATATCAAATGAATATGGAAAACAGAGACCAATGGGCAATTTTCAGGAAACAGAGAATCTCTGAGTAAATACTTGACCTGTCAGTTCAGGGGTCAGACCTTCCCAATGGATATCTGGGCATTTTTCCAGTGATCTAGGCCAGTGTGTCCTGAATGTGGCCTTGGGTGTGGCTTGGTCACAGAGACAAGAACATGAGCCAGAGATGTGGGAAAGGAAACAAAGCAGTAACTGGTAGTAAGGTCAGCCTTGGGCTCCAAAGTTGTCCCTTGTCTTCTCAACCCCTAGTGGTGATGATCCCTTGAACTAGTTTACAGAAGAAGGAAAAGCAGTGGAGAAAGAGAAAAGAAAGAATGCTGGAGCTGGGAAAGTCCGGGTGTACTACAAACCCACAGCCAATCAATCGCTAGATTTGTTCTGTACCTACTATGTGTCAGACTCTGCAACCATTCATCTAGGAAGTCTTACAGTGGTGTATAAATTATTGGAGACAAGCAAGTTCTTTGTTCCATATGAACTGTGTGCCATACATACATTTTTATTGCTCATTTGTTGTATTTTTAATTCTGTAGTTTTCAAGAAAAGATGTTACTCCAAGGAAATGTTCAAAATGTATAACTCTTAAAGAGCACTCTTCAATGACTGTTAGAGATATTAAATTGACTTTTGGTCAACCCCACAATGAAACAAGATTAGTTACTCCAAAGTATACAGGAAAGTGTAGCCCAAAACAAACAAAACCACAAGAACACCAAAAATTGACAAACTATTGCTGTAAGACAACCTAATTAATTCTAATAAAACAGGCAAAGGCAAAGACCTTCACTTGTAACTAATTCCTCTATAGTAGAATTTTCAATGTGTGGTCCACATATCCCTTAGTATTCCCAAGACCCTCTCAGAGAGTCTACAGTCATTATTTTCATAATAATGATAAATTTATAATAATGAAAAATAAAATAGATAAATACACATAAAAGCAAAAGCAGTCCTCTAATTTTTAAGAGTATAAAGAGATCCAGAAGTCAAAACTTTGGGGAACCACTGCTCTACAGTTCAGTGTAGCTTATTGAAGTTGGAAGAGCAGTGGAAAGAATTACTGATGATGACTGCCATGAAGAAAGAAAAAGTTTGTCACGGGCAAAACGATCCAAAGACTGGAGTACTAAAGGTTGGAGAAAGGTCATTTTTATTGAAGAAACTCATGTTTTTTACTTTTTCTGAGGCAGCTAACTGGTAAAGGAGGTAGAGTGATGGACCTAGAATGGACCACGGTCAAATCTACCCACAGATACTTACTAACTGTGTGATCCTGAGCAAGTCATTTAACCTTTGTCTGCCTCAGTTCCTTCATATGTAAAAAAGAGATAATAATAGCATCTATCTCCCATGGTTGCTTTAAAGATAAAATGAAATTAACTTTCTAAAGTGCTTTGTAAATTTTAAAGTGACACATAAATATTAGCTTTTTTTTTTCATTCAAGTCTAACCCAAAACCCTTGTCAGAAGTTTCAGTAAGATCTGGTCATTTTCATCAGACTTTTAGACATTCATCCAAAAACATTTTGGAGATTTTTTTTTTTACTTGCAGTGGGCCTCAAAGTCAAACTTCATTAAGGGAATGACGATATCTGATAAATACATTGATATGCTAAGAAGCAGTATGATCTCAGAATGAAAGAAATTCCCAAATGGAGACCAAATATTACAATGTAACCTGTCATTATATTATGAAAAGTTCAAAATGTTTTCCAGGAGAAGGAGATAAACATGCTTCAATAACCTGAGAACTCACCAAATATAAACTCCATTGAGAAGTTATGGGATATAATCAAGAATAAACATGGGAAGCGTACCGTTCATCAGAGGTATGCTTAATATACAATCCGAGGTATTGTTCCATAATAAAGAATTAAGGAATATGTTGAATGGGTATAAAATATTGTAAACTAAATGCCAAATTGTATTTTAAAAGTGACTAAAACAAAAGGAGTCATTTTAAAGTTTTTAATGATGTAAAATGTTGTAAGATTTGTTGTACAAGTCAATAAATGTAATTATTTTACCTTTCCTCAAGTAATTTGCACACTACTATGTATAACTTTGTACCAGAGTCTACTGTAGCACAAAGGACTCTGGTCACATTTTAGGAGGTGTCACACTTCCACCCAGATACCTGAAATGATCTCTCAGGTACTTTGTATTCCCCTGAGACAGCACAGGTTAGTGAAATAAATACCGAGAATCAGGAGAAACCTAATTTTGAATTATTCTTCCAATACTTACTGACAGTATGACAACAGACAAACCCCTAGCCCTCTCTTTGCTTCTATTTTCTCCTTTGTATTAAAAAAAAGTAAGTGAATACAGCTATGATATCTATCCCGCAAGGTGGCCGTGAGGGTAAGATGAGACTCTTTATGCAAAATTCTTTGTTAGCCTTGAAGCTCTTTCTATAAACGTTAGCTGTTATGTTCAGGCCTGGCCTTGATGGACAACATTGCCAAAGGGGCTAGACATGTGTTATTCAGCCAGAGCATGTCAAACTGTTCTTTATCACCTAGCTTAGAGTTTCTGGCCTTCTTGTCTTTCTTGGCCTCTTTTGGTTCATCTAGGTACTGATTTTTGATTGCTTTGTTTTGTATTTTCTTTTTGCTTTGTTTTTAGCCAGGCTTCCATTTTTATCTCAAACTTTCATATCCCAGATTTTAAGCTACACATGAGAGTGGGCAATTTGTCCTTTCTGAATTTTAAACTCATCACAGGAGATGTTTAATTAATTACTGAAATATCAGAGATCTCTAAATCTATATAAATGCATTTCAATTTGATTCAACAGCTTTTTATTAAGCATCTACCATTTGCCATGTGCTAAGGATACAAAAACAAAAAGAGAGGCTCTTTTGCCCTCAAAGAACTTATATTCTAACTATGAGGAACCAACATGTACAGATGTAGGTAAATATAAGATGCATACAAAATATATAAATAATCTATGAAGGTACTGATAACTGGGGAATTAGAAAAGTCTTTCTGTAGAAAGGGACACTTGAAATGAACCTTGAATGGAGTTTCCAAAAGACTGAGGGAAGGAGAGAAAAGATTCTGAGCATGAGAGACAGCCTATACAATGGCCCAGACATGCGAGATGTTGTATTGTATGTGTGGAGCAAGAAAATTATTTTGGAATGCCTTAAATAATGCATAGTCTGCAAATGTAGGTTGGAACCTGGTTGCAAAGGGCCCTGAGTGCCAAATTGGGGTCTATCCTACAGGTGCAGTTAGTTAGGAGCCACTGAAACTTCTTGAAAATGGAAGTGAGACAGTGAGACCTATGCTCTAGGAAATCTCAATGTGGCAGCTGAAGGAAGGACAGATTGGAGAAAGAGGAGGCTGGATGCAAAGAGGCTTACTAATTGGAGGCCATTGCAACAGCACAGGCAAGAGATAATAGAAGTTTGACTGAAGTGGATTGGGATGTCAGTGGAAAGAAGGGTATGGATACAGAACACATTATGAAGGTAGAATTTACAAGACTTTTTAACTAATTGGAAATGCAGTGGGGGAAGGGATAGTGAGTAAAGAGCTAAAAATGATTGGCAATCTGCTAGGTTGTGAAGCTGGGTGATATGCTCAACAGAAACAGAGCCACAGTTCACTCTACAGGGCACTCTGAATCCTAGACAGATATGTGAAAGATCTATAATTTCCAACTCCCAGTGTGGAAATTTCTACCATATAACCTGTCAATGACTTAGTACATAAATCCAAAGGAGCTGCCTGAGGCATAAAGATATTAAGTGACTTTCTTCTGGCCATGTAACTAGCAAGTTTCAGAAGTAGGATTCGAACCCACATCTTCTTGAGACCAGGCCCAGAACTCTGCCCGCTATACCAGACTAACTCTCATTCTACAACACATACAACATAAAAAGTCATTGGAAATTCTAACCTTGACAGTCATAGCCGTAGAAGCCTCACCCATTGGGCTAACATCTTGAAATGCATATGACCAATGCCCAATGGTTGGATCTTGTTTTCAGATTTCAGTTTCTTTAGACTGGAGTCATAATAGTGGAATTAGAGTTCAAGATAAATTAATTTGTACTGAAATGAGACAAAACTAAATTTCACTAAATATGGTACTGATTCCATTTTTTAAAACTTCTTACCTTTTCTTCCCATAGAAGAATCTGCCTAAGAGAAAGAAAAAAAATTGCACAGGTAGTTCTGATAATATTTGTCATGTACTTCAAGAGAATTGAGTGAAATTGTAAATATTGATTTCCCAAGAAAGAGAGTGTGATTTTTTAAATTGACACCTAACAGGTAAAAGGGTGGAATAAATTGACTAGGAGGGTGGTTTATGGTTTTAGAATGACAGCAGTGGGTGGATTCATAAGGACTGGTAAATATGATAATAAAGCAAGCAAGTGCTCAGAGTCTTTAAAAAAGATGAATGACCTTCAATAGACATTATGGTACAGTGCTGAATTTGCTGTCAGAGGACCTGAATTCAAATATTCACATTACCACTTAGCAACTATTTGACCTTGGGCAAATTTCTTGTGACTAGGTCTTCCATTTTCCCTCTGTAAAATGAAGGGATCTAACTAGTTGATTTCTGAGGTCTCTTCCAACTTTAAATATACGACCCTCTGAACATACAGTCCTTTTTCTTTAGCAAATCTAGCCAAGATTCTTGTGAAGCTCTTCCAGTCAAACTCTCACCACAAACATTTTGAGCATCTATTGTATACAGGGAACTGTGTTAGGCACTGAAACAAATATGAAATTTAGGCAAGAATAATCCATCTCCAAATGATTTATCAGCAGTCTCTCAGAAATCTGGTACTTTAGAATCCTGACTTCCCAGGAAGGAAGGGCATGATACTTAAAATAAACCTCAAACCAGCAAGGGTAAGGTAGAGATGTCTATGTGGGTACCTTCCTAAGAATGGTGAATAATATAATGAAGACTTTTTCCATCAACAGTCCCCTAGGAACTATAGAATCATGAAGACATAGGGTCTTAGAGTTAGAAAGGATCTCAGATCTAGAAGCAAAACTATATCTAGAGAGAAATTCCCTCCACGACATTCTTGGCAAATAATTATCTGAACTGCTAGAAGAGGTCCAGTGAGAGCTAAATGCATCAACTCTTGAGCTAGCCCATTTCAATTTTTGACAGTTCTGATCATTAGGAAGGGATAGAGACTGGACCTATTATTTCATGGGTATAGGGAACCCAGGTGAGGAAATTCTCTCTAGCAAAGCAAATCACCAACTTCTCTGAAACTTAGAGTCTCTGAACATAATGCTCTTGAGCGTTAAAATGTGTCTGACAGGATCTTAAACCTAACTCTTTCTGGCTTGAAGGCCAATGCTCTAGCCACTATATGCTTCTTTATGTGAAATGCTAACAAGGACCATATTTGGAATTTCCCTCCCAGGTCACACTAAACCACATGGGAGTGTTGAGGACTGTTTTCAGCCAGGTGGTGACCAGTGTTGGAAGAACTTAGCATTTTATTATGACATGACAAGCTCTAGGAGATTACTTAGTTCTCCACTACTCCCACTCTTACCCCATCCTGTGACAATGGCGGGGGCATGTGGTGTTGCATTCGTTACAACAGGAGACAGCTTCCAGGTAGGCCTCTTTGGCTTAGACTCACTAGGTTATATTATACAACTTTAGAATTTCCAAGGAGGGATAAAGAGAGGCTGATCTTTTTCAACTCCAACATGGTAAATGTACTCATGAGAAAGCTGTTGCAGAGGGGCTTTATATAAATGACCAAACATGAGGCCTCATGGCTAACTTGCCTAGTCCTGCAGATTTCTCTGTGTTCTGATAAGGTTTGAAGAGTAGCCTCCTTGTAGATTGTAATGGTAGTTATAAATTAAGATATTGAATCCCATTCCAGTTAGGTGTACTTGTAAGACTTTTATGTTTACTATTTCTTTTGGGCGTAAGAATAAATTACCTAGGTGTTCAATGCCTCAATCATCTGGTATACTGAGTACTTTTTTTTTTTTTTTTGCCATTTTCTACTTTTGAAGGAAACCTTAGACATGAGCTGATAAGTAAAATTGCCTCTGAAGAACCAGGATAGGGAAATGAACAAGCCAGTGAATTCTACGACAGGGAACCCAGCCCCATTTCATTAGAGCCAGGCTCCCTAAGACACAATCTCAGTCCCAACTGCATGCCTGGTTAGAGAACAGGACATGGGACATGGACCTCTTCTCTGGGCTGATTTAGCAGAGATTTCTCTCAATTTTGGATGAAATATATATCTTCTTTTTCTGTTCTAGTTCACTGCTCTAACATGTGACAGACCTTTAAATACTTGAAGAAAGAGAGCACATCCATGCTTTTTTTTTCTCTTTTTTAAGCTAATCATTCTTATGAATGAATGAACGTCCCTGTGAAAAGTTGAACCTAGGGCTACATAGTTAGTATTTACATAGGTCTTTAATGTTTGCAAAATACTTTGCATATTATATCATTTGATCCTCAGAACCATTCAGTGACATAGTTGTTATTGTTAACCCAATTTTACGGGAGAGGAAACTGAGGCTTAGAGAGGCCAAAGGACTTGTCCAGGGACACACATCCAGTGAGAGTCTGTGGCAGTATTTGAACTCAGGTCTTTCTGACTCCAGATGTAGCCCTCTATTTATTCACCGTACCATCTGACTCCCACTGCACTGATTCAGTGTAGTATTCTTAGAGTCTCCTTTTTAGAAACAAAGGGAAAATGAGACAACCTTTCTGAGCGTATAAAAGGAGGCATTTAGTTTTCATTTTTTGGAATAGCAGTATACTTGTTCCTTTTTTTGTCATTCTGTTACCAGAATTGAAAGTGAAAGTCCCCATCTCTGGAGTGGTTAAGTGTCATATATATAGTGGTCAACAGACCATGAAAAAAAGACTTTAACTATGTACAATTATGATTAGGTATCTATCAATAGTTAAATATGCAGTGTCTGGTACTGTAGGAACTTCCTGGTAAAGAGAGTAAGTTATAATGCTGCACAAACTACTTTTCAGTTTGTGGTATTTCTCTTATGTTATAACCCAAAATGCTTCAGTGAGTTGGAAAAGATTCAAGATAGAGAAGCTATAATCAAGAGTAGATGAGGAGATAAATTAAGAGGTAATGGTGAAGATGAAATTGGATGTATGTATACATAAATGCTTCCAACAGCTGAGATTGTAGATGAGATAAAAAGTTAACAAGGCAAATCAGCTCAGTACAGTGAAAAGAAGACCACACTGGAAGTCAGGAGCCCTGGGTTCTATAGGCCCTACTCTTACCACTAACTGTCTGGGTGACCTGGAGCAAGTGACTTCTTCTTTTTTTGGCTTCCGGTTCCTCTTTCATGAGATGAAAGGATTGACTAGATGGTCTTTATGATTCTACATTCTAGATTTCTAGAGGAGCACCAGAGCACTGACACCCTTTAGAGTATACTGGACACCATGGTGAAAGTCTATGTTCTTGGATTGTGTTCAAGTGCAATAGTTTTTATAGTGTTTCCAAGAGTAAAGTTCCACTGGATAGAATCCAAGATGGCCCCACCTCATATCAAACTCTGCTTCTTGTGGATTAGCCAGGATTAGGAGTGTTTTTCAGTGCTTCATGACCTCATCTCTATGGATAGTCCTTTCAGTGGAGGCCTTATCCACACCTCATTCTCTGTGGCTCTCCTCCATGTCCTCCCAGAAATTCTTAACAGAAAGTCCACCCAACATGTTAAGAGCTTTCCTCTAGGTCTATTAACATATAGCATGCATGTTACTCATTTGTAATCCATTGCCCTCATTGCGTGATTAACCCACATCCTGTTCTCATATATCTCTATTGATATCTGGTATGCCACTTCCTGTGGACAATTCATTGTTGGTAATATGTTGTAGAACTGTTGTGACCTCCATGTGGGAATTTAGGTGTAAGTGGCAGAATGTAAATCAAGCCACCACACTTGTATTCTAACATGAGTCCCAAATGTATACATGGTGAAAATATGGGACTGAAGAGGACAGTCCAGAAAAGCAGCCGGATTGCACCAAGTGTATATCAAAGGGAATTGTGCTCAAGGCAAAACAATTCTGAGGGTGTTGAAAGATAGATTCATAAGGTATCAGAAGGAGGTGAAGACAGCAAAAGAATGGGAAAAATATTGAACTTCAGTTATAAAAATGCTAAGAGTAATAACTGACCTATTTATCAATAATTATGTCTTTATATCAAATATCTTCCCCATCTATACAAATCTTTATAATTTTTGTCTCTTAATGAAACATACAAAGCAAGAGCAGACTTGAGGAGCATATTAGTAAGGTCTAAGTAAGTTTTTTCAAGCAATGTTCTCCAAGGGGCAGTATCTCTACATTTTGCAATTGACTGAAAGGTATAGAAAATAAAAGTCTATTGTGATAATGTTTGCTGACTATAATAAATAAGAGCATTTTTTTTAATAAAATATCATTGTAAAGACTCTTTTCTGACAAGCTGTTTCCCATCCTCATACCAAAATCACTCAAATTTCTTGGAAAGATATGACAATAAAAATAAGCCTATTTAAATGACCTCATAATCATCATTTGAGTCATAAAACAGAAATATGCTTGTTCACCAAAGGTGTTTGCCATTATGATGGAGGACATACAGCGCAGAGTTCAATTTGAAGAAGCCTTCCCTAAGAATGGTGAAGTTTTTCAATACTCTTGTGAAGATTACATCATACTATTTTCATCAAACCTGGAACACTGCAGAGCTTTCTGGAGTATATCTGGAACCACTCAAAAGAGTTATCCTTGATCATCTACACAGGAAACATCAAGTGGATGAAGAATTTCTATCGCCAAAATTACAATATGCAATTAGACAGATAACATGGAAAGCCTGTCCTTGAGTAAGTATATTTGAGGTAGTACAAATGGGTGATGAATGGGAGCCAGAATTACGCCAGAGGAAGGTGGTAGAATTGACTTCCTTTAATGAATAGAAAAACTCCTTCAATTGGCCTCAAGCTACTTTCAAAAACAAAAGCTTATCTTTTTAATACCCACAGTTTACTAGTGTTGTGGTTTGGCTATAAGTTATGGAACACAATAGTTTGAAAAATCAAAACTAAATATTAAAGACCTTTAGATTAGATTTGTGCAACAAGGGACAAATACAGTCTTATCAGTGCTTTTAGGTACATTCTTATCCTGACTAGGAGTCCCTCATAACTTTACTTCAAGCCATGTTCTGAAAGCCAAATCCTATTCTCAGACACCACCTCCTTGGCCAGTTTTTCGGATCTCGGAATTTTTTAAAAAAATATTTTCTGTGTCCTCTGCCATCAGTCAGTAGCAGTGAGGAAAATACAACCTTTACCTCTCTTGTCTTTAGTTTCTTTTCCAAAATGTTGTAATCTTTGGCAATATTTTCTAGGTTCATTCTGGCAGCATTATTTGTGCCAGAAAAAGGGAGTCATTTGTTTTGACAAGTCTTGGGAGGTTCTTTGTTAGGGTTTTGATACATGCTCCAAGAAGACAACAGACCTCTCTATTGTTTCCCACAAACAGCTGCCTCAGTACCCCTGAGCAGGGTCACCACCCATCACTACTCTTTTTTTCCTCTGACTTCTCTGTGATGACCTCTTACCTGACAATTTCTGTGGCTTTTTGTCAGCATTCCTTGAAGGAAAGGCAACTGTTTCCTCTTTCTTTGAGCATCCAGACCCCTCCTGTTCTGGAAGATCCTCAAATTTGTTGTCAGTGTTTTTTTTAATTCGAGTGTACAGCTCTTTTCCTTCCCTTCTTCCACTATGTGACTCTCTAAGCTCTTAATAAGGGTCAAATTTCCCTCCTCCATTTCAGATCTTTTTTCTTTATTCCCATCACAGCCTAATTTTTAAGGCATATTTTATTGTCTCGGATAACCTGGAGTTTGAAGAGGTGTTTTTTGAGTTTCTGAGTTTTTGAGAAGGAGAATTCCAGTAAAACATACTGTCCTTGAGAGCAAAATCTGTCTCACTTTTTGTATACCCAGCACTTAACACTAGACCAAATATAGAGTAGGTGATTGATAAATAATTATTGATTGATTATATACTGATTGATACATAAGATAGTTAGATGCCACAATGGATAAAGCACCAGATCTAGAGTCCTGAGTTCAAATCCAACCTCAAATACCTACCAGATGTGTGACCCTGGGCAAGTCACAACTCATTGTCTGCCTCAATTTTCTTGTGTAAAAAATGGGGATAATAATAGCATTCCTAGGATTGTTATAGGGCCAAATGAGATAATGCTTGTAAAGCATTTTACAAACCTTAAGACACAATATAAATGCTACTATTATTTTTCTATTCTTATTGCCGTCATTGTTGTTTGTTGTAATCATGGTTGCTATATGTGCATTTGTCTTCCTTGTTAGAATATAGCTTGATTGATGGATGGAAGGATGGAGGAAGAGAGGGAAGAGATATTCTTGGAACATAGAGAGTAGCCACAAACCTAAAGAGCTACAAAAAACAAGAGATCAAAGCAGGAGGAGGAGAGAGAATAGATTTTGAACTCCTAGATTAATTGGGACAGGAAAGAGGAAGAGCATGGGATAAAACCAACTCAGACAATGACTTTAGTTGTCTTTCCAAGGTGATGTGAACCAGACTTCCACTTAGCTGCAACTTCCTTCTGTCTTCTAGTTTCATTTACAGTGAGAATGTCAAGATTGATAACGATTCATTCCTTCCATTTGTTGGGTCACTGGATGAAGATCTCATTTTTAGAATATCAACTGCTAAGATGATGTTTATTCTTAGACAGTCGAAGATATAAAATATTTATTGAATTATCTGCTGAAATCTTCTGGCACGCTGAAATTTCACTCTTGCCCTACCCGCCAAAGATACTTCTGGCATCTAGATATCCTACCCTCTCTGCAAAACTGATGTTTGTGGTGTTGACCTTTATATCTTGGACCTTCTCTCCTTAACAATTGAAGTTTAATCCTATTGCACACATCTGCAAACAAAACCTGGAGGTGAAAATGAAATGAAAACTATTGTTCATTCACCTACTTCAATCAATTGTCTAACAAGTGTATGTCTAGTATCCATTATGTGTGACACTGTGCTATTCACAGAGTATACAAAGACAAAACTGAAAAAGACCCTGCCACAAGGAGCTTGCATACTACTGGGCAAAACTATACTGCATAAGTTCATTCTGAGTCTCCATGCCATACCTCAGCCTAGTGCCCCATGACATGATCATCATAGGTCTCTAAGCACTGCAAGGGCTGCTGGTACCTGGCCATAGGTATATCCTAAAACCTCCTACAGTTGCAAAATTCACTAGGCAGAGAAATGTTTGCCTTCCACTGGTGGTTGCTCTCGATCAGCAGCTCCTTCAGCAGCACCATAAGACAAGATTCAGCAGAGAATCTGGATTTGCAAACCTTCATGGTCCTAAAAGGAGAAGCCCCTAAATAGCTGGGGGGAGGGAAAGGTGGCAGACTGGATGGAATGCACTCCAGACAAGACCTTTGGCCTTATGCAGGTGTAACTAGTGGACACAACTGGGAAAACAGGTCTTATTTGGCAGCGTGGAAAACATCTCCCAGGTGCAGGGTTGGATTGTAAGTACCATCTGGCCTGCTACAAAGGATTAAGAGGAGGAACAGTCTTTCTGAGGGTTTTGGGGACGGTGTAGGCATCAGAGACAAGCTGTTGATATTAACTTGTCTGTACTCCACCTGGCTAATTGCAGGCAAGGGAATCTGTCTAGAGTTTCAGCTTTGAAACCAAGTGGATGATGGGCAGCAGGACTCTTGTCCCAGGTGCTTGGTTGCATTCATTAAAGGAATTTCTATGGAGAATGAAAATTAATTTTTTGCATATCCTGGGAGGGTTGATGTCGATGTACATCATGTGTTTGATCTTTGTTCTTCCTGTAGCCTGAAGGAATGAAATGTACTTCCTGGTGCTTGCTTTTTCCCTTCCTCGGTATTTGATTACAGAGCTCATGCCTCAGGAAATCCTTCCAGACTCCTTGAGTAGCTTGAGGGCCCAAGGTCCCTTGCAACATTTCCTCTTATGGGGTGAAGACAAATCGGTGGCTGGCTTCCCTACTCACCTTCTATAAATAGCTTCTATCTGCTGTGCTGGTGTTCACCCGTCTGTGTTAAGAGGAGAGAGTTAGGCATGTTCCCCTCTGCCCAGTTCTGCAATGTGTGTTAGGAAACATGACAAAGATCTACTGCCCAAACTGCCCCAATGTTGTTCAGTATTCCCCTTGTATAAGTGACCACCAAGAACCTCAAGTCCTGTTCTACTCTCCCTTCAAATAATTCTAACTACAACAACAGTAAAGAGCTAGTTTTTGTCTAGCACTTTATGGTTTACAAGGCACTTAACAAATATTATCTTCTTGTTCCTCACAACAACCCTAGGAGGTAGATCTGTTATTATCCCCGTTTTACAGATGAGAAAACTGAGGCAGACAGAGGTTAAGAATTGACAAGCCCAGAATCTCACAACTAGCTAGTAAGTATCTGAATTCTGATTTGAACACAGGACTTCCTTCCTGCTCCAGATCCAGAACTCTATCCCCTACACCATCTAGCTTCATCTACAAATCTGTTCCTCACCTGAATTATGACTCAGCTCCATTACCCCTCCAAACTTCTCACTGGTCATCAAACTAACAGCTCCAGTTCTCATTTATTGTTTCTTGGAAATCTATAATCATTATAGATCTCACTTCTGTTCTAGCATCCCATTGGTTCCTGATAAAGAGAGAAGACTGGAGAGGAGGTAGATGATTGATAACAATCTAACTCTTTCTCCCAATCTTTAGAGAAAATCATACCTAAACTCAAATATTTACTAAGTTCCTATTATGTGCAATATTCTGTGTTAGACCCAGGGGATACAACTTCACTTCAACAAATATTTATGAAGAATATATCATGTGAAACCATTATTCAGGTACTAGACAAATAAAGAGACTGCCCTCAAGAAGCTTACCTTTTACTGGAAATGCAGAGGATACAAGAGGAAAATACAGAGATATAAGCACAAGATCACTTCAGAAGGAAGCATTGATATAAAAAATGAGTTGATATTAAGAAAGACTTCATGGAGGTGTCACCTTAGCTGACCCTTGAAAGAAAGTTAGAGTTCTGAAAGGCAGAGGTGAAGAGGGAATGATTTATGCATTGCAGGAAGATGAGAAGATATGGAAATAGTCGATGGAATGTCAAGTTCAAAGAATTGATAGTAATCTAGTTTGTCTGGAATGCAGATTGTCAACTACCTGAAGGGGAATAATGTGAAATGAGGATGAAAATGTAGGATTGGATCTGAAAAGAAACTTTCCTAGCCTCTTTATTCATAATAGCAAAAAGGGTGGGGGGTGGGGGGGAGAAATAGAAATGCCCATGTGTCTGACAATGAAAGAAAGGTTGAACAAACTGTGTAGAGATTTCTGAACCAAAAGAAATGGCAAATAAAAAAAGAAAAACAAAAGAAAACTGAAGTGAGGTGATGCAAAGAAAGTTGGATCAAAATGAGCAACCACTTCAGAAAAGCAATAGCAGTAGTGTTGGAAGCTGAGAATTGATCCAGAAGAAATAGAGACTGTGAGGATATCTAAAAGCAAGCAAAATGTTGTTATTTTGTTAAAGTTCTATACTAATAAGTAAACAAATGAATGAATAAATGAATGAATTAAATTAATTTACTTCAGTGTTGGGAAGTATCTGCTGTCAAAACATCATTTATCAATAATTTTTTTAACTACCTTGAATTGATGAGTACCTATCCTGTTTTTAAAAACTCATAAGGAAGGTGACTTTACTAACTTTACTGGTGTCTAACAATGTAAATCTCAGGAAACTCATCTTAATTATTCATTTAAATCTTGAGATTACACAGTCTTAGCCATTTCCTTCTGAATGAAGTCCATCAGTTAATATGGAGGTAGTAGCAGCAGACCCTTTCCATTTCCTTGAAAATTTTATTTGGGTCCCTGTGAAACTTTTCATCCATGCTATACAATCCACTTCCTCTAACCTTTTTTTTTTACAGGTTTTATAATTTTTTCTATCAATTCAATTAAATTCAACAAGCACATATATGTGTGTATATGTGTACGTATTGTTTTTATTTGGTCATTCAGTCATGACCAACTCTTTGTGACCCCATAGACTATGCTGTCCATAGGATTTTCTTGGCAAAGATAACTGGAGTGGTTTACCTTTTCCTTCTCCAGTAGAGTAAGGTAAACAGAGGTTAAATGACTTGCCAGGCCAGATTTGAACACTCTTCTGGACTCCAGGGCAAGTGCTCTAGTCACCGAGCTGCCTCCTACACATACACATACACACACACACACACACACACACACACACACACACACATATATATATGTATGTATATACACATATATATTAATATGGTTAATTGGTGCCATTTATCTTTTCTTCATGGACATTAATAGTTAACATTTGTAGAGTATGCCAATTTGCAAAGTTCTTTACACAGATTATTTCATTTGATTCTAACAATAACCTTGTGATGTAGGTACTATTTTAACCTCACTTTACAGATAAGTAATTTCCTCATCCGTAAAATGAGCTGGAGCAGGAAATGGCAAACCACTCCAGTATCTTTGCCAAGAAAACCCCAAATGGGGTCATGAAGAAACGGACAGGACTGAAATGTTTCAATGACCGTACAGATAAGAAAACTGAGGCTGATGGAGATTAGGTGACTGACCTAGGGACACTCAGCTAGTAAGTACCTGAGGCAGGATTTGAACTCACATTCTTCTGATGCCAGAGGTAATACTTTATCCATTATTCTACCTAGCTGCCTTCAAGGAAAAAATTAATTGATCACATGTAACAATGCATGCAATATTTAGTTCAATAGTCTCTTGCTTCTCTGTTGTGAGAACCACTGGAGAACTATCGGACCATATGTTTCACTGTCACTTCTCTGAGACCACCTTTTTTTTAGTCGCTCAACAACAACTTCCTTTTTGTGATCTGTCCTTTTACATTGCTGCAGCGATCATGTTTATTGTTTCAGTCGGTCATTATTTTGCTTCTGTTTATTTCCCTCTGTATCAATTCATTCAGATGACCTCATGTTTCTCTGAATTCCTCATATTTGTAATTTCTTACTGCACAAAACTATCTCATTACATTCAAATATCTCCACTTTTCCCACCAACAAGCATTATCAAGGGCCTGCTATGTGTCAGGTTCTGGGCTAGACATTGGGGGTACAAAGAAAAAAAATGAAGTAATTCCTCCGCCAAGAAGTTTACCTGCTACTGGGGGGAGAGGGGAAGAAAATAAGATGTGTACAAATAAGTAGATGAAAAATTAAGAGCAAGGTAATTTTGGTAGAGAGGGACAAGAATGACTAATAATTGTTCTGTATCTCTTGTGAGGGTTCATCAAATTCTCTTGTGTATTCACACCTATCTCTAACCCGGTCTTGTTTCAAAAATTCATTGGCTACTGTTGGATCTCCTTTGATTTTCTCTTTCCCCCTTTAATATATAGCTTTCTCCTCTCCTAATGTCCTTCTCCAACATTTTGCCGTGATATGGGGGGCAGCCCAAAAGGCAGCCCTGTATTCTCAAAAGCTGTGCCAACCAAACAAAAGTTCTGGCATGTCCTTTCTAGCATTAAGACTTGGAATAAGCATCTGGCATCGGACTGCATGCCAAGGACCAGCCTAAGAGATCAAAGAGATTCATCACCAGTGGACTGAATGTCTGTTGTTCAAGGACTAGCCTAGCTGAGATCAAAGAGGTGATTGGCTTCAGGGAGATGAATTTTTCAACCATGGCAATTTGTAGACACTATTTGCAAACCTAGAGGGGTTGCAATCAGTAAAAGTGGAAGCAATACTTACTCTAATGAAATCACCGATCTACCTACTTGTCATTGCTGCGAATCCAGGTACTTCAAAGTAGCCTTAAAAAGGAGATATTGGTGTGTGTGTATGTGTGTGTGCTTGCACGGACATGGATACATACAGTTACATATATGTGTATATCTATCTCACTGAGGTTGGAAGGAGAAGGATCTCTAGTAACTTTGACCATGCCCTCTGCCAATCCCACAATAGTGTATTATTGTCTTACCCTAGCATAACACTTGAGAAGTTAATTACAAATATTCAATACCAATTCATATTTGTCAATGATTGCGACTTAGGCTGTGATATTCTTGCAAAATGAGTTATATTTTCCCATCTAATACATCTTAAATGCATGAATAAATAATCAGGCAACTATTTTGTGAGAGTTTAACTTCATAGCATGGCAGCAAGGTTTTTCTTCTTTCGTTATCTGTTAAGACCCCAAATGCTATTATTTTGATCAGTGATTGGTGTTTATTTTATACACTGAAGCTGCTTTATTATTGACACACTGAATATTTATTGAATATATTATTGAGATGGTTTGCTAGGTTAGCAGTTTCCTAGTAGAACAGCTTGAACCAGACCATGCTCCATCCTGAGCGTCAGGGCACTGACTCTTTGTCTGTTTTGAAAGACTGTAAATGCCAAGAGAGGTAAGCTATACAGCTGGAAAGTGATAACTCCATATGGGTGGCAGCAGGTAAGCAAGCAAACAATCTATTGTGATATGTCACAGGAGAACTAGTCAGGAAGACAGTCTAGAAAGAAGGAAATGTTTAAAGAGAAATGCCCCAAACTACCACAACCCCATTTCTCAGATGCCCCTTCCCTAGTTCCAGCTGCATCATTTCTTGTAGAGACTATTCCGATGGCCATCAAACTGGCCTCACTACTTCCAGTATGTCTTTTCTCCAATCTGCTCCATAATGCTCCCAAATTATCATCCCTAAAACATGGATCTAGGCCACTCTTACTCAAAAACCTTCAGTGGCTCCCTATTACCAGTTGGATAAAATACAAAATCCTCAGCCTGCCATTTAAAGTCCTTAACAATTTGGTTCCAATCTACCTTTTTGCTCTTATTTTGTGGGACTCCCTTTTGAATACTCTTCACACTAGCTGTTCCCCATACATGACACTGACTCTCCAGTCTTTGTATGCATAGATGGTCCCCCATGCTTGTAAATGTGCTCCCTTAGTACCTCCATCTTAAAGGAGACATTTTCTGATTTTCTTCCTCTAACTTGGGCATGGCTTTGTTTATGCTTTGAATTTACTCATCTTTAAACCTATACTCCCTTCCTCAATTAGAATGTAATCTCCTATTCAGTCAATAATAGACAATAATTTATGTTTGTAAAATTGAATTGAACTTTAATGAATTTCTTTTGGAAGGTGGTAGTATGACCCAGTAGAAAATATGATGGCTTTAGAGTCAGAAGATGTGGATTCAGACCCTGGGTCTGCCATTTGCAACCTCTATGACCTTGGGCAAATTATTTAACATCTTTGGGATTTAGTTTCTTCATCTATGAAATGAGAGGGTTGTCCTAGATGGCCTCTAATGTCTCTTTCAGCTCTAGATCTATGATCCCCTAACGTATGAAGGCTTTGATATTGGAGGATCTGGGTTCAAATCTGCTTTCTGCTATATTGGGCAAGTCATTGAAATTCTCTTTGGTTTCTCATCTGCAAAATGAGGGGGTTGGGCTACATGGCCTCTGATGTCCCTTCCAACTCTAGCTCTGTAATCCTATAAATAGCAGCAGTACATTCACACGGGGCTCTATAGTGTACAAAATTGCTTTCTTAACAAGCGTTACTGAACACATCTTACAGATGGGGAAGCTGAATGAAGTTCAGAGAGCTCATGACTTACTCTCAGGTCCCAGGGTCATCACGTCTGTCAGAACCGAAACTGGAACCCGAGTTTTCTGTTTCCAAGCCCACCATCCTTTCCACTATATGGCCTCGCAATTTTCCCCCTTTTTTAAAAAAATAGACAAGCATTTACCCAGGCAACATCATCTTGGATTCCTAGAAAATTTTTCCTTAAGCTTGTGCAGAGCCAGTGACTGGCTGCCCCTTTTGTTTGCTCCCCGCCCACCCAGTCAAGCATTGGCCTGTCAGCTCTTGTCACTCTTTGAAGGGTGAGCTTTTGGAGCCCTGTTGTTTCTAGAGTGCAGACATGTGCCTATCAGGGAAAGAGCAGGAGGACCTGGGAAAGTGGGGGAGGTGGTGGGAGGTGGAAGGAGGGGGTGGGGGTGGGGGTGGGGGTAGGGGTTGACCTCAGATGGGAGCGACAGATGGATCTGGGGACAGCCTGATGAGGAAGATCCCAGTGAGCTGGCAGAGGAGAAAAGGAAGGTGCAAGCCCCTGACTGGGCAGGGCTGGAGGGAGAAGTGCTCCTTGCTTAAGGTAATGGCTGCAATTTACTACTGCCACCTTTTGGTTGATGGAGAGGCAGCTCTCGGGGAGAGCTGAGACTGAGCTTTCTTCTCCCTCTGAGGCTTCAACCGAGTATTTTTAGAAACATTTCGTTACTTATTCCTTAAAACTTTGTCATTTAAAAAAATAATTATAGCACTTCCCTGACAAGCAATTCATGCGGTGCACCAAATTGCAGGTAGGACTGGGGGTCCAACTGAGATAGCCAAATAAAGACAGAACATGACAGTGGCCTCCTTCTAGCATTCCTGGGATCCAAGAAGCCATTTCAGACTCGTCTCTCCAATCCATCCTAAGAGGCAGTTCCTGTCTAACCTTTGGTCCCGCCTGCTCTTGGGCTGCCCCAACAAAGAACAAGGCAACTTCCTTGAAGAATTACAAACAGATGCCTATGTGTTGTCTGCTGTTGGCCCGATCAGCTCCCCATGGGCCTGTGCCCCTCCTTCGCCAACCACAGCTTACACGAGGAGCCTGGATTTCTTGCTTTCTGCAGGGGCCCAAATGTCAGCTCTCAGACAGTCCAATTCACTTTTACAATCAGATCTCGGGAGTGGGGGCAGGGCCCACCAGCCAGATCATGGGCTCACATGTGTGGGGCATCTGCATCCAGTTTGGTTTTCTGGAGGGGAAGCAGTTTCTGAGCCTGATGGTCTCCCCTACAGCCTCGCAGGCACATTGGCCCGGTGGCTTGCACGCCCCCACCTTCTACTCCCTCTGCTACCCTTCATCCCCCATGAAACCTGATGCTTAGAGGTCACAGAGCAGTCAAGAAGGCAAAAGTAGCCATGTCAGCCAAAGTGATGGCCTCAGATGGCTGATCCGAGCAAGAAACTGGGCAGTGTGCCTGCCTGACACATTCTGGGCTTCCAAAGGACACCCAAAGGTCTGCACACTAAGTGAAGAGGAGGGAATCGGCCACCCAACGCCCTAGTCTCTACTTGGCTCTTCTGAGCTCTATTCTCCATTTAAAAGTCTCTTGCCTGTCAGTGGGGGGGGTGGGGGGTGGTCATAGAGTAGTTTAACAAGGTGATGAGGAGTCAGTCCTTAAGGAAGATCGAAGGTCATCCCACAATCCTGTGATCTAGAAGGAGAAAGGACAGTAGGCTTTGACTAAACCAGGGATTCTCAACCTTCCTTCGTTGCTTGTTTTGGACTCTAGTGGCTGTCTGGTGAATGCTATGGATCGGCTTCCCAACACAATGTTTTTAAATGTGTTAAAAGAAAACAGGATAACAAAGGAAGCCAATTATATTGAAATAGTTATCAAAATATTTTAAAAACAAGGTTAAGGATATCTCCTCCAGGACAAGCTAATTTAACAGAATTCACATCAATTGAATTTTAGTTCAAATCAACAAATTCTTATTAAAGATATTAAATTATTAAATACTTATTGGTAGAGGGAATTTTCCTAAGCACTAGAGATACAAAGACAAAAAACAAGCAGTTCCTACCTTCAAAGGAGCTTACACTCCAGATGTTAGTGGCTGTTCATGCTTCCCAACTCACCGTGAGTCCCCCAGAAAAAAATAAGTGAGGATCAAGGATCCTGGTGAGTCCACAGCCACTCTGAGTCACAGCTTGTGAGCTCCCACCTACGTGTTTACATTTGCTAGTTAGCCGGAGGACGCAATTAGTTCAAAGCAAAGGTATTTAAGAAAGCAAAATAGCAAGAAATGTAGTAATAAGATACTTTCTATGCAAACCTAAGGCATACTCTTTCTTCCCCATATGGAGGCATATGGAGTGCAGTACCTTGGAAAGTACCCCTAATTTGATGCTAGTTTCTAATGTGGCCCTTGTCTCTTACTACCTGTGTGATCTTGGACAAATTACTTAATATTTCTTGGTCGGATTATATCCAATTCTTGTTCAATTCTAAATCTATAGACAGACATCAGTGAGAAGAATGGACACACATCGGGAACATATCATGGATGAAGGAAGATCTGTCTTTCTGAGTTTCTTCTATAGCACCCCCTCTACACCTCATCCCCAAATCCCATTCATACTGGCAGGTTGGCTCCCCAGTTGACTATCTCTCCCCTTAATGTTCTAAGGTAGTTCTGACAGTATTGTCATTCACACTTGACACCAACTAGCTTTTAAAAAAATAATATTTACTAAGAAAGTATAGTAGGAAAAATAATTGCGAACCAAAGACCCCAATTCAGAGGGAGCATTTTCTTCCTTCCATTCACAAGATTCCTGGGGAAAGAGGATTTAAACTCAGAGAATACGTGCTCAAAGAGAAAACTTACAACTCCTAGGTACTTTTCTCCCTCCTGAAGTTTACCTTAAGTGTAACTTTCTTCAGGATTCTGGGGGTCTGTCCCCTTGTAGGGTCTTGAATGGAGGAGGTTATTTTTTGTTGGGTTTTTTGGGGGGTGTTAAGAGGAGGGGCAAGAGTGGAGAGGGCACAGTACTATATGGTAAAATTAAAATAGGGTGTTGTTTTTTTTCAGGAATACTAATTTCTTTTAGAATTCTTTACTTGAAGTCAAATTTGGGTAATATGAATTTACAAATTTATGTAAAGTGAGGATTGTCTGTACTTACTATCGGTTTGATTCCTAGTGAGTTTTGCCATCTCTTGTACTCCTGTGCTAAGCACAATGCCTGGAACATAATAAGTACTTAATAAGTGCTTATTAATTTTCTAGACAATGTACACACAAACACACATACATGCATATACTTACACTCACACACGTATCTCTCTATTTGTATATATATACATATATATACTTTCATACACACATTTATATATATATATGTATGTATGTATGTGTGTGTGTGTATACATGTCTTATCTACAGAAGAGGGAACAAATCCAAAAAAGTTTAAGTGACTTGCCTAAGGTCACACACATAGTGGCATAATAATATGATCTTCAGTTTTTTCCCTCTGTACTAGTGTTCCTTCCACAATCCCATCGCACAATCTAACTTTACTACCCCATAAGGTTAAAACTAGTATATGGCTCCTTGTTTAATAAAGTCTAAGCCTGCTTGGTCCTCCTTCTTAACCTGGTAAGGGTCCTCTTTTTCTTCAGAATCCAACCTCCCTCTGGTAGGGCCACCAGGACTTACTGGAGTTCCAGATCAGGACTTCTGTTCAGCAATAGCATGGCGAAGTGTGTTGAGAAGTGGACACAGTGTTAGGAAGACTTTGCCTGTGACACTTACTTAGAATCCTAGTACCATACTGACTAGTTGTTTGAGTATGGGCAGGTTACTTGATCTGGAACTGTTCCTTCAAACTCTAAAATTGGGATAATAAATTATAATATGGTTTTTCAAATGAGATTATGGATGTAAAGTGCTACACAAACATCAATTATCATTATTTTTATTATTTTCCTTCACTTGTTTTCATGTTCTAAGCCCTACTAAGCCAAATACCTCATCTAGAATTTCAGATATACATTGGATGTCATTAGGAGAGTGCTTCCTTAGGACAGTACAGATATGGAGCGGGTATCTAGCCCTTAGAAAAAATCCCCCACAGAAAACTTTAAAGCCTGAGGTTTTCCACTTCTTTTATGAAAACAGTAACAAGCATCAGCTTGTCCAGTAATAAAGGCAAGTTTGAAGTATGTTTTCCTCATTTGTTCCCCTATTGAAAGAACACACAATACCTCCTTACCTTGTTTTACTGGCAGTGGATGGAATTTTGTGGACAGCAGAAAGGCATAATCTCTGTCTCTCTCTCTTAAGTTATTTGACTCTCTCAGCCATGCCAGGAATATAAGAGGGCAGAAAATGCCTTGAAATCTGTATATGAAAGAGGCTGAGAAGGTTAAAGAGAGCAATTTTTGTTTCACATCATTCCTTTGTATAATGTTGTATCTTTTTGACAAGCCAGCATAATAAAGCTTAACTTTTTTCCCCAATTGCTGCCTTAAAAGAAAACAGTGAAGACCTATCTTTAGCGTCAAATGAACAATGGGCACTCTTCCAGCAGGGAAAAATGAGTTGCTTTGAAAGAATTGTAGAAGAAAGTGCAAAATGTTCTAGTTTAACGTAGAAAAAAAATTTGAGTGGTGGTGTGTTGGCACATTGTCTTATGCCTGCAATGTTCTCGCGTGGCATTTGAACACAAGGTTTGTATGAAGCCCAAGTCTGGAAGGCTTCTCAAATGGGTATGAATAGACAGATACATATTTGTTCCTCTGACAAAAACTGGGTCAGCACATATCAATGCCGTATGTATGTATGTGTGTATGTACATGCGCATGTACGTGCATATATGTATATGTGTGTTTATACACATACATATATGTGCATGTATGTATGTATGTATAGCCCTAGTTTGAGCTTAGCTAATCCTGCTTTCCAGTGTAAGAAACAAAAGGAGGCCATCCAAAACAAACTGTCAGGCTTGTAGACATCTTGGCACCTAGAATAAGCTGTCAATTTATGCCTTCTTCAGTTCATCTTGAACTTTAGCCTCCCAATTTCTATATCCTCCTTGGAACCCCCTTAAAAGGAAAACCAGAGTGGTAACTGACAGTGGTCATCCTTCCTGGGGTCTGGACAGTGGTTACTCTCCATACTTGGAAAATGGAATATGAAGAGTCTGTGGAATAGGGAAATGAGGCAATGCCTTGGAGACTCTTGATGGTTTGGCACATGTGATTAGCTTAAAATCTACTGAAGCTCAAGGGGAAGCCCTTTCTCAAGAATTAAAAGGAAAAAAAAGGCACAGAATCAGAATCTCCACCTTAGAAGCCTTCAAAGGCTGTGTAGTCCAAAGTAGCTCTGAACAAGATTGTCCTTTACAACATAACCAAGGAGCAGCCTTTACTCAAAGACTTTTAGTGATAGTGAGGGAGGAACCCTTCAACTCTAGTGGTAGCCCATCCATTTTTTGACAGCTCTAACTTTTAGGGAGTTTTTCCTTATAGTGAGTCTATATTTTCTTTTTTGTGACTGTACCTGTTACTCCTGGCTCTGCCCTCTGAAGCCAACCAAGCAGAAAAATCTAATCCTTTTTCCACCTTTTTCCACTTTCAAATACTTGAAGACAGTTATCATGCTCCTCTACCCTCCAAACCTCTTTTTCTTCAGACTAATCATGCCCAGATCCTTCAGTTGCTCATCAAATAGCATGATCATGAGGCCCTGGCTGCCCTTCTCTATACATTTTCCAGATGATCATGTCCTTGCTAAAATATGGTACCTAAAAGTGAACAAAGTATTTTAAGTATACTGGTCGATAAAATACATTAGGATGTATAACTAATTCAAACTGGCTCCAAGAGTTAATTGTTAAATTTTAAATGTTGAATATTTATTCTTTGGAAATTGGCAAATATCATTTTGTTGATTTCTAGACTTAAGAAAATTGTGGGGGAAATGTTAAAATGCAGATTCAATTTTAAAAGTTTGTAATGCTTATTTCTTTCCCTAAGAGATGGTTGTTGAACATTTAAGAGCAGATCCCTGAACTAACATCAGCTCAGCTTTTATCGCTAGACTTCTCAATTCAGTCTAAGATTACATTCACTTTCTTGACTCTATCTCATATTGTATACTGTTGTTGCCCTAACAATTCACTTTCCAAATATTTAGCTAACCTCACTTCTCTCACTTTCGAACGATGATGTTGACTCTTTAAATCCAAGCACCAAACTTTATACGTATGCTATTCGTAAATTTAATCACCATATCATCTCTTCCTTTATCCAAATTATTGATAAAAATCTTAGAAGGAAAGAACCAAACACAAACCTAATTCAATGTCATTTGCATATGTAAGTATCTAAAGGACAGTATCATCTATATCCAATTTCTCCTCAATGTAGAGTTTACCCCTGATGTCTTCCAGGACAATTGCAAACATTCTTGGCGTGTATACACCTATCTCCCTGTTATATGTCTCACCCAATATTAATGAAGAGAAATTCATCAGACAAGATTGTTTCTGTTTTATCTTTCAAGGAATCTTGTAAAATGTTGATGTATGCATTGGAGACACCCTGCAGGAGCCTTTGAGGCAATTAAGGCAATTTAAAACATCACCTTTAAGGCAATATTTTGCTTGACTGGATCACATTTTAAAACTACTCTACAAATGACTGGTATCTTATATTTTCTACATTTTTCATCCAGTTGAGTAATGGGGAAGATGTGGTATATTAAGGACTGTCACTTATGAATGCCTGCCTGTTTCCAAACAACACCGTCATCAAGAATACCCTAAAGGTATGTGGTATTTATTTTCATAAAATGTTTATATAGATGGGAAAGAAAAAATATATGTCAATCATAGTTGATGTTCTTCCGAACTCCTTTTTTCTGTTACAAAATATAGTGTCTCTGAGGGCAAATAGTGTTTTATTTTTGCCCATTACAGTTCCTAGAAGATAGTTAATGTACTTAGTAAATACCTGTTTATTGATTACTTAATGGTTTGATTATTAAATTGGGTCCAATATTTTAATCAGATCCTGTGGGCAGCTAGGTGGCACAGTAGATAGAATGCTGGCCCCGGAGTCAGGAAGACCTGAGTTCGAATGTGACCTCAGACACTTACCAGCTGTGTGACCCTGAGCAAGTCACTTAACCTTGTTTACTTCAGTTTCCTCATCTGTAAAATGAGCTGAAGAAACAAATGGCAAAAACCACCCAAGTGTGTTTGCCAAGAGAACCGTAATGAAAAGTTGGACGTGACTGAACAACAAATTTTCTAGGTCTCTGGGTCTTCCCTTCCTTCAGATACATTGAAAAAATGCTATTTCAACAACATAACTGTGTCACCTACATCATGAACCTTCTCTATGGACACGTGGCCTAATTCAGCTGCTTTCCCCTCTTTGTCCTCTTTATGGCCATCTCTACCTCTTCTAGAAAAACATCTCATACTGTTAGTGTGGAGTCTTAACTTTCCTTGATAGTAAAAAGAATTGTCCTAAAAATCTTTCTAGATCTTTTTTTTTTTAATTTAATTTATTTATTTATTTAATTTTTTTACATTCATTTTCACAAATTTTTGGGTTCCAAATTTTCTCCCCTTTTATCCCCTCCCCCCACCCCAATACCCCAAGCAATCTAATTTTCCCTATCTCCAATCTGCCCTCTCTTCTGTCATCTCTCCCTTCTCTTGTCTCCATCTTCTCTTTTCTCCTGTAGGGCCAGATGACTTTCTATTCCTCCTTAACTGTATGTCTTCTTTCCTAGTTGCAACAACAATACTAACCAGTTGTTCCTAAAACTTTGAGTTCCAAATTCTCCTCATCCCTCCCTCTCCACCCATTCCCTTTGGGACAGCAGGCAATTCAATATAGGCCATATCTGTGTAGTTTTGCCAATGACCTCCCTGATAGTCGTGTTGTGTAAGACTAACTGGATTACCATCCCTCCTAACCTGCCCCTCATTGTTTCTCTTCTGTCTTTTGATCCTGTCCCTCCCCAAGTGTTGACTTCAAATTGCTCCCTCCTCCCTTTGCCCTCCCTTCCATCATCCCCCCCCCTTGCAATATCTCTTTCTCCCCCACTTTCTTATACTGTAAGATAGGTTTTCATACCAAAATGAGTGTGCATTTCACTCCTTCGTTTAGTCAAATGTGATGAGGGTAAACTTCTTGGTTTTGTTTTTTTTTTCTCAGCTCTCCTCTTTTTCCCTCCACTAAGAAAAACTCCTACCTGCCTCTTAAATGACATATAGTTACCCCCTTCCCTTTCCCTCTCTTTCCTCCCCCTACATTTCTCTCTTACCATTTACCTTAGTTTCTTTTAAGGTATGGTCCCATCCTATTCAGTTCAATCTGTGCTCTCTATCTCTGTATGTGTGTGCATGTGTGTATGTGTGTGCATGTGCGTACATGTGTATGTGTGGTCCCACCAACTACCCAGATACTGAAAAGTTTTAAGAGTTACAAATATCGTCTTTCCATGTAGGAATGTAAACAGTTCACTCATGGTAAGTCCCTTAAGACTTCTCTTTGCTGTTTACTTTTTCATGCTTCTTCTCATTCTTGTGTTTGAAAGTCAAATTTTCTTTTCAGCTCTGGTTTTTTCATCAAGAATTATTGAAAGTCCTCAGTTTCATTGAAAGACCATATTTTCCCTTGAAGTATTATACTCAGTTTAGCTGGGTAGGTGATTCTTGGTTTGAGTCCTAGTTCCTTTGCCTTCTGGAATATCCTATTCCACTCCCTTCGATCCCTTAATGTAGAAGCTGCTAGATCTTGGGTTATCCTGATTGTATTTCCACAGTACTGGAATTGTTTCTTTCTAGCTGCTTGTAAGATTTTTTCCTTGAGCTGGGAGTTCTGGAATTTGGCCACAATGTTCCTAGGAGTTTCTCTTTTTGGATCTCTTTCAGGTGGTGATTGATGGATTCTTTCAATACTTATTTTGCCCTCTGGTTGTAGAATGTCAGGGCAGTTTTCCTTGATAATTTCATGGAAGATGATGTCTAGGCTCTTTTTTTGATCATGACTTTCAGGTAGTCCCATAATTTTTAAATTGTCTCTCCTGGATCTATTTTCCAGGTCAGTTGTTTTTCCCATGAGATATTTCACATTCTCTTTCATTTTTTCGTTCTTTTGGTTTTGTTTGGTGATTTCTTGGTTTCTCATAAAGTCATTAGACTCCATCTGTTCGATTCTAATTTTGAGAGAACTATTAAATTCAGTGAGCTTTTGAGCCTCTTTTTCCATTTGGCTCATTCTGCTTTTGAAAGCATTCTTCTCCTCATTGGCTTTTTGAACCTCCTTTGCCAGTTGGGTGAGCCTATTTTTCAAGGTGTTAATTTCCTCAGCATTTTTTTGGGTCTCCTTTACCAAGGTATTGACCCGTTTTTCATACTTTTGTTGCATCTCTGACATTTCTCTTCCCAGTTTTTCCTCCACCTGTCTAACTTGCTTTTCAAAATCCTTTTTGAGCTCTTCCAGGGCCTGAGCCCACCCACCACCCCCCTGGGGTGTCTGGGGTACTGAGGCCCCGCCCTCCACGTCTTTCCCTGATGGCAAGGATACGTCCTCATCATCAGATCCGAAGGTCGGGATCATTTGCATTTGTTGGAAAAAACTCTCTAAAGTCTTATTTTTCTTCCCTTTTCTAGGCATTTTCCCAGCCAGTTACTTGACTTCTGAGATTCCTTTCCACCCCCGCCGGGATCCGCCCAGCTAGTGCTTGGCCTCTGAGATTTAAATGGGCTTTCCTCCTGCCAGCTGTCAATCAGTGAGCTTTAGTTCAGGTGCTGGGGTGGGGCCAGGGCCGCCTCCGAGACTCTGATCCCTCGGGGGCTTTATGCAGAGACTTTCAGGAATGGAACGGGTGGGGACGGGGTGGGGGGCCCACCTCCCAAATCCTGCTCCCTTGGGGGCTTTAAGCAGAAGCCTTCAGTAACACAGCGGGGTGGGGGCAGGGCCGTCTCCCAGGCTCAGCTCCGTCAGGTTTTATGTGGGAATCTTCCGTAATGAAGATCCTGCCTGCTGTTGGGGGATTCCTGAGTCTTGGGCCGCTGCCGCCTCAGCCGCCGCCCACACCTCTGCCTCCGCCGCTTCCTGCCCCCGTCCCCGCCACCACCGCTTCCTCCCGAGGGGGCCCGAGTCACGGAGACGCCCCGCTTCCCCTCTCCTTCAGCCCGGCCTTCTTTCTCACTGACCTGTAGCTTCTGTGGGCGGAGGGACTTTCCCGGCTGCTGGAGCTTCCGTCTCTGAAGCCTGCTCGGATCAGCTTCTCTGGGGCCTCGGCCAGGGCAGCGCTAGGGGTCGGGTCCACTTTCTGGGGCGCGCCGGACCCTGGGGACGGGTCTTCAGGGCTCCCTGGAACGGAAATCTCTTCCACTCTGCTTCTGCACACCTTGTATTCACCCAGAAGTTATGGGGGACTCTTTTTACATTAATTCTATGGGCTTTGGTTTCGGAGCTCGTAAACGTGCGTCCTTCTACTCCGCCATCTTGGCTCCGCCCCCCAAATCTTTCTAGATCTTGTCTACCTTTCATCTTTATGTTTTCCTTCTTCCAGTTTCATCAATAAATGCCCATGCAATGTATTTGCTTACTTCGGTCTCCAACTCAATGTCTGGTTTTACTCTCCAATATTTCTCTTTGTCTCATTAAATTCTACTGTTTTCAATCTTTTGGGATCATAGATCTAAAGGTAGAAAGGACCTCAGACTACATCCAACCCTCTCATTTTACAGATGAGGAAACTGGAGCCCAAGGAAATGAAGTGATCTGTCTAAGGTCCTGCAGGTAATCAATGGGAGAGGCAATACATGAATCTTTCTCCGTAAAGGTATTTAAATGAGTTAATATTCTCAACAGATGTTGTGCATGGTTGCCATATCTCTTCCCTTAGCATGCTAAGTCAGGCTTGCACTGAATAAAGGGGTTTGTAGGTTCTTAGTCTATTCATTATGCTAATAATAATGATAAATAAAATATAAATATAAATAATAATGATTAATTAATAGCATTTATAGAATGCTTTGTAGAATATAATACTCTATAGAAAGCTTTAAGGTTTACAAAGTACTTTACAAATATTATCTTGCCCTGGAACAACCTGCCATCCCACCTTCACAATCATCCTGGGATAGTCCTCTGTACCACCCACTCCCATTCCTCCCATTTGCAAATTCCTGCTGGTGCCTCCATTTTAGGGAAGGGCCCAGGCCCATTTGCCTTATTTCTCCTCCTTATGAACTCCAGGGCTAGACATTTTCTCCCCATCCCCATTAGAATGTCAGGACTGGGACTATCTTCCTTTTTTCTTTTATATGTTATCTCCAGACCTCAGATCTCAGTGTTTGGTACATAGTAACTACAGAATAAATGCTCCTTTCTTTTCCTTCCTCCATCCCTTATACCCTCGGCAACCTTGAGAATTAGGTGTTATTATTATTAGCTTAGGAATTAGGTCATATTATGATCCCCATTTTACAGAGGAGGAAACTGAGGCAGACAGTTCAAGGTCATAAAGCTAGGAGATAATTGAGACAGAATTGGAATTCGGATCTTCATAATTCAAACATCAGAATTCTAGTCACCGTGACTTCTTTGTGATATTATTATAATCTGTATTAACAGCCTTTTTCTTTCAATCATATCTCAGTTTTATTATTAGCAACTTTTAAAAATAGGTCAACTAGTTTTGATTGCCTGTTTGTTTGCATTTTTATTTTTAGAGTAGTGTATTTATTGTGTTCTTAACTCAAACGAGCGAATGGTCTGATTATACAAAGGCAGTTGATTTAGAAATGACTTCCATGTTAATAATGAATCATTTCCTTGGCAGCTAAGTGGCACAGTGGATAGAGCACTGGTCCTGGAACCAGAAAGACCTGAGATCAACTCTTAACCCAGACATTTACTAGCTATGTGAACTTGGGCAAGTCGCTTGAGCTCTGTTTACTTGTATTCTCTCAACTCTAAAATGTGGATAATAATAGTACCTCTTTCCAGAGTTGTTATCAAATGAAGTGCTTTTTAACACAGTGCCTTGCATAGAGTAAATGCTATATAAAATCTATTATTATCATTGCTTCTTAGCCATTAATATCAATTTCATCTTTGTAATGCTATTCAGCAATTACCAGATACCTAATTCTTTTCCTGAAGAAAGTATTTTGATGTATGGGTACTAGTCTTCTGTGTACTCTATATAAATCTCTGGGTTTTCTCCTTCTTATTTTTGCTCCATAGTTTCCAAACTTTTTTCATCATCCTCAGAATGTTTCTTGTTCTAATTTTTGTATTGAATTCACTGAGCATTGAAAAGTATGTTATAATACTTTGGAGGCTCTTAACAGGTTCTTTGTAAAAATTTCTCATGGTCTGCAGTGAATGTTGGTGCATAGACTGCAGTTCTTTTCATCATGGTCCTTTTGATATTCCTTATCATGAGCCTGGCATTACAATTTCAAATAATGCATGAAATGATGCTTTTTGTTTCCTTCAGATACATGATAAAAACCTTCTGCCCTTTGTCAGTCCAAGGGGAAGTTGTGATTTGTCCTTGCACTTCTGTCATCTGATTTTGGTTCTAGCCAGAATGTCAAAATCAATACTGTTCAGTTCCTCCAGCAGTATGTCTACTTGTGGGTCTCTGGACAAAGACCTCACATTTTGAGGACCAGTAGCCACGTTAAAATTTATAGACAATGTAAAATAGTGTGATCTTTAACAGCCTAGTACCCCTTTTCCCAAAGGGCATTTTGTAATTTTATTTTGTGGATTACCAGAGCCAAAAAAATTAGCCACCCGCTGGCCAGCCTACCTGTGACAAGCATTTAAACTACTCTGGTCCTCAGAAAATTGACTCGGTCTATTGCCTGAACCATATTCAAAGTCTTCCAAAATGGTAAAAACCTATCTGAATTTTTACTATGCTGATATATCCTTCAAGATCCCAGGACCACTTCCAAACCACAGTAGCTATTTCCCTCTAAAGTCTCAATGTAATAATATTGAGTACATAGGCCTTTGTTTCACCGGTACTTCAGAGTCATTAACAGTAAGTGTGCAATTTCTCAAAGGCAATACAGTCCTTTGTCCTTCTGTGCAAATCTGGGCGAATTTCATTTTCTGTTCACAGTGCCTGGTCAAGTAGATAGATAGGTAGGTAGATAGATAGATAGATAGATAGATAGATGGATGGATGGATGGATGGATGGATGGATGGATGGATGGATAGATAGATAGATAGATAGATAGATAGATAGATAGATAGATAGATAGATAGATAGATGGATGGATGGATGGATGGATGGATGGATGGATGGATGGATGGATGGATAGATAGATAGATAAATAGATAGATAGATGGACAGATAGATAAACATACACACACACACACACACACACACACACATATATATATATATATATAACATATGTAGTTTTTCTTTCTTTTCTTTTCCCTTCTTTTTCTTCTCATCTTTTTCTTTTCCTTTTGTAGATTTTTCTTCCCCATCTCACCTAGGCAGGAAAGGCTTAAGGACCTAATCCTACTACTAATTGGCATAGGAGTTTTAATTTGCTTCACTTTGGACCTGGATTGGTTTACCCATCCTTAGGCAATCTGGTACGCTCAGGCTTCCAGGAGATCACTGCATAAACACTAAACTTGGTGTAGATGGTTGTTCCGTTTTAGCCTTACTGTGGCTCAGAACTCCTGAGCCAGTCTAGTCCCTGGGATTACAGGTATATACCACCATGCCTGGTGTCTATAGATTTTCTATTGAGCTGTATATCATACTCTTCATTTACTTGGGTTTTCCTGTTTGGATACTTAGGCAGGATACTTTTTGATTGGTCATAGTTCTTCATGTGAAAGTTTTGGGGTTTGATACAAGATCATCCACAGGAAGGAATATCTAGAGGACCTTACCATCTATTAGGAATCTCTCTTTCATTTGGAAATCCTTCATGACAGTGGCAAGCCTCTTTGGAAAGCATACACCTCCCTGTTCTCTGCCTTCCTTGCCATTAATAATCACTATTGTTCAGCAGTCATCTTACTTGTTGCAGTTTCAAGGAACCTTCTAAATTCTCTCCCAAAAGCTGAGTCTTTATGATTCTGCTTTGTTTTACTCAATCAAATGCCTTTTTCTTTTCTTTTTTTTCATAGCATGCAATAATAAGCATGGTAGGAATCTTGCATTCTCAACTGTGTGACTGTAAAGAAATGATATACTATAGAATACCATTTGTGAAAGTATTGCTTATACCCCCACCAAAGATGCTCTAAATATATTTTTATCTTATTCTCATAAATGTTTTTATAGACATGGGTAAGTAGGTGTATACATTGGTAATTACGGATATTCTCTTAAAGTTTTTTCTGTAATAATTACATGATTCCCATTCCCGTCCCTCTCAAGATTTTGGTATTTTCCATTTCATAAGGAGTGCTAAGAGTCACATAATTTTTAGATCATGTACAAATATTATCTTAGTTATTGGTACTCTAAATGGGATAACATTCTCCAGGGAACAAAGACGACTGCTACTGTCACAGAGGACATTTAGCAGAGAAGTCCAAATGTAGTGACTCTACTGTAATGGATAAAGAAATTATTTTGTTCATGAAATCTTTACAGAGCTTTACTCTGTAGGTTTGCGTAGGTTTGTGTTCATTATTTTTCTAGTTTCCTCCTTAAATGTTCTTGGGCATGTATATAGATAATGAAAAAAATTTTTTTTGATCCAGACCTATTCTTTTAACAGTAGAAGGAGCTCTCTGGTGAAGAAACTCCTTTTATGAATGCTGTTCCGCAACCATTCTCTAACTTAGGGTATAAGGAGTCAACCATGGCACTAATGGGTTAAAATGACTTACCGTGGGGGTCACGTAACTAGTAGATAAAAAAGCAGGACTTAAGTCCCAGTCTTCCCTTATTCAGAGGTCATATTACTTCTCATATACAGACATATATAAATGTGTAACTAAACATGCACTATGTAGATGAAAAGGAATGATTTATATGAGGTATGTATATATACATATATATGTGTGTATATATATGTGTATGTATATATATGTGTGTGTATATATGTATATATGTATGTATATATATAAATGTGTGTGTGTGTGTATATACACATGCACCATACTCTAACAATTTAAAAAGTGTGATTTCGTTTTGTATAGCTACATCCAAGCACACTTCATATGGTGGCCCTTGAAGATTTTATCACCTAACAGTCAGTCTTTTGTTGATGAATCTCCATATTTTCTAAGTATGATTGGGTCTTGTATCTGACCCAGAGCATATCGTGTACTGAGCATTCTAAGACTTTGTAGCCAACTGGAGTCAATCAAAGCTCACATTCTATCTCACTTTATCTTTGAGAACTCAAGGGCACCTCTACCTCAAAGGTGGACTTTAATGGAGGTTGTACATAGACATGTATTCATTAAACTATTCAATAGTAGTACTTTCTTTAAAATTTTCACTTCTTTTTCCTACTGGTATGATTGCCTGGCTGTAAGTAACAGAACTTGAGAATCTCCAAAGAAATGAGATGAGTATCATACAGAGAGGTGCATGACAGGTGTAAATAGGCTAGCTAGCTCTTACTACAAAGAAGTGGAGTAAAGTGGAGTAGCCATGTGGAGAAAGTGGCCAGACAATGTGCTCCACTGCTCTCCTCATGTTGTCAGCAGAAAGCAAGAAAGGCCCCCATCATGTCAAGTAGACACCCTACGACAAACTTAGAGGAGTATGTGAATGAGGGAGCGTTCCATTGAATGGGCATCCCTGAATGATTTGTAATTTTTATATCTGGAGAAAAAATTCACATCAATGAAATAAAAATGTATGTATACATTATGAAGTGGCAGTCAGACATCGGCACAGAATTATTATAGCAATAATATGTCATAGAAAATTAAAGATAATTAGTGTGACTGGTTTTCTTTCTCACTTAATACTATGTTTTTCTGTCCTTGGGATTGAAGGCATAGCAAAAAGAGGTAGAGAGGGGCATGACTCCAACGGTTTGATTTGGTTTTATTTATTGTCCAAGTGGTTTCTTGCTGACATCTTTTAAAAGTAATTAATAAGAAACTTTCATAAGTGATTTTTTCAATTTATAAACATTTTATATAAAAGAACTTCTTCGACTTTTTACTTTCAATGATTCTCTTTGGGAATAGTTGATCATCTTATTTTTAAAAATTCTGAATATTGTTTTTCAGGGTCAAGAAAGCTTTCCTTTCTTTGTGCTTCCATCCAGGAAATCATCTTTGGAAATGACACACCATGGTTTTGATAGTGTACCACTTGATCCAGACCAAACAATGAACCCAGTCTTTAAATAATCAGTGTTATCCTTCCAAATAAGACCTAATCTTTTCTTCCTTTTAGGCAAATAATTTAATTCCAATTTCTTGTTATTGTCAGGAGCAGGTGAATCTGAATCTTGGGCTCACTGCTATTTTTGCAAAGAAAATCCTTCCTGTGAAGTTTAAAACTCATTTTTGTAATTATCCTTCTTCAGGTAGTATTTACATTATTTAAAGGAATATGCCAAATAAATCCATAAATATTAGACTATCATAATTAAAATAACTCCATGATACCACTAAGAAATAAACATCTCCTACTATCTGCTAGTTGATGATCCATTGAAAACATAAGGGAGGGCCATCACAAGTGTGTAGGCACAAAAAACAAAATCTCTCATCAAGGTATGTGGTAGCAACAACCTTCCATCCAAGAAATTAACAAAGAGAGTCTATTCCATGTTAACCATATTGTGTTAGGATGCAACTCACCTTGTATACATCAAGAGCTTTTAAAAAAAAAAAACTTTCACATGGCTAGGATGTTTGGTTGTAAAATTTGGGGGGAATTGGTAAAAAATGTTATGGTCTGTCTAGGTTGGGGATCTTTGACCTCTAGGATCCCTTCCATCTCTGAGAGGGTGACTCTCTAGTTCTATGGCAGGGGGTAACTAGGTGGTGTGGTGGATAGGGCCTGGAGTCAAGAAGACTCCGCTTTCTGAGTTCAAATCTCCCCTCAGACACAAGTTTTGTGACCTTGGGCAAGTCACTTAACTCAGTTTACCTTAGTTTCCTCATCTATAAAATGAGCTGGAGAAGGAAAGGGCAAACTACTCCAGTATCTTTGCCAAGAAAACCTCAAATGCACTTACCTGAAGGACTGATAGGAGTCATGAACATGAATATCATGGAAATAATTTGGGTAAGATTTCTTTCTGCTCACCTTCCATCATCATTCCCATTAATGTGCATTTGTACTCTGAAACATATTGAGTTATTCTTCAATTTCTTGAAACATGTCCAATGTGATTATTACTGTAAACCACACACACAAAAAAAACAATCAACTGAACTTTTTATTTAAAAGATATTACTTGTAAAGAAATTGGGCCTACACTTCTAATTCAAGTTTACACAGCCACTCATGTGCCTTTATGTGTTTTGAAAATGCTTCCTTCTTACCCCTGGGACCTAGGACCGAGCCTTTGGTCATACAGTAACCAAGTTCTTAGCAAGTTTATCACTTCTGATGTTGTCATTAAATCCTTTGCTTATTGAACATATCTGGTGTCTTCATTTTGTTTTCTTCAGAGCTGGAATGACAAAATTGGAATTTTCTTTCTTGATTCTACTCTTTTAGTTGCCTGTTCTATGTCTTCATCTACCATTTTTGTCTCTCTGCTCAGGAATTAACAGATTAGTTACTAATGCTATGTTCCTTATAGTTCAATATGTAAATACTTCAAAGAATAATTGTTCTGATAGAATAGTGTATGAGACATTGTCCTAGGCAAGAAATGGGGGAAGGGAATCCCTGCCTTCAAGATGTGTATAGTCTAATAATGCAGGAAAGGCAACAAGGTGCAGTGGAAAGATTTGGATTTGAAGTCAGAAAACCTTGTCCTAAGCAAATGTGCCTGCAGGCCACATCTAAAACGATGCCCTTATCAGCCATTAGTATTATTAATAATATATTATCATTCCTACAGGAAGCACTTAGCCCACAGATATATTAATGAAGGTTGGGGACTTCTCCCAATCTCGTATGATACCAATGATCTGATTATCTCCCCTAGCCCTCATTGCTCCATTGCCCCTTCCCATTTTGCTTGGAATATTGCTTGGAGAATGAAGATTCTGTGTATGCCTAAACATATACAAGACTGGGACTCGGAGGAAATTACCTCTGGCTCTTCTGTTTATTACCTCTCTGGGCCTCGTTTCCTTGTCTATAAAATGAGAGGATTGGACTTTCTAAGGTCCTTTTGTCTCCTCTGGTACTTTCTGGGAGTCAGTGTGTCTTTGGTTTTTGTCAGAAGAGATGGTCTTTCCTTGATATGCTTGAGAGAGCAGGGTGCCTGGAGAGAGAGGGGGAGTGGTAACAAAAGGGTTTTTCTGTGTCCCTTCCTCAAGGACAGGAGAGAAAATCTGAGGAACTGGGTCCAGCTTGCCAGATTGCTTCCAGTTTTCTGACTGGGGAAGAGTGAGTACCCTCTCAAATGCAATACAGTATACTTTGTGAACAGCCACCATGCCACTGCATATCCTTATTCTTAACTAGCTCAAGAGCTGCACAGATGGAGGAAGAGTCTTTGCCTGAAAATGAAGATGGAATCTCATTCTCTGCCCCCCTCCTCCTCTCCGCTTTGTGGCAGAATGGGGAATTTGGAAACTTAAAACGCTTTGCCCAATTTAAAAGTAAAATAAAGGCAACAGAAATGTCTCTGGGGTGGCACTAAAAGTTATTATTAAATTATTATACCTCATTCTCTCAGTCATTATGAGAGATTTGTTACTGGGGAAGAGGAAAAAAATCCTTTTTATACCATCCATTTTAGACAGTTTGAGTAAAGGTTTTGCTCAATTCCTTCTACCTGAGAATAGTTGCAGTTGATGAACAGCGGCGCTGATGTAACTATGCTGTGAGTGTCTTTGTTTAGAAACAGATCTCATAACTCATGTTCAACTTTATACCTCTCCACCTCCTTTCCACCCCCCACTCCCAGCATGCCAGGAAAAATTATAATGCTAATGGAATTCTATTTCATTTCAGATCTGCCAGATTTCCAAAGGATAAAAGCAATACAGTACCAGAGCACTCTCTTTTTCTTTCTTATGTGGAGAAATAAAGAGTGAGTGTGGTGTAGTAGAAGATGCACTGAATTTAGTCTCAGAAGCAAATCTATCAGTTAGCATTTATTAAGTACCTACTGTGGTTTCTCCTGGATCACTGCTTGGTCTTGGCAGAGAGTTAGTAGCTCAATGAAACTATGAGCTATTTGAGGACAGGTTTCCATAACAGAGATGGGTCATAGTGGAGAGTTCTGACAAAAGATCATCCACTGGAGAAGGAAATGGCAAGCCACTCCAGGGACTTTGCCAAGAAAATCCCATGGAGGGTATTAAAATGCTAAAAGATAGGATCTTGTAATGGCATGCTGTGGTCCACAGGGTCACAGAGTCAGACACAGCAGAGGAGCAGCAGCATTGTGGGTCAAGTATATGCTAGGCTCTGAGGATACAGATGCAGAAGGGAAGCACAGTCCTCCTTGTCCTAGGGAAACTTCAAATCTAGGAAGGGGGAGGGAAGGAACAAGGATTTATTAAGCACTCAGTACCAGAAGTTGTGCTAAATACTTTACAAATATTTACAGTTTGTGTATATATGTGTAGGAATATACATGTAAAAGTGTGCACCCTTTTAGAATTTAGCAAATTTGTAGGTATAGATTGGGGATTGAATCATTCCTTTCCCTAAGGAATATCTTTGGAGTTGCTCACCTGAAAAGGAAATGGAAGAAGAAAAAATGAACTTGACCAAAAAAGAGGATCTTTTTCTTAGTCATTCATTTGCAAAGACCTACAGGACCACATTAGAATTTTTTTAAAAAATAGATAAAAAATATTTTTAAAGCACCTTAGGAATTCTGAATCCCAGTTGTTTTAGGACATTATTGATTGATTGTGACCTTGAAGAAATGTAGATTTGGGAATGCCTAGTCTCCTCTAGGGAAAGGGAGGTCTTTCACTGAGGGGATCCAGCCCAGGACGAGGAAGAGTTGTCTCAAGTCCATTACCATCCTCCCAATCACGAGGTTCACAACCTAGATGTCATCCTTGACTCTCTACCCCTCCCCATATCCAATCTATTATCAAAACCTGCTTATTTGACTTTCCTAATATCTCTCATATGTGAGAGATCTCTCCTCTAACAATGGCAGGCCCCCATCTCAGGTCACTCAGGTCCATCTCCCTTGGAGTTGCTCACTTGACCTTCCAAAAGCTCAAGTCCAATCATGTCATTCCCACATTTAATAGTTTATTACTCCCATGGCTGCTGTCCCTTCCAGGATAAAAAAGAAAACCCTGTGTTTGACATCCAAAGCACTTAATAACTTGCTCCTCTCTTACCTTTCCAATCTTCTACCTTATTCTCCTCCCACATACTTTGTGATGCAGTAACATTGGCCGGCTTCCTCTTTCTCAAACAGTGTTACTGTCTTCCTCAGTGCTACTGTCTTAATATTCCTTCAACAATATTGATGTTTACATGTTGTCTTCCCTCTATTAGATTGTGAAATCCTTGAGCCCATGGACTGTCTCTTGCCTCACTTTTGTATCTCCAGCACTTAGCACAGTCCCTGGAACATAGTAGGTGCTTGATAAATGTGTGCTGCCTGCATATACCTCTGTTCTCTTGCCTCCTGCCATGGCAGTGACAAATCCCAACGATGAGGCCCCAGGGAGAGAACCTCAATCTTAGGTTAAATAACCTTAGGTTAAAGGACTTCGTTCCTTCTGAAAGAGTATGATTGGCTGAGCGTCGGGGCTAAGCCTGATGCTTAAGGTGATGGATGCACTTGGTGAGTACTCTGCAAGGATGGTCCCAGCTGTCCAGGAAGGAAAAAAATAGAGGCCAGGCTGTTCAAAAGCTGTGAGGTGCATGGCCAGAGATGTTCCCTTCATATGTGCCTCATTACCCCCGTGAATTAGCTTCATGCCCATTTTTCCTCCCACAGCTTCTGTATTTGCGAGAAAGGGAACTCCAGGTTTAGGGGAGAATGTTTAGTTTGAAGTGCTTTTCATTATGCTTCTCAGATCAGGAAGACTTCTTGTAAGTGAAGCTTGAGGAAATTTGGGAGATGGCTAGGGTAGAGGTGAGGAGTGAGTAACTGCTACACCTGTGCTGAGAAGGTACGGGGATGGCTCATACAAAGAGCAATAACCATTTAACTGCATCCTCGTGACCATGATGTCTAATAAGCTTGAGAAGGTAGGTTGAAAATCAGGTAGTGAGTGCTTTGTAGAACAGAGGACTTTATATTTGATCTTAGAGATAATAGGGAGTACCTGTCATTTTCTGAGTAGGGGAGGGATGTAGTTCAACTTGGCCTTAGGAAAATCGCTGGCAGCTGTGTGGAAGATGGATTTTATGCCAAACTCAGTCAGACATCTTGTTACCATCTCCACTATTAAGACCGTGAGCTCCTTGAGAGCAGGCATTGTTGTTTGCCTTTCTTTCTATGCCAACTGCTTAGCACAGTTTGGGGCATGCAGTAAGTGCTTAATAAATGTTTGCTACGTGACCCTGGGTAAGCCTTACCTTCTCTTAGTTTCAGTTTCCTTTTCTGGGTAACGTCACTGGCAAGGGGTTGTAGACTTACTATGAAGGTGTGATGTATTTATAAACCTAACCCAGAGAAGTAAGCCTAAGAGTAACCAGATTTTTACATCTGTAATACAAAGGAACTGGATTAAATAATTCCTAAGATTTTTTTTCTAGCTCTCAGATCCCATGGATAGACAAATTATTCATGTGTTTCTGATCTCACTGAGGTATACTTAAAATACCTGCAATAGCTTATATGCCCCCTTTAGGAAACTCAGTGGAAAGCCATCATTTTTTGTGTTCCCTTAAAGGATTCCACTTACAATATTACTGATAAGGTAGACTAGTTTAAGGGAAAGAGGTCATTTGCTGCAGTGAGAATGGCATCATGGCCTCAGAGAAAGAGGAAATGCACCTCCTGTCTTTTGTTGAAGAGGTGAGAGACTATGAACATGGAAAGCAGCACGTGCTTATAGATCAAGTCAAAAGTGTTGGTTTGGAATAGCTGGGTTTTTTCTTTCTTTTTTTAATAGAGAAGATTGTGTGAGAGAGAGAGTGGTGTTTGTGTGGAGGGGTGGGGGTGATGAGTAGACATCTGGAAACGAATGTGATATAGAAACAAGAGGTCTTAATAAAACTTTTAAAGGGAAGGAAAGAAAGGAGGGATGGGAGAGACAGATTATAACAGAGAGAAAGGGGGCAGACAGAGACAATAGAAAAGAGAGATCAAGAAAGAATGAGAGAGAGATAGAAGGAGAGAGAGAGAGAGAGCACATTGGCTTGTAAGTCAAAGGACTTGCGTTCTAGTCCCAACTCTTACTATGTACCTTTGTGACCTTGGGCAGATGTCTTAGCTACTGTACTCCTCTTTCTTCCTTTGTAAAATGAGAAGTGGACAAGATGTTCCTTTTAAGTTCTAGAATTCTAAGAGTCTTTTTTTTCTTTTTGTCTAATAGTTCTACTTTATCTCATAGCATGGCACTACTTAGAGACATTATCCCAAATTCTCACATAATCTCCCTGAGGTACTTAGTGAGCCATCTTTGGTGGGAAGGAAAAGAAAGAATCAAAGGACTTTCTAGACATTATCTCATCAAATCATCACCCTCTTCCTACCACCTTCCCTCTTGGAGTCAGGTCCCCCTAATTCCCTGTTCAGTGTTCTATCAGCCAGCCTCTGTGAATAATAAATACTGTGATTTATTATGAGTCATTTAGGAAGAGTTGTAAATGGACACAGTGGTGTACAGTCCATCTGCCGATCCCAAAGCCCCCCATTAATGAGTATACAGTGCACATAATGACTGTATCATATAACCCAGCTTTGCTGATACTCAGTTACCAGGACATCGAATGATTTATGGAAAGCAGGTGGGTATTTCCTGATGCCCTATTCTTTTCCAAGGGGACAAATAGAATCCTTTTCTATTGTCCTTCCTCCAATATGATATTAAAGCTTGAGGTTACTGTCTCATATTCATGTAGGTGGACAAGCAAGAACAGTTGAAGGGATACTACCTTGCCGTGTGTGTGTGTGTGTGTGTGTGTGTGTGTGTATGTGTGTGTGTGTGTGTGTGTGCGGTCATTTTTTTAAAACTCCTGTAAAAAAAAGTTCAAGTATAGTCCAGACCAATTGGCACCATGGGCAGAGTTCAATGTATAATGCCTTCCTTTTATAGCCCTCTGTGTGCCTTCAACCTTCTCCAAGTTTAAAATTGAAATGATTCCACTTCACTCAATTGATAAACCCTTAGTAAGTTCCTACTATATGGAGAGTATCCATCCAGGCATCGGAAATACAGTTTACATGAGCCAAGATACTTGACCTCAGAAAACTTAAAATCTAAAAGTGAAGAATATATAAACATAGATAGCTATAACACACAATATTATAGCATGCCCATTAGGGAGACAAAGCAAAGTGCCATGTGAGCTCCAGTTTGAGCCTCCTCCATATCCTTCTCAGAACCACAGACTAAGACAGTCGTTCTAAAGGTCTAATACTGTGAAATACTAGTGAACAGAGTAAGGAGAGACCTGGGTTTAAATTCCTCCTCTGACACTTCTGAGCTATGTGACAATGTTAAATCTCTTTAACTCCTAACTCTCAACATTCTTATCTATAAAATGGTTGAATATACCAAGAGTAGTTATGATCCTCTCAGGAAGCAGTGTGCTGAAAAATATTTAACAATTGGCTGAGGTTGGGGGTGGAGGAGAGATATTTTCATCCCCTTGTTCTTAAGTCTACATATCAACAAAGCAATACACCAAGCCCTGATTTGGGGCATTTGTCAGTTTCTGAGGTGTAAATAGTCATACGTCAACAATCAATTCTCCGAACTCCCTTGCTCCAGGGTTATAAGACTTAGAGGATATCATGTATGGACAGCATTTTGTACACATTTTGGATTTGGATACTCAATTGGGAATTTTAATTGATTGAAAACTCAATTAACATTGTGAAAAAGGATCCTCAGAAGCCAATCACACTTAAACTGCATTAACAGAAATATAGCTGTTGTTCTTGCTCAACTTTCACTCACTAAGCTGACCAATGACAGGAGGGTGATAGTTTTCTGGAAAAAGAAAGTGATGGCCCTACTGTACTCTGTCCTATCAAACCATACCTGGAATATGGTAGTAAATTCTGAACACATTTTGGGAGGGGCATGATGAGGAAGGGATAGAGAAGGGGGTCTTAGGATAATGAGTAAACTAGAGAACTAAAATAAGTCATACAAAAATTGGTTAAAAGTCAGCTTGATAGCACATGTCTATCCTTGCTGCTCAGGAACCTGAGCCTGGTGGAATGCTTGAGTTCTGAGTTACCGTGGGCTAGGTTGATTGTAAACTACCAGTAAAGGGGGCATTGCCAGACTGCTTAAGGAAGGGCTCATTGACCAGGTTGGAAACCAAGCAGGTCAAAGCTCCCATGCCAGTCAGAAGGATGAGTCCCTACAGGGCTATTGCACTTTCAGTCTGGGTGAGATAGGAAAACCCTGTCTCATTATAGATAGTATGTATGTAAGTATGCATGGATGTATGTATTTGTGTATGTATATATAGGGCAGCTAGGCAGCAGAGTGGAAAGAGTACTGGGCCTGAAGTCAGAAAGATTCATCTTCCTGAGGTCAAATCTGGCTTCTGACACTTACTAGCTATGTGACCCTGGCCAAGTCTCTTAACCCTGCTTGCCTCAGTTTCCTCATCTGTTAAAAAGGGACAGAGAGAGAAAGCGTTGAGAAGGAAATGGCAAACCACTCCAGTAGCTTTGCAAAGAAAACCCCAAATGTGGTCACAAAGAGTTGGATATGACTGAACATCCACAAACACATTTATGTATGTATACACACATATATATTGAAAGAACTTAAATTGTAAGAAGTGACTTAGGGTAAATGGGGAAAGAAGGGTCTTTAAATATTGAAAGGGCTATTGTGGGTAACAAGTATTAAACTTAGTCTACTTGGTGCCAGAAGGAAGAACTAGAATGAATGAAAGTTAAAAGTGGACATATTTTAATACACCATTAAGAAGAACTTCCAAATGATTAGAACTGTCTAAAATGCAATGGATTGCCTTGGGAGTTGGTGAATTCCTAGTCAGTGGAAGTGTTCATGTAGAGATTAGATAATCACTTGTATATGTTAAGTAGAGGGTTCCTGCTCAAGTACAAATAGACCAGGGATGACCTTTGTGTTCCTTTCCAACCCTGAGTCTGTGATTCACTACAGTCTTGGTTGTATTTTAAAAGTACTCAATTCAATCCTTTCCTAATGATAATAATTTAGAAATGATTTCATTCAGTCGTTTTTCAGTCATGTCCAACTTTTCATGACCCCATTTGGGGTTTTCTTGGGAAAGCTACTGGAGTAGTTTGCCATTTCCTTCTCAAAGCTCTTTTTGTTACAGATGAGGAAACTGAGGCAGAGTTAAGTGATTTTCCCAGGGTCACATCGCTAATAACCATCTGAGGTCAGATTTGGACTCTGGAAGAGGAGTCTTCCTGACTCCAGGTTGGGCACTCTATCCACTGAGACATCTATCTGCCCACCTAGCTGGCCTTATAGGGGTGCCAATCATTTCTTATAATTAAGAATATCATAACATTGTATATTTAGAGCTCTGAAGGAACTTAGAGATCATCTAGTTCAATTTTACAGGTGAGAAATATGAGGACCAGAAAGGTTAAGCAATTTTTCTAAGGTCACATAGTTATTAAATGACAGAGTCAGGAACCGTAGGTCCCCTGATCCTAAATGCAGAGTTCTTCCCATTGCCCAACACTGCTTATCTTGTGAAAGACATGATGTTTGGTCGATTTTGTGATTATCTCCCTGCCAAGGACTTTGGCACATGCCCTTGGTTTGGTTGCTCCTGATATCATATGAGAAGCCATTGAAGGACCTGGGGATGTTAGGCTGGCTCCAGTGTCCTTGTGGCATTCATTTTCCAAAGTCCATGCATTTCTTTTTCATTTTCATTTAAAGCATTGAGCCTCTTACCACAAAGGCATCTTTAATGTCTGAAACACAAACCAGCACGGTAGAAAAACAAAGAGCAAGCTACCCTTTGGGTCACTAAGTCAGGACAGTCAGGACTTGGAAGCTTCTGTTCTCCTCATCGAAAGGCCTGAAAGAGGAGCAGACAGTATATTTTATCTGGCATGTTAAACTTGGGCTTGATACGTGTAATGGCGCTGTCAAATTATTATTAATATTCTTGTTTTTCTTTTACAAATCTGTTTAACTTTAAAAACAAGTTAGGAAATATTGGTTTTAGCTTAAATGAGACCTGAATTGTCTCAGGTCAGGTCTGCCACATGAGGCAGGGCCTCCTGCTGAAAAGCACTGTGCTGTGTCATTAGGTTGGCAGCTCCTACCGAGAAAAACAACAGAGCCCAATTCACTCAGGTAAAGTGACTGGAACAAGGGAGGGGAAGTCTCCTAGACAGAGCTGAGCACCTTTCTTAATAGATACTTTTAGTCAATATTTATCTAGCTATCAAAGGAATTATACGGATTCATTTATCTCTTTTTCTCTTTCAGTGGAGTTCACCGAAACACCATGGTGCTCTCCCTGCAGAGCTACTTAACTCACAGAGAAAAAGTTAGAGGGAAGATTCATCTTCTTCATTCTAGTTCGTACAGAGTAGGGATAAATTCCAAGGACAGGGACATGATCAAGCTTGTTCGAATCTAGGGTGTTCAGTGGAAGTCCTAAAAAGAAGGAAGCTTTTAGCCCCTCTTGGGTGTTAATTTACAGCACCTTAAACCTCATTAAGCATTATTTATAACCATCAGCACTGGGATTTTCTGTTTCGTATAGTATCATTGCAGCTGGCTCTCTCTCTCCCTCTCTCTCTCTTTCTCTTTTCCACTCTTTCTCTTTCTTTCCCTCCCTCTTTTCTCTCTTTCTCTTCCTTCCTCCATCTCTCTCCCCCTTAAGTCCCTCCTCTTATCCCATCCTTTCTGTCTGTCTGTCTATCTGTCTCTCTGCCTCTCTCTATCTCTATCTCTCTGTTTCCCCATTCTGTATCTTTTTTGTTCTTTGGACTGTGCTAGTAGACACCTTGGAAGATCAAGTGCATTAGCCATTATAAGAGTGTGAACTAAAACTTCTCCTGTGGTAATAATTCAGGCACCATGAGGGGTGCCAATCATTTATTATAATTAAGGCTGTCATAGGATCATAAATTAGAGCTACGACAGAACTTAGAGGTCATCTAACCCAACACCTTTCCTTTGGACAGGGATTGGATTTATTCTGACCCATATTTTAATTCAACCTCAGACACTTACCAGCTGTGTGTCCTTGCAAAAGTTACTTAACCTCTCTTTGCCTGTCTCCTCATCTATAAGGTGGTGGTAATTACAGTGACTACCTCCCAGAGTTGTCGTGAGGATCCAGTGTTCCTAAATGTAAAGTATTTGGCACAGTGACTGGTGCGTAGTTAATACTATTCAAACGTGAGCTTAAAAAAAAGAACTTCCAAATAAATAGAGCTACCCTAAACACAATGGACTGCCTAAAGAAACTGCTGAGTGGGAGCTACACTGGTCAAGGTTTTCTGAGTTTATAATCAATAGATAACAGATAACAGATCTTGGTGATGTTAGAAACTGAGGTGTCTATTTGATCAAAAAAGCCAAAGCAAGAAATAAAGCCTTAGGCAGCTTGAGATGTGTTTTCAAAGAATCCTGGCAATAGAAAAGACCTGAATCATCATGTAGTCCAGGGGTGAGGAACCTACAGCCTGGAGGCCACATGTGGCCCTCTAGGTCCTCAAGTATGACCCTTTGACTGAATCCAAACTTCACAGAACTAATCCCCTTAATAAAAGGATTTGTTCTGTAAAACTTAGACTCAGTCAAAAGGCTGCACCCAAGGACCTAGAAGGCCACAGTTTCCTCACTCCTGCTCTAGTCCAACCCTTATTATAAGAGTAAAACTTTTATGCAGTATCCCTAAGATATGGCTTGAATACTTCTGCTGATGGAGAACTGACTACTTCATGGAGCATTCCAACCACTTCTCAAGACACTAGCTATTTGTGAGTTTTCCTTTATGTTGAGTCAAAAATCCATATTCCTATAATTTTCATGCATTAGTCTTTATTCTGCCCTCTGGAGCTATAGAGAAATTGCCTAATTCTTACGTAATATTCGCAGATGGCAACCAACGTTATTTCCCTCTGAGTCTTCTATTCTCCTGGCTAAAGTAATGCTTGACAATTCAAAATAATGTCAACAACCTGCATTTTACAGTGTTTTTATTCAGAGTAGAAAGCCTTCTCATAGCTATTATGTTTCCATAATCAAGGAAGTTGATCTGTGAGGAAAAAAAGGCAGAAATTGTTTCTAGTGACTCTAAAGGGTACTAACTCTCCCTCTCTAAGGTTGCCCTTGTGCAGCAGATAAAATCAGGGACAGCCAAGGTCTTTGAACCAGAATCTAGACAGAATTATGTTACTTTAATACTAGAACTGTGCATATAAAACAGAGAGCCAAAGAACTCGATGAGACTTCTTTGTTGTAGAACATTGCAATTCTTGGGAGGCAAGAATGCCTCTGACATCTGTACCAGATGTTCATATAGGTGATATGAGTTCCCCTGAAACTCTGTGCCTCAGGCTGAACTGTGAACTAACTGAGATCTTGGACACAGAAAGCATTGAAGATGTGTGAGGCAATGATGGCTTACAAGATAAATGAAAAGTACTTCCTTATCTACATCTTTTGAGTTTTTTGCTGTTCTCTCCAGGAATTCTTGTGTCAAAGGTCATAAAACCTTGGCATAGTATAGCTGAGTTTCTACAACAACTCCCTGAGGTAGATAAGTCAGGCATCGTGGCTCTCATTTTGTAGATGGGGACACTGAAGTAAGAGGTTAATTAATGGCATCAGGGCTCCTAAAGTCTCTGGAATCCTGAATATAGTAGTTTGTGTAAGTAAAATTGAAATAAGTAACTAGCAAGTGATGGTGTGGCATTGCAAACCTGCTACGTCCTGAGTTCCACCTTCCAGCAGAAAACATGGTTTTTCAGTAGCTCCCTTATTGGAATTATCTTGTTTAAAATCCTTCTCTGGCCTGAGATGATAACTACATAGCTTGCAGAAGGCAATGTATATTTCTACCCTTTTTTGCCCTGCTCTCTATAATCAATGAACAGCCTAACTTTACACTTTTATTAAAGGATTTTATTTCTACTAATGGTGAGTTAACACATATAAGACATATAAAAAAGTAAAAATTATAGAAGTCTTGAAAGCTAAGAACTCTGGTCTTCCATGATAATGTAGGGAGAGTCAGATCTAACTCTTCCTTAGTCTCCTTTTTTTTTCTCTGGCTAAACTCCTTCTTCCAGATCCTGTCTTTGAATTATCTAGACCTAGTCTTGCCCAAGTTGAATGCAAGACCATTCATTCATTCCACATTCCTCATCAACATTTATTAAATATCAACTTTGCTTAACACATGGTTCTAGGTACAGGGCATACAAGGATATCTAGAATTTCCTGTCAAAGAACTTAAAAACTGATGTTTGTTGTTTGTCCTTTGTTTTTGAAGAGGACTGGTGACATCAAACAAAGGGTGATGTCTTGACTTGCATATGAATGGGATTTAAGTGAGGCAGAATTGCTCAAGGTCATCAACCTCATTCTCTCTTCCAGAGCCATCTGAGTCCAGTGTCAGGCCAAAAGTCAGAACAATTGTCAATAGTCTGGGATGCAGTGGACAACCTTGGTGTCTTTGATGTCTGACCAAGCAAGCTCTAAGAGCTCCATGGTGCCTACTTTAACCACCTTCGTGGCTGTTGGAATAATCAATCTCATGTACCCATTGCTCTGGAGGGGAAGTCTTCACATGCTTAGAGACATTCCCTTAACTCCCTGACAGTTTTGAGGCCTGTCAGTTACCCTCAACCTGGTTTAGCCCATCTGCTGAGATATTTTCACTGGGTTGTTGCCGCTGTGCATGCTACTTCATTGGAACCACCGGTGAGGGCTGGGTAAAGGTGCGATGAGCAGCCTAGAAAAAGGTTTGACAAGCCCTCATACCAAAGGTGCGGGTCCTCTCTGAAAATCCCATACACCCCTGTAAACAAATAGCAGGAAAGAAATGTACGCAAATACTTATTATACGAAGGAGAGTAAAATACAAAGAGAGCAAAATACAAAGGTAAGGTCCAAGAAAAGTCATGAGAAATTTGAAGACAAAAAGGTTATCTTTACCTGGGGTTGCACAATCATAGAAGGTTTCCTGAATGAGGGGGTGGAACCTTGAAGAAAGGGAAGGACTTCAAAAGATAATGGTTGGGGAGGTAGATGGGATATATTTTAGACTCTTAAGATAGACCTTAAAGCAGCTAAGTAGCACAGTAGATAGAGCTCCAGGCCTGGAGTTAGGAAAACTCATCTTCTTGAGCTCAAAGCCAGCCTCAGACACTTACTAGCTATGGGACTCTGAGCAAGTCACTTAACCCTGTTTGCCTCAGTTTCCTCATCTGTAAAATGAACTGGAGAAGAAAATGACAAATCACTCCAGTATCTTTGCCAAGAAAATCCCAAATGAGGTCACATGAGTTGGACATGACTAAAAAAGATAGATCCTGATATCACCAATTGATTAAGACTTCCTGGAGATTCTAAGAGGGAGATAACCACCGAGAAAAATCACTGTTGTTATATACCGATATGTTTAAAGGACCCAAGAAAAAAAAAACCTAAACAAGCTAGAATGATAGGCTAAATCTATCGAGATGAAATTAAATAGGCATAAATGAAGAGTCTTACCCTTGGTTTTACAAAGATTTTACAAAGGGAGCTATGGCCAGACCGCAAATCCTTTGAAAAAGATCTGGGGCTTTCAGCCAACTGTAAGCTCACTATGAGTCAGCAGGGTAGCTGCCAAAACACTTAATGGGTCCTTAGAGTACAGGAAGGAAGGCACAGTATTTAGAATGAGGGAATTGATAGTCCTGGCGCACCCTACTTTGGTCAGACCACTCTTAAGAGTATTGTATCCAATTTCTAGGCATCACATTTGGAAAAGGTCATTGATAAGCTGGAAGTAAATGGTATACAGTAACTAGAATGGTGAGGTGGCTTAAAACCAAAGATCTGTTGAAAAAATTGAGGATTCTGATAGCTTAAATAAGAGACAATTTAAGGAAGCTACTCCAATTGCTGTCTTCATGAAGGGTTGTCTAGTGGAAGAAGGATTTGTATAGTGATGCCTTGCCATAGATGGTTGAACCAGAATCCTAGGTGGAGGTCATAAGGAGGAAGGTTTTGATTAAAATAAAGAAGTTCCTTATAGAGCTGCTCAAAACTAAAATGGGTTTTCCCAAGAGGTTGCGTCCCTCTCATCAGAGGTCTACAGTGGAGGCTGGATGGCCCTCTGTGGTAGATCTTACTGACCACCACTAGCATCCCTTCTGGCTCTGAAATTCTGCTGTTCTTTTCACCTTGATCTCTGTATGTGGAGAATCCTAAATAGGAGAAAACCTTCATTGCTTATTCCATTGTGTGTCAGGTTGAGCAAGTTAGGGTCAGTCAGTGCCTTTTCTGCCGACTATTTGCCTTATTTCTATAGGTAATATTTTCTCCTACTTTTATATTACATCAAGCTCCAGACATTTTTTTTTCTTTTTATATCTCTAAGAGGCAGCTAAGCCATGGCCAGAATGAGGAAGAAATCTTGGCAAAGGACGGTATCACAGAAACCGTATCCCAGCTTCAAAACAAAGCTAGTGTAAAGTCCACTAAGTTTACCCATAAAAGATAATGCAGGTGTGCATGAGGCCCCTTCAGGGTCTGCGCCAGAATAGACATACCATACATTCCTGGAAGGAGAAAGGAAACTGAATGTGATAGGACTATGTTGAACGATGGAATTGTTTTATCCCTGAGGACAGATTACTACCATCGTTAAATATCACCAAATCATTGTTTTGTTTTAAATTGACAATTAAATTGTTTTAAATTGTTTTGTTTTAATTGACAAATTAAAATTTGTTTTAAATTAGTAACTGACAAAGTGCTAACTTTGCACCCTCTGCAGTTGTCTAATAATGATCAATGTTAAAAATAATTACTGATACTCATATAGCATTTTCCCTACAGCTTCTCATTTGATCTTCACAATAACCTGTGGCATAAGTTCTATAGCTACTATTGTCCCTATTTTATAGATGAAGAAAGTGAAAGAAGGTAAGCACCTTGTCCAAGTAAATGTCTGAGGCTAGATTTGAATTCAGACCTCCAACTCTAAGTCCAGCATCTAACCTGCTTATACTATGCTGTCTACTTCTGAGAATGATTAGCCAAAGGACAGACGCTATGAACCATAGATTCTTTCAGGCAACGCGGTGTAGTATCAGAGTACGGTACCTGATATCAAGAGAGACCTGAGCTAAAATGCCGGCTCCGTAATTGACTACTTGTGTGATCGTGACCAACAGCACCTCTCTGAGTTTTAGTTTAGTCATCTGTAAAAAAAAGTGGTGGAGGCAGCTAGGTGGCACTATGTATGGGGACAGTGCCTGGCCTGGAGTTAGGAAGACTCATCTTCCCGTGTTCAAATACAACCTTACACACTTCCTAGTTGTGTGACCTTGGGCAAGTCACTTATGCCTGCTTGCCTTAGTTTCCTCATCTGTAAAATGAGCTGGAGAAGGAAATGGCAAACTACTCCAGTATTTTGTTAAGAAAATGCCAAACGGGGTCATGGAGCTGTGACTGAAATGACCAAACAATAGCAAAAACAAATGATGATGACACAATATACAGCGTCTACCTTACAGGCTTGTTGTAAGAATCAAAGAAGATAACGTATATAAAATACTACTGGGAGGTCTACCTTGCTACCCGGAGTAGCCTAATTCAATGGCTCTTCCTTAAAGCAAGTTGCTATTTTTATTTTTGGTGTTGTTCCTGCTGCAGCAGAATTTTGCCATCAGTGGTCCTCAATTCAAATACTACCTTGGATACCATATGACTGAGCAAGTCACTTGACCTCCCTTGACTTCAGTTTCCTCATTTCTAAGGGAAGAAATTTGACTTAGATTGTCTCTGAGACCCCTTGTAGCTCTGGATCCATGATTCCTTTCTTTTCTCTTCTATAGTGCTTTATTTTAAATAATATTTTATTTTTTTCCAATTACATGTAAAAACAATTTCGACATTTTTTAAAATTTTGAGTTATGATTTCTTTCTAGCCACAAGAAGTTATTGTCATTCTGTTTCCTCTGATGGAGGAATTATTCTGAACATAAAAACTGAACATTTAAAAATGAGGTCCATGTCACAATGTAAATGTCCATCAATTCTAAGGTCTTACATTCACTTGTTAAATGTTGACTCTGCCTCCTCCTTCCTTCTCTCAAACAATAAAGAGATAGCTCATTTATTTGCTCATTCATTAAATAACTTACGACATGCATTTTTTGTGCCATCTTCTGAGAATATTTTATAAAACGACACGTTGCACCCTCCCTCAAGGTGATTACAATCTCTTGGTAAAATTAAAATATGTACACAACTAGTATGACACAAGGTAGAATGTAAAAGGTAAAAAAGAGAAATGTACAAAATGCTCTAGAAAAATTTGAGGAGAGATTTTTTTTTTACTAGGGGCTGACCAGGGAAAGGTTCTTCAGGAAAGTAGCATCTAAAGTTGGCCTTGAAGGAAGAGGTAACTTTCAAGAGGCAGAGGTGAGGATGGATGCAATGAGGTATGAAAAAGTAGGATAGATCAAATATTAGTAACTGACATTTACATAGTGTTTTGAAATTTGAAAATTAAAAAAGCCCTTTGCATGGGTTATTTCACTGGAGTCTTGCAACAATCATATGAGATGGGGACAATTAGTGTGATCCCAATTTTACAGTTAAGGAACCTGAGGCTTAAGAGAGGTTAAATAGCTAGCTCATCTTGTCACCTAGCTATTAGGTGCTGGAGGCGGGATTTGCCCACAGCATCCTGAATCAAAGTTCATCACTCTCTACTATGCCACACTCCCTCTCATCACAGGAGAGGTATCAGGCTAGTTTGGTCAAAACCTAGAACATATGAAGGTAACACAAGGGACAAAGCTCAGGTAAAGAGACGTACTCAAGGCCATCCGAATCTTGCCATTCCTCCGATGATGGCTAGTGAAGGCCTGAGACTAGAATTCTTTATCCATAAACCCTTCATCCCATCCTCTCCCATCTTCTCCAGCAGATTGCCTCCACAATTATCTTCCTTCTTAATTTCCTCTATATACATTTCTTCACTATTGTCTACAAATATGATCAAGTCCCTCCGACCTTAAAAACACTCACTTGATACTACCATGGCCACTAGCTATCATCCTGTATCTCTCCTCCTCTTTTTGTCACAATGCCTAAAGGAAATTTTCTACTGTCCCTGGCTCCATTTTTCTCACCTCTAACTGGATTCCAACCTCATTATTCACTAGAACCTACTGTTTGTGAAACTGCAGGTGTTCTCCATAAATACCAAATCTAGCAGCTTTTTCTCAGACCTCTCTGATCTGTCTTGGACCTCTCTGCATCATCTGACTTTTTGCTCACCATTTTCTCCTGGAAACTCTCTTCTCTAAGTTTTCATTCCGCTGCCCTCTTCTGGCTCTCCTCCCATCTGTCTGGCCATTCCTCAGTATCCTTTGCTAGTTCTTCATCCATGTCATGCCTGTTAATCATGGAAATTCCCCAAGGCCTAGATGTTCTCCTTTCTCAGCTACCACCAGCATTAGCTTCCATGGGCTTGACTATTATTTACTATTTCCATAGAGAAGACTCCTAGGTCTGCATATCCAACCATAATCTCTTTCCTGAGCTGTAATTCTACATCATCCATTGCCTTTTGAACATCTGAAACTGATGTCCCACATGTATCCAAACTTAGCGTGTCCAAAACAGAATTCGTTGTCCTTTCTCAAACTCTCCACTTTCCCAAACTTTCCTATTGCTGTTCAGTTAGTCAATAAACATTTACTAAGTGCCTCCTGTAAAACTAGGTTAATTGGGCATCTTCTAGCCATCCAAATTTACCTTCATTTGGAAAGCAGAAGGAAGGGGAGAGGGAGACGGACAGGAGAAGAGGCTAACTGGGTCTCGTTCAGGCAGCTGCATCTGCTCACAGGTTTTTGTGTTCATCCGCTCGTCCTTCGTTGCTGAAGAAGACCATGACATCACAGAAATGATGACGTGACTTGTACTTGACTTTGTTTTGAGTGAGGGAGGGCTGTACAGGTCACCAGCCTCACTTCTCCTCCAAAGCCATCTGAATCCTGTGACCAGATGTTCATCAGGATGACTGGAGATGACCCATGATGCACTGGGCGACCTTGACCCATTTAGGCCAAGCTCATTGAATAGGATTCCTTTCCCTTTTCCTTTTCCTACTGCACTCTAAAGCTCATACATTGGATAACACTAGGCCCCTGCCTAAGGGCTCTCTTCTGGACCCTCCTGGCTTAAGAGTGATTTATCAATAGTAACTGTTGCTGTGTCTCTCCCAGCCAGATGTCTTTTCTTTTTCTTTGCCCCATTAAAGGGGCTATGCCCAGGTTACTTCTTAAAAAGGCCTATTCAATGAATGGGCGTTACCTCATCCTAAGTGAGTACCTGAATGGACCTTGGCCTACATCCTGGGTCATCTCCAGTCATCCTGATACATATCTGGTCACTGGATTCAGATGACTGGAGGAGAAGTGAGGCTGGTGACCTTTCACAGCCCTCCCTCATTCAAAACAAAGTCAAGTGCAAGTCGTGTCATCATTTCTCTGATGGTATGGTCTTCTTCAGCAATGAAGGACAAACACAACAATGACTAAATGCCTCCTATGGATCAGGCACTGTACTAAGCACAGAGGATACAAAAAGGTGAAAGACCATCCCTGTCCTCAAGTATTTTATAATCTAACTGGGGAGCCAACAAGCAAATAAATATGTGCAAGCAAGTTACTTATGGGATAAATAGGAAATAACTAAAGGAGGAAAGGCACTAGAATATAGAGGGATTGGGAAAGGCTTCTTGTAGGAAGGGGGATTTTAACTGGGAATTAAAGGAAGCCAGGGAAACTGGCAAGCTGAAAGGAGGAGGTAGACCATTCTAGGTATGAGGTATAGCTGCCTGGAACCAAGATAGGGAGTATCTCATTCTTGAACAGCAATAAATTCAGGGTTACTAGATCAAGATACATAACGGAGAGTAAGTAAGGTGTAGGATGACTTGAAAGATAGGAGGTATGAAGAGCCTTGAATGTCAAACAGGAATTTGTATTTGATCCTGGAGATGAGAAGGAACCACTGGATTTTCTTGAGGGTGGGGACATGTGATATAGTTGGATCTGTGCTTTAGGAAAATAACTTTGGTGGCTGAATAGAGGATGAACTGGGAAGGGAAGAGACTTGAAAAAGGCAGAATCACCAGCAAGCTGTTACAATAATCTAAATATGAAGTGATGAGAGCTTGCTACAAGGCAGTGGCAGTATCAGAAGAGAGAAGAGGGGGCATTTGAAAGATATTGCAAAGTGGAATTCAACAAGTCATAGTAACAGCTTGGATTGGGAGAATGAAAGACAGTGAAGAGTGGAGGTTGACACCTAGGTTGTGAGCCTGAGGGGAACAAGAGGATAAGGTTGCCCTCAAGAGTAAAGCAAAAGTTAGGGGTTAGGAGATCCTAAGGAAATGAATATGAAGTTCAGTTTTGTACTTGAAGCTTAAGATGTCTCTTGGATATCCAGTTTGAGATGTTTGAAAGGCCATTGGAGATGCAGATTAGAGATCAGCAGAGAGGTCAGGGCAGGATAGGTAGACTTGAGAAAAATCAGTGTAAAGATGACAGTTAAATCTGTGGAAGCTGATAAGATCGCCAAATGAAGTAGTAGAGAGGAAGAAGAGAATGGGACCCAGGACAGAACCAAAGGGACTCCTGTGGATAGTGAGTGCGATCTAAATGAGGACCCAACCAAGGACGCTGAGAAGGAGTGGTCAGATAGGTAGGAGGAATACCAGAAGAGAGAGAGATCCTCAAAACCCAGAGAAAAGAGAGCATCAAAAAGGAGAAAGTGATCAATACTGTTGAAGGCTGCAGAGCTCAAGAGAATGCAGATTGAGAAAAGGCCATTGGATACAGCAATTAAGAGATTGTTGGTAACTTTGGAGAGAGCAGTTGTTGGGTTTTTTTTTCCTTGAACAGCAACAAGGTTTTGTTTTGTCGTTGTTGCTTTAGAGGTAATTGGGTTTAAGTGACTTGCCCAGGGTCATACAGGTATTGTCTGAGGTGGGATTTGAACTCAGGTCCTCCTGACCCAAGGGTTTTCTGTCTTCTGTGCTATGTAGCTACCCCTAAGAGAACAGTTTTAACGGAATGATAAAGATCAGAGGACTTCTTATAAAGGGTTTAGAACAGAATGAGAGGAGAGCAAGTTGAGATATCTGGTGTACACAGTCTTTTCAAGGAGTTTAACTGCAAAGGGCAGAAGAGATATAGGAGAGTAGTTATCAATGATGGAAGGATCAGATGAGAGTGTTTTATGGATGAGAGAGTCCAGCTTATGTTTGTAGGCAGTAAGGAAGGAGATATTAATCAGGGAGAGATTAAATATAAATGATACAGTGAGAATGGAGAGGGAGGATTTGTCGGAGAAGAGTACTTTGCACAATGCCTGGGTACATAGTAGGTGTTTAATTTCCTTTCCTTTCTCCTTACACACGACCCTTCCATCTTCATTGGTTGTTTCCCGTGGCTGAAATTCAATCTTGCATTCTTTTGTTTTCTTCAAGACTTAAATCAAGGCCTTTCTGTGAGGCCTTTCATAGGCCCTCTGACTTAATCTAGAACCTCCCCCCCTCCAAGGGACCTTTGTCTCTGTTTTGTATATATTTTGAATATTCCTCCCCAGATATAGTTATCCCCTACACATTGTGACTTTCCCCTTCCAATTTTAGATATATAAGAAATTAAATGGGGGTGCATGGAAAGATGACAGAGTAGAAAGACTCACATATGCTAGCTCTGAACCCACAGCCCATAAATTTTCTGTAAAAAGAACTCCCCACAAATTCTGGAGCAGTGCAAGCCATGCAGCAATGTAGTGGAGGAGATTTCCATTCCAGAGAGCCCTGAAAAACCAGCACCAAAGGTCCATGGCACATTGGACGTGGAGCAGAGCTCCTGCCCTGCCCTGGCCACATGGCCCTGAGAGGAGCAGATCCGAGCAGGCTTCAGGAATGGAACCTCCGGCAGCTGCGAAGGTCCCTCTGCCCACAGGCACTACAGGTCAGTGAGAGAGATTTCTGGGCTGGCCAAGAGGGGAGCGGAGTGTCTCCATAACTCAGGCCCCCACGGGAGGCAGCAGCGGAGACAGGGGCAGCAGCAGAGCTGGGCTCCCCAAGCAGGCAGGAGTTTCTCTCCATTACTGAAGATCTCCGAATATACCCCATGAGGGAACTGAGACTGAGAGGCGGCCCTGCCCCCACCTGAGCACCAGAACTTAAGCTCACATTGAATAGCAGCCACTTCCTATCTGCGGAAAGCCCTGAGGCTGGGAAGCAGCATTTGAATCTCAGGCCCCAAGCACTAGCTGGGAGGATCTAGGCAGGGGTGGAGAGGAATCTCAGAAGTCAAGTAACTCACTGGGAAAATGCCCAGAAAAGGAAAGAAAAATAAGACCATAGAAAGCTACTTTCTTGGGGAACAGATGTTTTCCCCTTTCATTTCTGATAAGGAGGAACAATACTTACCATCAGGGAAAGACATAGAAGTCAAGGCCTCTGTATTCCAAACATCCCAGGTGGATGTCCGGTGGACTCAGGCCATGGAAGAGCTCAGAAAGGATTTTGAAAATCAAGTTAGACAGGTGGAGGAAAAACTGGGAAGAGAAATGAGAGAGATGCAAGAAAAGCATGAAAAAACGGGTCAATACCTTGCTAAAGGAGACGCAAAAAAATGCTGAAGAAAATAACACTTTGAAAAATAGGCTAACTCAATTGGCAAAAGAGGTTCAAAAAGCCAATGAGGAGAAGAATGCTTTCAAAAGCAGAATTAGCCAAATGGAAAAAGAGGTTCAAAAGCTCACTGAAGAAAATAGTTCTCTCAAAATTAGAATGGAACAGATGGAAGCTAATGACTTTCTGAGAAACCAAGAAATCACAAAACAAAACCAAAAGAATGAAAAAATGGAAGAGAATGTGAAATATCTCATGGGAAAAACAACTGACCTGGAAAATAGATCTAGGACAGACAATTTAAAAATTATGGGATTACCTGAAGCCATGATCAAAAAAAGAGCCTAGACATCATCTTTCATGAAATTATCAAGGAAAACTGCCCTGATATTCTAGAAACAGAGGGCAAAGTAAGTATTGAAGGAATCCATCGATCACCGCCTGAAAGAGATCCAAAAAGAGAAACTCCTAGGAACATTGTGGCCAAATTCCAGAGTTCCCAGGTCAAGGAGAAAATATTTCAAGCAGCTAGAAAGAAACAATTCCAGTATTGTGGAAATACAATCAGGATAACACAAGATCTAGCAGCTTCTACAGTAAGGGATCAAAGGGAGTGGAAAAGGATGTTCCAGAAGTCAAAGGAACTAGGACTCAAACCAAGAATCACCTACCCAGGAAAACTGAGTATAATACTTCAAGGGAAAAAATTGTCTTTCAATGAAATCTAGGACTTTCAAGCATTCTTGATGAAAAGGCCAGAGCTGAAAAGAAAACTTGACTTTCAGACACAGGAATGAGAAGAAGCATGAAAAAGTAAACAACAAAGAGAAGTCATAAGGGACTGACCCAAGGTGAACTGTTTACATTCCTACATGGAAAGACAATATTTGCAACTCTTAAAACTTTTCAGTATCTGGGTAGTTGGTGGGACCACACACACACACATCTACACGCATGCACGCACACACATACACACATGCACACACATACAGAGACAGAGAGCACAGAGTGAATTGAATAGGATGGGACCATATCTTAAAAGAAATTAAAGTAAATGGTGAGAGAGAAATGTAGTGGGAGGAAAGAGGGTGAAATGGAATGGGGTTAATTATATCTCATTCAAGAGACAAGCAGGAAACTTTTCAGTGGAGGGAAAAAGAAGAGAGTTGAGGAAAAAAACATGAAGTTTACCCTCATCACATTCGACTAAAGGAAGGAGTAAAATGCATACTCATTTTGGTATGAAAACCTATCTTACAGTACAGAAAAATGGGGAAGAAGGAGATAAGCAGGGTAGGGGGGATGATGGGAGGGAAGGCAATGGGAGGAGGGAGCAATTTGAAGTCAATACTCGGGGAGGGACAGGATCAAAAGACAGAATAGAAACAATGGGGGGCAGAATAGGATGGAGGGATATACAGTTAGTCTTACACAAAATGACTATTATTGAAGTCATTTGCAAAACTACACAGATAGGGCCTATATTGAATTGCCTGCCTTCCCAAAGGGAATGGGTGGGGAGGGAGGGATGGGGAGAATTTGGAACTCAAAGTTTTAGGAACAACTGTTTAGTATTGTTCTTGCTATTAGGAAATAAGAAATACAGTTAATGGGGAATAGAAAGTCATCTGGCCCTACAGGACAAAGGAGAAGATGGAGACAAAAGAAGGGAGGGATGATAGAAGAGAGGGCAGATTGGTGATAGGGAAAATTAGAATGCTCAGTGTAATGGGGTGGGGGGAGGGGATAAATGGGGAGAAAATTTGGAACCCAAAATTTTATGAAAATGAATGTAAAAAGTTAAATAAATAAATTTATATTAAAAAAAGAAATTAAATGGGAATTTGGGGCAATTTTGTGGAAACTGCAGATGACACTCAAATTCCAGCAGAAGACACAGGGAAAAGTTTAGAAATTCAGAAATGCATAAAATATTTGTATAATATTGCATAACATCAACCCAAATTCTACAGAAAGGTACTGTAAATACCCCATAAAAGAAAAAGAAAAAATTCAGACTTCTCCTTTGGTACTAAGAGAGGGCCAAAAACTTTTATGCAGATTTTCCAGATCATGGGGACATCTCACCCCTAACCTGCTGCAGCATGGAACAGATAACTGTACATGTTATCTCCACCATTAAAATATAAGCCATTGCAAACATGTATGCCTGATGCCTAGAATGACTCTTGGCACATAATGGGTACTTAATAAATACTTCTTGACTGAATTCTTAATAAATATCAGTAACTCTTCTGCTCTAGCCAATTCCAAATGTTTAAGTGGCTTTAAAAATTTAGCATTCAACATGATTCCAGTGGAAATTCTTCCCCATGCTACTGTCAAGGGGATAATAGTATTTGTCTACTATCTTATTAATACTATATTTATTACTAGTAATTATCCTCTTAGTAGCAGTTCACATTTATATCATGCTTTAAGGTTTGCAAAACACTTTTCACAATTACCTTATCTTATCCTTGCAACATCTGATCCTTACCACCTTACAGTCTGGTACAGGTGTCATTTTTAGTTCCACTTGACAGGTGAGGAAATGAGATTCAGAGAGGTTATTTCATTTGCTCAGGGTCAGACAGCTATTAAGTGTCTAAAGCTAGATTCAAACCCAAGTCTCCCTGACTCCAAGCCCAGCCCTCTCTTTCCTATGCAATGCTATCCATTAGAGCCAGCACAATGGCTTCATTCTACCAGACACTATAATGTTATTTTACAGTTATATTTTAGGGGTAGATAATTGGATCTGTGATATCTGAATCTTTAAAATAATCTCTGTTATAATTAGAGACACACAATTTGTGAATGTTCTGAAACTGTGGAAGGGAAAGTGTTTTGTGGAGGAAGCAGGGGAAAATAAATGCAAATGGGGGGGAAGGGAATTGATATAGATACACTATTTATTGTTTTAGTCTCTTACAGATCTAAAGTCATTTTGTTAAGTATAGAGACATAAAATATATTATGCATAACTTGGCTCCATCTGAAATTATTGTATTTGTAACATTTAGAAATATGGGGCATTCCTCTCCCTCCCTCTACTTTCTGAAAAATACAGTAACAGAACAATATATTCGAGATGGGGATGGGGGTAACATATTTTCCATGAAATTGTGTGTGTATTTGTAAGTCTTTGGTTTTCCAGGCAGGTCCTTGCAACTCTGACTATAACAGAGCTCTACTGTATTTTTGTACGGATTTACAGCTGACAGCTTGGGAAAGGGGGCTTTAGCCCAAATTTGCTGCCTCTTTATAGCATCAAAACAAAGGATGGCGTGCTCCTGTAAGGGAGTACTATTCATCAGGCAGGAGCTCCACTTTGCCAGACACCCTAGGGGAGAGAGAATTTTTCTAGAAGGTCCCAAGGGAAGATGTCAGTTTCACTGTGACATTCTCCCAACCGCAGGCATAATCATTCCGGGGAAAGTATTATAGCTCCAACAAAAAGAAATCTGCACTGTATTATTCTGTAGACTCCAACTGGTTCACTCTAACACAACACACAAAAAAACGAAATTATATGCTTGATGCGGTATTAGAGCATTTAGCATTTCCATTTCTTTTCTACATTTTAAATCTATGCCTTCTTGCTAATGGCTGTATGAAACTCTTTGTCACTTTCACATGGCATTTTGAGATACTTAAATAATGTTTTTGGCCATTGCTTATTTGTAAAACTATATTCATGTTGACCTCAGGATTTAATTCTAAGGACAGAGTTTTTAAAGTAATTTAAGTATTACCCAAAGAATTATTAAGGGATTGGAGGGTCTGAATATAGTAGTAGTAATTTATTATGGGGATTCTTCAGTAAATTATTCAGAAAGTCTGATAGTACAGAAATCTGATGAAGAAAATTTTGAAGCAATAGATTTTGAAATTATTAACCATAAAAAAGGAGGAGAAATTTAGTCTTTGAAAAACCATTCTCGTCCTCCTTGTATAATAAATGCGATCATATGGAAAAGTATATTTGTTCAAATGTCCTTGATAACATTTTTTGCTAATTTTTCTAAATCAAATGGATTTATTTTGTATTTTTCTGTCAGCAAAGAATAGATACACAACATGTATCAAAGGCTTTTCTCCAGCCACAACAGGGAAAAACTATTAACAAGTTTATGACTCCTTTTTTTTTCCCTGTTTGCTTTTCTATTCCTAAAGCTAATTGCTTAATTAAGAGGTTTTGCTTTGATTTCAGACCGTTAGTAATAAAAGCCTGTTTGGATTTCAGAAGTCTTAATTTCATAAGAGGAGAGTTGACTCTTCAAATATTTTCATGTGGTAAAACCAATGATTAAGGCAGATAGTCTAAATTAAGCAAATAGTCACCCTTATGACTGGAGGAATTTACCAAAGTTTAATGAATGAATTTTCTTATTGTCCTGCTCTTTTATGGAATTTAATATTTTGTTTTCAGTCATAACATGTGAAGTTTACTATACACTAGTATTCCCTCCACCTCATTCCCTGGAACGCTAAACATTTTCTCCTAAACTCCTTCCCAGTTTTGAGGAAGAAATAATAATTTTTCTCCGAGATCTTTTCAAGAGCTGATTTCCATCAACATCAGCAATTCAGAATTTATAAAGGCTTAATAGAAGTAGTAAAAAAGGTTAATTAAATCTGGAGAGTCAAAATGTCAGATCTAGAAGGGACCTTAGAAATTAGGTAATCTAAGCCTCTGATTTTCAGGGTCATGAAACTGAGAACCCAGAGGGGAAGTAACTTGAACCAGGTCACACTAAATCAGTGGAAGAACAGGGACTAGACCAGGGGTGGGAAACCTGTGGCCTCGAGGCCCTATATAGCCTAGAGGACCATATCATGGCCCTTTGACTAAATCCAAACTTTACAAAACAAATTCCTTTAATAAAAGGATTTGTTCTGTACAATTTGGACTCAGTCAAAGGCCCCACCCAAGGACCTAGAAGGCCACATAGGGCCTCGAGGCCACAGGTTCCCTACCCCTGGTAAACCTTAGATATCTTAACTTCAGTTCAGTACTCTTCCCCCTTCCCACTGTATCACAGTCTTCCTTTGTTTTCTGAAAGGGAACAGAAGAGTATTTAATTACACTTTGCCCTTATTGGAAGAAAAGTAAAGAATCTATTGTGATGGTAAAAAAAAAATTGGCAGAAACAAAATAAAAATTACAGAGATAAAAGTAAAAATTATAATAATCATTCCCATATCTAGAACACTTTAAGGCTACCCCCAAGGCCCCACCCTCTGATTGGCTGGTTCTTCCCAGAACCTCTATTTTAAGAAAGCAACCTCAGCAGGCCATGTCTTCACTGCTGTATTCCTGACTCTCTGGTTGACTATCTCTACAGTACCTTAAAATCTCTTCACCCTGGAGGGTAATTTCATGCCTGAACTTCACACCTTGGAAGTACCTTGTGCCCCTTAGATCTTTGGATCTAATTGGCTGGTTCCTCCCAGAACTTCCATATTAAGGAAGATTCTCAGGACAGCCATGACTTAATTCCTCTCCAGGTTCTACCTGGTCTATAAAGCTCTTTCCACCAATTATCTTCATGTCTTTACCTCCTTTCTGCCCAAACTCCCCTCTCCCACTCCTAGCCTTTTAGCTTCCTGTTCTACGTTGTCTCCCTCCATTAAAATATAAGCTCTGAGACACAGAACTATCTTTCTCATCATATTTTATTCTCAGAGTTTAGCACAATTCATGGTAAAAGGTAAGTGCTTAAAAAATACTTGTTGACTTTACAAACATTATTCCTATCCAACCCAAGGAGGTATTCTAAGTATTATTATCCTCTTTTATATTTGAGGAAACTGAGGCTTTGGGAGGTGAAATATATGATATAATACTTGTCCAGCATCAGAACTGGGATTTAAATCCATATATCCAGAATCTATAATTCATTCTCTTTTCACTGTTACACCCTATTTCTCACTGGATTTGGATTCAAAAGATCTAAGGCCCAGAAAAGTTAAGTGACTTACCAAGGTTACATATATAGTAATAAAAGTACAACGTAGAGCCAGAATTCAAACCAGAGTGATCTGGCTACAAAGATATTGCATGCACACACACACATATACATACATGTATATATGTGTGTGTGTGTGTGTATCACAGAACTTCTGATCTCAGCTCTGCAACACTGACTTGTGTGAGTCGTCACTACAAAAAAAAATTCTGTGCTTTAGTTTCCCCACCTGTAAAATTACATTCGCAGCTCAGAATACCTGTCTTCTGTAGCTCCTACACGAACTCTCACTGGCAGAGCTATTACATTTCCTTGCAAGACGCTCTGGAGTATCAGGATGTAGAATCTTGTTAATTTCTTTAGGAGAGGTGACACAATTTGTTTGATTGGCTCCACCATCTTCTATCCTTACACTTCCTTCAAGGCCTCACTCATAGGGCACCTTCTCCTTGAAGCATTCCTATCACCCACAGTTCTGATTCTTTGGAGTTTACCACAATTCACATTAACACAAATAACATCAGTGAGAAAATATTAGTGCATATCAAAAACCAGTTTAGAATAGGGGAAAGTGCTCTGCAGTTTCTCAAGTGCAAGCTAACCCAACGTTTTATTTTCCTATTCATCTAGGCTCAGTCCATTGTTTCTCTGCAGTACCTGTATAAGATATAGATACATATAGACTCCCATGGTTGACCATCTATCTACACATTATAATATGCATTCTTCATTCACTTGATTTTTAGTATATGTATTGTTTGAGTTGAAAGAGTCAGCCTATGGATCTCACTGAGAATGCCATGTTGTATTCTGGAAATAGCAGAGTATGTTCTGTAAACTGAAGATTCAGGAAGGACTCATCATTTATTTATAAGGAAGCTCTTTTCAACATTTATTCTGCACGGGACATCATCCATGATACTGATGAATCTGGTGAATGCTTTTGAATTTCCTTGTTTTATGTCTGTCTCTCTTGATGCTGACAATCAGAGAGTAAACAAATTTATCTGCGATTGTCACTCTTAAGAAATACTGGATAATAACATATGTAGGGAAGACGACCTTTTGGAGAAGAGTATATAAGTCTGGCTTTCACTAACAAGTCAAATACTTTGTTATAGTTAAAAAATAATAAGCACAGAAAGACCTTATATGTTCTATTCTTTCTAGCTAGTTGTAGAACTGTTAAGATTGATTCCTGTAGAAATTAGTTTACAAAAGACTGATCATTCCCATCTTAAATTTTCATCAAGGATACCTAAAACAAGTATGAACCTCATACTTTTAAGGATGAGAAAGAAGATATATGGCTCAATAGCTACTGATGAATTCTCAATAATCTTTTTGAAAAAATGATAGCATCATATAATTGTTTTCACATTCTTTTTATCATTTCTTCTTTGAGACATTTTGAAAAACAATACCTCGTTGCCTCTAAAGTTGTCACTCCTGGCACGTGTTCCTTTTGTGTGTAATTGTCAGGTGCAGCTGCTCTTTCAGATTTCAACTTTCATTTCTGCTTCCTCATGTAGCAATCTAGCATTGAGATGTTTAGAATCTCAAGGTGATGATTCCTCTGTTACAGAAGATGATGAGACTAGATTGTTATACAAACAATGGTAAGTAGCTTCCATTTTGTATCTATTGTTAGGTTTGCAGTTTCATAAATAGTCTTTTGGGATGATCTAACTCAGCTGGATTTCACTCTAAAATCTCCACAAGCTTATTTTCTTCTCAACTTCCTGCCCATTTACTTATGAAAGGTGATACAGCTTATAATCTTTCATAATCATATGCCCTAGTGTTTTTCAAATGAGCTTTTCCTCAACACTTATGGAATAGACAAACTAGTCTGAAATAGATACAAATAGATTATACCTATGAAAACACTGAGCATAGATCTTTACAAAACAAAAAGGCAAAAACTCCTTTCTCTAGAAATACATTGCTTCCTCAAACTTTACCAAAAAAAAAAAAAAGAAAAAGAGTAGGAAATCCTATTCTATTTTTAGTTTCAGTAATACATTAAAGTTTTGGCAAGGTCATTTTTTCCTCCACTTTCTTTTGCTGTTTTGTGAAGCAATGCAGCTCATAATTTTCTACTGTTCTCCTTTGTCATGTTTTTCAAAGGAATCTGTACTTTATACCAATATTGTCCTTGGTTCCCATACCTCTCTCCCTGGCAAATTAGATCAAGGCTGTTTTTACTGGCTGGGGTGGTTTCTGGGTTCTTTCAATCTACTTGTGGAAACTGTAAGATATTGTGAAGAATCAATGTCTTTACTTTTATCCATTTCCTATTTTTTTAGACACACTAGCTTGAATATATAGGTCAGGTAAGAACTGTAGGGGTCCTGGTTCTTTACAATGTGCAAAGGATTACTCAGAGCCTGAGGTTTAAACCAACAATGTTTTTACTAAAAATATATTCTAATACTCTCAAGTAGAAACAGTTCTCAAGGTGGTTAAAAACAGTTCAGGAAGATAAAAACAGACCAAAACTGCTGGCAGGAAGGTTCAAAGTAATCAGTAAGAAAGTTCCCCTGAGATCTCAGGAACTCTCCACCAAAATCCTAAGAACTGGTTTTATAGTCTTCTTGCCCAGAGCCCACAGATGTTCCTAGGTTAATTCACTGGGGGCCAAAATTAACTCAAACTACCTGGACAGATAGATGGTTCCGTGGATAGAGTGCTTGGTCTGGTATCAGGAAGACTTATCTTCCTGAGTTCAAATCTGGCCTCAGACATTTACTAGCTTTGGGATCACAGGCAGGTTACTTATTCCTGTTTGCCTGTTTCTTCATAAGCTGGAGAAGGAAATGGCAAACCACTCCAGTATCTTTGCCAAGAAAACCCCAAACGTGTCACAGCTAATTGGACATGACTGAAGAGCACTTCCACCTCAAGTTACCTAATACTCCCCCAGGTGTTGTGGGAGTGAAGGAATTAAATCAGGACACCCCACTTTCACCAGTGCCTTAACCCTGTGGCAAATGCAATGGGTTTGTTCTCACAGATATCTCTTCTTTTACTTTGATGTCAATTTTGACTTTTTTTCTGATGGTGTGATCCACAAAGATAACTGAGATAGAAATAATTCCCACACTGGGAGTCAGTTGTTCCTGGTCAAGACTAATTTCATGTGTCTGTGCGTGTACGTCGTCGTTCAGTATGTGCCATGTCTGGTGTCTTCAGACCTGCTTTTGGAAAAGAAAAAAGGCGCTCATGATAGCCATGGTAATTCTGAATTCTAATAATCCTTGACTTCTTTTCTAAATCTGAACCATATTTTCCCTTTTTTTTCTGCTGATCATCCTTTCCTTTTCCAAAACTTCATCTTGAAATCACTGAGCATTAATGTAGATGTTAACTTTGGAAGCTCTTGTCGAGTTCATAGAATTTTTCTCCCTCATTTTCTACAACAGATTTGGTACATAAACTACAACTGTATCTATTTATTTATTTAAATTTATTTATTCCTTCCTTCATTCATTCATTCAAACTGTCCTTTTCTTTATTCTCACCATGGCTACTCCAAGGTGAAGTGACTGAATGTTCCATAAAATGATGTTCCTTATTGCCCTTTGGGAATGGGATGAAACCTTTGTTCTTTCTGTCCTCTATCATAGCAAGAGTGTCAATATGATATTATCTACTTCCTCCAGTTATGTGTTGACTCACTGATCATTGGATGAGGATCTCACATTTAGAGTATCAACAGTTAAATGAATGTTTACAAACAGCTTAAAAATGGATTTTTAAAAGTACCCTCCATCCTTTTTATTAGAACTTGACCACAGTCACAGCAGAAGCAAAAACAAGCCAAAAATGGGTCTAACAACTATTCTGAATTTTGATTTTGTTCCATGGATTTCCATTGCCAAAGAATTTATTTCCCAGTGGCCAGCCTGCTAGACAGAAGTCTCATCTACTTACTTGCATTGGTTCTTAGACAGCAGGAATCATGTGTTAATATCTCTGTGCTGGAAATCTTTTCAGTTGGGGAGGGTCTGACAACATCTATGCTTCACTGTGAGAATCTTCAAGGGTGACTTCCAGCCTATGAAGGTCGGTAATACTTGAGCTCCCATGTCCTTTTCCTCCGTTTGGTAATTCTCTGAGCTTCTGTTTAAGGAAACACTCATGCTAGACCCCACAGTCTCTTCAAATGCAGACCAGTCCATGAGGCCCCAGATCATCTCTCCATATTGCCACCATGAAGATCCCATACTACCCTCGTTGCTTTTCAGCTATTTTTTATGTGTTGTTTTCCCCCACTAGAATGTAATATCCTTGTAAGGGACAGTTGTCTTTTTTTCTATTTGTATTTCTAGCATATAGCCAGTACCTGGCACATTTTATAAATGCTTTATCTATCTATCTATCTATCTATCTATCTATCTATCTATCTATCTATCTATCTGTCTGTCTGTCTGCCTATCTATTTATCTATCTCTCTATCTATATCTGTCTCTGTCTGTCTGTTTTTCTCTGTCATCTGTCCATCTGACTATTTATCTCTGACAAAACATTAAGGTAGAACATTACCATCATCTCACACTTATATAGCATTTTTGATAGGTTGGCAGATTTCCTTATAATAACTCTATGAGTTTGTTAGTGCAAGGAGTATATCCTAATTTTACAAATTAGGCAACTGAGGCCTAGAGAGGGATGTGACTTGTATAACAAGGCTACATAGCCAATTAATGGCAGAGCCTCCATTCAGACCCACATCTTCTGATGCCCAATGCTCTTTGTATTATATCACACTGGAGAGGAATTCTTTGATTTAGACAAAGTCCGTGTTCGTAGCATTTTTACAATCTCTGGGGCTGTATAAGGATCCCTTTCTCAGTTAGCAGGAAAAGTTAGGTAGGACTAAGATTCTAGGCATGGCCCTGACTGAGCGTGTGGCTGTAAGTTATTCTGAGTCTATTCCGTGTGTGTGTGTGTGTGTGTGTGTGTGTGTGTGTGTGTGTGTGTGTGTGTGTAGTTAAAAGACTGAAGCACAGTAATGATGGCCATTGATTTCCATGATTAGTTCCAATGTTGGCACAGGTGGAATGATAGCTGGAGCCTCTTGTTGGGCTATGGTTCCAGGGGTTACAGATGCTGCTTGTGTGACAGTGAACAGTTAACCACTGTTCAGGTGAGCAATACACAGGACTGAGCATTAAGAGAGTTGATTCTAGTTCCTGAAATTCCTGATCAGGAATGATCTTCTACCTCATATCTCCCATAGGGTCATATAGAGCTAAAAGGAACTACTGAGTTCATCTGGCATGACCTACTTATGTTACAGTTGAGGAAACTGAGATCCACAGATATTAAGTGACTTACTCAAGGACATAAAGAGTAAAAAAGTAAAAAATAACTTGCATATAGCATCTTGCCATTGTACTTATCTTGTCTGATCAAGATCATTGAGCTGGAGTGAAAAGACCCCTGAGAGTCCTTCTGAGCATTCTCATTTTTCAGAAGAGAAAAGCCAGGGAGGTTTAAATGACTTCACCAAGGTCACACAGATAGTGTCAGAAGTGAGATATGAAACCTGGTCCTTGCGATATTGTCTACAATAGTGTGTCTCCAGTTCTTGAGGTCAGGGATTATATATATATATATATATATATATATATATATATATATATATATATATATATATATATATCTCATCCAGACTTTGTATCTCTCCTACAGAGGCACAAAACACACAGCAGGCACTTAATAAATGATTGTGAATAAATGATAGAAATGAATTACTCCATCACTTCTTATATGACCTGGGGGCAAACCTCTTCCCTTTTCTTCCTCAAGATTCCCCTCTGTAAAATGAGAAGGCTGGACTAGGGGAACTCTGGAAGCTCTCCTACATCAAATTTTATGTGATTCTCTAGGATTCCCGTAGGAGGGCCTCTATAACTGAGTCAAGGGTGAGAAGCAAGCAGTAGAAGCCTCGTTAAAGTGGGTGATAAACCATTTGACCATTCTCATGTTTCCAGCATCCCTTCCCAACTCACAAAGCGAAGTAGATGATTTGCCTGTGGGTGGGAATGGGCCTATTGATTGTTCTTTAGCTTTTAGGTAGCCCTTAAAGTTCTCTAAGGATACCCATTGAGAATTGTGAGAAATAATGGCAGGAAGTGGTGTGGAATGTTCCACAATACTTGTAAATGCACCTAGAGGCTAATCAGCTGTGAGTGTAATCTCTAAACACTAACTGCAGCCCTCTTTGGTTCCATCACAGGTTTAGAGCCTCTCAGAGTGAGAAGGCCATCTAATTCATTCTCTGTATCTGAACAAAAAAGATCTTTACAACTGCCCAGAAAAGTGGTTATACAACCTCTGCATAGAAGCTTCTAGTGATGAGGAAGAGCACACTCCCTTCTGAGGCATCCCATTACATTCTGGGGCAGATCTAATTGCTAGGAAGTTTTTATCTTTTATCAAAAGTAAATCTGGCTTCTGGTAACTTCCATTTGCTTCTGCCCTCTAAGACCAAGGAGACCAAATCTAATCTGTTGTTTACTTCTCAGACTTGCGCTTTAGGAAAAATCACTTTGGCAGACCCTCAAATACTTAAAGACAAATGTGATGGAGGGTCTGGTCAGTGAGGGTGCAGTCCTCAAATTTGCTCAGATAGTACCTTCCTGGTGTCAGTTTAAGAAGCCACATGGAAACCTGGGGATAGCCAGGTTTCAACCATAAAGAAATGGGTTAGTGCTAGGTAGGTGGTGATGAAAAACCTTCTAATTGGCTTTGGAGCCAGATAGACTGATAATTCAGGAAAGGTCAAGCTGGAATTGAATGTGCTTATGAGTTCAAGCCTCATTTTTCTCTCATCTTCCCTGGAAGCTTTCAATTTTCAAAAAGAATTGCTTTGAATTGTCATGTGGGGAGGGAAACTGTCCACTTCCCCCGCCCCACCAGCCATGTATCTCTGACTATGATGCTTTTTGTATTTGCTCTTTCATGATTTTAGGTGAATAAGTATTATCAGAGGTTTGTCCCAACAAGACCAGGAGATCCTCTGGAGCCATCAGAGGTCTCAAAGGCAATCAAAGTTGCCTTTGAGATAGAGACACAACTAGGAATTTTTTTGCTTGAGACCAGTACCGCCAGTTAGATTTGGGGAAAATGTCATTAAGAGGGCACTTAGTTAGGGTGTTAGAATGACAGCACTCTATGGTGGGAGACGAGATTCTAAAACCCCAACACCTATAGGTAGAAGTCTAAGGACACTTTCAGGGTGCTACTAGGGATAGGGGATGGAGCTAGTCTCAGGGAGAGAAAATCCACCATCTGGTACTTACTTATTTTAACTAATTATTCTTGCTAACTAGGTGTTAAGAGCAGTTTTTTTTCATACTTGGTATCCAAGTAACCTGAATACTGGCAGGATGAAAATGGAGTGCCAATAGTTACAGTAAACAGAGAGATGATTTAGAGGAGGGACATAAAAACAGCAAGAAAGGATTCTTCCCAATCCTTCATTTTCATGACATGATGTCATGGTCTGAAGGGAAGTTAAGGATCACATAGTCTAATGCCTTCATTAGGCAACATGAAGACCCAGAGGGAAAGTGACCTGCCCAAAGTCACAGAGGAATGCTCATTTGACATACTGATGTAAAGAGAATTGATTGCTTCAGCTGCTTCCATGTGTTGGATTGACAAGACCCATGCTCAGTATATTTCCATTCTACCAGGTCTCTCTACTACCTGTTCCTCCAGGCCGTAAGAAAAGCATAAGGAGAAAGGGGTGTTTTTTAAAGGACTGCAGGAATATCCAGTTGTCTTTCATAGATCAGTTCAGAAAGGTAACTCCTTCAAGAAGAATCTATCCTTTCCATAGTCACACCAATCAGATCACCTTGGAGGCAATCCCAGTCTTGGAAACCCCAACATGACGAATCCCTCTTAATAAGGTGCCATTGGATAAGTTCATTGTCTCCATCAGGAAATACTCATCAGGTGCTCCCCCAAAAGACTCACATTCCTAAAAGGGGAGGGGAACCACAGTGTGCCAAGCACTGTACTAAGCACTTTATAAATATCATCTCATTTGAGCTTCACCGCAACTCTGTGAGATAGGTGCATTTATTATCCCACTTAATAGCTGAAGAAACTAAGGTAGACAGAGGTTATGTGACTTGCCCAAGGTCATGCAACCAGTGTCTGAGGCCAGAACTGAGCTCAGCTCTTCCTGATTCTAGACCCAGCGATCCATCCACTGCACTATCTACTTGTTCAAGTTCCTTAGAGAATTCTTCTGATCAACCCACTTTATATCGAATTTGAAGTTAAGTCAAATGGTTCCTAAATCCCATAGACTCAGAGACCTTTAGAGTTAGAAGGGATCCTCTTTCTCCAAAATTCAGAGAAGGAAATAGAAGTCCAAAGATCATGTCAAAGCAAAGGACAGAACCCAGGTCTTGTGACTGTTAGAGCTCTTTTAGCCAGGTAGTACCGTGGCCTTCTGATGTCATCTGGGATCACTAAACACTCCCTAGCACCAAGTACCTACCATTCCTTGGTCTCTATGATTCAGGCTAAGCAAGTTGAGCAGGAAGGGATACAGGAGGGTTCTTTGTTCCTTCTCAGGAATACTGGAAATCTCTGCAAATAACTCTCCGATCTACTTGTCCATTCCTAACCACCCTTCCAACCTATGTTCTCACATCTCCAGCTCCCTATTGGGCATCTCCAATTGGAACTTGTGCAGACATCTTGAACTTGCCATGTATAAGACTGAGCTCATTATCTTCCCCTTCCTAGCCTGTCCTCTTCCTTACTTCCCTGTTACTGTTAAGGATACCCCACCATCCTAGTCACCCAGGTTTGCAACCTCGGCGTCATCCATAACTCTTTACTCTCCCACAACCACACCCCCCACATCCAATCGGTTATCAAGGTCTAACATTTCTACTTTCCTTACTTCACTCCTATATTCCTCCTTTTCTCCTTGGATCCTGCCACTGCTCTGGTGGCCTTGATCACCTAAGGTTTGGACTCTTGCACTGGTTGTGCTCCCTGCCTCCAATCTCCTCCCACTCTAATCTATTTTTCACTCAGCTTTCAAATTGGTCTTCCTAAAATACATGTATGATCATTATCACTTCAACTCCCAAAGCCCATTCAATAAATTCTAGTGACTCCCTATCACCTCCAGAATCAAATATAAAATCCTCTGTTTGGTAATTCAAATCCTTCTTAACCTAGCCCCTCCTACTCTTCCAGTCTTCTTACACATTACTCCCCTCCCCATACTCTGATCCTCCTGGCTGCTCCTCACACAGGGCACTGTCTCCAGCATTTTCACTCACTATCCCCCATGCTTGGAATGTTCTCCCACCTCTTCTGTGTTTCCTGACTTCCCTGACTTCCTTCAAATCTTAGCTAAAATTCTACCTTCTTCAGGAAGACTTTCCTGGGCTTCCTTCCTGTTTCTTCCCTCTGAAAGTACTACCAATTTACGCCTCTCATATCTTGACGGTGAATTTTTATTGTTCGGTCATTTCAGTCACGTCTGACTCTCTGCGACCTCATTTGGAGTTTTCTTGGCAAAGATACTGGAGTGGTTTGTCGTTTTCTTCTCCAACTCATTTTACAGATGAAGAAATTGAGGCAAACAGGGGTAAGTGTCTTGCCTAGGGTCATGCTGCTGGTAAGTGTCTGAGGTCAGGAAGATGAGTTAGCGCAGTAGTTATAACACTGCCTTCCATTGGACTATCAGCTCCTTGAGAGCAAAGATAGATTTTTGGTTTTTTGGTTTTTTTGGCCTTTCTTTGTTTTGGTACATGGTAGATGCTTAATAAATGCTAGCTGACTGACTGGAACCCCAAGTTTGCCTAACCAGAGCTTCCTTCTGACTCAGTCTGCTAAACCATCTCTCTATCCTTTTTATGTTCCCCACTTTTCAGTCTAATGATCCATACCCATCATTCGGCCACCTATGCTCCACCCTCGATCCAATGAAAGGGAACAGGGCCATTATCCACTGTTAATAGTATTGAGAAAAATAGTATAGCTCCGCAAGGATAGGTACAGTCCTTCTCTATCCAGCAGCAAGCCAGAGCTTAGCCTATATTCATATTCTCTCTCTTTGTCTCTCTGTCTCTGTCTTTCTCTCTACATCTGTCTCTCTGTCTCTCTGTCTCTGTCTCTCTCTTTACAGAGCTGTGACCTCTCAACAGTTAGGCAATTAACCCGACACAGAGTTGTGCACTGCCAAACAACCATTATGGTAGCTGTTGTTTTCTTTCTTGATATAAGTTGCTATCTGCACCCTCTAAATTTCCTTGCCCTGGGGCAAAGTTGTGGCCATGAGGCAAAGCCACAGATACCTGATCTGGTTATTTTTCTCTAATGGGGGGCTAGAGATGGATGATCTAGCAAAAGAGATTAAGAAAGAACCATCCAACAGACAGGAAGAAAATCGAGAGACAAACAATATTCCAGAAGCCAAGGGAAGAGAGAACATCTCTGAGAAAGAAACGGTCACTGGTCCAAGAAAGAAATGGTCACAAAGAACCCAAGGAAAATGAGGAATTACTTGGCTTCTGATAACTTCTGAGAAAGCAGTTTCAGAAAAGCAGCAGGAAATCAGATTGCAAGGACTTGAGAAAAAAAGGATGGTGAGGAAACAAAGGCAAGTGTTGTGGACAAGACTTCTAGGAGTCAGCTGGAGAAAAGAAGAGCTATAGGGTGATCATTGAAAGGGGTAGCAGAGTCAAATGATGGACTTTCAAGTATGGGCAGTGGTGTACTCCACATATTTGCAGGCAGAAGGGAGAAGGGAGGAGAAACAGAGCAACAGAATGACAGAAATCTGGAATTTGTCATCAAGGATTCAAATACGGACTTTGGCAAGGAGAAAGATTGCCTTGTCCTCATAGACTGAAGAAAAGGAGAAGACAAGGGGGATGTTGAGGTTTGGAGATGCAGACTAGACAACATTAGTGACTGACCTCTCTTCTCTCAAGCAAGGAAGGTCATTTGCTGAGAGAGGAAAGAATAGGAATGTGATATAGGAAGTTTAAAAGCAAGTGAGTTTGGAATATCTTGCTGTGGGGAGTGTTCTAGACAATCAACAAGGAAAGAATAATAAGACATTTGTTGTGGTGTCATGAGGGAGCAGTTGGGCTGACACGATGTGAATCTATAGTGGACGTTGTATATCTTCTCCTTGCTGCATTCAGTTAGATCAGAGCAGGAGTAGAGAAGGCACATGGTGGAGAGGACCTAGAAGGAAGGGTTTGCATGATGTGAAAGGAGGAAGAGTAAGTTTCAAAAGCAGAGAATTGTGTATGATTGAACTGGTGAAGGGAGGAAAGTGAAGCCAGAGCAAGAATGGTAGACCGAGTGCTGGAGGGCTCAGCAGCCACACGTGCTATGAAAAGCCCTTCCCTACCCTTCCTTCCAACAATCCCTTCCCTTTTCCCTTGTTGGAATGGAAACTCATAGATCACAATCTCCATTCTGAGAAGGATGGCCCAGAGGAACTCAGCTCCACTCTCAGTCTTCAGTCTGCTTCTCGTATCTCAATGGTATGGGCTGGGCCTCTCCAGACATCCTCTACCTTTGCTGCAAGCCACTCAAAATACTTGGATGAGCAAGGAGTAGGTTGGAAGACCACTGGTCTTCACCATCTTCTCTGCTACTATACCTTAAGAACCATTGGACTCCATCATCTGTCCTTCCACTATTCCTTCCAGATGCCTAGGCATTATTATCTGACCTATCAATATATGTTTAAGAATATCTGAGCCTTGCCATGTACCTCTCCTCTGTATCCTGAAGATTTCCAAGCCTTTTTCAATGATAATGAAATGTAATTTCTCCCTCAATTAGGATATGTTCTTCAGCGCAGGGACTATTTTCTTCTTCTGTTTGTCCAGCGTGGCACTCAATCCATAGTAAACTATTCATAAATGCTTTTTCATTTCATTCATTCACTCATCAATGATATCACCTTTTAAGCCTGTTTCCTCAACTTTATGAATTTTTTATGAGAAAGTTTTACCCACCTATCAATGTTACTTTTTTTTTTTTTTTTTTTTTTGCAAATAATTCTTTAGTAAAGACAACATCTTGATATCCACATACTTGACTGAAGATTTAGGGAATACAAGACTGCACTCTATTATCTCATTGTTGATTACCAAAAAGAAAAAAAAAACATTTGACTCAGTGGAATAAAATATAGCCTTAAAAGCTCTCTTCTAATAAGGAGCTTCTCTAGTATATGTTAATATAATACAAGATTCCTTGATAAATAAAAACATGGAGATATCTCCATTCAGTTCTACATCACATCTCACAAAGATTATAGCAATAACCTCCTAATCTCCTTGATTTCCTCTTTCCTCTCTCTAATCCATCACAGCTAAAAAACTGATACTCCTAAAACAAAGCTTTGTAAATGGTATTCCCTTCTTCAAGTCTATTCAGTGACTCCCAACTGCCACAAGATAAAACAAAAAAATCTGTAGCCCTGTAGAACATGACCCCCCTTCTACCCTTTACAATATGATTCTGGTCATCTTTCCAGTTTTATTTCACATTATTCCCCTTCACATACTCTCCATTCCAGTCAAGTGAACTGTTATTTGAACTTGACATTCCATCCCTGGCTCTATGCCTTTTCTCAGAGGGTCCCCCACATCTGGAATGTGCTCACTCTCTCCTCACCTCTTTCTCTTAGAATTCTTAAATGCACGGCTGCTGGATGAAACCTTTCCTGATTTCTTCTGTTAATGCTTTCTCCTTGAAATGACTTTGTATATACAAAGTTAGTGAGTTAAAGTGGAGTCTTCTCATCTATAAAATAAGAGGATTAGACTAACTGACTTCCCAGTTCCCTTTCAGCTCTAAATCTATGATTATTTTCTCTATACAGAAGACTTTGGGTAGAATTGCCCTGGAGTCCACAGAAGAAATGGGACAGGGTGACGAAAGGGGAAAAAATGGTGAGGAAAGTCCCCAAAGAGACTTTACCTTCTTCAGACAATGTCCTATGTATTATAGGAAGGGCTAATATAATATATTTTCATTGTTGCAGTTGTTTTTAGAGTTTTTGGAGAGTGTTTAGGTGAGCTATTGCCAGTCTCTAATAATGGCCTCCAAAATACTCACTCTCCAGTCTGTTCTGAATCCAATACCAACTGCCTTGCTTTAGCATAAGTAGCTTCCTCTCCTGTCCCACAAAACTCGCCTTCATGTTTTGTCCTCCTCTATTAGAATGGTAGATGCATGAGAAGAGATTGCCCTGTTTTCTTGTATTTTTATGCTCAGTGCCAGATATAATGTATAATCCTAATTAAATACTTTAGCTACAGCTAGCTATCCAATAGGTAAGTGGACCAACCCCAGGGAATTTTCTCAGTTCAATCTAATAATGTCACTAGAAGCCCATATGATTGACCTTCTGCCATCTATACCACCTTTCCTTCATGTTATTACATTAACTGAAGAAAGGGAAAATTCTTATTCAAGAAAATCTGTGTAAACTTAGAACAATATGCTCCTTCTAGGAAATAAGATGCCAGAGGATGAGTTCTTCTAAGTATCCATTTGGTTCTCAGAAAGGAGGTTAATGATATCACAGGTGTGATCATTTTGAGGTGAAGCACATTCTACTCCCCATCTGCTGTGGAAAAAAATCAGTTTCCACTGTTTTACAGTAGGGAATTGTGAGGATGGAGAAGCCCAGAGCCAATATGTTGAGGGCTACCCCTACTCATACTCATCAGATATTTTTCCCTTCCTCTCTGGGGCACCCACAATTTAGTTGTAGTTTTCATTTTTTAGGAGGTAACAGTGCTCCATGATTCATAGACATATCAAGTCACCAGGGGAATGTTTTTTAACACTTTAAAAGGATGAGCTTTTACATCAGGGGTTAGCTAGGAATCTTTGAAAGCGCTTCACTTTACCCCCAGTGTAATCCAATCCAGTCTCCTCTTGCAACTCAATTCTGGCAAGCATGCCTCTTCCTTGATATTGATAACTGAAGGATTTCTGAGTAAAGGAATGTTACGTGATCTTTATGTATGCATGAGAGAAATGTCTTCTGTTATTTCGAACCCGTAATTCAGAAATTGCTTCAAGGATGTATTTTTAGCTATACAAGGAAATATGTCCATTCCTAGATATTTACCCAGTGGTTCTTTTGAAATAATTACAATTTATTTGCATCACCTGGGAGGCACATTTGGCAAGTATGGTAGGAAGGCAACTACAGGAAGCATCACCATACAAAGGCTGATGAGAATGCTTGTGAATGAGTTAGCATCGTACTTGTGGTCAGTTTACAGCCCAGTGAAAATGGCTTGGCAAGCAGACATGGTGGATCCAAGGAAAAGTCATCTGCTGTCATCACCAGGGCTTTTATAGCTACTTTTCTTTTTGCTAGTGTAGACATGATCGAATTAAGCAGGCAGAAAGAAAAGAAACAGAAGCAAGAGAAAGATTGGAAATTTCTGTCTAACTAATTGCCAGTTGGAATGAATCCTGGAATAGACTCACTTTTGTGAAAACCTAAAGAAAAAAGTCCATATAATCTTTTTGAGTCACAAAATACTAAAAAAAGAAAATGAAGTGATCTAAAATGTCAACCATGCCTCACTGACCTGAGTTATTCAAGAAATTTAACATATCACAAAAGAAAATAACAAAGGAAACTAACTAGAAATAGAAAATGTTTTCCTCACTCATTCCTTGAAATAATAAAATAGTACTGCGTAGGAACAAGAATATTGACTTGAGAGTTATAGGGCCTGAGTTCAAGTCTCAGCTATGCCAAACCATGTGACCCTGGGCAAGTTTCTATTCCCCAATTTCTTTATCTATAAAATTAGGGCGTTAAACTTTATCACTAAGTCCTCTTACAGCTCAAAATCCCATAATCCCTCCATTAACTCCTCAAAACATTCAAGATTAGATTCATAGCAGGCAAACTCCTAGTTCCTTTTAAATGCCTGTGTGTTTCAGAGAAGCGACTCTGAGCCAGTGTAGATACCAGCAATGTCCAGTCCTATCCCTGCTCCCACCATCTCCCTGACAGAACGTGAGTGTTAGAAATCTTCCTGGCTGCTCATGCCATTTTGTGTGGCTGTTAACATGAGCAAAAAATACGATGCAAATATCGTGTCAGCTACTTTCTTGGGGACTTTCCAGAAATTTCTTGAAGCATTTGTCACACAACCTTTCTATATTCCTAAAAGTGGAAGATACCCTTTTGACTTTTCGGACATTGCCTGGAAATGTTTTTAAAGGTAAAGTGAGGTAAAGTGAGAAGCTAGGCTATTTACATAAGGCTGATTAAAACAAGTGTGGAGGTAAGGGGATGGTACCCATTATTAATATTTAAGTCTGAACTTTCTGAATCTTAGGATTCATAAGTAGCTCACAGCAGGAAAATAAGGCTGTGTCCACAGGGAAAGAGTGGGCAGACACTACAGTGCATGCTTTCTGAGTGGGATATCTGGTCTGATCTCTGTTCAGGTTGGAACTCACTGGTTTGCATAACTAAACTTTGGATGAGGAGTCTGGAAAAAAGAGAGCATTGGATTAAATGATCTTTAAGGTCCCTTCCAGCTCAAACATTTCCTGGCTGTATAACCTACTGTAAATCTCATTCTGGAAATTATAGTATAAGACTGGGATATAGACTGCATGGAAATCTGCTGTTGGCTTTCTGTTTACTCAAAATATTGACTTATTGGAAAGTAACTGAGTTATTCCTCCCTCCTAGTACATTGAAAACTAACCTAGACCACATATTCAAGAAAGGAGTTCTTATAACAGAAGAACCACTTGGGTCATGAATGGGAAGTATAGTCTGGCAGTCAATAAGCATTTATTAAGCACGTTCCAGGCACTGTGCTAAGTATTGGGGATACAAAAAAAGGCCAAAACCAGTCCTTGCCCTAGAGGAGTTCCCAATCTAATGGACTGTGACATTGTGTTGATTTGGAGTTATTGACTGACTGAGGCAAAGACAGGACATACTACCAGGTGAATACTGAGATGTATGTGTACCTGAAGATATTTCTGTGCTGAAGGGCACTACACACACATGACCCTTCAGCATGCTAAAGCCTTGACAAGAGAAAAAGGCAAGAGAAAGTTAAACCTTGACAAGAAAAAAGAAAAGGGCAAAGGAGATGAAGTAGAGAGGGAGAGAGAGAAGAGAGGAGAGGAGAAGAGAAAGAGTAGTAGTAGTAGTAGTAGTAGTAGTAGTAGCAGTAGTAGTGGTGGTGGTGGTGATGGTGGTAGTGATGGTGGTAACAAAGAACACAAAACTATAATATGAAAGTGCAAGTCCATAGACCTAGTAGCCCTTCAGTGGTACTGGGAGTCACATCTATGATATAGGTTCCTAGAGAAATTAAGACCTAATAGAGGGGAGGGTAGCTTGATGCCCCTCAAAAAGAGGAAAAATTTTTCTTGACCATTGATCTATTGATGGACTTGGATAAGAGCTCTTTCTCCGTCTCTCTGTAGGTATGTATGTATGCGTATAAACACATACACACACACAGGACAAAATGTTGTCTTGTTTGCCTAAAGTATTTGCAAGGGAGCTAAGGATTTCCCTGGATGGGACCATGGCTAAAGACATTTTCTTAAACAACCCTCCACCCCACCCCTACCTCCCAAAAATCTATACTTTAGCCTTTCATGGCAATGAATGTCACAAGTAACCTTACCCAGAAATGCCACAGTATGCATGACTCTCAGTACCTCTTCAAGGCTACGAGGTCTGTGGACTTTCACCCCACATTGTAGCTCTGGGCTCCTTGGTACAAATGGTTCCCTACTGTACTGCTGCTCTCTCTGTCTTTGTCTCTGTGTCTGTCTCTGTCTCTCTGTCTCTCTCTCTCTTATTCTCTCTCACCACTTCATCTCATAAAATGAGGAAGGTAAGTTTCAGAGATAAGACTAAATAATCAGTATGATGGTTCATCTGGCCTGACTATTTTGTCTGTAAAAGATTATATGCCAAACTAAAGAAATCATGTTTTTATTTTTATTCCTAATGGGATGGGGGCAGGGTAAGGAAGGGATGGAAAAACTTTTAAAATTTATTTTGAGATTTTTACTTGGATGATTCAATTTAGTATTGTAGGGTCTAAAGATAGAAGGAAACCTGTTCATTGTTTAGTCATTTTCAATCATGTCCGACTCTTCTTGACCTCATTTGGGGTTTTCTTGACAAAGACACTGGAGTAGTTTGCCATTTCCTTTTCCAGCTCATTTTACAGTTGAGGAAACTGAGGCAAACAGAGTTAAGTGACTTGCCCAGGGTCACCCAACTAGTAAGTGTCAGAGGACAGATTTGAACTCAAGAAGATGAGTCATACTGACCCCAGGTCTGCCATGCTACCTACTGAGCAACATAGCTGCCTAGAAGGAAACTCAGAAATCATCTAATCCCATTTCTTTGAGTAAATGGAGGCCCCTAAATGTTAAATGACTTGCTCAAGATCACATAGGTAATACATAACATAACATAACAGATTAGAATTCAAACCTAGGCCATCTGGTTACAAATTGAGGGTTCTTTTAGACTACACCACACTCCTTTGGGGGCAAAGAATTTGTTTGGGGTCTTATTTTAGATTCAATCATAGCCATCTGTATAGACCCACAGAACCATCTTTAAAGAAATTTATTTGAGCTTTGAAAGAAAGAAGACTTTGAGTAAGATATGTAATTAACATTGAAAATACCTCTGGGACTGTACTTTTTCAAGCTAATGACCCTGTCTGTCATTGCAATGTAAATGTGGGGAAAGCTTTTGAGGGACTTGTTAGAGTAAAAAAAAAAAAATCTGCAGAAATCTTGCTTTCTCAGAGATTGCCCTTTAATACCACACCCCAGTTTCTAGTCAAAATTAGAAATGTGAGTTCAAGGATATTTATGATGTGTCAGAACGAGGGCTATATGGTCAGCTTATGGCATGAGGGTCTTTAGGGTGGTTTTTGCCAGTGTATAAATTATACCTGGCAAAAAAAAGAAAGACACATGCTGTTAAGTATTTCTGAAGATTCCTCTGGGCTATATCTGTACATTTATCCCGAAATTGCAGTTATTCAGCAGGCTACTGTAACACAGAGATGAATTCTCCACAGAGATTACATCAGATAATATCTCCCACAACCACAGTTTTAGTAACTGCTTTTGTGGATGAGGGCTGAAGTATTTAGGATGTGCACTTATAACACCCTCCCTGCCCTACACCCCACTTAGGTATGTGGTTGATTTGCCCCCCTCCCTGCCCTGGGTGTGACTAGCAAAGGGAAAGGGTGAAGGATTCATCTCATCTAAACTTTCTTCCAGGAGCCCAATTGGTTGGAACATTCTTTCCTGTTTCTTATCTGTAAGGAAGAATCTATGTGCCCTGGAGGGGCCTGAGCCTAGCCTGGGCTGAGATTATAAATAAATCTTGGCATTTCAAAATGGAGAGAAAGGAGAGCTGAAAGGGACCTCAGAAATCATCTTGTGCCACTTTTCTCTTTCATTTTACTGATGAATAACAACCTGAAACCAAGAAAAGGGAAATGATTTGTCCAAAGTCATACCGACAGTACCTGGCAAAGCCTAGGTGGAAGCCAGGTCCTCTGACTTGAGATCCAGCATTCTTTCCACAACTACACAATGTTGCCCTTCCTTTAAGTTATTCCATTCCATGAATGAGTGGTGAATTGCTGAAGATCACAGGGATGCTCTGTCCACAAGTGTCTCAAGCAAATCGTCGAGAAGTCTCAAGTCTTTTCCAATTATTTCCGGTACCATTACTCCAATACAAACATTCAGAAGATAGATTTTATTATTTCCAATTAGTTAGCAAGGGACAAAGTAGAAAATATCCCAGCATTCACAGAATAATCTCAGAGTTGAAAGAGACTCAAGACGTTATCTTAAATGACCTCTTACCATACTATTTCTTAAACTGTTTCCCCTGGAACCTCAGTGCTCCATGGAACCAGAACAGTGATGCTGAGAAAATATATGATGCTACTGAATTTTTCCTTCAAAGACGTTAAAGCACTGTAGTGGAGGATGCTCAAGACTGGGCATAGAGATGAGAAATATAAGCAGTTCTCAGCCCACTGGACTGCTTCTAGTCTTTCTCCCCCCACACTACCCCAGTTACTGTCCAGGACACACACACACACACACACACACACCTTAACATAAAGTGGTATGCCTCTATCTCCTACTGTTGAATTAATTTATTTTGAACAAGAAACTCTTTCCTGTTTCAATATGCCAGGCACAAATCCCATTCTGCCACATCCTAGAGATATCAAGGTTTTATTTAGCTCCCAGCCTTGTTTGTGGACTAGGTCTGGCAATTGGCAGAATGTGTTGTCCTCCTTCGCACTGCCTTTTAAGTGTATATCGTACCATGCCAGCCCTTCCTTAGACCCCTAGTCAATTGCCCTTGACTGTGTGCTCTTCGTGCTTCTGAGGGCTGCCCATCATTCCAGGATCTTCGAACATAACCAACCAGTCAAATTCTGCTCTTTTCTATCAACTACTGAACCGACTGTTCATGTCTCCCATATTCTATTGCCTTCCAAAGTTCTACCTTCAATTAGAAGGAGCGATGAAAACACCACCTGTGCCTGCATATCCTCTTTCCTGTCCTGTCTGAGTCCCTAGAGATGCTTTCTAGGTTTCTTCTGTAAAGACTCCCTATCATTTCCCTCACATGAATCACTGGTAATGCATAGCAACTGGCCCATTTGATAAGACTCAGCAGGCTCTCTGTCACTTCCCAGAAACACACTCCAGGAAGATAATACATGTCTTGATTGGCCATGTCAAGTCTTTATAAGGCTGCCTCTGTACATCTCAGCAGAGTCACCAATCACCAAAACCTCCTTCTCCCTCCTGGGATCAGTAAAATCTTTCCTCAATTTTTCGAGTGCTAGTGAATCTGCCTCATTGTTACAGGGAACACAGGATGCTGTTGCTTCCTCAGGAGGCCTGGATTCTCCCTCTATGAGAAGGCTCTGCTACACAGATCTAGCAGTTTAGTTTCTTCTCTCTCATCAAAAATATCCTTACTTATTTTCTACTTTACTTGATTTTCAATTTGTCCAATTGTATAAGTCAACTCTAAGTATATTAATGACAAATGTGAAATAGGAAAGCCTGCAGAGATTGCAGAGTAGATGTCATTATGGCTAAAACTATTAATTGTTAACTTTGTTCTTACTATTTTCTTTTTTAATTTGAATTTTTTAAACTACTTTTAAAATGAGGTTCATGGGATTTTTTTTTTTTTGCTTGACTACGCATATTTGTTCCAAGGGATGGTTTTGTTTATTTTTTTCAAGGTAAGGGTTAGGGAAATGAGAGAGGGGAAGTCAGGCTAGCAATGGAGTTGCCTGAAAATGAAAAGAGATTTCTTTGAAGCATTTTTTACATGCACAGAAGAAAACAGAAGGAAGGTCAGAAGGAAATACAGATAAGCAAGACAGCTTTGACAGTTATATGCTAAATTTATCATTTTATTAAAAGCAAAAGTAAGCTGTATGTAATAGAGATTTGCAGTTTCATGTACAATCACCTTTTTCTGTCCTGTTTTGTATATGGACACATTTATTTTATTTAGTGTTTGTTAACTGAGAATATAAATTTTTAAAGATAGAAACAAAACAAAACAAATAGAAGCTCTTCATTTCACCCTGCTAAAAACTCAAGCAACTATCCAATATCTTTCCTTCTTTTCTCTACCAAATTTCTTGAGGTAAGTGCTTCATTTTCCTTGTGCCCACTCCTTCATCAGACCCTTATAATCTGTTTTCTTTCCCCTCTGCTCTATTGAGATTGGTCTCTCTAAAGTCATGAATGACTTCCCAGTAGCCACTAAATCCAAAGTACCTTTACTTTTTGGTTATTTCCTTTAACCTTTCTGAAAAGCCTTTGCCATTGCTTCCAGTTCCTCCTTAGGATTTAGGTTTCTGTGGCACTACCCTCTCATGTTTTTTCTGACCTCACCCTTTTCTGTTCCTCTGGTTCCTTCTTCCTCCTCCCCAAAATGTGGGTGACCCTCAAGGCTCTTTCCTCAGCCCACTAACTCTATTAAATCTCTAAACATTCACTCCCCTGGCAGTTCCATTCTTGTCTACAGCTTCAGCTACCACGTCTATGACAGTATCTCCTACATCAACATCTCCAGTCTTGACCTCTTTCCTGAGCTCAAGTCCCACTTTTTGAACTGCCTAAATCGGTAATCCTACTTTATGTCCTAATGATTTCTCAAACTAACGGGTAGAAGGTTTAATTTATTATCATATCACCCCCAAAGCTAGACTTCCTCACAAAAAGTTAAAACTTAGTGTTAAATTGAACTCTTCCCTCTCCTCTCCCTCTATATCCATAAGTTCACAAGTCTCATCAATCCTATTCTGGCAGTTTCTCAGTCATTTGTCCCATTCTTTCAATACTGACTTCTACCATCTTAATTTAGGTCATTATCACATCTTTCTTAGATCATTAAAAGTATCTTCCTAAGAAATGAGCCCATCTCTAGTTTTCTCCTCAAGATAAGACCAGACCATACACTACTACAGAATAATATTCCTAATGTACACCTCTGATTGTATCCTTTTCATCCTCAAAAATCTTTTTACATTCCTGATTATCTATAAAATACAATCAGTTTACTAAGCCTAAAACTAAAGGCTCTCAATAGCTTCTAACCTCTATTTCCAGTTATAGCTTATATACTCCCTTTTATATATTCTATGCTCTACCCAAACTAGACTATTCAGAGTTACAGTACAGAAAGCAATGAATATAAAGACTGGGCTCAGTTCAGTTACTTACTCTCTATTTAGGCTTGAGCAAATCACTTTAACTATCCAGGCCTTAGTATCCTCATCTGTAAGAGGAGAGGGTTCAGCTGGAAGGAGTCAAGGGTCCCTTCTAGCTCAAAGTCAATGATCCTTACCAAAGATGAGAAGGTTCACCTAGAAGTCCTCAAGGTTCCCTTGCAGCTCAGAATCTAAGACCCTATTAACTTGATTTTCTCTCTCCAACACATCTCATCTCTGCCTGTTGACATCCTTCCTGCATTGGTGCAGGTGCCATCTTCTATGAATCAATCAGTCAGCCAATTGACAGCAACTTATCAAACTTCTGCTATGTACCAGGTGCTGTGCCAGACCATGGGGACCCAATGACGAAAGTCAAATTCTTCTCCAGGCTGTGCTCCTGATTTTCCTCCCAGACTTTCTTTACCCCTGTGACTCCTCTTTCTGATTGGTTACCTCCTCCTATAATCTCCATTTTAAGGTGAACATCCACACCAGCTGTATCTTCATTCCTCTTTAGGCTGTACTTCTGGTTTTCCTCCTTGACTTTCAATATACTCTACTTTGTAGCTTACACTGTAAGCATTTATATAGAATCTATTATGTACCAGACCCTGTGCTGAGCTTTTAATAAGCCTGTGATATAGGTACTGTTATTATCCCCATTTTACAACTGGTTAGACAGAAGTTAAGTGACTTGCCCAGGATTATAAGTGTCTGAGGCCTGACTGGAACTCAGGTCTTCCTGACTCCAAGTCCAGAGCTCTATCCATTATGCCAGCTAGTTGCCTCTAATTGAGCACTTATAATGTGTTGAGTGTGCGGAACACAAATGAAAACAGTCATTCCCTTGGTGAACTTAACATTTTAATGAAGGCAGCTGGTATAGTAGCAGACAGAGTGCTGGGTCTGGAGTCAAGAAGACCAGAGTTCCAATCCTGCCTCAGACCCTAGCTATGTAACACTGGTCAAGTTACTGTAAAAGCAAGCACCCTGACATATCCAGGGTGGCCTGCTGTACAGGTTCTCAGATCTGCTTTTCTAAAAGGAAAGCAACTTTTGAGGGGTCAACAATCTTAATCAAGCACATATATCATTCACTTAGTTCAGGGGAACAACTCAGCACCCTAAACTACAGAGAAATAATAATCAACAGACAGGCTTCCAGCTGTCTGATCATAAGCAATACATACATCACAGATCAACAGACAGATCCAGCTGTCTGACCATTACATACATACATAGTTACCAGAGAGAGAAGCACCAACTTCTGGGTTTTCAAAGCTGGGGGGCTTGTTAGCAGTTGCCCAGAATCTCATCTGGTCAAACAAACACTTCCAATGAGTAAGACCCAAAATAAAACCTCACCTCAGAGTATTTATACACTTTTCAGAGACAGAGTGCATCACAACCCTTGAGAACCAGTGTCTCATTAGACAATTAAAGAAAGGTATGGGTCTCTGCTAATCAGGCTTCCCTTAATGGGCAGACTCATTAATGGGTGAGGAAGATCTTTAATTCTCTGATTAACATTACAGTCACTTAATCTCTCTTTACCTCAGTTTCCTCAACTGTAAAGTGGGGATAATAGCACCTACTTTATAGGGCTTCCGAAAGGATCAGATAAAATAATATTATAAGGCACCTGATAGGTAATAGGTACTATATACATGTTCTCTATTTAGGTAGTAATAATGATCATTTAAAAAGTGCACACAAAGAACAAAAGAAAACTTATAAGGAAACAGAAAAAAGGGACAGTTCTCCACACAATGTGTGTTATTTATCATACAGGCTTTCTTGAAATGAAAACTTATTGTTACATATTTTGAACCCTCTCTTATGTTCTGCTATGCCCATGACATGCTTTTTTCTTTCTTACTTAGTGTTTAAGTTCCAACATTTAAGTTTATGATATGTTTTGTTCCTGGCCTCTATTCTGTATTTATGTTACATTGTTAGGCTAAAATAAAATTTAAGAGGAAAAAAATGATGAAGATAATGATAATGAAAATAATAATATACATATAGACTTAAACAAATGTGAGCTCATGCTCTAAAGAGGCAAAAAAATACGCATACCAAAGTGTAGGGATAGGCTGTCATTTCACTGATATAGGTAACTCCCAGATGAGAAAACTGTCTCTACTGATGTAGGTCAATACCTTTTCTGCAAATGATAGCCTCTGAGAGTTGCCTAGACCACTGAGTGGATAAGTGACTTTGAAAGGTCATAGAGACAGAAAATGTCTGAGACACATCTTTAGGGACACACAAAACACATACAAAATAGATACAAAGCAGTATTATTAGGGTGGGCAGGGAGAGTAATACCTTCCGGGAGGATGAGGAAAAATCCTTCTATAAAAGGTAGAATTTGAGCTGCTTCTTGAAAAAACCAGGTATTTATTCCAAGAAGTGGAAGAAGGAAGACTTCCTTTCTAAGGTTTTCCCTGTTTTATCTATTTCACAAGATTGTGTGAGGTTCAAACAGTAGACTAGATATGAAATTTCTTTAAATACCTGATGTAACAGCAATTCCTTTTTCACAAGATTATTAGACTGGCAAGTAGACCAGAGCAATGCCATAGACACAATACACCTAGATTTGACAAAGTCTCTCCTCTAATTAGGTGGAAAAATGTGGTCTGGATTACCACCCTGTCCTGTCCCTGGGTCTGTTTCAGTCAACATTTTTATCAGTGACTTGGATAAAGGCAATGAAGGCATACCTGTTCAAATTACTGATGACAGAGCTGGAGAGAATAGTTAATATGCTGAATGACAGAATCAGGATGCCAAAAGAAAAAAATCTTGGCAGCTTGAAACAATAGACTGAACCTAATAAAATGAAATGCAAGAGACATTCATGTAAAGTCCTATGCTCACTCCTAATCTTCATTTCTATAGTTTTATTTAATCCCACACACCAAAGTATAAAAGGAACAGTGTCAACTAGCAGTAGCCAAAGGGGAGGGATTGTAGCAGGAAGGGGTTTGGAAATCTTTTCTTCTGAGGAATGGATGAAAGAATGGGGCATGTTTGGACCGAAGGAGGAAAGACAGAATGGCGTCTTTAAACATTGGCACAAATGGGGATGGAGGGAGTTACAGCCAGACAATAGTTCACCTGAGTCAACAGTGAGACATGGAAACTAAAGAATGCTCACACAACAGTAGAACACTAACCAAGAGGCAGAGTTCTTCAAACAAAGGAGGTTTTATCTAATTGTCTTCTGCCCTCGCTGAATCACGGCAAGAGTCCAGGTCTACATGCCACATTTCACGAAAGACATTGATAACCCGTAGCCTGGCTAGAGAAGGATCACCAGTGTGATGAGACAAAAGGAAAATGGATCCTATAGTAACTGTTTGAAGGAGCTGAGAATAGGTAACTTGGAGAAAAGAAGACTTACAAGAAAACATAATGTTTGTTTGTGGGTTTTTTTTTTAATTTAAAGGGTTGTCACGTGGAAGATAAATTAGAATTCTTTTCTTTGGCCCAAGAGGACATAACTTGGGGTGATGGGTTAGCACTGAGGACAGGTAGATTCATTCAACGTATGGAATGAATGCCTAGCAACTGGGGCTGTCCAAAAGTGGAAGAAGGTGTCTGTCTGATAAGGCAGTGAGTTTTCCACTACTGGAAACCTTCAGACAAAAGCTTGATGACCAATCTTCGGGTATGTTGTAGAGAAGACTCTTGTTCAGGTATAGGTTAAATTAGATGTCCTCTGAAGTCCCTTTCAGATTCAATAATTCTTCAAATGGAATAATATTGATTCATCTATGTGACTTGTGGTGTTGAATGTGATCTTGAGTCAAATTTCATACATAACAATACAAGTGCAAGATTATAAGGTAGACAGGGACTCCACATTGATTATTTTATTACAAAAGCCCTGGAGCCCTTCAAAAGAGTCCAACTCTAGTACCATCTACTCTGTGAAGTCTTGCCACATTCTAAAAATGATCTTTCAATTCTTACATCTGATTGTCTTTAATCAGTCCAAACATGCTTTATTTTTCTACAGCAACCAGCACTGATGCCTGCCCCTCCTGCTACCTATCTCCTGACTTGTGTGACACTGCTCTCAATTGCTTCCATTCCTACCTGTCTGGCTGAGCCCTCTTAATATCCTTGCCAGGTTCATTATCCTCCTCTTACCTGGGTAAGGGTGTCCCTAAAGGTTTTCCCCTTAGCCCTGTTCCCCTTTCTCTCTCTACACTCTCTCCCTTTATGATGTCATCCACTCCATACACAGATTTCTACGTAAGAACCAGTACAATCTCTCCCTTGAGCACCAGCCTGCACCTCTGGCAGCCTCCTAGAAAGCTCTACCTCAGTATCCTATGGGTGCCTCTAACTCAACATGTCTAAGCTTGCTCACCAAATCTCCCCTTCCTCCCAACTTTCCTGTGTTTATGGATGGTACCACCTCTCACCTAGTCACCCAGTGTTTCAACCTCAAATTCGACTTTGACTCCACCTCACACTTTCTGCCACATCCAAACAGTTGCTCAATTCCATCTACTACTTCCGTAATATTTCTCATATGCATTTTTATCTCCTCATTCCTAATAAAGGCCCTCGTCGCCTCTCCTCTGAACTACTGTAATAAGATTCTTCCTGCCTTCTCCCCAGACTACTGTGCTAAGGCTCCTCCTGCCCTCTCCCCTGAACTATTGTAATAAAGCTCCTCCTGGCCTCTCCCCTGGACTATTATAATAAGGCTTCTCCTGGCCTCTCCCCTGGACTATTGCTACAAGCCTCCTCCTTCATAATCATGTAATAAATATTGACTGGTTGGATTGCATTTGGGAAATTGGCAGTACTTTCAATAAGTCCAAGGTGCTCCCTGAAACAAAAAACTCATCGTTTTTACACCAATACTCTTCTAGTGATAGAATATGGCTGTGAATCGGAATGCCCAATCACCAAACGTTAATGTTCTGGGTCACCGAGAAGGTAATGGACACACTCATGGAGTCGTCGTCGTCTTCTTCTTCTTCTTCCTCTTCTTCCTCTTCTTCCTCTTCTTCTTCTTCTTCTTCTTCTTCTTCTTCTTCTTCTTCTTCTTCTTCTCCTTCTTCTTCTTCTTCTTCTTCTTCTTCTTCTCCTTCTTCTTCTCTTCTTTCTTCTTCTTCTTCCATATTACACACTTTCATGTACTCTGGTTGAACCCAACTGACCTGTACACTGACTCTCACACGCACGTTCCACATTCCACTTCTAACTGGATTGTTCTCATGCCTAGAATGCTCTCTACTCAGCTACTCAGAATCACTTAGATTACTTAAGATCCCTGATTTCCTTTAAGCATCAGTTCAAATGCTCCCTTTACTCATTTTATAGTCAGTTAGGCAGGAAAGCAGATAAGGTGTTGGAGCTGGGGGTCAAGAAGACCTGAATTCAAATGTGACCTCAGACGCTGACTTGCTGTGGGATCCTGAGCAAGTCATTTCATTTTTATTTGCTTCAGTTTCCTCACGTGTAAAATTAGAATAATAACAGTACTTCCATTCCAGGGTTGTTTTTTGAGAATCAAATGAAATACTAATATTAATAATTATTATTCTTATAGATCCTAATAATACCAAGATGTTTTTTACCCTGCCCTGAAATGACTTCATATTTAATTTTGTATATTTTTACTATGTTACATAGCATGTTCATCATATAGCATGGCATAGTGTATTACATACTGCGTTTGTCACATGACATAGTGCATCCAGAGCATGTGGCATGTTAGTTGTATAATATTGCTATAAATTATGCCATGTTTATCGCATGGCATAGTGTGTTGTCACATAAGGGGACTATTAAATAGCATGACGTAAGTGTTACACAGTCTGCCACACAACATGGTGTGTTTATTGCATGACATAGTATGTTAAATAGGGCATCCTTATATCATAGCATGCTACATCACATGTGGTCTGTCATATGTGATGACATTTCATCACATGGCTGTGTATCACATGGTGTGACTGCTGACTAGTGCCCCTGTCACATGACTTAGCATATTGCATAAGTCTGACATATAATATAGTATGTTCACTATATGACATAGTATGTTGTATGTATTTACCCCATACAATGGAGTGTTGAGTGTTGTGATTGATACACAACCTGGCATGCTTAAAGCATGTTGCCCACTGTTGCGGCCATCATGTGATGTAGTGTTTCACATGACATGTTCATTAAATTGTGTGTCATCACATGACATAGCATGTTCTATGTTGTGTTTATCACAACATAGCATGTTTATCATGCAAAGCTACAAAGATGGGATCTCATGTCAAGAATTTGAGATCATTTAAAGAATTCATTACTTATTTTCCCAAATGCCAGAGAAAATATTTCTCCTCTATGTGACCTTTCTCCCCAGATCCATAATGTCAGACAGAATGGGAAAGCAGGGGAAGTGCTAGACCTAGTTCTGAGGATTTGGGCTTGAATTCCATTTCTGATGCTGTACAACCTTGAGCAGATCGCTTAACTTCTCTAAGCCTCAGATCTATAAAATGGGTCTGTTGGACTAAGGGATCTCCATGGGCTTTTTCCAGCTCTAAATCCTATGATCCAAAGCTCAGGATGCTACAAAAACAATTTGAATCAAATTGTTTATGATCACTCATTAACTTGGCTAGGTCTCAGCAGTTTTACCACTCATTTCTTAAAACAGCAAACTGCAACATATCTACTGTTCAGCATATGACCCTGATGACCCTGCATGAATTATGTAGGTTTTTTAAAATACCATTGGTGCCTTGTAAAGGAGCCTGGCTTCTTCTGGGAGCATTCGTTAATTAAGGAATCACTGCATGTATGAACTTATGCCTCAAGAGTTCTGGTATTCCAGAACTCAATTTTTTTCCCTGTATAAACAACCTAAGAATAAGAAAGAAACCCAGGAAAATTTAACAGTACATGAAAGATTTGGGGAAGCAAAAAGGGCAAGTTATTTCATAGCTACATATGGTAGCCCAAAGCTAAAGGAAATATTGGTGATAGAGAATATCAACAGAGTTAACAGTTAACAGAGACAAAAGAATGCAAGATCTCCTATGCATTCTAAAAAATAGGAACACTGAGGGCCGAATTTGTTCAGTTATTTCCAGAAGCGGAGTAAAAGAAAAGCAAAGTCCACAGACCTGAGTCACTAGAAGCAAAGAGAAATAAAACATTTCTATCAACAAACAAAGAATCCATTTTCCTGGGGAATTCTGATGATTGAAACATAAACTCAGGAGAGAGAAATAAGAGCCATCTTGAAGGCACTCTCCCTTCCACCACTGGATACCTAACTCTGTACTTTCAGAAGGGATTCCGAAACCATTAAAACTGTTTCTGGGGTCTCCTCCACTTTTTGGTTTAATTAATTCATTTAATCAAAAATGTTTAACCAAAAACATTTATTAAATGCCTACTATGTACCAGGCGCTGTGCTAAATGTTGGATATTCCAAAAAGGAATTTCAAGAAGTTTGCTACTTACCACCTGGGTGATCCTGGGCAAATCACTTCTTTCTAGGTCTCAGTTTTCTTAGTTCTAAAAAGAAAAGATTGGACTGTTCTGGTCCCATGAAGGTCCAGATGTCCTATACAACAGGGCATGGGAAGAGAGGGGAATGTCCTTGAGGTTGCAGGTCTGGAGCTGGAACAAGTCCCTTCCACAGAAAAAGGTTTGCCACCCCCACTTAAGTTCCCTTTCCCAGTCAGACAAAATGCCCCCTGCCTACCTGAGTAAACGAATTGAGAAAAATGAACAACAGTAGTGAGTAGATCAATTCTAAGGGTCATTTCTAAAGAATCTCAAGTTTGGACTTTGTTAAGGAAAACGCAACTCTCTCTTGCCCCAAATCCCTGCACTCAGTTCTCAGCACGTGTTGGACTGAGGACTAAGGCCCCCAATAACCTTATTTCACTTTGAGATAATGTCAACATTTAATGTTGCCAATCCTTTTTCAATATAATTTTTTTGTGGGGGAGACTGAACTGTAATTTCCTCATGTGGCAGCCCCACAGTATGGAATCCCTCCAGCCATTCATTTCAAAAACTTATATTTAATTCATGGTCCTGCAAAGTTGCCTGAGGCATCCTCCAGGGCTGAGCTTCTTGCCAACATCACATAACCAAGATAGGTCCCAGACAGGACTTGAACACAGGTCTTTCTCACTCTAAAGTCAGTTCCCTATCCATTATGTTGGGCTCCTTCTCCTAACAAAATTAAAAAAAAATAGAATATCCTCAAAATGGAAAAAAAAAACACAACCCCAAAACAACATTACAACAAACCACATATCTGTTTGCCCCGTGGGAGTTTTGTGTCATTTATACCTGGGTATAAATGTCTTCTTGTGGGAGGAATGCTGTGAAATACTTTAGCATACCAGAGATCTAAGATTCCACAGATGTGAGTATGCTTGATACCTACACAAATGCTTTACTGAATGAACTTGATACATTATTGTGGTTAAAAATTATCATCACCTGCCAGGTGGTGCTGATGAGTACTTCTCTATCGAGTTAGATCAGTCCTTAGGTGACAAACTCCTTCTCTGAGTCTAGTATGTGCCTTTAGAGTTTACAAATGGCTTTAATTCAGTGTTTCTTTTGAGTTTCACAACAACTCTATGAGGTGGTATAAGTATTACTGTCTCTATTTTATGGATAGCAAATAGGAGATTCAGAAAAGTTAAGTAAGCTGAGGTTCACACACCTAGTAAGTAGCAGTCATGGGATTTCCACCTCCATTTGATCTCCATGTCTGGCACTCTCTTTATTAATTGGAGAAATGCAAATTAAAATAGCTCTGAGGTATCATCTCACACCTTTCAGATTGACTAATATGACAAAAAAGGAAAATGACAAATGCTGGAAAGGATGTGGGAAAATTGGAACACTAACACCCTGTTGGTGGAGTTTTGAACTGATTCACCCATTCTGGAGAGTAATTTGGAACTGTGCCCAAAGACCTACAAAACTGTGTGTACCTTTTGACCCAGCAATACTACTACTAGGTCTGTATTCCAAAGAGATAATAAGAGGGGGAAAGATTTATATGGACAAAAATATTTATAGCAGTTATTTTGAGGGTGGAAAATGGAAATTGAGGGGATGCCTGTCAACTGGGAAATGACTGAAGAGGTTGTAGCAAATGATTATTATGGAATAATATTATGCTGTAAGAAATGACAAGCAGGATGATTTCAGAAAAACTTGGAAAGACTTATGTGAACTGGTACAAAGTGAAACGAACAGAACCAGGAGAACACTGGACACAGTCACAGCAATAACATATGATGAATTGTGAATGACTCAGCTGCAACGATCCAAGACAATCCCAAATGATTCACGATGAAAAATAATATATACTTTTAGAGAAGGAACTGATGGAGTTAAAATGCAGACCAGAGGATATTATTTTTCACTTTATTATTTTTTCTGATTCGAGTTTTCTTCCACAAAATGACTAATATGGAAATATGTTTTAAATGATTGCACATATATAACCTATATCAGATTGCTTTCTATCTCTGAGAAGGATGGGGTGGGGAAGGGGGCAAAAGAGAAGGAAAGGGGGAATTTGGAACTCAGCATTTTTAAAAACAAATATTAAAAACATTTTTACATGTAATTGGGAAAAATAAAATATTATTTTTTTTAGAAGAGCTCAGTGTACTCTCCTCGTCATGACAAAGTACTGGAAGGGGACTTTAGTGAGGATATGCTATTAAAATCAAATGAGAATCTTTTTCCCCAGGCATGCCAATCCTCTAGATGCCAAGGTCTCTCAGTCTTGCAAAGTTTTATTGTATTTATGTATCAAGAGTTAAATCATTTGTATGAAAGTAAACATGATTTTATTATATGAAAGTCTTCTGCCAGAAGGCACATAGCACAACTATAGAGAACAAACATTTCCTCCTTGTGGTAAAGAGTGTGTCAGCATCCTGACCTTGGGAGTTCAGCTCTAGAACCAAGTCATTCCTTTGTCCTTTACTTACTCAAAACTGGTCTTTGGGAATAGGCAGGATGAACCCCAAAGTAATTGATTCAGAATTAGACAGAGATGAGGAGTGGATGAAAGAGAACGAAGGGGAATGAGATGACCAACCTCTAGGGCACCCCTTGGTACAACAGCTTGTGCTATAACCCGCTAAGTGTCATGTAAATTCAGAATCTTAAAGCTGGAAAGTGGGAGGGTCGTAAGAACTCGTCTGGCCTTGTGGGTTAAAATCACGATTGCCTATTTTTATTGTTTTTATAAGACGTTAATCTCTTTACAAAGTCATCTGAGCAAGAGTCAAAAGGTTGCATAATACTTAGGGAAGGGGAAATGTAAGCGACTAGAGGCTGCTAGGTAGCCAGCCCACATTGGACTTGGAGTCACGAAGAGGGATGCAACGGCCAGGACTAAACCCAAGCAACTAGAAGTAGTCCAGGGCTTCCGATTTCTAATGGGCTAGGCAAACCTTTCCAGTGTGTATTTGTCTGTTGCTTTGTGTGATTTACTGATCATTTTCCTCACAACAAGTGAGTCATGTGTCATTATACCCACTTTATAGATGAGGAAACAGAGGCTCAGAGTGGTTAGATGACATTGCCTAAGGTCACACTGTCTGCAAGTGTTGGAGCCTGGATGCTTCTTAAACCCATTGTATTTCTCTTTATCTCTACAACATCCCTGACAGGTGATTATTCAGCCTCTGAAAACTTTTGATGATCCCTGAAGAGGCAGTGTAACCCATTGCGAGGCAGCTCTATTCAGGCAGATTTTTCCTTGTTTTGATGCAAAATCTATCTTCCTGTAATTTCTGCCAGTTGGACCCTGTTCTGCCCTCTGGAGTTACACAAATTATTTGAAGACAACCAGCATATCTTTCCTTCTCCAGGATAAATATGACCAATTCCCTCAACCCTTCCTCATATAAGAAGTTTTCCAAGGCCCCCTCACTGTCATGGCCACTTTCCCTTGGATGCTTTCATTTGTCAATGTCCATTTTGTGTGTCTTGAATTGAATATAAATTCTAGATGTGGTATGACCAGCACAGAGTACAATGGAATCAACTGACTGTGTATGTATGTATGTATGTATGCGTGTATGTGTGTGTTAGAAGCTGTATCACCCATGTTAAGTTTGTGATCAACTATAGTCCCTAGATCTTTTTCCATGGACTCAAGTTTGTATTGGGGCAATTCATTTTTTGACTCAAATACAGCCTCCTATATTTAATTTCCTTGTTTACACAAGCATTCCAGCCAATTGAGATAATCGTTGAATTTGAATCGATAATATTAGCCTCACCTTTTGTTTGTTTCCCTTGCAAATCTGATAATCATCTCCATTTTTTCTTTCTTTCTTTCTTTCTTTTTTTTTTTTTTTGACCAGAGAGATAAGAATTAGGAGCAATTGGGTGCGGCAAAAAGGCATACTCAGGGATAGGAGCAAGGAAAATCTTACAGAATTGGTTAAAAGTTGAATTATTGCATCCGAAGATAGTGTGTTACACTAGCTGCACATGATTCTATGAAGACCGTCTGACTCATTGAAGGTCTTTAAGTGTATGCTGAATGATCACTTCTGGGTAAGTAATATGATAATCAATCAATGAATAAAAGTGTTTAAGTGCCTACTATGTGACAGGTACTGTGCTAAGTATGGGGGATACAAAAAGAGGCAAAATACAGTGCCTGCCTTCAAGAGGTAGTAATCAAATGGGGGAAGCAATATGAAAACAAAAATATACAAAACGAGCTATATTCAGGCTAAGTAGGAAATAACAGAGAGAAGGCACTGGAATTAATCGGGGTTGGAGAAGGCTTCCTGTGGGAGGGGGGATTTTAGTTGGAACTTAGAGGAAACCAGGGAGGTGCCTAGCTGGAGTAGAGAAGAAAAAGCATTCCAGGCATGGGGGACAGCCAGAGAGAATTCCTAGAGCTGAGAGATGGAGAGTCTTGTTAGTGAAATAGCCAGGAGGCCAGTATCCCTGGACTGAAGGAAATATGTCAGGTATTATGGTGTAAGATGACCAGAAAGTAGAAGAGGGTTAGGTTATAATGGGCTTTGAAGGGTAAGCAGAGCATTTTATATTTGCTCCTAGAGGCAATAGGGAGACCTTGGAGACTATTGAGTTAGGTCAGATGATCTCTGCAATTCCTGCTGCCTGAGATTCTGTGACGCTATGGCACTCCTCAACCCAAGAATCTCCCACGTCTGTCTATTGACTAATAAAGTATAAAATCTTGATCTCTATATTCAAAGTTGCCTAGCGATAACTAGCTGGCACAGTGTATTCACAAGCCTGGAGTCGGGAAAACCTGAATTCAAACTCAGCCTCAGTCACACTAACTGGAGGACCTTGGGCAAGTCACTTAACCAATATATGCCTCAGTTTCCTCAACTGTAAAATGAGGACAGGAACAGGACTTGCTTTACAATATTGTTGTGAGGATGAAGCGAGATAATATTTGTGCTAAGCACAGGGTACCTGGCACATAGGAGTTCTGTAAATGCTTGGTACCTTTATGCTTCTCCATCAAAGTCTACCTTACCTGTGTTATCTCAGGTTACCCTCCTTTATGAACTTTACGCTCCACAAACTGGCTACTCTCTGAACCCCAATCCAGCCCCTGGGTTTCACTGTGGTAACTCTTGTTTCTGTGTCTTTACTCTGGTCATGTCCTGTGTCCAGCATGGATTCGATCTCCTCTCCCTCTCTTTATCTGGTGAAGCCCCTCTCTGCTTTCTTAAGACCCCAACTCACTGACCTCATTAACCTTAATCCATCTATGATATAATCCCTCATCCGCCACCTTCCTATTCTCAAGTAAAGATGATTTCTCCTTTCTCAGATTTCTCATATCACTATGCCTAGACTTCTTTTACTCTGACAGGTCAACAGACTCAGACAGCACACACAAACAATTCTTGAACATTTATTCATTCCCAATTTAACATGGGCTTCCCTGGGTCTTCTTTTCCTCTATAAAAAGAATTAAAACACTCTCTTTAAGAACAGCTGTTGCTGTCCTTAATCCCTTCCCACACCCCATGACACCATAGCTTCTTTTACTGCTGGGATAGCCTTGTGCCTGTGTGTATGTGCATATGTTTATGTAGATATATACATATATATTCTTTTAATAAATGTTTATGGAAGGAAGGAAAGGAGGGAGAAAGAGAAGGAAGAAAGAAAGGGAGAGAGGGAGGAAGGAAATGAAGGAATGGAGGGAGAGAGGGAGGAAAGAAGGAAGGAAGGAAAGAGTGAAGGAGGGAAGGAAGGAAGGAAGGAAGGGAGGAAAGAAGGAAGGAAGGAAAGAGTGAAGGAGGGAAGGAAGGAAGGAAGGAAGGAAGGAAGGAAGGAAGGAAGGAAGGAAGGAAGGAAGGAAGGAAGGAAGGAAGGAAGGAAGGAAGGAAGGAAGGAACAGAGGGAGGGAGGGAGGGAGAGAAGGAAGGCGAGACATCCTTAATGTGGAAATGAGGTGGGGCTAGCAAGGAACAAGTAAGGATTTATTTTGAGAAGTTGAAAAGGAAATACTGAAAAAAGGCTTTCTATGAGGCAGAGTAATGAAGTAATCCGAATTTTGAAGGATTATAAAAGTAAAAGGGCTAAGATAAATCACATCTAAATATGAAAAAGTAAATGGAAGAAAATAAGAGGACATCTTCCAACGGAGATTTTTGTGTAGCTAAAAGGAAAAGGATCTTACTTGAGTCCTAGGAGGTGTGTAATTCAAAATCCATTTCTGTTTCTTCCATGAAAGAAGCTATGGTAGATCAAGGAAACGTACCAGAATGCTGACATTTCCAAGAAATGGAAAAAAATCCATTTTATTTATTGAGAAGAGGAAGACCCAGGGGATCCCACCTAAAATTAGGAATGATAAGTGTGCAAGAACTGTTCATGTATTTTCTAGGTTTGGTGCCATGTCAGTAGGAGTATATAGATCAAAGATGTTATAACATATCAAGGGTTCAGGGAGTTACCAGGAACAGTATTTTCCTAATGCCACCCAGGAAAATTGCCTGACCAAGTCTAAAAGCATCGAAGTTAGATGAGCTATTAAAAATGGATAGTAAAGTGGCCCGAAACCCAGGAAATAGGTGGTAACTTTAAGTACAGAAGAGTAAGAAATAAGAAGTAGTACACCATAAGGATAAGTATTATGGACACTTAGGTCTATACTACATAAATAACCTGTAATGGGGATGTAATTTCAAAAATGGCTACATTTTCTGATGTGGGGTGATTTGGGATGAAGGGGGAGTAAATATAAAGACAGAAACACTCTCTAAGTAAGATTTATCCAGGAGCTTTCTTTTTGTTTTTAAGTAGAAACTGAGCTCCTCCTTGGTTAATCCTTCTACCTCCTGGGGGTTTCTCAAATCTTGTGCTGAGATGTCCCTTCGGCTCCGTTCTAGGCAGGAAGAAGAAAGGTGTGAGGCATGTGTGTGTCCCAGAGCGTGGGATGTTTGGGGAACATGTTGTTGACCACCATTTTTCTTGCCTCCTTTCCATCAAACAAATTTTCTGTTCATTTGAACCAACGTTTGTTAAACACCCATCATCTCAAAATCCGTATAGTAGGTTATGTAAAGACAAAAATAAAACAGTCATAGGATCATAGACTGTAGCATCATGTTACAACAGAAAGAGCACAGACTTTGAAGCCAGCAGACCTAGTAGAATCCTACCTAGGAGGTTTAGTGACCTGTGTGACCTTAGACAGGTCACTTAACCAACCTGGGTTGGAGACCTATACAGAGGGGTTCTGGTAAATGTTTAACAAATGGCTCTCTGGGAGCAGAAAAAAATAGACTTGTAAATTTGATCTGCACTATTAAAAATGTCCCCATCACTTTCTTAAGTCAGATAATCAGTAAATCAAGCCCTGATAGGTAGCGTTTGCCAATTTCAGAGACGTAAATGCTTTCACTGAAAATTTAATCATCTCTTGGGAGCCAGTACGTTTACTCCAACACACCCTTGTATTCCTCCCCCAACAGCTGATGGCTTGAGAGACCCTTTCCAACTCTAGACCTGTGATTCTATGAAATAAAATCAACATTGGGCTGTGGCAGACGGAGAAGAGAAGAAAACTTACGCCCCATCCAACCCTGCCTGACTTCGGTTAATTTCATTTCAATTCAATAAACATGCATTAGGTGCCTACTCTATGTACACCCTTTTGCTCAGTAACATGGATCTTCTAGAGGATTTCATCCTCCATAGACCAATGGCTTTACTTGATCTGTATTACAGGAATGGAATAACTGGCAAGCTTACATCTCCCTGTTTTATGCCTACCCTGATGTATTAACAGAGGGCTACTGACCAAAGTTATTTCTGGTTTTTTAAATCTTCCAAGGTTTCTTGAGTCACTTTGGCACATGGATTATTGTAAATAAGCCTTTAAGGTGCAATTTTTTTCATAATTGACAAACAGTAAGTGCAATGGTATCTCATATTCTTTTTCATTTAATTGTAAAGTGGAAAAGATACAATCGCTAAATATTTTTTGTGAAAATCTGCTTGTTCCTTACTACTAAGTGAATCAACTATTACCTTGTTTCATGTAGAGATGATTCATGAGAACTTTGTATAGCTAGGAGAGTAAACACATGGAAAGTTAGTGATTTACCTGCATCCACCTTTGTTTCAGTATTAAAACGGTCTGAGATATTTCCATGATTTGGCATATTCTCCTCTTTCTGATACCTTGTATACCAGTTCCTCAGTAATTGTTTTGCCTTTAGTATGAATCTCCTCTTTACACGCTTGCGCCAATTCATTTGCTTTTCCTATGTTCATTCTCTTTAATGTCACTTTTGCCTCCTCTATGGGTACCTCTGGGACTCAATGTTAGAGTCAGAATACGGTGGTTCTACTGTCCTTGATGATGAAAACATTTTGCTATAATGGTTTCTGCAAATCTTTTCCCTTTTTCTTTTGTAGGTAGCCCTTTTTTTATTATTAACTTCAAATGCTCTGGGGAAGATCTGGCTTATTTGAATATCTTGCCATCTTTCTTTGAACTAGTTTTACCCTCTATTACTTTGCTGTCTTTGAGACAATAATGTTCATAAACACACATCATTCTTCATTGTAAGATTTTACAAATGAGTCTTTATTGTAATCTAGTGTTGTCTTTGGCTTTCATTTCTCTCCTCTTGGCAAATAAGTAACATATTTGCTACCTAAGGTGCTTTCTGGGTTCTCTTGGTTTATTGGTTGCGACAGTTAGTTTGGAATAGCTAAACCTGCCTCTTCTTTTCCCACATTTGGATCCAAGTCATTAAGCATCACAGTGTATGTTGATTCAATTTTGAGGATTTTATAAAGTTTCTCAGAAATTCTCTAACCATTAATCCCATAATAATTTCATTCAGAAGTTTAGTCATTGTAAAATATTTATAGCAAGAATGTCCGATTTCATTCAGCTACCCCAGCAAAATATCAACTGGTTGGCCCCTGGACAAAGATCTCACATTTAATGACCAATAGTAATAATAAACGTTATTGGTGGCTTAAAAACATTGTGATTTTTAGCATTCTCTGCTCCCTTTTCTACAGTCACTGCAGAAACAGAAGGGGACACGCTCAGCTGAGGACCATTTTAAAAACTGATCTTTATTTCATCGGCTCCTATGGTCAAAAAAACTCGTCACTGGGTGACCAGCCTACTTCTGATGTGTCTCTCCATAATTAGCTAGGTCAGGCTTTGGACAACAGAAAAACAGACAGTCTGTTGCTAGGGCTGTATTCTTTTTATTTTTATAGTATACTGCAATCTTTTTTAGCACGGTTGAACATTTTGGAATTTACACTCTGCTGCCATAGGCTTTGAGCCTGTGCTAGGTGCTTTACAATTACTATCTCATCTGATCTTTACAACAGTCCTTAGGGGTAAGTGTTATTATCCCCATTTTACAGTTGAAAAAACTGAGGCAAGCAGAAATTGAGTGACTTACCTAGGGTCACACAGTTAGCAAATTTCTGAGGCTGGATTTGAACTCAGGTCTTCCTGACTCCAGATCCTGCAGTCTAGAATCAGTTCCTGCCATGGCATTGGAAGAGAACTTTGTGGAGATAGGCTATTGGTATTATGATGTTTTCCACAATTTAATCCTTTAATGGTGAAAAGTCCTCTTGCCAGGTGATCTTCATGTAGCAAAGCTCTGGAAAAGGAGAAGGAGAGAGAGTCCAATGGAAGGAATTTTTCACCATCCCTGTATGTGTGTTAATTTAATTTCAGAGCATAGTCTGAACTGATGCTATGGACAATCCTAATTTTGTGGCATCCTTGGATTTAGAATTATAAGACCCTACAAAGAGTATTTAGTCAAAAGCTTTTTCTTTCCAAATGAGGAAACTGAGGCTTAGAGAGAGGAAATGACTTATCCAAGACCACTTGTAAGTGGAAAGCCAGGATTTGAGTCCAGAGTCTGACTCTGATCCAGCGCACTCTTGCCGAGCCATTGTTGCCTTTACATCATGATCCTCTCTCTACGGCTTCTGTCCATCCAGCTGTGACTATTGACTTGTTCACTGCTCCGAAGGAGCTATAGACTGGGAGGGCTTTTCATTCAGTGACAGAAGGAAAGGGTTTGTGTGTTTGTTTGTTTTTAATTCCTGGCCCTCTCTCCTGGTCCCCCAAGCCCTATTTGAGACTGTCTGGGCAATTGTTGAGACTTTAGTATAGATCCACCAGGACACTGGAAGGGGAAGGTTGAATGTCTTCTCTTTCCTTTGTTCTCTAGATCTACAGAGTAATTGAGTTTGAGTAACTGTCCTTCCTCCCTAGTGACTTTTGGAGGCAGAGAACCCCCAGGACTCCATCTGCTTGGCCCTGCTGTTTAACCCATATGGAAAGCAGATGTGGCGGAGTGTGCTACTGTGGCCCTGGTGAGCCCCTCATCCAGATGAGAAGATGATGTCTGTGTTTCTTGTGCCAAAGACATAAGAAAAGGTGAGGGCAAAAAAGAAAATCTAGGGGTTTAAGTATCCACAAAGTTCAAGAACAGATAAGATAGGGTGTGGCAGCCAAGAAGGAAACATGTAGATTTGGGTTGCTTTGGTGCCTAGAGTCCAGGGTGAGAATCCCATTTTCTCATTCCCTGATCAAACCACATCTGCAGCATTATAATCAGCTACTAAGCCACATCTTAGGAAAATTATTAATGGAACCAAATGCAGAAAAGAATGAAAGGGGCCAGGAGGCCATGCCATATGAGCTATGCAGCTAGGTGACACAGTAGATGGAGTGCTGGGCCTGGTGTCAGTTAAGATCTGACCTCAGGCACTTACTAGCTGTGTGAATCCTTAACTTCTGCTTACCTTAGTTTCCTCAGCTATAAAAATGGAAATAATAATACCCCTTACCTCCTAGGGTTGTAATGAGGTTCAGATGAGATAATCATTGCAAAAGTGTCTGGCCAATAGTAAACACTATATGACGCTAGCTATTCTTATTATTAATTATTGTATGAGGATGAGCCGAAAGAACAGAGAGCATTCAACTTTAAGAACATTTCTTAAGGGCTCTGAATGTCTGTTGTGTTACATGATTTGATTATAGGATGCTGCTTGGCCCTAGTGGTCAACAGTAGGAACTGTTGTCTGAAGTTGCAAAGAGACGGATATAATAATTGTATTTATACATAGTCAATAACCATTTACTAAGTGCCAACTATAATTTATATGTTGACCAAAGGTCTATCCACCACTATGAGCAAGGATATTCAACACAAAATCCAGATTAAAGAAGGTTACCCTGAGAATGGTGAGATCCTCCAAATTCTCTTGTTTGTGGATAAACAGTCCATTAAGTGTCTCAAGTCCTAGAACATTGCAGAAATCCCAGGAAGGGATTATAACCACTCAAAAGAGTTCATCATCGAAATATCAAGTAGATGAAAAATGTCCATTGCCCAGATGTTAACATGCATTTGGATGGACACTCTATAGAATTTGTTTAACAGTATATTTATTTGGGACAGACTGTACAGATAAACAATGAAATGAACCCATGGTTGCTTAAGGGCAAGAGGTAGATTAGATTTTTTTTGAGAAATTACAAAGGTGTTTTACTGATTCTCCAAGTTTCCCATGAAATTCAAAGCTCATCTTTTCAATAATAGCATGTTACTGGCATTGTTGTACAGGATGCTCCAAAAGTCTTACTGTTCAGTAGTTTTTTAGTCACATCTGACTCTTCTTAGCCTCATTTGGGCTTTTGTTGGAAAAGATCCTAAAGTAGTTTGCCATTTCCTTCTCTAGCTCATTTAACAGATGAGGAAACTGAGGCAACCAGGTTTAAGTGACTTGCCTAGGGACATACAGTTAGTGACTGCCTGAGGTCATATTTGAACTCAGGTCTTCCTGACTCCAGGCCCAGAGCTCTATTCATGCATCACCTAGCTACACCCTACTAAAGATTTAAAAGTAACAAATTTTTGGAACATGTTATATGTCAATGAGACATGGAACATATTAGTTTCCGAAGAATTAAAGATGAATATAAAATAAAGGCAATGGAGAGTTGCTTGGTGCCTGGGAGAAGACAGCAACATATAACAACCAATGAAAAACTCCAAAAACAAGGAAAATAACAAGATATCATTAAGAAATTGTACGATAGGAAGAGATGACGGGTTGGTCACGTAGCAAGAGGGAGAAAGGGCCTCAGGTAGACAGTCTGAGTTTTCCCATTGGTATCCGGGAGAAAGTGAGGAAGTTTTCTGCCATATTGGGTAGACTTTCTGTGGTGCCCTTTGGGGAGAATGTGGGCAAGAGCTTCACAGGATGGGTAGGTATAGAGGAGTTGGAATCCCTAATTTTGTAAGGAACTCATAAATCAATGAGATCACAGATCAATTTGAGCATTGAGTACTCATAATAAGAGTAAGAGTAATAATTCATGTTTAAAGCCAACCAAGCATTTTCTTCATCAATTACCTTGTGACACAAGCATTATACAAATGAGGAAGTCAAGGCTATGAACGTTTAGGTAACTTCTTCATAGGCACTTTTAAGAAGTGTCTCAGGGAGGATTCAAACCCAAGGTCTAACTTTAAATTTATTATACCTCTACAAATGCCTTACATGCAGGTTCTATTTGAGGAAAAACTCTCAATAAATGATGAACAGCAGTAGAATGGGTGGCCTTGGGAGGTAATTAGGTCCCTATCATTGGATCTCTTTAGAGGGAGACTGGTCAGTTGAGGGTCTGAGATAGTGGGTGAGGTCTTCTGACTTCAGGTGTCCTTTCCAATTTCTGATTCTTTGAAAATAGTTAAAATTCAACATAGGCAGGAAGGGTGAGGAGAATAAGGAACCTTTGGAAGAGTAAGCCAGGCTTCTCTCTCACATCTTCACATTAGAGCTTTTGCTACATGTTCATAGAGCCTCTCCATTGAGCATGTCTTTGGCGCCTGCTTTTTGACCTTTTTTAGGACCAGAAGCAATGTCTGTTCTGAAGATAGCTCTCCCTGGATGTCCTCCAGCGTCTGGGGCCTGTCTTCAGGGTATCTTGTATAAAGTGGCTCGCCTCACAGGAACACACAAAGTCTTGTGTTTTCCTTCTGCTGAGTCACCATCTTCCAAGGTGAGCCTTACCATTAATTTGCCTGGTCTTGACATTTTTTTGTGAGCAGCCCAGGAGCCTCCAGGATGCAGTCCTCAGATAAAAGTTGTTATGCTGTCAAGCAAAAGTATCTCCCTCAGCCAGTTGGAAAGCAGAAGAATCTGATGTTAAACTGATACTGTGCTGTTCAAGCTTAGCCAAAGCTATCTTGGCTTGTTGATCCAGCTTTCCTCCCTTAGTTAAAACAGGCTCTGCTCTCCCCAGCTGAATCTGCAGTTACCCAGCATATAATGACTGCTCTGTGTGCATCCCAGGGCACTGCGTTCAGGGCCATAGGATGGTTATTCTGTGTTCCTTTGCATCTCCATTCACTTACAAGCCCCTGTTTTCTGTGTAATATTAATCCATGAGTCCCAGGGTACATTATAAATTCCATAGTGGCATGGAGTGCCCTGGGGGAACATCCAGAGTTAGAGATGGGCATTGAATTTATTTTTGAAATGAAGCGTCATCCAACATGCTAATGCTTCTTGTCTGCAAAAAGTCTCTGGTTTGGAATAATCTTCCATTCATTCCCATCTATTTCATGTTGTCTCAGAAAGAGCAGAAGTTGGAGACATTTGGGCTGCCGGGAAAAATTGAAGTATCCCTTTTAGCAATTATAAAGAAAAGCTTTTGCCCTTCTGTGTGGTAGTTTGGTGTAGTGAGGAAAGTCCAAAATTGAATTATTTTACATGCTGTAAGTGTGTATTCCTTGAGGCAGGGTTGGGGGTCTTTGTCCTTTTTTGGATTCCCAATGTTTAGCCTATACTTGGCACACAGTAGGGGCTTAATAAATTCTTGTTGACTGATTGACCAGACTTGGAGAAAAAAGAACCTTGAATTTGAATCTGACCCCTAGTAGCTCTGTGACCATGAACAAGTTATTTAACCTCTGTCATCCTCAGTTTCCTTATTTGTAAAACAGGAATAATAACACCAGCCAATCATACCTTTGTGAAAGGTTTGTTTGGAAGATCAAAAGACGATGTGCATAAAATATTTTGCAAACCTTGAAACACTCTAGAAATACCACCTATCATTATCCCTTTAATTTTCAGGTGTCTCTAATCCTTTCACAACTCTCATTTTGGAGTTAAAATACTTGGACTCCTTGACTGACAAATTGCATGACTTCAGTCAAATCATGTGCTTTCTATTTTGATTTTTCACTTTGTAAAATGGTTATTGGGCAGCTTGGTGGCCCAGCGGATAGAGCACTAGGCTTTGAATCAGTAAGACTTGTATCCCTAAGTTCAAATCTGGCCTTAGATACTAACTATATGACCCTGTACGAGTCATTTAACCCTGTTTGCCTCACTTCCTCATCTGTAAGATGAGCTGGAAAAAGAAATGGCAAATCACATCATTATCTTTGCCAAGAAAACTCCAGATGTAGTCACAAAGAGTCAAACTCAACTGAAATGACTCAACGTCAACAAGATATGGATAGAAATATCTAAATCCTATTTGCCTCATGGAGAACTTGTGAAAATAAATTCAGGGACATCATGAGCATTCCGAGGTCAGCAGAGAGAGTGGTCATATTAATATGGAATATAAATTAAGCAAACATTTATTGAGTACCTGCATGTGTAGAGCATTGGTATTAAACATTAAGTTTAGATAAGACACCATCCTGCCCTCATGGAGCCTGAAATCTAAGGGAATTTATTACATGGCAAGAGATGGAATGTTTAGTATTATTTTTCTGCTGAGAAAGGTGGGGAAGGATCAAGTACCTGCCATGCTAATATTATCTTATATGACCCTCCCAACAACCCTGGAAAAGAGGTGCTATTACTATCTCTGTTGAGAGTTGAGGAAATTGAGGCAGATAGTTAAATTACTTGCCAAAGGTCGTACAGCTGGAAGTATCTGAGTCCAGATTTGAATTCCAGTCTTCCTGACTGGGTCTCTTTACCTAGACAAACTGTCTCTAGTGAAGATACCCAGCATGCAGTTGGTTATGAGATATTAGAGCTCAGGAGAGAGCTTAGGGTTGAACATATAATGGTAACAGATTGGAATGTATACCAAGAGCTCCTGGTGGCATCTTCCAATATGGAGTTGTTCAGGAACCTGCTTCTGGGTGAGTTGTGATGACATGTAATGGAAGTGCCTTTGAGAGACAATGAAGCATGTGTAGACACTGTAACTGGTTTTCATCTGGTCAGATGAAAAACAATTTCTACTGTCATGGGGGAGACAACATGTACAAACAAGACATATACATGACAAATTAGGGGTGGTCTCAGAGGGAAGGCACTGAGATTAAGGAGGACTGAGAAAGGCTTTTTGCAGAAGGCAGGACTTCAGCTACAACTTCAGAGATGCCAAGGGAGCCAGAACATAGAGATGACAAAGGAGAGCATTCCAGTTATGGGGGAAGGCCAGTGAAAATGTGGCATTAGTGGGGGAGGAACCAAAATGGCGGAGTAGAAAGACTCACGTATGCTAGCTCCGAATCCACAGCCCATAAATTTCCTGTAAAAAGAACTCCCCACAAATTCTGGAGCAGTGGAACCCACGCAGAAACACACTGGAAGAGATTTCCATTCCAGAGAGCCCTGGAAAGCCGTCCCCAGGGGTCCGTCGCTCTGGACAGTGGAGCGTTGCCCTGGTCACGCAGCCCTGAGAGGAGCAGATTGGAGCAGGCTTCAGGGACAGAACCTCCAGTGGCTGCGAAGGTCCCTCCACCCACAGGTGCTACAGGTCAGTGAGAGAGACTTCTGGGCTGGCCGAGAGGGGAGTGGGGTGTCTCCGTGACTCGGCCCCCTTGGGAGGCAGTGGGGTGGAGGGAGCAGCAGAGGCAGCAGCAGAGGCAGCCAGGACTCCCCGACCAGGCAGGTGCTCCATTACCGAATATCTCTGCATAAACCCACTGAGGGAACTGAGCCTGGGAGGCGGTCCTGCCCCCACCCAAGCACCAGAGCTTAAGCTCAGATTGAATAGTGGCCACTCCCGACCCGCAGAAAGCCCTGAGGCTGGGAAGCAGCATTTGAATCTCAGATCCCAAGCACTAGCTGGACAGATCTAGGCGGGGGTGGAGAGGAATCTCAGAAGTCAAGTAACTGGCTGGGAAAATGCCCAGAAAGGGAAGAAAAATAAGATAGATGTTTTCCCCTTTCATTTCTGATAAGGAAGTACAATGCTTGCCATAAGGGAAGGATGTGGAGGTCAGGGCCTCTCTATCCCAGACATCCGAGATGGATGTCCAGTGGGCTCAGGCCATGGAAGAGCTCAAAAAGGATTTTCAAAATCAAGTTAGACAGGTGGAGGAAAAGCTGGGAAGAGAAATGAGAGAGATGCAAGAAAAGCATGAAAAACGGGTCAATACCTTGCTAAAAGAAGACCCAAAAAAATGCTGAAGAAAATAACACCTTGAAAAATAGGCTAACTCAATTGGCAAAAGAGGTTCAAAAAGCCAATGAGGAGAAGAATGCTTTCAAAAGCAAAATTAGCCAAAAGGAAAAAGAGGTTCAAAAGCTCACTGAAGAAAATAGTTCTCTCAAGATTAGAATGGAACAGATGGAGGCTAATGACTTTCTGAGAAACCAAGAAATCATAAAAACAAAACCAAAAGAATGAAAAAATGGAAAACAATGTGAAATATCTCATTGGAAAAACAACTGACCTGGAAAATAGATCCAGGACAGACAATTTAAAAATTATGGGACTACCTGAAAGCCATGATCAAAAGAAGAGCCTAGACATCATCTTGCATGAAATTATCAAGGAAAACTGCCCTGATATTCTAGAAACAGAGGGCAAAGTAAGTATTGAAGGAATCCATTGATCACCGCCTGAAAGAGATCCAAAAAGAGAAACTCCTAGGAACATTGTGGCCAAATTCCAGAGTTCCCAGGTCAAGGAGAAAATATTTCAAGCAGCTAGAAAGAAACAATTCCAGTATTGTGGAAATACAATCAGGATAACACAAGATCTAGCAGCTTCTACATTAAGGGATCGAAGGGCGTGGAATAGGATATTCCAGAAGTCAAAGGAACTAGGACTCAAACCAAGAATCACCTACCCAGCAAAACTGAGTATATTACTTCAGGGGAAAATATGGTCTTTCAATGAAACAGAGGACTTTCAAGCATTCTTGATGAAAAGACCAGAGCTGAAAAGAAAATCTGACTTTCAAACACAAGAATGAGAAGAAGCATAAAAAAGTAAACAGCAAAGAGAAGTCATAAGGGACTTACCAAAGGTGAACTGTTTACATTCCTACATGGAAAGACAATATTTGTAACTCTTAAAAAGTTTCAGTATCTGGGTAGTTTGTGGGACCACACACAGACGTACACACACACACACATGCACACACACACACATGTACATGCATGCATGCACACACACATACACACATGCACGCACACACAGAGACAGAGAGCACAGAGTGACTTGAATAGGATGGGACCATATCTTAAAAGAAATTAAGGTAAATGGTGAGAGAGAAATGTAGTGGGAGGAGAGAGGGTGAAAGGGAATGGGCTAAATTATATCTCATTCAAGAAGCAAGCAGGAGACTTTTTAGTGGAGGGAAAAAGAGAACAGAAAAAAACATGAAGTTTACCCTCATCACATTCGAGTAAAAGAAGGAGTAAAGTGCACACTCATTTTTGTATGAAAACCTATCTTACAGTACAGGAAAGTGGGGGAGAAGGAGATAAGCAGGGAGGGAGGGATGATGGAAGGGAGGGCAATGGGAGAAGGGAGCAATTTGAAGTCAACACTCAGGGAGGGACAGGATCAAAAGACAGAATAGAAACAATGGGGGTCAGAAGAGGATGGAGGGATATACAGTTAGTCTTACACAACATGACTGTTATCGAAGTCATTTGCAAAACTACACAGATATGGCCTCTATTGAATTGCCTGCCTTCCCAAAGGGAATGGGTGGGGAGGGAGGGATGGGGAGAATTTGGAACTCAAAGTTTTAGGAACAACTGTTGAGTATTGTTGTTGCTACTAGGAAATAAGAAATACAGTTAATGGGGAATAGAAAGTCATCTGGCCCTACAGGACAACAGAGAAAATGGGGACAAGAGAAGGGAGGGATGATAGAAGAGAGGGCACATTGGTGGTAGGGAAAATTAGAATGCTCAGTGTAATGGGGTGGGGGGAGGGGATAAATGGGGAGAAAATTTGGAACTCAATATTTTGTGAAAATGAATGTAAAAAGTTAAATAAATAAATTTATATTAAAAAAAAAGAAAGAAAAGAATATGTGGCATTAGGAGCTGGAGTGTCATCTGAAAGAAATAGCAAAACCTGTATCACTGAATTACTGAGGGAAAAGGTAGGAAGGAGCCAGGCTATGAAGGCCATTGAAAGAGTATTTTCTATTTGATCCTGGAGGTGATAGTCACTAGAATTTACTGAAAAGAGGGTGTAATACATGGTGCCTTTAGTAAGCTTTAAGGTTTCCATTAAGGAAGATCAGTTTGGCAGCTAAGTAGAGTTTGGAGTACGGAGAGCCTTGAAGGATGAATGAGAGAGGGAAGAGACAATGGAACCCTAAACAGGTCACTTAACCTTTGTGGGTGTAAAATAAGGAGGTTAGATTCAATGGTCTATGTGGTCCCTTCCCCTTGAAATCTGTGATCCCAAGCGTTTCTGAACTGGATTTTTTTTCTTTTTCTCTCCCTTTTTTGTTCTTTATTATAAAGAAAAATCAAAGTATCAACAAAATGTTTTCAATAAAGAGGCTAGACAAGCAGACTTCTAAAACTGTTTCCAACACTAGAGCTTATGAAAACTCTAAGTGGCTAACCCTGAGTGGCTCAGGAAAAGGGAGGTAAGAGTCATATACCTTCTAGTTTCAGTCAGCATAATCACAGGAACTTAAAGGCATGTCAGCTGAGTGTATTCCCTGTTCCTACTTTCCCCTCCTACCTCTCCTCCCCACCCCATTCTATTCTGTAAAAAGTGAAAACACAGAAATTTCTGGTGTGAGTCTACGCCTAAATTGTAATTTTACTACTTTCCATTCACCATCTCTTTTTCCCTAAGACCCATTTTCCCCATGATAAATGATCAAATGAGATAATACATGAAAAGTGGTTGGTAAGTCATGAAGAATTATATAAATGCTAACAATAATTATTGCTATGATGATGATGATGATGATGTACTTAACATATTTGAGACTTGTAGCTGAACAAAACCCCAAGGAAATTCTGACAATTCAGTTTCTGCGAAGTCTAGACCATCTAAGGAAGATACTGTAATAACTGAGTCCTCTATACAGTAATCAGAAGAAAATATCTTTGCCCTTGGTCAGAAGAAACCTCCTACATTACTGCCTTTTATATCCAGGTTATAAACTAGGCATTTCCTCTAAGTCAGTTTCTTTCTGCTCCTGTACTTAGGACGGTTCTTAACCTTTTTGATGTCATGGACCTGTTTCTCAGTCTGTTGACTGAATGATGACTTTAAATTCATAAAATAAAACACATAAGATTACCGAAGAAGCCAATTAGATTGAACAAAGATACAGTTGGCTTTTTTTTCCTGTCCACGTTGTCAGACTTCTTGAAATCTATCCACAAATCCCCAAGAGGTCCCTAGGTTAAGAACCCTGGGCTTAGAGTCAAGATCAGGGGGTGGGACTCAAACACAAACCAGAGTTGCCAGCCAACAGTAGACAAAAGGGTTGAAAAAGCCATCTTGACTTTCCTATCTTGGGTTCTTCTGTTCCAGGCTTCTCTATGGTGATTTTGTGCTTTGGACGATAGTTTCCGGTCTGTGAAGCAACTCATGCAGTTTCACATAGCTAAAGGAAAGGAAATGAGATAACAGGCCAAATATAATTACAGAGGCTGTAGCTCAGACGGAAGCACCAAGCCAAGTACAGACCAAGGAAAATGAAAGACCTTCAGTGACTGTGATATTGAGACCATCTGGAGAGCGTTTGGCAGCCGAAGGAAAGAAAAGAAAGGAAGAAATTTGGGGACGTAGAATGAGGCAAAGAGGAGGGGAATGTACCTGGCAACATTTCACATTCTCATCAGTAAGATCTCATTTAAAAATCCCAGTGCAAGTCCAAACAATTACGCATTATTAAGATACAAAAGGTACAATCAAAAGTAAGCCTGGATGACTCAGGTCCTTTTCTAAAGGAGGGAATCACTGTGACTTTTTAAAGAACGAATAACCAGGCTTAGAATTACAGAATCAAAGAGCTGAACGGACCTCAAGAGGTCACTCAGTCCACTCCCTCTCCCTCCAAATACTGGATAATGAAACTTATTGAAAGAAGAAGAGAACCTTCTTGCTACTCTTACCCCCTCCAATAGGCCGTTTCCTTCATCTAAAGTGGCTTTAGAAACCCTAGTAAGTTTGAGTGCATTGTGGATTTCCACTGTGGTTGAGGTAGGTTCCGGGAACCAGTCTCTACACACAAAACCTCTGAAATTCTAGTACTGGGTTGGTGCCAACAGTCAAGGACATAGAGATGACTATTGAGAACAAAACCCAGACAACACAGCTGATGGAAGAGTTTCACAAATCTATTGGGGGCAACTAGATTTTAGGAGATGACAGGATGGCATTAATAGTCAAATTCAGCCAACTAAGTAAAAATATCTTGTAGATATGTTATTTTCCAAAAGGCCTTTGCTACAGATCCATACACGGGCACAGAACTGCTAACTCACGGAGTGGGCTGTTTTGGGGAAAAGACAAGGTCCTCAGAGGAGCCAGTCTGCAATGACAGCAAGTCAGTGTTGTACTGTCACACCAAACTTTGCGGCATAATTGCACGGTTTCCAGTCCACAGGAGCCAAAATCACTCCATCCATCATTCATTCAGCAACCATTTACAAAGAATCAACCATGTGCAAATCGTTGTGTTAGATACTGGGGAATATAATTAAGACAAGGTCCCTGCACAGATGGAACTCACCACTTAGCAGGTAAGCAAATATCTAATATTATACAATAGTTAATGGGAAGGGAGAAAGGAATAAACATTTACATCACACCTGTTATGTGCCAGACACTTTTATAAATATTATCTCATTTCATCCTCACAATGACCCTGATGGTAGATGCTATTATTATCCCTGTTTTACAGTTAAGGAAACTGGGGCAAACAGAAGTTAAGTGATTTGTTATCATTCAGTCACATCCGATTCTCCATGGATCCTCCATGATCCATGGCATGGTATTCTTGGCAAAAATACTGGAGTGGTTTGCCATTCCATCTCTGCTGGTTTAAGGCAAACAGAGGTGAAGTGACTTGCCAAGGGTCACATAGCTATGAAGTGTCAGAGACTGGATTTGAACTTGGGTCTTCCTGAGTTCTATCCACTGAGTTACCTATCTACCTGTGCTCACTAAGTGATTCAGGGTTATACAATAGTAAGTATTCCTCCATACTTTTATCTAATTCATGAATTAAAATGTTGAACAACATAGGAGAGTCAACAACAGACACCTAGGGCACTCCACTACAGACTTCAGTCCAAGTTGACATAAAGCTATTAATGACTGCTCTTTAATCATTCAACCATATCCACTTAACTATATGATCATCTAATCCCCCTTGAGGAAAGGATGAAAAACTCTGTTAATTCTTGGGAATCTAATACTGGAATACTCTTAAGACTTGGGAATCTAAGCATACTCTATCATTAACATTCCTCTGATATACCACCCTGGTTGTCCTATTTTAAAAAGTGAGGTTCGTGTGGTATGACCTGCTTCTTATGAAGCCATGCCCACTTTAAGTGATTAATTTTTCTTATTCTAGGTGCTCACAAATTATCCCTTATTATTTAATAATTTTCTAGAATTTAATATTGCTAATATTTAATTTTCTAGAATTTAATAATTGTTCTAGAATTTTTCCAGGGATTGAAGTCAAGTTGGTCCATGGTTTGTCATGGACTATACCTCCTACCTTTAAAAAAAATAAAGGACAATATTTGTCCTTTTCTGTTCTTTATTATCCCTTATATTCTCCATAATCTTTCCAAGATTATAGAAAATAGGTTGGCAGGCACCATTTCATTCAGTATCTTAGCATGTGATTCTTCTGAACCTAGCAACCTGAATTTACTGAAGGCATCTAGATGCTGTCTGACCATGTACTCATTGACCTTGACTTTCTACTCCCTGCCTACCATCCTTAATGTGTCCTTCCCAGTTTGATGATCATCCTCCTTGAAAGAGAAAAGAGAAGCAAGGCAAGGGTTGGATAGTTCAGCCTTCCCACTTTCATCTGTTATTATCGTCTCATTCATCCCATGAAGCCTATCCTATCTCGTTTTTGGCCCTCCTTCTGACCTCAACATAGTTTAAAAAACAAACAGACACTCGTTTTTGCTGTTTTAACATTAACCACATCCTTAGTTCATTTGGGACTTTAATGCTGCTCTTTTAAATCCAAACTCCATTATTTAAACTTGCTTCCATTTTCTATACATTTCTTTGTAAAAACTGAGTTGTATAATGAGTTCCCTATGCAGCAACATCTGTCTCTTTAGATGGCTTCTCTTTCCAGCTGTTCCCCTCCTATGGACTCATTTTTGTCTTCAGAATTTCATTCTTGACAATCTCCTATCCCTTAGGCTGACCTGCCCTGGACAAGATTATGCCCAATCTTTTCATATACCCCTTGAAATCTGCTTCCCTGTTGTCGAGGATGTATCTGTCAGACTATGCTTGGCTGCCAACTCCTATTATGAGCTCTATAATGGAATGAGATCTTGCCCCTATTTCCTGTTATTTTGATTTCAGCAACCAAGTCCTCTTTGGTGGTCCAAATCAGGTCCAGAATAATATTTCCCCTTATTACCTCTTCCACTTGTGAATGTTCAAAGGAAAAATCTTTCTTGCAATGAATGTTGGGATTTTTTAATCTGATTTTCTTTTTCAAAAAATCTGGCTGATACGGACCTGATTTATTTTCCATTTGAATACATTCATGACATTCTTATAAAAAATAATTTAAAAAATAATTTACATACACATTCTGATTTTTACATATCATTTTAATGAAGTATGTTCAACATACAAAGGTATATAACACCAATGTTAAAAGAAAGGGAACTGATTAATTCAGGTAATGGGAGCGGGGGTGGGGCAACAAAATCCCTACAAAGACCTGAAGAAACCTTGCTGTAATGACCACTCCCCAAACATGCTGCAGACATCCTGCTGCAGACAGCAAAATAGCCCCAAGATAAGAATGTGGGCAGCCACAGAATTCAATTTGGAGTAATTAATATCTACCTGGGGGAAGGACAATAAAAGTGAAGCTGACAGGCCAATTTGGAATAAAATAGGTCAGAACACTCAGAAATCCTCTCTGGATTCATGTCATTGCTGCATCTCTAGAAAACAGTCATTCGTGCTGCTCACCTGCCCTCTCTTTCTATCTTCTGTCATGGAGTGTAATTGATGGCTCTGAGGGTCATATTTCAGATGCCTCAGTTTGTATTTGGAAATTACAGCAAATACAAGACATTTTTCACTGGATGTATCTTAACCACTTTTCTACAAACATCACTCCTTTGCTCAAAAGCCTTCAACGGCTCCGTGTTGCCCACAGGATGACGTCTACACCCTTTGCAGAGCCTGGCTTCTAAGTCCCACTATAGTCTGGCTCCTCAGGCAGTGCAATATAGTGTGGCAACAGCACTGGATTTGTACTTCGAGAACCCTCAAATCCCACTCCTGCTAACTATGTGAAAAGTCATCTATCTTACATGAATCTCATGTGCGCAATGAGGTGGGGGAGTAGGGCTAGATAATCTTGAAAATCTCTTCTAATTCTGGTAGTCTGTGGTTCTGTGTCTCTTCAGTCTGTACTTTCACTATACAAACATTCTGCTCCAGTTAGATTCTAATTACTAGTCCCTAAATGCACCCTGCATATTTCTACCCCTTTGCCTAAGTACCTGCTGTTCTCACCTCAAGGGGAGACTGAGCCTAATTGGAGGAAACAGGTGTGAGTCTTTCAAATTAGGCCTGTAATAGAATTGCAGAATGTCACATCTGCAAGGAACTTTCAACCCATAATTATAATAATATAATATTTATATAGTACTTTAAATTTTGCAAAGTGCTTTATAAATATCACATTTGATCTCTGCAATAACTTTAGGAAGTAGGTGCTGTTGTGTCTCCATTTTACAAATAAGGAAACTGAGGTAGAGTTAAAGTGACATACTCAGGGTCCCATAGCTATTAAGTGTCTGAGACCAGATTCAAACTCAGGTCTTTCTGACTCTAATACTCTATCCATTGAGCCACCTAGAGAGGTCAAATGGTTTTCCTAAAGTCACACTGCCTATAAGTGACAGAAGAATTTTAAATTTCAGACATACGTTATACCTATGGCATCAGTGCAATGGCTAAAATTCTCAGTGGCATACCAGATGCACCCAAACACCAGGGGTGTGGAGAGGGGAGAGACCAAGTAAACAGTTTACCTCTGTAACCCTTCAAATATCTTTTTGAACCCATGCCCCAAATTTTTCCTCCTATCCTTTGCATCAGAGAAATCCTGTGCCTTCAAGTAACCCTTCAACTGTCTGAAGTTTTAATATCCCTTGTTCTCCTTTTGGCCCCAGTGTAATTCCTATAATGCTCCTAGGAGCAATGCTGATAATAATGGCCCACTTTATAACATACTTTCCCCACAAGATTCTTGTGAGGTAAAAGTATAGGATTATTCCCATTTTGCAGATGAGACTCAAAAAGTGGAAGTGTTTTGCCTAAGGTCAAATAACTGTTAAGTTCCAGAACCATGTCTTGAATCTAGGATTCCTGATGCTGAATCCATTGCTCATTCTATGATAACACAGAGGAGTTGCTTCTTGTCAATGATCACCCTGCTAGTAAGCATTTGAAAAAGAATTCAAAGCCAGTCTCGCAATTATCTGTTCAGGATTACTGCACAATGGAGCCTGAGCCACCAGATCGCCACCACCTAGTTTCCTACTGATAGTAAGAGATCTGAGCTTACATTTGGACTCCATAATTATTAGCTTTGTGACACTGGGAAAATCACTTGATCTCTCTGGAGTCATAGTTTCCTCTACTGCAAAAAGGAAATATAATTCCTACCCTACCCATGCCCTACCCAATGCTATTGTGAGAAACAAAGGTGATGTTACATACATTGCTTTTTAAGTTTTATAGCACAATAAAAATCATCATTCTTTTTTCTCATTGTCATATTCAATTCAACTTGATAAATATTCACTTACTGAACATCCTGGTAGACCCTCTGTGCAAGTCATCAAGACTGGGCCCATTCTTGTCAATCTCCTGTTATATCTTCTATGTGCAAGATATAGTAGGCATGTCACTATAATTGACAGAATTTCTATATGAAAGCTAGTCATAGGCACCATGGATACAATGGAAAAAGGAAAATAACCCCTCTCAAGAAGCTTCCAATCTATTGTAGAGTACTGCATTTTCTATATAAAGACTTTCAAACAACTCGTCAGTAGAGCTGCGGGTGTACCCACGGGATGCATAAGACCTACCATACTGGTTTCTCCTCTTGAATAGACGTGGCAACATGATAGAAGAGATACCAACAGACATACTAAAGTCCCTGCATCATTCTTTCTCCATCTTCCCAGCATTCACTCACTCCCTCAGGAAAGAATTTATTGGGACCAAATGAAACATCAAACATAGCCATGGCAATTGTCACCCATTTCTTCAACAGCCCTCATTTTGGATTTCTTTGGTTTCTCCACCATGCCCCCAGTAAACTCGTCACTGGGAAACCATGTCATATTGCAAGATCCAAGCAACTTTATGCCTCACACTTCAACCAGACCCTGTTCCTCCAATTGGAGGGTGGAGCCATAAACTCCTCTATTTAAGGAGAGGGAACAAGATTGATATCTCTTTTTCCATCTGGATACATTCATTTTAGACGTCTTTGATTTCTCCATCATGCCCCATCTCCCGGTGCTTTCTCCTTCCCACTCTCCATGCTCAACTTTCTTTTGTTTGCAGTTTTCCCTCATTAGATTTGTAAACTCCTTGAGGGCAAGGACTTTGTCTGTCTTTTGCTATAATCTGTATTCTGCTTAGTATAATTCCTGATACACAGTAGGTGCTTCATAAATGCAGCTACTATAATAAATACTAATAAATGTAATAAATACTGACTATTGGTTATTGACCCACTTCTTAAATGTACTGGCCAACTGCAGCCTGTATGTGCTGACTAAGAACTGCCCCTCCACCACCATCACCACCACCACCACCACCCCACCACCACGGCCTTCCTGTTGAACTTACTAGCTATGCTTCCTTCCTCTGACCTTTCACTTCAATTGTTCTGCCTTTCTTATGCTAATACTAAAGGTTTAAGTAGAGCTAAATCACCTGGACCCTACTTGGAATTGTTCTCCTAGGAATTCTGGGTATACTTGCTTTCATTTAGTTCATTTCAGTAATAACTTGTAACTAATATGCTTATAACTCAATACTCAATGGATCTACACTCTTCATTGATGTGAGAATCCTTATCATCCCTGACACAACCCCATCATTTCTTCTGTTTTCCGAGTTCTCCTAATGGTGCTTCTCATAGCCAACATGCCAGAGGCCTTCCTTGTTGTCTAGGCCTTTCCCCATTTTATGGCTCCCAGTGAAGCGTTCAGACCTTTCTGTTATCTTTCATTAGGTCTGTCAGTCAGGAGAGTGTGGATCATGTCATTCCTTATTTTTATATTCTCACCCCTCTGAGGATAGTGCTTAACATATACAACAGGTATTTAATAAATACTCATTCATTGATTGATTTAAAACAGCTTTTCCCAGCCATTAGTTTCCCCATCAGCTAGTTCTGGTTTCTTGAAACTCAAGTTCATAGTATTACTAATAGACTCATGGGGGTAGCTGGGTGGCACAGTGGATAAAGACCTTGACTTAGACCTAGGAAGACTCACGTTCGTGACTTCAGATCCTAAGTCAGACACTAGCTGTGTGACCCTGGGCAAGTCACTTAATCCTGTTTGCCTTAGTCTCCTCATCTGTAAAATGAGCTGGAGAAGTAAATAGCAAACCATTGTAGTATCTTTGCCAAGACAACTCCAAATGAAGAGTCAGACATGACTGAAACAACTCACTGACAACTACTAATTGGAGACTTTAAACAACTCTCTACTGATTCCCTTAGCAATGGCTTAAACAAGTAGCCAGATCATTTGAAAACCTGATATTACTATAATTTAAGCCAGTAGATTAAAACATACAAAAATACATTTCAACTAAACATAGCAAGGATCAATCCAATTCATCCAATATATATGAAGCAAGTCTCTGTGCTAGATGCCGGCAAAGTCAAGATGGATACTACATAGACCCTGGTTTCAAAGAAGCCATACTACCATAAGGGTAGCATGAAATCTACATTCCTTCAGTACAAGCACTGATCCATTTTTGTCTTTGCATTGCCAACACCACGTACAGTGCCTGGCATGTTGTTATTGCTTAATAAATATTCAGGGTAGATAGGTGGCATGGTAGAGAGAGCACCAGGCCTGGAGTTAGAAAGAGCTGAGTTCAAATTCAGTCCCAGACACTTAACTAGCTGGTTGACTCTGTCACTTAAATCACTCCCATATCTTTGTCAAGAAAACCCCAAATAGAGGCATGAGAATTAGATCTGACTGAACAACACTAGTCATTGTTTAATTAACTGATTGGAAAGTACAGATTGAAATTAATGCATTATTGATTAAAAACATACTTTAGAAGGAGTGCTAGAATGGAAGTCAAAGAATCCGGGGTTGAAGTCCTGTTCTGCTACACAACTTGGAAAATTATTTCCCCCCATCTGGGTTTCATTTTCCTCACATATATATTGAGAGGATTGGATTAGTTGATCTCTCAGGCCCCTTCCATATCAAAGTCTTGTGAGCCTATGATCCTATAACACAAGGAAGGCTGAGATGAGTTCAAAAGAGCGGTGGAGGCAGAAATCACTTTCACCTGGCCAGGGGAAGGGAGGGGAGTAGAGTAGAAGGTCAGATTTGGTCAGGACTTGATGTCTCTTGTTCTAATTCATCTTGGCTTTGGCTTCAGAGTGATGAGTCTCCCAGTCACAAGCACTTCCAAGAACCATCTACAAAGGCACTGAAAGGTTATGATCTGTGTCCAGGGAGGAAGTGTCCACATAAAAAAAGTCACAGATTCTTGAAGTATTTAAGCATCCATATATTACAAAAAGGAGTTTCTCCACAGGGTCACTTAGGGACTATATTCTTGAGATATAAGTAGAAGAAGACACACCAGTAGAGGCATAGGAAGGGCAAAGATCACTAACTTTGGAATCAGGGGACCTAGATTCCAATCCCCCTGACACTTTCTACCTTTATGCCCTTGGAGAAGTCATTTAAGCTCCCCAGGGTTTAGTTTCCTTATCCACAAAATGAAGGGTAGAGGTTGGATTGGATGGCCTCTCTTGCTCTAAATCTGTGATCCTATAAAGTGGAGGTCTACTTCACAGAACCAGCACAGCCAGATGCACTTATTCTAGGTTATGGACGAGGGCAATCCGCTATACAGGCTGAGGATTTTCATCCTGAATTCAGATGCTGATGTAGTCCTTGAATTGGGCTATCTGGGCAGCACTCTATCAAATGTTGTACTGGCTGCCAAGTAAATAACCAAAATGAGCAATTCAGCATGGCCCTTGAAGGACCAGCCAATAGGCCAACAGCTCAAATGCTTGCTTTTACAAGACGACTTTCATGATTCTCCCAGTGGCAGGTGCTTTGCTTTTTTTTCTATACTTTGTTATTTTTACTTAGTCATGTGCATATTGCTTTTCCAAGAAGAATGTAAGATCTTTGAGGACAGGCAGAATGTATTGTTTATCTCTTAATATCCCCACTGTATCTGGTGGTGGTGAGGATGATGATGATGATAGCAAGATAGCTAACATATATATACATAGATAGATGATAGATAGATAGATAGTACTTACTAATTGCCAGACACTGTACTAAGCTCTTTACAATTCTTATCTCATTGGAGTAATTGGGGAATAAGGAGTGGACCTGTAATTTCATTGGAACAGGGAATTCTTAGGTGAGAAAACTCCCTCAACTAGCATCTTCTCAGAAACCAAAAGTCATAGAGAGTTGCTTAGAGCATTAGAAGGTCAAATGACCTGCCCAGGGTCACATGGCCAGAGACTGAACTGGGACCCAAATCTACCTCACTTCAAGGCCAACTCTCTATCTACTACACTCCCTGGTACATAGTAGGTGTTTAACCCATGTTTGTGGAATTGAATTGAAAGGAGCCCCAAACTTCTGAGGAAGCTAAAGGAAAAGGAACAGAAATATGGGCTGCCCTATCTTACAGTAAGGATCTGGTCTTCTCAAACAGTCTCAGCAGCAGGTCCTGTGTACGGTAATAAGCGCCAAGACAAAATCCTAGATGGCAGGTTGTCTTTAAGCAATCCTGTTGTCAAGACCCAAGAGACTTAGGCCGGGCTGGCTGTATAAACAAAAGGGTAAGAGCAAGAAATTAATTTAATTCAGCAAGTATTTCTTAGGCACCTCACACGTTCAGGGCATTATGCTAGGCCTGGTGCCACAACAACAAAACATGGAATAATTTGTACCCTTGAGGAGTTTCTACTCTACCAGAGGAAAACAACAAGTACATACAAAAACACATAAAACATATAAAAAGTAATTTTCAGGAAAGTACTCACAACTTCATGAATCAGGAAAGGTTCCATGTGGCATTTGAGCTGAGTCTTACTCCTTTCAAGGAGTAAGAAGAATAAGAATTTCAAGGTGAGAAGGGAGAGGATTCCAGGCATCAGGAACAGTCTGATCAAAGACCTAGGAGCAGGGGATGGAATACATTACAAAAGACACAGCACATGGGTCAGTTCAACTGGAATGTTCGTGAGGATGAATCTTGTGATCAGTCTAGGAAGAGAAGTTGGAGCCAGACTGTGAAGGGCTTTACATACAGGACTGGACAATAGAGCTTGTGTTTTATCCTAGGAAACAGAAAAGCTTGAGTAGATTCTCCTGCAGCCAGAGCTGGCTGAAGGACTCCATGAGAGATAGAATGAGCCCCAACCTCCAATGCTGCAGCAGGTCGAGGAAGGCTCCTTCACCCTCCCCGACTTCATGTGCCACCCTGGACCATTTGTATAGGGAAAGATCTATTTCAGGAAGTGTTTTCTTTCATCTGAGGCATAAAAAAACCACCATCTGAAGACATCTTTCCTGATTGTTAATGGCAAATAATAATGCTGTTTCAAATAAAACCTATTTCCCTGAGAACCAGAAATGTGTTCCCCACCACTCTTTTAAATTTAATTAAATCAATCTTACCCCAGGTCTCTGACCTCCTGAATCTCCTTTTTACAGGGATGTTCACAGAATGAATAGCAGACTGGAATTCATTAGCCTAGGGATTGCCCAGGTGAGGGAATTCCCCCTACCAATGCAGATCAACATCTTCACTGCAATTTAAAATAACTAGAGAACTTCCTGGAGTGTTGGGAGGTCGAGTGTCCTGTCCAGGGTTATTTAGCTACAAGGTACCAGAATTGGACTTGAATTCAGTTCTTGCTTGTTTGAAGGCAGGTTCTTTAGCCCCTGTGCCAGGCCATTCTCAGGAAATAATTCCCCTAGCTACCAACGTTCTTCCCCTCCTCACACTATCACGAATGTAAATATCTGTTTGTACTTTGACTCCTTCCAGAGGAATGTAAGTTCCTTGATGGAAGGGGCTATTTTTATTCTGTTTTTTGTTTTGCCAGCTCCTAGGACAATGCCTCACCCATATTAAACCCTTAATAAATGTGCATTGATTTGTCAAAGTGTGCTTGTGAAGGGGAAAAAATGAAGGTATGAATATACCCATCTTGCAAATGGGTAAATGAAACTTACAGAAAGGCCTGAAATCTTTCAGAGAATTAACCAGACCTCCCTAGATATTGATCTTCTCCTCTTTGTTCAAGGTCATCTTCTGTATGGAGATGTCTCTCAGCTCCACGAGTCCTGGCTCAGCCTTACTATGTGTAATCTCATTTGGCTTGGTCTGTTCCCACAATACTTTGGCATCATGGGTGAAGTATTTTTCCATCTGCTTGGACATAACAGCTAGGTTAAATTGCCTTCTGCTGTTAAACAATTCCACCTCAGAAGTAGCTGTATTTCAGGAGGAGGTGAAATGATTCCCAACCCACTAGCTTGTCAAGTGCTTGGGGATCCCCATCCATAGACAGCATTTCAGAATTGCCAGGATTATGTCATTATCTGTGTGATCTTCCCCTGACCCTTAATATGCCCAAATTCCTCCATTCCTATTCTATACTTAACTAGGAAGGCTTTACAGCTTTCCTATCCCCCTGGTATCATTTCCCTTCAATCTCCCAGCCCCATTATGCAGCAATTTTGCTTTCTTCAATTTCATTTTCACTTTCAAAGTGAATGTCATTTGTGAGGCAAACCACATATTCTTTGGATTCCTATCTGCTAAATTATTTCTGAACTTGACTTTTTGGGGCCCCATTCTGACTGACCTAAATTCTTCTCTGTCTTCTGGCATTCTTTCCTCCTCTCTTAAGGCAGCCATTTGTAGCTTCATTGCCTGAAGAAGCTGTTTCTGGATTCACTTATCTGTTCCCCCAGTTGGAAAGTTATCATTCTTATCTAAATTAGCTAGTGTGATCTTTTATCTGAACTCCAGGCAGAACTGATCCTTTGTATGAGAACTCTCCATCAGGTTTCAAACCATTACAAAGCTTCGCTCTCTGATGGCTTGGCATTGGAGCTGTGATTCAACTCCTTAACATTTCTAATTCCGGGATACTCTCTGTATTCACCCATCAAAAACACATGCCGCTCTGGGCATTATGTTGCCTGGAATACCAATTAGGCTATGTGCAGTGCCTGAACCATGACAAAGGTGATTCCCTACAAGGCCGTCAGTTTTCCCCTGCCTTGTACTTTTTTAGCACTCTGCAAGGAAAGCCCATGGCAGAAAGCTAGTTCCAGCCCAGCAAGGGATAGCTTTATGCAAGTCACCATTGGTTCTGGGAGCAGGGAAGGAGAGATTTTAAACATCTAACTATAAATGATTAGCTATATACTTGCTTTCTTCTTTTATAAAATGATGGGGTTGACCAAGATAGTATCTAAGGTACCTAGGAAGTAGAGCTGGAACAGCCTTTGAGGTCATCTGGTCTTACCCTCTCATTTACAAATGAACCCAATTTTCAGTTAAATTAGCATCTTTGATCCACTGATGTGATTGAAGACAGAATATCTAGACTTGAAAGTTAAGACTGCTAACCCAATATTTGAGGGATTAGGATGTAGTACATACAACTCAATGAACTGCAAGCCATTATTTCTTAGCAGGTTTTTTTAGGGGAGAGGGAGCAACCAGGGTTAAATAACTCGTCCAGAGTCACCCATCTAGTAAGTGTCTGAGGCCAGATAGGAACTCAGGCAGCTCCTGACTCCAGGCCTGTGCTCTATCCACTGTATCACCTTTTTTTAAAAGTGTATATTTTTAGAAATGAATGGATACTTAAGAAAGGAGTACACAGAATTTCCATCTTCTTCCATTGTCTCCTGTGAAAAGGAAAGAAAATATCTAAATGCAAATACTCTGAGTCTTGAACAAAAATAAATATGACAATATTTAGGTGTGGTCTCCTCCATTAGAATATGAGCTCCTTGAGGGTAGAGAATATGCTTTTGTCTTTCCTTGTATCCCCTGCACTTAGCACAGTGCCTGACAAATAGCAGTTTGATTTGCTAGGCTCTGGGAATATAAAAGCAAAAAAGAAACAGCCCTTGTCCTTAAGGAGTTTTATCAGAATAAATGCATCATTAAACAAATCATCAGTAAATAAATTTATCAGAATATTTTAACAGAGTAAACACTATGTACACCTGTGTATCCACATGTCAGTGGAATACAAGGGAAGGGAAAAAGAGCAAATACTTATTAAGCATCACGGTACTTGGCTAATGCTAAAGCACTTTACAAATACTTTCTCATTTGATCCTCACAGCCCTATGGGATAGGTATTACTTTCATCCTCATTTGATAGTTGAAACTGAAGCAGACAAAGGTTACGTGGCTTGCCTAGGGGTAGCATAGCTAGTAAGTGTCCAGACAGTCTGAACTCAGATCTTCCTGACTGCTAGCCCAATAGTCTATCCATTGTGCCACCTACTCAGGTTCCTCTAATAAAAATAAATACGAGGTAATTAGGGGAGGTTAGAGAGGAGAGAGATTAGTAAGGGGAAAGGGATCAGGAAAGTCTTGTTGATGTGGGAAGTGACACCAGAATTAAACTTTGAAAAAGGTTAGGAATTCTAAGAGGCAGAGATGAGGAGTGAGTGTATTCCAGGCATGGAGGACAGATAGCCTGTGCTAAGTGAGATATAAGATGGAAGATGGAGTGCTAAGCATACAGATAGCACCTCATCCAGTTTGGCTGGACCTGTCTAGCTGACCCTTAATATAATCCTGCTAGCCTCTCTTCAATTCTCTCTTTTTAAAAAAACATTTATTTATTTTCCCTTTTTCTGTTGTTTTTCTTTTTAGTTTTTTTAGTATATAATTTATTTATTTTCAGTTTTCAACATTCACTTCCACAAGATTTTGAATTCCAAATTTTCTCTCCATCTCTCCCGTCCCCCCCCACCCCAGGAAAGTGTGCACCCCAACCACTCCTTTCCCCAATCTGCTCTCCCTTCTCTCACCCCCCACCCATATTTTCCTGTAGTGCAAGATAGATTTCGCCACCCCATTGCCTGTACAACTTATTTCCCAGTTGCATGCAAAAACAATTTGTAACATTCATTTCTAAAGCTTTGAGTTCCACATTCTCACCCTTCCTCCCTCCCCACCCACCCTCATTGAGAAAGCAAGCAGTTCAATATAGGTCATATATGTGTAGCCATGCAAACCACTTCTATAGCAGTCATGTTGCAAAAGAGTAACCCCTTTTCCCTCTATCCTATCCTGCCTTCCATTGAGTACATTCTCTCCCTTGACCTGCCCCCCGACAATAGTGTTTGCTTCTGATTACCCCTTCCACCAATCCGCTGTCCCTTCTATTATACTCCCTTCTCCTATCCCCTTCCCTCCCACCTTCCTGGGTTAAGATAGATTTTCATACCCAATTGAATGAGTGTCATTCTCTCCTCAAGCCAAATCCAATGAGAGTAAGGCTCACTTATTCCCTCTCACTTCCCCCCTGTTCTTCTCCATTGTAAAAAGCTCTTTCTTGCCTCTTTAATGTGAGATGCTTTACTACATTCTACCTCTCCCTTTTTCTTTCTCCCAGTCAATTTCCCTCAATAGGAAATTTTTTAGGTATTCTCCCTTCATATTCAGCTGACCTGTGCCCTCTCTCTCTCTCTCTCTCTCTCTCTCTCTCTCTCTCTCTCTCTCTATATATATATATATATATATATATATATATATATATATATATATATATACACACACACATATACACATACATGTATACATACATATACACACATATAGATATACATGCATATACATATGCCTATACATATATAACATACACATAGATACATACACATACACACATACAGACACACATATATACATATATATATTCCCCCTAACTACCCTAATACTGAGAAAGGTCTTGTAAGTTATAAATATTATCTTTCATGTGGGAATGTAAACAGTTCAACTATAATAAGTCCCCTATAGCTTCTCTTTCCTGCTTACCTTTTCATGTTTCTCTTGATTCTTGTGTTTGAAAGTCAAATTTTCTATTCAGCTCTGGTCTTTTCAACAAGGATGTTTGAAGTCCTCTATTTGATTGATGTTCCATTTTTTTCCCCTGAAGTATTATATTCAGTTTTGCTGGGTATATGATTCTTGGTTTTAATCCAAGCTTCTCTGATCTCTGGAATATCATATTCCAAGCCCTCTGATCCCTTAGTGTAGAAGCTGATAAATCCTGTGTTATCCTGACCATGTTTCTATAATACTTGAATTGTTTCTTTCTGGCTGCTTGTAATATATTCTCCTTGACCCTGAAACTCTGGAATTTGTCTACACTATTCTTAGGAGTTTTCATTTGGGGATCTTTTTCAAGAGGCAATCAGTGGATTCTTTCCATTTCTATTTTACCCTCTGGTTCTAGAATATCAGGGCAGTTTTCCTTGATAACTTCTTGAAAGATGATGTCTAGACTCTTTTTTTGATCATGGTTTTCAAGTAAACTAATAATTTTTAATTATCTCTCCTGGATCTATTTTCCAGATCAGTTGTTTTTCCAGTGAAATATTTTACATTCTCTTCTATTTTTTCATTCTTTTGGTTTTGTTTTATAATTTCTTGATTTCTCATAAAGCCATTAGCTTCCACTCACTCCATTCTAATTTTCAAGGAATTAGTTTCTTCAGTGAGTTTTTGGATTTCCTTTTCCATTTGGCCAATTCTACCTTTTAAAGCATTCTTCTCCTCATTGGCTTTTTGTGCCTCTTTTGCCATTTGGATTAGTCTATTTTTAAAGGTGTTATTTTATTCAGCATTTTTTTTTGGTTCTCCTTTAGCAAGCTATTGGCTTGTTTCATGATTTTCTTACATCACTCTCATTCTCTTCCTAATTTTTCCTTTACTTCTCTTATTTGATTTTCAAAATCATTTTCGAGCTCTTCCATGGTCTGATACCATGTCATATCTTTCTGGGAGGCTTTGGATGTAGGATCCTTGACCTTGCTGTCTTCCTCCAGTTGTATGCTTTGATCTTCCTCTTTGAAAGAAAATACCTTTTCACCAAGAAAGCAACCTTCTACAATCTTATTTTTCTCCCTTTTGGTTTCTCCCTTTCCCAGCCAATTACTTGACCTCTAAGCTCCTTGTTAAATGGAGGGTGCACTGCCGTAAATTTCAAGGGTTTTGTGCAGTTGCTTTCAGAGATATCTCCAGGGACTTGTTAATTCTCAGCTCCTTCAAAGTGGTATGACCAAAGAAGAGGTGTTTACTCCTCTCCTGGCTTGCACTCTGATCTTTGAGCAACCACAAGCACTTTTTTTCTGCCCTGGATCTACAAGTAGTATTCCCATAGCCCCCACTATCTCTGCCAATCCAGCCCTCCTTCTTGCCCCAGGGCCACCACCCAGGACTGTGACCCAGCTCAGCCTCTTGATTCCTCTATGGTCTGGAGGCTGAGAGCTCCAGAAGCAACTGACCACTGCAGCCACTGTCCTGGGATTGAAGCTGGGGCTGGAGCTGGGGTCAAACCATGTTCCTCTCTCACCCAGTTGAGAGAGCTTTCCCACTGACCTTTGAAGCTGTCTTTGGAGTTTGTGGCTTGAGAAGTTTGGAAACCCTGTTGAAGTGATTTGGTGCCCTGAAACCTGCTCCAGTCCCATCTGTGCCTGTGCGGCCCACTGGGCTGTGCTCTTCTCAGAGCCTGGTGCAATAGACCCCTCCTGTTGGCCTTCCAGATTGTCTTGGGCTGGAAATCTGTTTCACTCTGTCATTTTGTGGCCTCTCCTGCTCTAGAATTTGTTCAAAGTCATTTTTACCAGGTATTTTGAGGGGTTTGGGTGGAGAGCTCAAGGTAGGCCCCTGTTTCTACTCTACCATGTTGGCTCCACCCTCCCCAATCCAATTTTCTTTTTCAAAGATCTGTCTTGAGATGGATTAAAATCTTATAATTTGGACCCTACACACTTGAAGTTTGTATTAACTCAGAAGAGCTTAGGAAGATGAAATTGACCTCTGTCCTGTTTAATATCTCGCTGTGTTTATACACTAATACTCTAATAGTAAAAACAAGATTTCAGAAGTTTAAAATAAGTAAACAAACTATTTAGACACTCTCAGGGAATACTAGAAGCTTTCATTTATATAAAGTAATTTATTTGAAATTTCCATATAACGTATCTATTTATTAAAGTGAACTACATATGTGCACAGTCAAATACATATATCAGCACACCACATGAAGTCTATTCTCTTAAGGTTTCTGTACACTGTGGAGAAGTACAAGGATAAAATAATGTCACAAAAACTGAGAAGAGAATTTCAGGGAAGACAGAACAATCAATAGTGTCAAAGGTTGCCGAGAAATCAAGAAGGATGAGTACTGAGAAAAGGCTATTGTATTTTGCAATTAAGAAATCACTGATAACTTTGCAAAGAACTATTTCAATTGGATGATGAAGTCTGGAGCCAAAATGTAAGGGGTCAGAGGAGAGTGAAAGAAGAGAAAGTTGGGGTACCTACTGTAAATTGCTTTTTGAAGGAGTTTAGCCACAAAAGGTAGGAGAGATATGGGATGATGGCTAGTGGGGATGGACAAATCAAATGAGCTTTTTGAGAATTCAGGGAGACATGGGCATGTTGGTAGGAAGTAGGGAAGCAGCCATTAAATAAGAAGAGATTGAAGATAAGAGTTGGGATAGTGGATGAATCATCTCTTGCCCATCTAGTACTATTTCCACTGTCCTACTTTACCTCTTTCCTAAATAGGGGTGCAGTGAGGGAATCCTTTAAACCTCACAAAGGTTTGCAATATGGGATTGCTAAGACCAAGGATAGGATGGGTCTCATCATAGGTGCTCCATTGGTTTGCAAAAAATATCAGATGACCTAGAGAAAGGCCTCCACTGCTTTAGGTGGACCTCTTGTGGAGAATTTATGGGAATCCTCTAGGATGGAAATTATCTGGGATGAAGTCTGCATAGTTGTAAGGAGAGATGAGATCAGAGATTCTTCAGATCCTTACTAAAGTAAGGGCACAAGATAAGGTCAACAACAACAAAAACAAAGACAACAAACTTGTAAAAATTTTTGATTTTTTTATTTCAACAAAATAAATCAGTCTGTTATTTTTCTAAACATGACTTAAACCTAAAAGAGTAGAAAGGCATTCAAGCTTTACTCTTGGCTTAAGAGATTTCCTGTGATTTCATTAATAGTATTGATTTGAAGAAAGGAAAAATATATATGTATATAAGCACCAGCAATGGGAAATGATTTAGGTTTGTTTCAAAAAACCAAAACCTCCAAGAATAAGGAAGGACTATGCATTAGGGATGAAAAATATTCACTTCTCACCTCCATTATCTTACATTTTTATGTATTTGTCACTAGTGACCTAGATGGATTTATTGACATGACAGATTTTGATAAAATAATTATGAATATTTTCTTTGGTTGGTATATATATATATATATATATATTTGAAAGCACAAATTCATGTGCTTACTCACAAACATATAATTCATGGAATTCTGAGATCATTTATTTATTGGTTTGATTTGCCTGTCATTTCCAGACCAGTAGGACAGGATTCCCAAGCACCATGTAAAAATAATATTATTATTAAAAATTCACATTTGTAGAGTATTTATTTCCTCACAACAACTTCTCCAAGTAACAAGTTTTATTATTTCCATTTTACAGATGAGGAAACTGAAGCTCAAAGGCATCAAGTGTAATTAAGTCATGAAGCTCTTGAGCACAACACAAAGCCAGGCTTTTTCAAAAGGTCCTGATCTTTCACAAATGGCTATCACTGAGTCTGCTCTGATGTAGTGTCTTTGGCCTTTCACTCAATAAATAAATGACTCTTCAAAATCAGATGTTTGACTAGGGGTTGCCTTGGGTATAGACGAGGGCTGGAGAGCCTGCAACCTTGAGGTCTTCTAAATCCTTAAGTGTGGCCTTTTGAGTGAATCCAAATTTGTTCTGTAAAATTTGGACCACAAATACCACAGCTCTAAATAGAAGAATGTTCTATCTTTGGCAAGAACGTAATACTCCCTCTCCACCTCACCCCACCCCCCCACCAAGTACTTTCACATGCATTGCTTTAGCCCTTCTCTACCTCTTTTCCTTCCTCTCTAACTCTCCTCCCATTTGTTCTGTAAAATTTGGATTCAGTCAAAAGGCCACACTCAAGGATCTAGCAGGCTGCAGGTTCTCTACCCCGATATAGATTGTTTATAATAGCTAATCTGAGATGGAAAGTGTGAGTAGATGAAAGGCAAGACGCAAGAGAGGCCAGCCTAAAAGTAGAGGAAATGGGGAGGAAGAGTAATTGCAGAGGAGAAACTGTTCTGAAGTCATGCTCAGCTTTCTAGACCTAAAAACTCAAAGGGACCCTATGGATCATCTAATCCAGTTCCTTCTTTCTCTAGGACCACAAACACACCAAAAATTTCATTTGTTTGTTTTCCCCTACTGTTTTTCCCCCTTTTATTACAATTTGACTACCTTTTCAAAAAATCTGCTTACATTGCCTCCTCCCAGGTGTGTATATGCATATGTGTGTATATGTATGTATGTATATGTATACATAAATATATGAGAGAGAGGTTTATGTATACACACAAATACACGTATGGAAATATTCTGCTTTTAGTACTCACACACCTCCTGTGTATTCTAAATTTGCCACTAGAAAGGTAAGTCTGACTTAGAATAAGCAATGATGAAAAACACTAGTCTAGCCTATTTACTCCAAAACTATGCACTCAATTTCGCCTTACCCTTATGCAATTTATTGAAATTAAGTTCTCCAGACGTCAATGACATAATGAATCTAGCTGCAACCGCAGCAGGGAGATACTCTTTTTTTCACACAGTCCTGGGTTTGATGCTTTATATTGGGCTGCATACTTCTATTTAGAGTTCTACATACTGGGTTGTGGAAAGACCACAAATACCACAGCTCTAAATAGAAGAATGTTCTATCTTTGTCAAGAACGTAATACTCCCTCTCCATCCCCAAGCCACCCCCCACCAAGTACTTTCACATGCTTTGCTTTAGCCCTTCTCTACCTCTTTTCCTTCCTCTAACTCTCACCCCATCAAAATAGAGACTGGGGAAGCACACAAAGGAAAGAGGAATATGTCCTTGAGGAGTTCAGAAATATCATTCCCATCACTCACTACCTATGTGCTTCCCTGGAGATCCATCCCCCCAAATCCAAACTCACCAGCCAATAGCTCTCTCCTCTTCCTCCTCCTACTCCTCATTAACCACCTTCCCATATTGGAGAAAACAACCCTCGGATTGCTCTCCTGATTGTTGACTGTGGTTTTTCCTTCATTCTCCAAGAGCACCATGACATCGGCAAGATGATGCCATGACTTACAAATAAATTGGACTTAAGTGAGGCAGGGTTGTGTAAGGTCATCAGCCTCACTTTCTCCTCCAGAGTCACCTGAGTCCAGTGGCCAGATACAGATCAGGACAATTGGAGATGGCCCCACCCTGATTGTTAAACTGCTAGTCCAGACCACTATTTCAGGAGGGGTCCCAGCCATCCTTCACCTCTTACAACTCAACTTTCAGGACTTCTTTGCCTTCCTTCCTTTTCCTCACCAACCATTTTCCCCTCTCATATGTAGCAACTCCTTGCCAGTGCCCCTTTGGGTGTTGACTTCATCCAGTAAAATGCAAGTTCCTTGAGAGTGGGAACTGTCTTGCTGACTTACAGTTGTATTCTTAGGCATTATCACAATGCCTGACACAAAGTAACATTATCTATCTTTCTCTCTCTCTCTCTCTATTTATCTGTGTCTCACTCATCAACCCCTTTTTTCAGCATAAGCCACACCCTGCAACATCAGACTTATTATTCAAAACTGACTCCATCATTTAATATCTAGAGACACCATTCAACATCAAACTTATAGCCTGCTATACAGACTCAAGTTTAAGCATATAGTTCTATTACCTATCAGTCCGACCCATAACTAAACATTAGCTTCACCATTCAACATCAGTCCCATTATCCAAAATTAACCCCATCACCCAATAGCCAACCCTAGCACCCATTATCAAATCTATCACCCAACTTGCAATCTATGGAGGCTTCTGTGACAGCCGAGCAACCTGTTATTTTCATGACTAAATGGCATATATGAGCAAGATTAGAGAGTGTAAGGTGAAAGCTTGAAATAACTATTTCATAAGTATTCACATGACTGCTAGTATTCATTATATGGATATTATTATTGCTACCGCCCATATTAATTAACATTTGTTCAGTTTTGTCAGAACTGTAGGTGCTACACAAAACATAGAATTAGACACACAGATCAGCTTACAGCAGCTGTCATAAATGGTTAGTATGACTTCAGGTGATGCTCATAATATCCCAAGGATATACTGTAGTGATGAAAATGGTTGTATCCTTGGTTAATGAAAGCAATTTTAATTTAGGTGCAGCACTTAGGGAGATCCTTCTTGAATTATATATTCATTCTTCCCAAGAGTCTACTTGGGAAAGATTTGCATATATCAATAAAATGGTCAAGTGGTCATGCTGGGACTTGGATGATGATAAGACTAGGCCTTCCACATTATAGGAGAATCTTTGACACAAGGCTAATATTATTATCTATATTTTATAATTGAATAAATTAAGCCCAGAAGAGGTTAAGTGACTTGCCCATGGGAAAAAATAAGCTACTGAGTGTGAGCCAGGATTTGAACCCTTGTCTCTCTTGAAACTCCTTTCTTTAATCAGGAGGATGCTGATAAATGTTCTTTACCACTTTAAGTCTAGAAATCAACAAAAAAATGAGTCAAGCCCTGATTAATGCCTATCTTCAAGGTATAAATGCTCACATTAAAAATTTAACAATCCTTGGAGCTGGCTCCAGCACACCTGTGTCCTTAATGTCTTTGAGGGTTGTAAAAACACCAGTGGAGTCTATGACATAGTCAGCATTAGCCTCTCCCCATTTAGGCTAGTCCTCAGACAGAGGGCACAATCTGTCCCTAAGCCCTTGCAGCTTTTCCATCTTGGTAGAATATGCCAGAGCAAGTATGCAGTTGGCATAGCCAATAAAAACCAGGTTCACTTTTCTGCCAAGATGAGGCTTAACAGTAGAACTTGGTTGAAGGCAGTTTCCATGTCATTGCTTTGATGTGGGTATTTGGGGTCCAGAGATGTGATTTCATTGGTGTAAAGAAAGCTCAGTGCAGAAATTTCCTCCACTGTTGCAAATCAGCAGTTCATCTGCAACTTTTAATTTTAGAGTTGCCCAGGGCTCTAAGAGAGTAAATGATTGGCCCATGGCCAAATAGTCAGTCAATATATATCAGAGCCAAGATTAGAATGCAGTTTTTCTTACCCTCTCTCCACTCTATCATGTTGCCTGATCTCCATACCATATTCCTCTTCTTTTAGTCTTTTCAGACACATTCCTGTACCTACATCTAGCTGTGAGGTTCTGACAAAAAAAAAAAAACTCAACATGTTAAGGGGCCTGCCATCTTCATTAACAAAGGTATTATCATGCATACAATTTGTAGTACTGATAGCCTATTTCAAGTTGTTACTAATAGATAGGCACTGAGTTTTGTCCTGCTGGAATTGTTCCTTAATAAGGTCAGATTTATAAAAGACCTAGATGGTGAGGAAAATCACATATTTATATTATATTATAATTATTAGTAGATGTCCAAGGTACTCTGAGATCTTTGTAGCTACTCAATGAGGTAGGGTTCCCTTCTTCCTTATTTTGCAAATGAGGAAACTAATTTGCTCACATTAAAAATAAATCACAGGACCAGAAACAGAATAAAAATCTTCTGAGTCTTAATCCAGATAGAGCCACCTGAAGGTACTGTATGAATTGATCCTTGGATAAGTAGTCACCAATATTAAGGCAGTTTTAGAATTGAATCAGGCTGTACATTATCACAGTACATTGGGGGCTTTGTTGGATACCAGCCCACCAGCAAATTGCTGCCTCTAGTTAGGAAACTGCTGAGTCTAGTAATAACTGCCTCTTGCTGTTCATTGATCCTTTATTATTTTCCTTGAAATTTCATTCCCTAAGAGAGTCCACCACCCCAAAGGTACCTGTGCTCATATTGTGTATGTCTCCAGGAAATGATAGTAATGCAAGATTAAATGGATTTCAACCCAGATATGGTATGGCAGCTTTAAGCAGTCAGGGTCGCAGCCTCTTCTGCACTGGTATGATCTCTTGGGTTCTGTACATAAAAGATGCAGGGGGGTCACTTAAACAAGACAATGTCCACAATGTATATAGTGATACTAATTGTGACTTATTCCCGTTTTTTGGTAGCCGTACACAATGCCTTCATGGCAGCTAGGTGGTGCAGTGAATTGAGTACTAGACCTGAGTCAGGAAGGTGTGACTTTAAATCTGGCCTCAAACATCTGCTGGTTGTGTGAGTCTGGACAAGTCTTTCTGTCTTCCTCAGTTTCCTCATCTGTAAAATGGAAATGATAATAGCACCTACCTCCCAGGGTTGTCATGAGAATAGAATGAATTAATATTTGTAAAGCTCATTGCAAAACTTAAAGTGCTCTATAAAAGTAGCTGTTATTATTATAAATACAGAGCAAAAAGGTCACTAGTACAGGGATATACATGGGTCATGGATAAATGTGAACATGTGTTACACTGTATTTTTCACTACTCTGATATGCTTTCAATGAGTTATTGTATTATATTTGTCTGTGTATATGTTATATCCCTCTACTTGATTCAAAGTTGTATGAGGGCAGAGACCATGTCATTTAAATGTTGTATCCTCCTCAGTTCCTATCACAGGACTTTGCATATAGTTGTTTGTCCTTCGTTCTGAAAGAGGATCCATGACATCAGAGGGATGATGCCATGACAGGCAAATGAATTGGATTTAAGTGAGGCAGGACTGTGCAGAGTCACCAGCCTCACTCTGTCCTCTGGAGCCATCTGGGTCCAGTGGCAAGACAAAGGTCAGGGTGACTGGAGATGGCCCTGGATACAGTCCCAGACCTTGGCCTTTTGAAGCTAAAGTCTTTTTCAGATCTCTGTTTTTCTGAGGCAATGCCCATCCAGTGATTAAGGCTAGCTAAGAAATATGGCCAAAAAGTGTCATCTTTTACGTAGTCAAAAAAAAAAATCCATCTGGGAGAGGAAGACCCTCAGAGTTTCTGGGCAAAACAGAAACAATTGCTACTTATATTCACTCTGAGCCAAATTCAAAAAATGACCCAGTGAGGCTTGGGCTGGGACCTACTGTTGGCCAGTTAGTGAGAAACAGAGTGATTTGGGGTTAAGGCATTGTTCTTTAAAAAGCCTATAACCCTTGCCTATGTTGTTTGAGGTTTTAGCAATCAAAATTTATATTCCTTTGGGCAGAGCATCCACAGAAAAGGGTATGATTCTTTCTGTGGACACAGAGAGTGGAGGCAGAAGAAGTGGAAGGAAGGAAGGAAGGAAGGAAGGAAGGAAGGAAGGAAGGAAGGAAGGAAGGAAGGAAGGAAGGAAGGAAGGAAGGAAGGAAGGAAGGAAGGAAGGAAGGAACAACATTGCCCAAGTGTAACTCGCCAGTTGGGTCCCCAGTGGGGCAGTGACTGTTACTCACAGATTATTACTTGTCCTTTGTTTTTGTAGACGACTGATGACATCAGAAGAGTTATGTCATGACTTGCAAATGAATTGGTTTTAAATGAGGCAGGGGTGTTTGCACATAGTAGGAACCTAATAAATGTTGGATTGAATCAAACTGCAGTGGTATACATTAAATACGTAAATAGTGGGCTGGTGTCAGAATCAGCATGGTACAGAAAGCATACTGGACTAGCGGCCAAAAGACCTATCTCAATATGTCTGTCGGCTAGGGACAAAAATCTCTCTTGTATATTTAGAGAAGCAGCATGGTACGGTGCTAGACTGAGCATCACGAGATATTTGGGTTCAAATGTCTCAGCTACAGGATAATGGGACAGGTCACTTAACCTCATAGAGCTTCAGTTTCCTCATGTATTAAATGGGAATCATAATCTCTATAGAACCTCACATGAATATTATGAGGATAAAATGGAATAGTTTATGAAGTAAACCTCAAAATCACTACAAAAGTGCCAACTTTTATCACTATTTTATAGGTTTATGTGGGCTAGTTGATGTTATTATATAGAAATGTAATAATGGGGATAGGAACTGCACCTATAATTTTACTGACATAGGGAATTCCAGATGGGGAAACTGCAACTAATACAAGTTGGCACCTTCTCTGAAAGTTATAACCTTGAGAGTTGCCTAGAGAACTCAGAGGTTAATACGTTAAGTCCTATTCAAAAGTAACCCTTGTACTGGGCTGCGATATCATCATCATCTCTTCTGTATAGGACTTTAAGGTATTCAAAGCACTTTACATACATGATTTTGTTGGATCCTTACAATAAGCCTGAGGGAGGTAATATCATCTTTGGGTTTCAAATGATGAAACTGCATCTCAGAGCAGTGACTTGCCCAGATTCACACGACTGAAGTGGAACTCGAATCCAAGCATTTTTTTACTTTATGGAGCCCAATCTTCTCCCAAGGAGCATGGAGTAGTCACTTTACTGAACAGTTCAAACTGTCAGTGAAGCAATTATTAAGTTCACCATGCGAAGGTCTTGGATACAAAGGAAGGCAAAAACAGCTACTCTACTCAAAGAGCGTAAATTCTTTTTTAAAGATTTCTTTTAAGTTGTATTGATGTGTTTTGTTTTTATGTTACAAACATTTACAAACTATTCCCACTTCCTGGGAGGTTTATTATAATAAAGTAAAACAATTAGGAAAACTAATACTACAGTGAACACATCTGAAAGTACATGCAACATTCCATATTTGTAGCACTCTCCCACTTCTCTGTTTTTTAATTAACAAAAATCTATTTTCTTTACCTCCTACCCATACCCAATTAGAAGAAAGAAGAAAAACAAACTTACTGCAACAAATGGGCGTCATCAAGGAAAACAAATTTCCTCGATGTCTATACATACCTGCATGTATACACTCATATACACATACATATAGCTCATTCTGCATTCTAAATTCATCATCCTTCTGTAAAAGATAGCATGTTTCATCCATCATTGATATTCTACAATCACAAATGATTATTGTATTGATCATAGCTCTTATGTTCTAAGGTTGGTAGATCATCACATGTGCAAGTATTTAGCAGTATTCCCGGTATATTTAATTAGATCATTTACAAAAAAAGTGAATCCTATTTACAGGACCCCAATTCTGAATGCATTGACATTCTCAACGTCAAAATCAGTGGACCTGGTACAGAAGAGATCTATCTGAGCAACCTTTCCTGCAGCATCCCTTCTAGTCCACAAAGCTAAGTACTGCACTGATGCCAAGACTCTTCTCTTGACTATCCATTAAAGATTCTTTTATATTAGTGGTGTCTTCTCATGTCCTTTTGTGTGCTGTTACGCAAATGCAAGGTACTGTGACAAGTTCAGAATACTCTTTGGAAATGATTCCAGTTTATCTCACTATTCCTCATTTAAATCATTAGACTTCATCTTTTTCACCAGTCAAATGGACTGGTACCCTACTTCACCACACAGCTGATGCAAAAAGACAAGATGGCTAAAGCCCTTCACTGTTGATAATAAAATACTTTAAAAAGAAAACTATTAATGGGGGAAATAAAATAAAATCCAACTAAGTTGTTATGGTTGTTAGAAGTATTTAATAAGCTCTTCATCGTCATCCTCTACCATCTGTTAATGAGTTTGTCATTCCCCAAATTTATTGAGGTCTAGTACTCTCAGGACTTTCTGGCACTAGTCAATGGGCTGCCTGGACAATTGGACCCCACAAAATAAGGACAGAGTTTTGCTCCAGAGAAATAGGTGTTTATGAGAACTTCAATGAGAACTGTAAAGCACATGAACTACAAGGGAAATTCTTTGCTTACTAACAAATACAAGAAGTTGATACCTCTCAGTCACATGGAGCATGAAGGAATACTCCTACATCAGTATAATTACATGAATCTACCAAAAATGACTTCGACAAAACAAAGATGGAACTCTTCATAATAATCCTAATAATATGGTATATTAATATTCCTGAAAGGAGAAAAGCAATGAGTAACCAGGTGGGATCTATCCCAGGCCTACTGGGGTCTACCATGTAGGCCACCAGGAAGAGAAAAAAATGGTAAAGAGAAAGATTTCTGCTTTCTCTTAATTCTAGTTCCTTCTGTTATTTCCAACTTAGCCTGTCCGTAGCTTGTTTGTACACAATTCCTTTCATGTTGTCCCAACTCTTAGACCATGAGCTTCTTGAGAGCAAGGACCTTTTTCCTTCTTTGTGTCTCCAGCATTTAGTAATTTTTTTTTTTACTTTCTGACTACTAGCTACCATGGGAAGAGACATCAAAGTCAGGAAAGAGATTCCCCATAAGATCTGTGTCTTGGAGCCCAACAGTTAATTCTCATGGTCAGGTCACATTTTTCTATCTTTCATGCCCAGTGGATGTTTCTCCTTTTAAAGGAAGGCATTTGTGTTGAACCAAGAGAATCCTTGCCCTATTCATGATAGAAAATAACCTCTTCAAGGATCATTGGTCCATTGGAGAGGATTCTTTCCTGAGACTCTTTCATTGGATGGAGTCAAGTCATAGAAGGCCAGGTTGCATTAGCCATCTTTATTTCAAACACTTAGAAGATAACTTGGTTGATTTTTATGTTTTAATTTGAATAAAGGTTTGCAATGTTTGGCTCATCACTAAATAGTCTCAAATTTGGTTAGGCCATCTAGGCTAACCATTTCAGTCACTGAAGAGGGAACACAAGGGTGCGCTGGAGTGAACTTGTATGGGCTCCCATTGACAAATACTACACATCAGGGCTTGCTTTATTGATTTATTGATTGTATAGACTAAAGAAAGCAATGGGGAAATTTTTATAGTGTAGATTAAACTTAAAAGTATGTCAAGTACACTTTTTTTCCTCCCAGAGAACCATTTTTTAAAAATTTACGCTCCCGGGACGGAGCCAATATGGCAGAGTAGAAGGATGCCCGTTTACGAGCTCCGAAACCAAAGCCCATAGAATTAATGTAAAAAGAGACCCCCATAACTTCTGGGTCAATACAAGGTGTGCAGAAACGGAGTGGAAGAGATTTCCGTGCCAGAGAGCCCGGAAGAGCCGTCCCCGGGGTACGTCGCGCCCCGGAAAGCGGACCCCACCCCAACGCTGCCCTGGTCGCGGCCCCAGAGAAGCTGACCTGAGCAGGCTTCAGACACGGAAGCTACGGAAGCTCCGGCAGCCGGGAAAGTCCCTCCACCCACAGAAGCCACAGGTCAGTGAGAAAGAAGGCTGGGCTAGAGGAGGGGAGTGGAGTGTCCGTGACTCGGGCCCCCTTGGGAGGGAGCAGCAGAGGCAGAGGGGTGGGCGGCGGCTGAGGCGGCAGCGGCCCAGGACTCAGGAATCCCCCAGCAGCAGGCAGGATCTTCATTATGGAAGGTATCTGCATGAACGGCCTGAGGGGGCTGAGCTTGGGAGACAGCCCTGCCGCCACCCCACTCTATTACTGAAGGCCTCTGCATAAAGCCCCTGAGGGAACTGAGCCTGGGAGGCGGCCCTGCCTCCACCCCAGCACCAGAACTAAAGCTTGCTGCAGAAAGTACATTTGAATCTCAGAGGCCAAGCACTAGCTGGGCGGATCCAGGTCGGGGTGGAAAGGAATCTCAGAAGTCAAGTAACTGGCTGGAAAAATGCCCAGAAAAGGGAAGAAAAATAAGACTTTAGAGAGTTTTTTCCAACAAATGAAAATGATCCCGACCTTCGGATCTGATGACGAGGACGTATCCTTGCCATCAGGGAAAGACGTGGAGGGTGGGGCCTCAGTACCCCAGACACCCCAGGGGGGTGGTGGGTGGGCTCAGGCCTTGGAAGAGCTCAAAAAGGATTTTGAAAAGCAAGTTAGACAGGTGGAGGAAAAACTGGGAAGAGAAATGACAGAGATGCAAGAAAAGTATGAAAAACGAGTCAATACCTTGGTAAAGGAGACCCAAAAAAATGCTGAGGAAATTAACACCTCGAAAAATAGGCTAACTCAATTGGCAAAAGAGGTTCAAAAAGCCAATGAGGAGAAGAATGCTTTCAAAAGCAGAATGAGCCAAATGGAAAAAGAGGCTCAAAAGCTCACTGAATTTAATAGTTCTCTCAAAATTAGAATGGAACAGATGGAGTCTAATGACTTTACGAGAAACCAAGAAATCACCAAATAAAACCAAAAGAACAAAAAAATGGAAGAGAATGTGAAATATCTCATGAGAAAAACAACTGACCTGGAAAATAGATCCAGGAGAGACAATTTAAAAATTATGGGACTACCTGAAAGTCATGATCAAAAAAAGAGCCTAGACATCATCTTCCATGAAATTATCAAGGAAAACTGCCCTGACATTCTAGAACCAGAGGGCAAAATAAGTATTGAAAGAATCCATCGATCACCACGTGAAAGAGATCCAAAAAGAGAAACTCCTAGGAACATTGTGGCCAAATTCCAGAACTCCCAGATCAAGGAAAAAATCTTGCAAGCAGCTAGAAAGAAACAATTCCAGTACTGTGGAAATACAATCAGGATAACTCAAGATCTAGCAGCTTCTACATTAAGGGATCGAAGGGCGTGGATTAGGATATTCCAGAAGGCAAAGGAACTAGGACTCAAACCAAGAATCACCTACCCAGCTAAACTGAGTATAATACTTCAAGGGAAAATATGGCCTTTCAATGAAACCGAGGACTTTCAATCATTCTTAATGAAAAGACCAGAGCTGAAAAGAAAATTTGACTTTCAAACACAAGAATGAGAAGAAGCATGAAAAAGGAAACAGCAAAGAGAAGTCTTAAGGGACTTACCAGAAGTGAACTGTTTACATTCATACAGGGAAAGACAATATTTCTAACTCTTAAAACTTTTCAGTATCTGGGTAGTTGGTGGGACCACACATACACATGTACACGCATGCACACACATACACACATGCACACACATACAGAGATAGAGAGCACAGGTTGAACTGAATAGGATGGGACCATACCTTAAAAGAAATTAAGGTAAATGGTGAGAGAGAAATGTAGTGGGAGGAAAGAGGGGGAAATGGAAGGGGGTAACTATATGTCATTTAACAGGCAGGTAGGAGTTTTTTTTAGTGGAGGGAAAAAGAGGAGAGCTGAGAAAAAAAAAAAAAACAAGAAGTTTACCCTCATCACATATGACTAAACGAAGGAGTGAAATGCACACTCATTTTGGTATGAAAACCTATCTTACAGTATAAGAAAGTGGGGGAGAAGGAGATATTGCAAGGGGGGGGATGATGGAAGGGAGGGCAAAGGGAGGAGGGAGCAATTTGAAGTCAACACTTGGGGAGGGACAGGATCAAAAGACAGAAGAGAAACAATGAGGGGCAGGTTAGGAGGGATGGTAATCCCAGTTAGTCTTACACAACACGGGAGTTTGTGTAAGGGAGGTCATTTGCAAAACTACACAGATATGGCCTATATTGAATTGCCTGCCATCCCAAAGGGAATGGGTGGGGAGGGAGGGATGGGGAGAATTTGGAACCCAAAGTTTTAGGAACAACTGTTTAGTATTGTTGTTGCAACTAGGAAAGAAGACATACAGTTAAGGAGGAATAGAAAGTCATCTGACCCTACAGGAGAAAAGAGAAGATGGAGACAAGAGAAGGGAGGGATGACAGAAGAGAGGGCAGATTGGAGATAGGGAAAATTAGATTGCTTGGGGTATTGGGGTGGGGGGAGGGGATAAAAGGGAAGAAAATTTGGAACCCAAAAATTTGTGAAAATGAATGTAAAAAGTTAAATAAATAAATAAATTTAAAAAAAAAAAAATTTACGCTCCCTATGTTGATCACAAACCCAGGTTAGTGAAAGTAGGTTTTCAGCTTTAATGGTAGTCATGCTCCAAAGGGGAGCTAGTATTTGTAGGTGATGGTTTGGATCACTTTGGAGGTAGTGGAGGGGCAACAGTGTAGATGTAAATCCAAAAGCAGACTGGTTTGATGCTAGAGTTCCTTTGGAGCAAACAAATCCAAGGGATTGAGACAAAAGCAGGAAACATCTTGCAAGATTGGAGATTCAGGATAGAGAGTGTATAAGGGATTTGGCCATTGGATTCAACCTGTCTCCCCAAAACTCTGGGCCTTTATGGGGAGCAAGAATGTTTCCTACTCCCACTCTGTACTGATGTGCTAACATTATGATGAATGTTGTGATATTTCCTGCTGATTCAAAGGTGCCATGTGCTGAGACATAATTGACTTTAGCAACTGGAAAATGATTTTCCCTATTCTGGCCACAGTTTACTGACTTTCATGCTCAGAATTTCCCCACCTTTAGGGCAGGGGCATCTGCTGTGCCTACCACTCCCATTCATTCAACACTTCTGGCATAAGAAATCCTCATGGATGACTGAGTAGCCGGCAAAAGCTTAAGGCTGAGTGAATGAGACAATTCATCAATGAACCAAGCTCAAGAAAGTAAGCAAAGCATTGGCATGAATGGAGTCAGAGTGTGAAAGACTCTGAGTATTTTATTTACTTAAAATTTTTCAAGTTAGGTATTTTGTTTTATTGACAGTTTTTGCTCTGCGTGTGTGTGTGTGTGTATGTGTGTGTGTGAGAAGGTCAGCTTTTGCAGAAAGTCCAACTGGGAATTTTACTAATTCAACGACTTCAGAGTCAGTTGCAATAAACCAGGTGGTCTAGACGCAGTGTAAATCACTTTTTCCCTAACACATGGCTACATTCACAGCTGCCAAAATGTTGTCATGTTCTTGCCTCCAGAGAGAAAAAGTACAGTCTGTATATTCTGTGTACTCAAATGTATTCCCCTGGTTACCATCTTTTCCAATGGGCATGTGCCACCCTGTTAAACGGGTAAATTGAATTATTGTGCGTTGTAGAGTTCTGGTAGGGGCTATCTGGTAAGGCACACATCCTGGAAGGAAATCGGGAGGACAGAGGTAGATAGTGGCAGAATTATTAACTAGGTCACTGATTTCTCTGACTTTCCAAGCCTGTACTGCTCTGGGACCCAACCTCTCATCTCAGCTTTTAAATGCTTCCACGTTACGGAAAGGTTGTATGGGAATTGTCCAGTTTTTTGTTTTTGTTTTGGCCCAGGAAAGCATCCAATTCAGTTCATTATGGCAGGCTTTTGTTGTATTAATTATCCTGACTGGCTGTCTGTGTTGATCAAATGAACAAGATAATTTGCTTCACTCCCCTTCCTCTGGTGCTGTTTTGAAACAGCCGAAGACAGAATAGAATTCAACTTATTTAGAACCAAAGAGACATTTGTATTATAGTTCTGAAGTTGCAAATGAATGTTTATTTCAAAATCCAAGTTCAAGCTAGACAACATATAGAGACAACAGTGATCCACATATACCTTGATCTACAGTAGGTGCATATAGAAATAGCTATAATACATATGGAGAGAGTTTGTTATTAATATCAATGAACATTTATTAAGTACCTACTATGCGCTAGGCACTGTGAAAAAGCAAGGATAGTCCTTGCCCTGAAGGAGTTTATAATCAGAGGGAGGGTACTAGAATTAAGAGGGGTTGAGGAAGGCTTTCCACAGAAGGTGGTATTTTAGTTGGGACTTAAAAGAAGGAGGAAGCTCACTAGTCAGAGCAGAGGAGAAAGAGCATTTTGAGCATGGAGGACAACCAAAGAGAATGCCGGGAGCTGAGAGGTGGAGCCTCATTTGTGAAACAGTCAAGAGGCCAGTGTCACTGGATCAAAGAGTATGTGTTGGAGAGTAAGGTGTAAGACTGGAAAGGTAGGAAGGGGCTAGGTTAGGAAATATTTTCAATGCCAAATAGAACATTTTGTGTTTGATCTTGGCAAATATGGTTAGAGAGAGAACATATATTGATGTAGAAGATATAGAAAAATAACAAAGATAGGGACAGAAAGATTAGAGAAAGATATTACAGATAGGATAGCTAGATGGATGATATCAATGTAGATTATGGAGGTGAGGGGAGAGAATAGGAAAGAAAAGAGGGGAAGGAGGATTTTTATTATCATTTTACAGATGAGGAAACCAAGGCAAAGATTGGTTAAGTGATTTTCCTACAATGACACTGGTAGGAAGTGTTTGAGGCTAGATATGAATTCAAAGTCTTCCTGACTCCAGGCGTGGCACTTTATCCACTGTACCACTTAGGTGTACCCTCCTTCAGAAACTCATGGAATTTTGTCTGTCCAGGCTTTGGATACCCTCAGTACAGATCCCTGCACCCACAGTAGGTGTTTAATAAATACTTATTTAATTGAACTGAATGGAATTCAAGTGAATTCAATTAAGTTTCATTCACCTGAATTGAATAGAACATTTCCAATCACCAGGTGGAACAGCTACATGGTCCAGTGGAGACCCAGAGTCAGGAAGTTCTTCCTGAGTTCAAATCTGACCTCAAACACATACTAACTGTGTGACCCTGGGACCCTGTTTGCCTCAGTTTCCTCATCTGTAAAATGAGCTAAAGAAGGAAATGGCAAACCACTCCAGTATCTCTGCCAAGAAAAACCCGATTGAGGTCACAAAGTGTCAGACGTGACTGAAAAACAGCACGATCACCAGGCCTTAATTAGAAAAGTTCCCTAACACTAGACTCAGTTGGACATTTTGGTACCACAGTGTGAGCTTTCCACCCATTTCCTAAGTTTTTCATTTGCTCCACAGTCCTGCTTCTGGTTAGAGTTCCCCTTCCCGAGAGGAACAGATGTCTGAGGCAGATGCCCCTCTCTCCCAGTCCTAGCTATGGTGCAAGTGCCTGGCTCTGAGATATGGGTCTTCAGGGCACATTGTACACTGTGATGAAATCACTTATATGTGGGATAAGAGGAATTTACTTTTCTTTTAAATCTACTGTTAAATTATTCATAAGGCAAAGCTTTGCTTGAGCTATCTCCTATCTTCTGCTTCTCCTTTCCCTCCCCCCTCCTTTAGCTATTCCCTATTATATAAATAATTCAAATGTTCCCTGGATAAACTTATTTAATTATATATTAATGGTTCCTGATATAAAAGCTCATTACTAGGATTAATTGTGATATAGACACTTGTTCACACAAAGCCGATTCTCATTTCGGATCACAAGCAGCACATTAATCTATGTATTTAACGTTGCAGACCGTGGTAATCTCTCACTAACAAATAGGTGTCAAACAATGTCTTCTATTGGCAAAGCTGTAATCATATCCCTACTTAATAATTTGGACAGGAGGAGATATGAGTTTAATGTTTTGAAGGGAGCTTCTAGTATGATGAATTTATGTCGTGTGCTAAGTTGACAGTCAGGGAGTGAATTCCCCCTCCTATGTACAGAAACTAATTGCAAAAATAACAGTAGGGTATTACTTACCCAACAACATTTAAAGTATAAAAAATAAGCTCCTGGCAGTAGCATTCAAAACTCCCCCTCCAATCTAACTATAACCTACCTGTCCGGTCTTATCTCGTAGTACTCCCCTTAACACATACTGCATGTTCCAGAAAACTGGATCATTATGTCTCTCCTTCTTGGCCTTCCGTTTCTTGTCTCCATGACTTTCCTTGTGCCATATTCCATACCTGGAATGAATTAATTCTCTTGCCTTCTTCTTCCAATGTCCAACTCACATACACCCTCTCCATGGTTTTCCCTGATGACACCGCTTCTCCTGCCATCTGAAATTCACTCCTCTTTTAGCCCATTACCTTTCTCCTTGTACTTAGTGTACTTTTCCTTGAATCGTATTTGTTTGTGTTAAATTGTGTGTACCTTGCAAACAGAACCTATTTTCTATCTATAACAAAGTCCTTGTATTCTCTAGTGCTTTGTACACACCGGGTGCATAATATATGTTTGCTTAATTGAACTGAATTGAGTTGTGTGTGTGTTATTGTTTCTCACTAGCTGTTAAAGTACACTTACCTAAGGAAAATATCTAACCAAGTTCAAAAGCACTTCTGTCTCCATGGCTCACTCCATCTTTGGTTAACAAAGGTCAAGAAAGGTCCCTGTTGCTTCAATGATTTGAAACTGAGGAAGAGAGGAAATGGAAATATCCAGTTCTTTATTTCTTCCAACAAGTACAAATGCCGACAAAGTACAGCATACTCTTCTAGAAATTGAGAGATACAAAATAAATGTATTTCGAAAAAGTATTTCAATTTTTATGACTCATCAATATGAATACTCATTTGGGTAGAGTTAATCATAAGTCATTCTTGTATTTCCGTCCCATGCTACTCTTACCCTCATTCTTCCGATAATTTTCTGTGGGGGAATCCACCCAAAATATTAGAGGCACCCCTCTCAATATCTTGATATCGTATGGTTACTAATGGCACATGCAAGCACAACCCTCACTCTGGCCACATAACTGGGCCTTTTCTTTTTTTTTTCCTTCCTACATCTCTTTGAGGATATCCTTAACACCACTTCTTCTGTGAATTTCCTTATTGGTCATATGTTATGCCCCCTCACACCTTCTTCCATGCCCAGTGAACTTGTATATTTCCTTTTCAGGGACTCATACCCTTTGATTCTTCAGTTACTGTAATATTTCATAACTTTCAACCACATAACATCACTGGAAGAATATTGCCATTAAAAAGAAATGGTCTTTTGTTTTAGGGAAAACCAATTTTCTTTCTTCCTTTTATTCAATTCTGGGCTCAGTTCATTGTCCATCTGCAATTTCTGTTCAAATTATATATACGCTAATGGAATACCTTTGTGTGCCTTACACCCAACTGCAAACCATAGTTTGAACAAAAGGCATTCTCCATCCACTTAGTTTTTTTCTCTGTATTTGGTTAGGTTGAACTCTTTTGAGTAATTCTGCAATATTATGGGCTTTCATTTCATGCTCTGTGGGCTGTAACCAAATCAACACTACTATTGCCAGTGGTCTACCCTATTATTCCATCCACTGTCTTTGTGACTTCCCTTGTCATAATTCCATTTCCTTGCCAACATAAGCTTATATTTTGACTCCTTAAGGGCAGGGACTATGTAGTTTTTGTTCAGATAGACCCAGCATTTAGCACAGTGTTCAGCCCATAGTAAACACTTAGTAATTCATCTGATATACTCAAGACACTACAACCCACAGACAGAAACATGAGGAGAATGTCATCCTTTGTAGGGAATTTCTATTTGCACTTTATACTGGGTATCCTCCATGACAGTGGCAAGAATGCCTCTGGCAAATATATATCTCCCTGATATTAATAATCAGAAGACCATTGAACTAAGGCATTTCTATTGTTTCATCTTTAAAGGAATCTTGAGTGATTTGGACATGTTTGTGGGGACATCTTGTTGGAGGGGAGTCTTTAAAGTGGCATTTTGTTCTGCCAAATAAAATGCTATTTTATAGTCAACAAGCAAGAAACCCAGTAGGTAAATCTCTACTATTGAATATTTTGAAAAATTCTGCCCATATTCTCCTCATATCTTTATCAAGAAGGCTTTTGCTATGTATATGCAACTTAATTTTATAAAAACTTTATTTGGATTGGAAAGTAATCAAAAGCATAAATATTTTCTTGGTCACTTTTTGAGGGTGACATACAGATCTGATTTTCCCCCAAGCTTTTGATATTCTCCTCTGTTTTAGATACAGTAATTTTTAAAGTACACTTTGGTACTCTCAAAATTGTGTCACCTCTAGCATGGTGTTCCTTATGTATTTCTGGTCTAGTCCAACTGCTCTGAATATCCTTATTTTCTTAAGTGGTAGTTCTACTTCTTCATGTAATACAATGGGGCCTGTGAGGTTAGAAAACCAATGTAATGGTTTCATTGTCCTTCATGGTGAAAAGATTTCGCTACAAAAATCTTTGCAGATTTTTTCCTCTGTTTTTCCTCCTTCCAGTTTCATCTTTAAATGATCTTGAGATGTGTGATCCCAATTGGGTCTCTCTAAAGTAATCCAACAATAACCCAATAAATATTTACTATGCACTATGTTCAGGGAGCTGCACTAGGTATTAAAAAAATCCTTACCCTCAAGGTGCTCATATTCTTTCCAGGTGGATAAAACTTGCAAATACATTATGATTTGAAGACAAAGGAGTGCTACCAATTAGGGAATAGGAAAGGCTTCCTGGGACATGGACTATAAATTTATTCTTGAAGGAAGCTCATAATTCTAAGAATAAGAGGAAAGAGCATTCTAGGCATGGGAGCAGGAGATGGAATTTTATGTTTGGTTAGGCCATAGAAATGACAAAGGCGAGGGACTGTGAAACAAGCCTGGAAAGGTAGATAAGAGCCCAATTATGTAGGACTTTTAACAAGTTAAGAAATTTGTATTTTATTTTAGATTCAGTAATAAACCATTGAAGATTCTTGGTCTTCTCTTTGACACTTCTTGCCATTTTATTAGTCAATACCACTCATATTCTTTTACTGATTTCCTTCATAAGATCTGACAAACAAGTTTATGTTTTATATCAGTATCTCACTTGTCCACCACCTCTCTATGCCAAGAGTTTATTGGCTAAGAAGGATTCAAGTCTTTTTTGGTCATGTTTCAATTGACTTACATTGGTCAAATTTTCTTAGGAAATAGTGATAGTCTGTGTCATCAGACATAAAATGGGATTGACGGAGAAAGTGGTGTTTGATTAATGGCCATGTTGCTTGTAAGCCCTGGGTCCCCATGGCAGTGCTTTTTCTCTCTCCTCCTTTCTCCCTCATACATTCTCTTTACCATAGTAACTTTCCCATCCTTGCATCCTCAAAATTCCAGAGTAACATGGCAGCTCTTTGGATAAAAATGAAATCACATTAATGGGATCCATGTTTGGAACAGCTGAAGTGAAGTCTTCTTCATGGCCTGAGTCAAGAGAAATTACACCTGAGATAGCCCAGAGAATTAAGACTCTATTGCTTTTAAAACCTCCCAAGTGAGATTCCACATGCATCCTTTTATTTATTTGTTGATTTTAAGTTGTGTGTTCCCATCTTGTTCAGGCTGGAAGGGCAACTGATCCCGATCTGATCAGCATGGGAGTTTTGCCTGCTCAATATCTGACCTGGACCAGTTCATCCTTCCATAGGCAACCTGGTAGCTTTGTTCAGATGCCCAGTTTAGCCCACTGAAAGTTCTGAGTAGCTCAGAATTTTTGCCAGCCTCTTCCTCCCCAGAAACAAAGATTATAGGTTTGTGCCCCCACAACAGACCATCAGGCCATTCCACTGTACCATCAGCAACAGGGATTTAATTCTTACATTGAAAAGAATCAAATAAACATTTATTACACATGTTCTATATGGCAGTCATTCTGCTGCTTTGGAGGTCTATTTTCAATGACAGGGTGGGAAAAACTGGTCTTGAATAAATGTCCCTTCTAAACTTCATCTGTTTATAATCATGAATAACCCAAGATACTTCATAAGCAGCCTTTGCTTGTCCTCCCACAAGGGGAAGTAGTCGCCTGGTCCTAAGCAACCTGTGAGAAATGATGATAATAATTCACATTTTATATAGTGTTTTACAAATTACAAAGCACTTTCCTCCAAATAACTTAGTGGGGCAGATAATCCATGTGTTACTGTCTCCTTTTACAGATGAGTCCAGTGAATATGCATTATTATTATACCATGAGTTATTCCTGCAGCTCCTAAGTGGCAAACCCAAGTCTTCTGTCCACTGCAACATATTGACCATTGAGGTAAAGTGGAAGATGAATGGAGAAGGGCAAATGTCCTGATTTTTTTTTTCAAAAAGAGGAAAAGAATTGGTGTCCACTCCTACCAAAATCTTAGAGTAGGTTGTTAAAGGGATAACTTGTAAGTATTCAGAAAGGGAAGCAATGACCACTATGAACCACACAAGATCATGAAGAATGAATCACATTGGGCTGACATTAAATGCACTTGTATATCATTCCTTACAGAGAAGATGGAGAGATAAGCACCTCCTCCCACTCAGAGTTTAACAATTGGCTCCAACTGAACAGCTGATTGACTGTGCATGTGGTGTTCAGGGGATGGATGGTAACCATCTAGATGAACAGTACTGAAATCTGCCTTGGAACCTCTGCTGTTCAACTGTTTTAGGAAAGACTGGGATAAAACCATTGATCCTCATCTCCGTTCTCATGGCCACAACTGGAGTTTCAAGCCTTTTCTGTCAAGAGCCTCCATGTCAGCTGTAAGCCTTCCCTCCTCTCCAAATCACCCATAGCTTCACAAGTTCTTAAAATAGAACACACTCTCTCTCCCTCTCCCTCTCTCCCTCTCTTCTTCTTTCCCTCTCCCCCTCTCCCCCTCTCTCCCTCTCTCCTCTGCTACTAGATGAACATCACTGACTCCCTATGACATCTAAGATCTAATTTAAACCCCTCTGATGGACGATAAAATTTCCCTAGTAACTTGACTGCAGCCTACCATAACAATCTCCATGAACTCTGTAGCAATCAATCAACTACCGTTTATTAAGCCCTTACTGTATGCCAGGGAATGTGCTAAGCTCTTGAGATAAAAAGAAAAAAAAATAAAATTAGTCTCTGCTCCTAAGGAGCATACCCTAATAGAGGATGGCAGTATGTACTTAAATAGATATCCACAAAATACCCATCAAGTAGTAGTGATTATAACAATAACAGCTGACATTTATATTTTAAGGTTCTTTATAAATATTATCCCATTATATCCCCATAACAACCTGAGAGGCAGTTGCTATTATTATCCCCATTTAACACATGAAGAAGCGAAGGCAGACAGTGATTAAATGACTTGCCCAAGGTCATACAACTACTAAGTGTCTGAGGCCATATTTGAACTCTGGTCTTCTTGACTTTATGGAACTAGCATCTGAAGGAACAGCAAAGGCTTCCTGTAGAAGGTGGCATTTGAGCTGAGTTATAAAGGAGGCCAGGGATTCTAAAAGGGGAGCTAAGGAGGGGAAGGGCCAGCCCAACTGGCTTTACCAAATACCTTTTATTTCATCTCTCTCTCTCTCTGACTTTGCGCTATCTGTCCTCCATCCCCAGAATTTGTGCTTATTATCATTCAGTTGTGTCAGACTCTTCAGGATCCCATTTGGATTTTCTTGGCAAAGATACTGGGGTAGTTTACCATTTCCTTCTCCAGCTCATCTTAGAGATAAGGAAACTGAGGCAGATAGAGGTTAAGTGACTTGCCCAGGGTTATACAGCTAATAAATGTCTGAAGCTGCATTTGAATTCAGATCTTCCTGATTCCGGCCCCAAGATTCTATCCACTGCACCACTTAGCTGTCCTGTACGCAGAATGTACTTCCTACAGCCTGGCTCAGAGAACTCTTAGCTTCCTCCACTGCTGAATTCAAGTGTCATTTCCAACATTTCTTAATTCCACCCCTCACTTACTAATGCCCCCCCTTTCCCAATGATCTTGTATTTATTTTGTAAATTTTTGGTATGTACTTACCTCTGATAGGATGTAAGCTTCTTGAGAACAAACATGTTTTCTAGTTTTTGTCTTTGTACCTCTAGTGCTTAGCACATAGCAGGAACTTAATAAATTAAGTTTTTTCGGTTGAGGGAGTTGGTTTTTTCTTATGACAGGCTGTCCCAGCTTTAGACTTGCCCATACTCCTGCCTTGTATCTTCACACTTCCCCTTCTCTCAAACCTCCCTCCCCTTTCTGTATTTCTATAGAAACTCCCTTGCTGGAAACTCCCACCTTCCTATATTATTAGAACTACCGGCTTATAATATCAGAAGTGGGAAACCAATGAGGACCATCTGAGCCCACCCTTTCCTATAAAACACCTGGCCATCTTCCACCCCTCTGAGTAGCCCCAACTGTGTGGGATCTCAGGCATTCCCACACCAGACGAGAGGAGTGGTGAGTCTGACCTGCTTAACCTTTTGTGTCCTGGACCCCTAGGGCAGTCTGGTGAGTTCTCAGAATAATTTTTAAATGCATGAAACACCTGGGATTACAAAGAACAACAACCACATCAGGAAAACAGTCATCAAAATATATTTTTTAAAAGTTCAGAATATCTAGGTTAAGAAGTGCTGGTATAATCTGAGTGTTGAGTTAGATGGGAACCTGTTTAGAAAACCATTGATCTCCTCGCCCATCCTGCCAGGCCTGAGGTAGCTCTCCCAAAGGTGGGTGACTACCTGTACCCTCCTAGCAAAGTCCCAAATGAATCCCAGCCCTCCCCAAGACACAGCTGTATCCAGGGATGTCCTGCAGCCATCTTGAACTGCTTTGTGAGAGCCCATTGTTAAATTTCCAATGTTGAGTATTTACATACCGGGAGTCAGCAAATGCTACAAATAGAGGCTTGATGTCTTGTTTTGTTGATTGTCGAGACTTAAGAAAGTCCAGGGGAAAAGATAAATGGGGAAAATATTAATAATATAGATTGGAGTGGTTGTTCGTCCTTCATTTTTGAAGAAGATCTAAATTTTAAAGGGTAATCATGTATACTTTTTTTAAAAAAGAGAACATGGAGGTCTAGTGCAAAGGGTAAAGAATTGGAATCAGTTTTCCTGATTTTAAATCTGGCCTCAGACACTTCCTAGATGTATGACCCTGGGTGAGTCATTTAACCCTATTTGCCTCAGTTTCCTCATTTGTAAAATGAGCTAGAGGAGGAAATGGCAAACCACTCCAGTATCTTTGCCAAGAAAACTCCAAATGAGGTCACAAAAAGTCCTATATGAGTAAAAGAACTGAAGGACAAGTGAAGAATGTTCCTGACAATACCAGTAGGGAGACTGAACATGAAGTGATTTTTCAAGGTCCCGCAGCTAATCAGTGATAGTCCTGACACCAGAACTTGGGATTCCTGACCTGACTCATAGTCCAGCAATATAGCCATGACATCATGCCATAACCCTTGTGTACTGCTCCTCCCTGGTGTCACGGTCCTCTTCGAGAGCAAGGGCAAACAACAGTAACCCAGAATGACACAACAGTCATCACAACCAGCTGCACCATTTCAGCTAGGGGTGATCCTCTGACCGTAGATGCTGCCTTGGATAAACAGTGGAGAAAAGTGGTCTGGCAAGACTGGCAAGTATCTTAAAGGGAACTATGCTTTCATCAGCTGCTCTTTTAATATGGTCTATGGCAATACCACATCCATCAAGTAATGGCTGACATTTATCAACATTCAGCATGCTGTATAACCATAAATAACACAAGTATGGCTAGAGAGCACTTTCTATACATAATCTCACTTGATCCTAACAAAGATCTTATAGGGCTTATACCTGTGATTTCCTTGCTATATGAAGAACATAGCCTGGGTGAAGAAACTCTCTCTCAATGAAGGTCAGCAACTTCACTTCTTTTTCTAGGACCCTAGAAAGTTGCCTAGAGCACTGAGAGTTTCCATAATTTGCCCAGGATCATGTAGGTAGTAGGTGCCAAAGGCAGGATTTCAACCCAAGTCTTTGTGCCAGACTCTATCCAGTACACCAAGCTCCCTTTCTGTAAGGAGAAAACTAACAGAATTTGCACAGAGTTTCAAAGTTTACAAAGCATTTTACACACATTATCTCATTTGAGCCTAACACCTACCCTGTGAGGTAGGTGCTCCAGTTATTATTAACTCCATTTTACAGGTGAGAAAACTGAGGCTCAGAAAAAAATGCAGTTGCCCGTCTACAATCACAAAACTTGAAAATATAAGCAACAGAATTTGAAACAAGGTTTTCTGACTCCAAGTTCCCCATACTCCCCTTCTAAGTAGAGAATGTAAATATTATTAAACATATTTTACAGGTGAGGATGTTGGGGTTCCAAGATGCCACCTCCTGTAAAGCCTTCTTTGACTTGCCTCCACTTCCAGTTCTCATACCTGCTATTTGTGTGTGTTCCTCCTTCCTTCCTGAAGAAGACAATGCCATCAGAGAAATAATGACATGACTTGCACTTGACTTTGTTTTGAGTGAGAAAGGGCTGTACAGGTCACCAGCCTCACTTCTCCTCCAGAGCCATCTGAATCCAGTGACCAGATATTCATCAGGATGACTGGAGATGACCCCAGGATGAGGCAATGGGGGTTAAGTGACTTGCCCAAAGTCACACAGCTAGTGAGTGTCAAGTATCTTTGGTGATATTTGAAGTCAGCTCCTCCTGACTCCTGCACTGGTGCTCTATCCACTGCACCACCTAGCTGCCCTTACCCCCTATACCTCCATGTTGAAAGTAAACCCTTTTTCTTGAAATTTCTCACAGTAATTTGTGTGGCATATCTATATTTGTATCCCTAGAGCCCTAGCCTATAGCAGGTAACGGAATAAACGTGTACAGAACTACATTGAAATAAGATACTTTTTCTCCAAGTTCAGAAAAGTAGTAGGGTCCAGGGTCAGGCCTTGAACTCAGGTCCTCAGACACCAAGGCTCTTTTTTGTTAAATCCCATTCTTTGGATAACTGTGTTCCTGTCCTTAAAATACCATAAGTTTCTCTCTGTCACGAATGATAGTGAAAAGCTCTCTCAGCTCCAGACAGCCAGGGCCATGGCATCATTGCTGCTGTTTTATAGGTTTCCCAGAAAAAGGAGCCCTGTAACATTGATGCCAGCCAGGGGACTTGGATGTGAAGAAGCAGCAAAGTGTTTGAATGAGCCTCCTTGTGTGCCGCCTCTGCTCAGTGCCTGCCTGGCCTCTGCACACAGGGAATGAGTAAGGTCTGTTCCCAGTCTGTGTTTGATGGCTGGGGGAACTTAAGCCTGGTAAAAGTTTGTCTTATAGCGCTTTTGCAGAGTTGGACTTGTTGGAAACTATATGCCTTTTCCTAAATACAAAGAGGAAATCTATGTGAGGGAACATGCTTGTTGACATGAGGGATCAACCGTGGGCTGGAATCCAGCTGTCTTCCAAATTAAAGAGGAATTTAAGCTAAAATGTGTCTGCAGAGAGGACACCTCACAATCTAAGTCTCAATTTTCTCATCTGTAAAATATACATAATAATTATCATTGTACGTGTAATACAGTAATATTATACACATTAAAATATTGTTTATCTTGGGATAAAGCAAAATAGTGTGTGAGAAAATGTTTTTATCTCTTGCATGCCCTATAAATACATAAAGGAAAGGGCACTGAAATTGGAGTCGAAATCAGGATTTGGGATATGACTCTACCCACTACTACCTAAGGAACCTCACTGCTCTGTGACTCAGTTTCCCCATCTATAAAAAAGGAATAATGATGTTTGTACTTTTCTACCTCTCAGTTGTCATAAAAACCATACAAAATGTATATAAAGTATATTAAAAACCATGAAATATTATACCAAGTCAATTATTATGTTCATATTGTTTATGTTTCTTTGAGACACCCATGGGATGCTGGATGAAGAAGTGCCTTGGAATCCATGAAGTCCCATGTCTGACTGTATGACCTCAGACAAGTCTCTTGATTCTCTAGGCATAAATTGAAGACAAGGTATTGACATGTGTCTATAGAGGGATCTCCTCTTCTGGGAATTCCCTACATCAATGAAATTTTCTTGTTTATTTCTTGTTAATATCATTGTTAATTTTGTTTCTTTATTTTTACTATCAGTAAGCGTAACAATCACTTTGTGTTGGAGATACAAGGTATTTGAGTGAAGTATATGGATCCCTTCTCAGAATAAAGTTTTTAAGCATAAACAATAAATACAAAGGAAAACAATCATATTGAAATAAAGTTATCAAATTAAAAAAAGAAGTTTGAAGACTTCAGGTTAAGAAACCTTGCGGAGGCTGAGATCTTAATTAGTAAGCTGATGGCAGAGAAGCCACTGTAAAAATACAGTGCTGATCGCCGCGGTTGTCTGTGCCCCTTTTGGTGAGGTGTCAATAGGTTGATTCCCTTTTTCTACATTTTACATTCTCTACAAAGTTTGTGATTCTGAGCAAAAGAGAGTAGATACCCCCAAAAGTAGAAAATAACAGAAAACAAATGATAAAACGAACCACCTTCCTCTTGGTAAAGATGCATGTGGGTGATTGCCATCAGGGAATGTTGCCTGCATTGTCAGACACAGGCTTTTGGTGTTTTGTTTCTGTTTTCTTTTGTTATAAGAGGGATGTGTGTGTGTGCATGTGTGTGCACACATGTGTGGTGGGGGAAGGGAACTTAAGTGACCACAGTGCGAAAACAAAAGGAATCAATTAAAAAAAATTTAAGTGCAAGATGGGAGAAGCAGCCCCCTTAGCCATCCTAGCACTGAGAATAAGTTCACAACAGACAGAATTTGCTTCCTCCCCTAAAGAGCACATCTCGACTCTACGCAGGGAATCCTGGTACCCTAGAAAATGCTCCAGGATTAGCACCAGCTCCTCTGGTTCTTTCCCTCTCCCTTGAGATTGTACATCAGATTGGTATCTGCCCCAAGTCCTGGCATTTATCAGCTCCTCATATCATTTTTAATTACCTCTCTGAAAGATTTCCACACTGCACTTTCCCTACATGGATTTATGAAGCCTTCAAGCAGGGAAATGGGAGCCCACAGCTGTGCTCCCTCCATCTGCTTGGTTTCTGGCAAGGAGAAATCACTGGGGCAGAATCCCTCGCTGTGGGAGCATCTTATCCCTGTGAGATTGGAAGGTCAGGGAGAACCCCTTGGAGTTCCCTGAGTGAGAATTTAGCCCACAAGCATTTTAATTAAAGAAGACTCTTTCAGGATTATTTGAATTTATCACCAAGAGCCCGAGCCGGTTTCCCACTTTTAGTTCTCCCAACGTCATCCTTCCCTGGAGTTTTTTTCTGCTCCCCCCAATTCGGCTTCCTGACCCCCACCCCCCTCTCAACCCCTCCCCTCTGCTGTCAGCATTTTACCCGATGAACAATTCTGGAGGCCAAGAAGAGGCATGCTAGATTCCACTGAGCTATTCATCAAATGCAACCCTGACCCACCTTCGGAGGGTCACACGATTTAGAGTGTGATGGGGCCTGAAAGGTCACAGTCCAACCCTTTCATTTTAAAGAGGAGGAAGCGGAGGCCTAGGAGGGGGAAGGGGTTTCCCAAGGCCGCAAAGGTCATACAGGCATCGATTTAGAGAGAGAAGAGACCTACTTATGTGGTTCTGCTAGCTCACCTCCCACACAAATGGCCCCACAGAGCATCCAAAAAGGGAAGCAGGCTCAGATAAAGCAGAATGAGGAGGGCCTTGAGGGACAGGCTCAGCAGTCTGGGTTAGTAGACTATACCTGGTCATCTGACAGATGGGGAAACTGAGGCCCAGAGATACCCAGTGACTTGCTTAAGATCATGCAGCCAGTTCATAGCAAAGGTTCGATTCCATGTCCTTCTTGCCATGCCAGGCCCCCTCTTAAATAATCAAAAAGTCAAAGATGCAAGGGTTTGAACCTCCTATTCCAAATCTAAGGGTCTTTCCAATCTGCCATGCTGCAGATGGAGAAACAAAGGTTCTGAAAGGTGGTGACTTGCTCGAGGTCACACAGGCACTAAGTGACCAAGTCAGGATTCAAATTCGGATCTCCCAATTCCTGATCAATGACTATCTACACTACACCTCCGCCCTCTGCTGGAGACAGGTTATACATCTGCCTTTTTACCTATTTAGCAAGAAGATACCAGAGCAGTCTGGGTCACAAAGCCAACATTATCTTCCCTGAGCTCCCATCAAACCAATCATCTGAGACTCGTGAGGGTTAAAACTTGCAAAATCAGGGTCTGGATTTCACCCCATAATGAGGTCATAATGAGTGCCATACTGCTTCCACGTGTTTGTGCTGAGGAAAACCCAAACTGTGTCACCTAGAAAGTTGTTCAGGCTGGTGATATTGGCCACTGAGGAAGGGAACAGCTGGCTGGTACTGAGAGGGTTAAACTCCAACCCTCTGATCTTCCAGCTCTGATCTCTTTCATAAAGGAGGGAATCAGAATTTTAACTTTTTTAATGTGTTTATTGCCTTTTTTAATTTTTGTTATTCTGAATAGCTGCAAAGTACTTTCTAAAGTTAACCTCTTCCCTCTAAAGTCCCAGGATGGGAGATGTCACGTATCCTCATTTTACAGACTAGGGAAGTGACTTGTCCAAGGTCACATGGCTCATCAGGAGTGGAGAGAGTCCTGACTTCCTGACTCTCTAATCTGATCCTCACCCCATGAGACAGGCAGTGATTATATAACTTATGTAGATAAGCCTAACATCTGCAGCTACACTGGGTGAGGCAAATGTCAAGGGCTATCAATCCTCTTGCTTCAGGGCATAAACTGATTACCAGCTGGGATTAGAGCGGGGAAAGTCCCTCCTGTGGCTCCGCCAACGTTCAATTAGGGACATCAGCAGGGCTGAGGTATTTGGCATTGTCCACTGTGAGAGGCTGACTGGTTCGTCAGCTTCTGGCCACACGATTCCTTGGCCATGGGATGATGTTGAGACAGAAAATAATACTGAGAAAGCACCAGGATTCATGTGGCAGAATTTACTCCAACTGACATTATTACTGTTGTGGCCAGTGATTAAGAGGAAAATACTAGCTGAAGCCAACTGGCCTAATTAAATGATCAGAGAAGCTCTTTGGTAATTACTAAAGTCTGCTTGTGATTGAGGACAGAAAAGATGGAACCAGCATGAGAGAGGCCAGAGAAATAGCAACCACGAGCCAAAAGTATATTTGAAATAAATCTTGATCAACTGAGCACAAAGCAACGTTGGCTTAGCAGGAGTAAAGAGGGATACAGACACACTGACAGAGGGACAAAGAGACAGATGGAGACAGAGGCAGAGATGGACAGATAGACAGACTCAGATTGAACTGGGTGACAAGATGAAAATGTCTTGGGGGATAAAGGTGGAGACTGTTGAAATAATCAATGCTTGGCGAGTGAGAGACATGTAAAGGACAGTAATGGATCTGAAGTGCTGAGTCCAGTTCTGGACACCACTTTTGAGGAGGGGGAGAGAAGGTGTACCAAAAACGGAAACAAAACAGAAAAACATAAATACAGCTGCAAATAGAGAATTGTGCATGAAGGTGAAACAAACACAGGAATACTTGGTGCAATCAAATCCCTTCATAGGGGAGATGCTTATCAAATCCCTTCATAGGGGAGATGCTTATGAACAGAGTTTTGAAGGAGAGAAAATAGGTTTGGGGAAAGGACAGCAGGAGGGGGGTTTGCAACCTTGGTGGAAAAAGTTCATAAGCTGAGTTGAGGGAATGACAAATAGATTTGACCTGCGGCTGTGGAAAAAAACCATCTTGGGAGTGTTAAGTGATAAGAAGAAGGGAGAGACAGTTAGGTGGCAGGACTGAAGACTCATCTTCCAGAGTTCAAATCCAGTTTCAGACACTTACTATCTGGTGACCCTGGGCAAGTCACTTAACCCTATTTGCCTCTGTTTTCTCTTCTGTAAAAAGAGCTGGCAAAGGAAATGGCAAACCACTCCAGTATCTCTGCCAAGAAAACAGTGTCCCAAAGAGTGGAACATGACAATAACAACAAAAGACAAGTGAGGAATGAAGGAAAACTGGACCGAGTAATAGTAACACTTACTGTTTCCATCATACTTTAAAGTTTTGGAAGAGTTTTAAAATATTATGTCCCCATGAGGTAAATGGAGACTGAGCTATAATTTCATTGAAATAAGGAACTCTCGGATGAAGAAATTCTGTCTGTTAATGTCAATCAGCATCTCTCTAATTCTCAAAGCTAGGTAGGGCATTAAGAGGTTAAGGGACTTCTTGTTGTCACATGGCCAGGATGGAACAGAGAGGGGACCTGAAGCCCAGGTCTCAGAAAGTCAAGGCCAGCTCTCTGCACTATGCCATATGTTCTCTCTACTGTCACATGGCCTCTAATATTAGAGGTATCATTATCCCCTTTTAACCAAGGAGGAAAATAAGACTCAGGGAGATTAAACATAGCTAGTTTAGCATCTGAAGCAAGATTCTAACTTCAACTCTGGCATTGAGGAGGATGGGGGAGAGGGAGAGAGGGAAGCAGGAACAGAGGCAGAGAGAGATAGAGAGAGAGAGTTTATTAGATACTCAATTATATGCCTGGTTAATCATTAGGGATACAAATATAGGCAAAGAAGATGGTCTCTATCCTCAAGTTGATTAGATTCTAATGGGGAAAGACAGCACACAAAGGAGAATTTGAAATGGGAAAGGGGAGGAGAGGGGCAACGCTAATATGCAGAGAGCAGACTCTGAACCAGGGATGAAGCCTGGAGCCCCTCGTGAAACAGTGGTCCAGCCCAGGGACTCACCAATCAGAAGAACTGGGGCTCTAAGTAGAGGAATTTCAAGAGTGGAATGGCTGCTTGTGAAGAGATAAAGGAGGGGAAGTGGAGGAAGTCCAGGGAGTGAGTTGAGACAGGAGTCAGCCCATGTTGCTTTTGCATGATACTTAGGAGTTTAGAGTTGATGTGAGAGGCAATTAGAGGCCACTTTAAATCTTGAGTAGAAGAACACCATCAAAATTATGCTTTTAAGGAACATAATGCTTTCATTCTGTCATTAATCAACAGTTATTCACCACTTAGTACTGTCCACATAGAGTTCAGAGGGATCTGAAGTTGAAGGACATGATCCGGCTCTGAGAGTAGAAAGCAAGTGAAATTCTCCAGTAACGACCCTACACACATCCCTTTTGGAATTCCTCTCCTATCTTGATACATTATATATTCTTCTTCCTCATTTTCCATTCCCCAAATCCTTCTCTCCAACCTGAGCACTTACCTTCATTGTCCCAGCATGGTAGATCTGCTCTACTTGGCCCAACTTGTCACTGCTATTTTCTACCTCACTTTCCCCACTGAATCCTATCAAATCTACTTCCATGAAATCTCTTGAATCTGTCCCCTCACCATTTCCACTACCACTGCCCTACCTCAACTGTTCATCTGTACTAATAGAATAGCCTTCAGAGTAGTCTCCATGTATCAAGTATCTCCCCACCTCCATCCACTCACTGTCAGATTAATCTACCTAATGAGCAGCTTTGATCACACCATTCCATTGCTCAAAACCCTTCAGCAGATCCGCAATGATGTAAAAAAAAAAAATAAGCATTTATTAAGGGCCTACTGTGCCACTCTCATAATTAGATTATCCCCACTATTAATCTCTGCTCCAGCCACTAGAGGGAGACAGGCAAGTTTGCTGACTAGGTCCACTATAAATACATGTTCTATCATCTAACATGAGCAATTATTTCTGCATGCCAATCTTTTTACTTTTCCCTGATTGGTTCTCTGTTACACTCCCCGTAGCAATTATTCAAAATCTCATCTTTTCTTCCTGAACCTCCTACACAGTCCCTTCCCTGAAGCCACCCAGCAGAAGATTTCACCTCCTACTTAACTAAGAAACAAAAGACCTCAGCTATGGTTTCCTTTTTTCCCCTCTTCCACACCTCAAACTTCTCTACATCATCCCTCCATTGTCTCTTCCTTTCCTGCAGTGTCTGAACAATAGATGACTTTTCTTGCCGATGCCAAACTGTGTCCTTTACTCTATCTCCCATCTCCCTCAGAAGGTTGATGCTTTGAAGGTTCATCCCTCCCTCCCCCACCATCTAATGATAGCTTCTTCTAAATATAGGCAGGTCCCTCCCATTCTTTTTTTTAATCCTTTATTTGATTCTCAGTCCCTTTTGTCAGTGTTGTCCAGTATCTTTTCTCTGCAGCCAACTCCTAAAAAAAGCATCTGTACTTGTGACCTCCATTTACTTACCCCTTCCCCCCAAGTCAGTTCTCAACTCCTTGCAATCTATAACCTCTTCTCACTCCTAAAATCATTCTCTCCGACTTCACCAAAACCACTTAATTGTTATTTCTAATGAGCTTTTCTATGTTCATTTTTCTGGACCTCTCCACTTTCTTTGACACTATCGATACTCCCTTCTTCTGGATGCCATTTTGTTCCTTAGCTTTTGTGGCACTTTTCCTTTAGATTTCCCATCCTACCTGGTCTTCCATTCTCTGTCTCCTTTGCTGGATCATCATCTGTGGCCTGTCCTCTGTGGTGCTTTCTCCAAGACTCTCCTCTGCTCTCTCTACACACTCTCAGGGAGCTCAGAATCCCATGTGGGTCCAATTATTATCCCTATTCGGAGGATGCTTAGATCTATACATCCAATCCTAATCTTTCTTCTCAGCTCCAGGCTGATGTGTTTTTTTTTTCATATCAACAACTATCTGCTGGATATTTTCATTCAACATGTCGATGACAGAACTCGTTATCATCTAACCTAATACACTGCTTTTAACAACCTTATTTCTGTTGAAGGTACCACCAACTTTCTAGTCATCTATGTTTGCAAACTCATAGTCATCCTAAATACCTCCATCTTTCTCACTACTCAGAATCTAATCAGTTGCCAAGTTTTATCTGTTCTATCTTGCACTTCTCCCCTTCTAACCATTTAGATGACCATTACTCTAGTTCTTAGAGGGTAAGCTAGTGCAGAGATTTGGAGTTAATATCAGAACATAGTTGACAAATTGCAGTGTTCACCAGGGGTCAGCAGTATATTTATTTGTGACCTAAGCAGTCTCTATTTGGTTTGCAAGTACTGCTGTGCAGCTTCTGACTCTTCCATTTGCTATCCTGTAGGTCTGAGGAATAAGGAAAGGAAAAAAGTGCAAATCTAGTTGGTAAATCAGTCAGTCAGTCGATCAAGACACATTTATTAAGTGCTTCCTATGTGCCAGCAGGCATAGTCTGTGTGGAGGTCTGAAAAGAGTCGTTGAAGGAGAGTTTAGATGGGCTCTTTCCATCATTCTACATTGCCTCCCTAATACTGCTTACAGTATATCCCACCTTCACCTCATGTCTCAGTGAGTCTGCTTTACTTGCAATACAAACATTTGATGCTCTTATGATAAGACTGACTTTTCTGCCCATTCAGGTAGAACTTGATCCCTGAAGCTGGGCTAGCACTGAGGTCCAGATATCAGGTCCTATTACCACATAGAGACTAAGCAATCAGGACAAATGCAGAGTAGGCAATTATATACCTGGAGTGACTGCAGGGTAAGATCTTCTAAGATCCCAATGCCAAAATAAATCTTCTGCACCCAACTACTTGATGTCTAAAGTTCCAACATCAAGGACTATTTTAAGATTAAGAATCACATGATAGTAGACTTAGAATTATGAAACATAAGAGATATGATCTCAGAGATGGTCTAATCTGCCTTCAAAGCTCTACTTGCCTTCTCCAGACTTCATATCAATTTTACAAGTCAAGAAACTGAGGTCCACATTTGTTGTTGTTGTTACTGTGGGTTCATTTTCAAGGATGACCAATGACATCATGTGTGATGCCTCAACTAGCTCATGAATTGGATTCAAGTGAGGCAGAATTGCACAAGGTTGTCAACCTCACCCTCTCTTCCAGAGTCATCTAAGTCCAGTGCCAAGACTGGATGATTGGCAATGATCCAGGATGCAGTGGATGACTTCGGCGTCTTTGATGGTTGACCAAGTTCTAAGAAGCACCTGCTTCAACTGGCTCCATGTTTGTTGGAAGAAATTGTTCTTATCCACTCATTCCACTGAGTGAAGTCTTCACAAGCTTGGGCCAGACACCCCTCTAATTCGCCAGTGGGTTCGAGGCATGCTGATCACTCTCAGCCTGGTTTAGCCTGTCTGTCAGGACTATTTACCAGGGTGTGGTTGATGTGCATGCTATAGCTTCTTGTAGCTACAGATAAGAGCTGAATGACAGGTAGGCCCCAAAGATGGACAAGCAGCCCTGAAAAGGGCTTGGTAAATCCTTATACCAGAGGTACTATTCCTCCCTGAACACCCATACATCCCTAGGGTCCCACACTTAAAGGCCTATTGAATGAAAACATCCCTGTGAGGTTTAGCACTTTAAACTTATCTGTAACTAATATGCCAAAAATTTAATTAAATGTTTGTGGATTAGTGTATCATTTCCTTTGTTGAAGAAGTCCTGGTGTCAGAAATTTTCTCCACTGATGTAGACTGTTACCCTTCTCTAATTTAGACTTAGAGAAGGATGATCGTACCTAGTAAGTCTCAGACACAGGCTTTGATTTCAGGTTTTCCTGAGTGCAAGTTCAGCACAGTAAACCACAATGTTTGGGGTCATTTACAATTTGGTGTAAAGTAAGTACCTGGGAAAAGGGAAAATGGAAGATGAAGGTACCAGGGGAATGGATGGTGGTAACAAGTGCCATTAAAAAGCAACAAACCATGAAGGCCATGAAGCCTAAGAAGTACCATGACCTAGAGTCAGTGGACATAGGCTCAAATCACAGTATTTTACACAAACAAAAGATATGTTTTTCTCTCTTTTTGCTTTGATAGTTCTCCTGTCATCTATACCAACAAGCATCAAGATCAACATCTTCAAATGCCATGTCTATTTTCATAATTAATGACACTACCACATTAATGTCAAGGACAGTAGAAAATATGTAGAAAAATATAAGAAAGTTAAAAGGATTGTTTTCCTGTTGTATAGGGATAAGTTGGAGAAGACAAAGAGAAAGAAGATGGAGACATCTTCTTTGTTTATGACCCAACTGTTTTATGAAGAGGGTGGAGAAAATTGTTGAGAGACTTTGCTTTGTGTTTTAAGTTAACTGAGTGGTAGAACTGTGATTCCAGAAGTGAGCAGAAGTCATTTACTGTTAAATTAAAAAATAAAAGACACTTGACTGTGATCTTTCTTATGGCTAAAATATTGCAAGTAGTTACTAATGGTATTGTTAATAAATAATATAGTGGGTAAATTTATTATGCATTTAATTCTAGGAGATTTGGGTTTTTTTTTAACAAAGATGATTAACTACTTGTGGAAAAGGAAGTTTCTCCAGTTCATTAAATAAATATTTGATGAACTAGGATGGGGACTCAGAGTTTAGATGATTAATGGAGAGAGTTGATGTTTTAGTAATTAACAAGGAAATATCCAAACTGTCCCTGGATTGGCCCTAGAATTTGGCATGGCAAGATGAAATATGTGAATGAGTCAAGTAGCGGGTTGAGGGATATCTGAAAAGTGCAATTGCTGACTCGTGTCATACCATTATATGTATCCTCCTAGCCTTGATAGAAGCATAAAATATGAAACTGATCATACCTTAACAGACTGGAAACAACTGGTTAACAATGTGGGAGTCATATCTGAATCAGCTGTCTGTGTACAGCCACTATAAATTTATTAAAGAAAAGCTCAAAATCCATATGAAATTAGAAGGATGAACAGAAGATATGGAGCACAATTAAAATAACTCAAACTTCACCTATTTAATTGTGCCAATGATATCCTAAATGGAAAATGGTTGAGATGAATACTTAATCTCCTTGCCAAGTGGGGAGATATAACAGCCAAAAGCAGCACAAGTTGGGAATAAAAACTCATCTCTAAAATCTTACAAAGTAGAATGGTAGAATGCTATGATTTCATTTTCTTCTCATGAAATAGAAGCATTGGAGGCATGATAGCATCCAAGTTCCTTTGTTTTATTGAAACAAGGATTAGTTTTCTCTAAAAGGCAACAAAACTATCCCTTAGACTCAACTGACACCTCCCTCCCTTGATACAGATTCCTCATCACCAAAGGGCATAAAAAGTCCCACTCATATGCAGCCAAAGTCCTTCTCGCCTTGGTACATGTCTGAAGACAACATGAGAGAGTCAGGTAAACCATATCTTCTCAAGAACATTTAATGATGAAAGGAAGACAGCATTTAGAAAGAAAATGGAAAAGATCCATCAAGTTTACTATAATTACCCCTTTCACCTATCCTGAAACACTCTGAAACACTTAAAAGTAAGGTAACTAACGTTTAGGACCATTTTAGGATCAAGGAAAAGTTATTCTTTTTTTAGCATTCCTAAGATTTCTTTAATAAGACATAAGACTTTTCATTCTATAGCATCCTAGAATTGGAAGGGACTTGAGAAGCCTTCTAATCCAACCTACCTGAACAAGTATCTCTTTTACACCCCGCAAGTGGTCTTTCAGTCTTTGCTTAAAGATCTCTTCAGCAAGGGGGAACCCACTGTCTCCTGCAGGAGTCTATTCTTCTTCTAGAGGACTTCTAGACAACTCTAATTATTAGAACATTTTTCCTTACATTAACTGTAAACGTGCTTCTTTGCAATTCCACCCAATGGTCCTACTTTTGCCCTTTAGAGTTAAAGAGAGCAAACACTTAGAATTGTCCATGTGATGGTCTCTGAAGTATGTAAAGATAGCTGACATGTCCTTCCTAAGTCTTTTCTTCCCCAGACCAAACCTCGTCATTTCCTTCAACTAATCCTTATACAGAGATAGAGGATATGTGTTCAAATCCCTGATCATCTATTTGCCACATGTGTGATATTGAGTAAGTCATAGCTCCACTGATCCTCCATTTCTGCAAAAGGGAGAGGAGTTGAACTGAATTGACTCTAAGGTTCTTTCTAGATCATTAACCAATGGCCCTAAGACAAGATGTTGAAGTCTTTTGCCATTCTAGTTACTTTCCTCTGGATGTTATCAAGTTTATCAATGTGATTACTAAATTGTGAATGCTGGAAATAAACTCAGTAATATAGACAATAATAATAACAGCTATTATTTATACATTACACTAAAGTTTGCAAAGTGCTTTATAAATATTATCTCATTTGATCGTGGGAGGTAGGTGCCATTATCATTCCCATTTTACAGTCAAGGAAACTGAGGCAGAAAGAGGGTAAGTGTCTTGCCCAGGATCATGCAGCTAATAAGTGTCTGAAAGTGGATTGAACTCAGATCTTCCTGACTTCAGGTTCATTGCTGTCTCAGAACTCTCATTTTCTTCATCCTGGATGCTCTTAATTTAGCCTAAGATCACTCTAGCATTGAGCTTGCCACTGCCGACTCATACTGAACTTTTAATATCCTAAAAAACCTTGTAGAACTGTTTCAGGTGAACTCTCATCAGGCCATGTCTCATGAAGATATTTTTGTGAAGATAATTTTTTTTAACTCATTCATCTTATTTGATCTGTCCTAATGTTCTCATCTGTCAAGAGCTTCTTTGGATCCTGACTCTGTCATCTGATGTGCTAGAGATTCCCACTCCACACACCCTGCACATCAGCTTTGTTTCATCTGAAAATTTAAATTGTATTGTCACTTTGCCTTTATCTAACTTGTTGAGAAAAATGTGAAATGGCCCAGGACCAAACACAGGTCCAGGGTTTCACCACTGGAAATGATCCAAGGTGACATCCACTTGCTATGCTACTATGCCAGTTCTGACTCTTCCTAACTGTATTTTCATAGAGCTCATATTTTCTCCATCTTTTCTGCAAGAATATCCTGAGAGACTTTGTCAAATGCTCTCCCCAAATCTAGGTAACCTATATTTGTAGCCTTTTCCTGATTTACCAGCCTAGTAACCCTGTCCAAAAAGGAAATGAGGTTAGACTGGTATGACCTGCTCTTGATAAAGCCATGCTGGTTCTACAATTAGAGAAAAAAAAAGCATAATAGTTCAAATAGACTTGTGATTGCCAGTCCAAGTACAAGCAATAATACCATCTCCTTTCTTATTTTGATAAGAGGACAAAGGAGCTGGAAAGTAGGACAACACTGGTCACCTGAAAGAAAGGAGAAGAAAAGAGGATGCTAAGGAAGAAAAAGAAGGAGAAATCTGCTACGTGACTTAGTTTGGTCTCAAACTAGCCCTATTTGCTTGAAAGAGAAGTTGTATTCAAGTATTTAACATTCCGACTAGCTGGGCATGGGGTTCACCTTAGCCCAAGCTCTACCAAAGAGGCAGTTGTGAAATTCCTGCAACAATAGGGAATGGAGTGAGTAAACACCATTAAGACACTTAATATTTAACACTAGTCACTGTGATATGGAGGGAAAGGGACATTTAGGTGATTTAGTCAAGGCTCCTATTGGGGAAACTGATTCAAATATAAACTGCAAAAGCATTAAAGATTATATTATTGAGTGGTCATTCTGCCTTGGGCCATGTTATAGTCAGGAATTATTTCTCCATGTAGGAATGTAAACAGTTTACTTCTGGTAAGTCCCTTAAGACTTCTCTTTGCTGTTTCCTTTTTCATGCTTCTTCTCATTCTTGTGTTTGAAAGTCAAATTTTCTTTTCAGCTCTGGTCTTTTCATCAAGAATGTTTGAAAGTCCTCTGTTTCATTGAAAGACCATATTTTCCCTTGACGTATTATACTCAGTTTAGCTGGGTAGGTGATTCTTGGTTTGAGTCCTAGTTCCTTTGACTTCTGGAATATCCTTTTCCACTCCCTTCGATCCCTTAATGTAGAAGCTGCTAGATCTTGAGTTATCCTGATTGTATTTCCACAGTACTGGAATTGTTTCTTTCTAGCTGCTTGCAAGATTTTCTCCTTGAGCTGGGAGTTCTGGAATTTGGCCACAATGTTCCTAGGAGTTTCTCTTTTTGGATCTCTTTCAGGTGGTGATCAATGGATTCCTTCAATACTTATTTTGCCCTCTGGTTCTAGAATGTCAGGGCAGTTTTCCTTGATAATTTCATGCAAGATGATATCTAGGCTCTTTTTCTGATCATGGCTTTCAGGTAGTCCCCATAATTTTTAAATTGTTTCTCCTGGATCTATTTTCCAGGTCAGTTGTTTTTCCCATGAGATATTTCACATTCTCTTCCATTTTTTCATTCTTTTGGTTTTGTTTGGTGATTTCTCGGTTTCTCGTAAAGTCATTAGACTCCATCTGTTCCATTCTAATTTTGAGAGAACTATTAAATTCAGTGAGCTTTTGAACCTCTTTTTCCATGTGGCTAATTCTGCTTTTGAAAGCATTCTTCTCCTCATTGGCTTTTTGAACCTCTTTTGCCAATTGAGTGAACCTATTCTTCAATTTTCTTCAGCATTTTTTTTGGGTCTCCTTAACCAAGGTATTGACCCGTTTTTCATACTTTTCTTGCATCTCTCTCATTTCTCTTCCCAGTTTTTCCTCCACCTGTCTAACTTGCTTTTCAAAATCCTTTTTGAGCTCTTGCAAGGCCTGAGCCCACCCAACATCCCCCTGGGATGTCTGGGGTACCGAGGCCCCGCCCTCCATGTCTTTCCCTGATGGCAAGAATACGTCCTCGTCATCAGATCCGAATGTCGGGATCATTTGCATTTGTTGGAAAAAACTCTCTATAGTCTTATTTTTCTTCCCTTTTCTGGGCATTTTCCCAGCCAGTTACTTGACTTCTGAGATTCCTGTCCAACCCCGCCTAGATCCGCCCAGCTAGTGCTTGGGCTCTGAGATTCAAATGGGCTTTCCGTGTGCCTGCTAATCAATGTGAGCTTTAGTTCTGGTGCTGGGGTGGGGGCAGGGCCGCCTCCCAGGCTCAGCTCCCTCAGGGGCTTTATGCAGAGACTTTCAGGAACGGCGCGGGTTGGGGGGGGGGGCCGCCTCCCAGGCTCAGTTCCCTCAGGGGCTTTATGCAGAGGCCTTCAGTAGTGGAGCAGGGTGGGGCAGGGCTGTCTTCCAGGCTCAGCTCCCTCAGGTTGTTTATGCAGAGACTTTCAGTAATGAAGATCCTGCCTGCTGCTGAGGGAGTCCAGGCCGCCGCCGCTGCTGCCTCCGCCGCTTCCTGCCCCCGTCTCTGCCGCTGCCGCTTCCTCCCAAGGGGGCCCGAGTCACGGAGACACTCCGCTCCCCCTCTCGTCCAGCCCAGCCTTCTCTCTCACTGACCTGTAGCTTCTGTGGGCGGAGAGACTTCCCGGCTGCCAGAGCTTCCGTCCCTGAAGTCTGCTCGGGTCAGCTTCTCTGGGGCCACGGCCAGGGCAGCGCTGGGGTGGGGTCCGCTTTCTGGGGCGCAACGGACCCTGGGGACGGCTCTCCAGGGCTCTCTGGAACGGAAATCTCTTCCACTCCGTTTCTGTACACCTTTCAGTGGTCCAGAAGTTATGGGGGTCTCTTTTTACATTAATTCTATAGGCTGTGGTTTCGGGGCTCGTAAACGTGCGTCCTTCTACTCCGCCATCTTGGCTCCGCCCCCCTCAGGAATTATTTCTCATGAGTGAAGGGGTAAAGCAATCTCAGAGGCAATTCTGTTCTCATTCTCTTTTTTATATTATAAGGCACAGTATCAAGAATGAAAGAGATAATCGTCTTGCTATACTCTACTTTTTTTATTTAACTTGTGGTTTAATTAGCGTAAGAAGGACATGTTAAGGAACTTCCTGTACCAAAGCAAACTGATACCTTCTTTGCAACTTAAAAAGTTTTAGAGAACAAAAGGTCAAGAATATCCAAGGAGTTAATGAGGAAAAAAATGCAAAGGAAGTTGGCCCAGCAGTACCAGATTTCAAACTGTATTATAAAGCGAACATCATCAAAACAATCTAGTACTGGGTAAAAAATAAAGTGGTGAATCTGAAGAGTAGATTAGGTGCACAAGACACAGTAGTAAATAACCATAGTAATTTAGAATTTGATAAATCCAAAGACTCCAGCTTCTGGAATAAGAACTCATTATTTGACAAAAACTGCTGGATAAACCAGAAAATAGTATGGCAGAAACAAGGCATAAACCAACATCTTACACAAAACACCAAGATAAGGTCAAAATGGGCACATGATTTAGACATAAAGGGTGTTACCATAAACAAATTAGGAAACCAAGGAAAAATTTACCTGTCATAGCCATGAAGAAAGGAAGAATTTTTGGACCAAATAATTGAGAGCTTTATAAAATGTAAAATGGATCATTTTGATTATATTAAATTTAAAAGCATTTACACAAACAAAACCAATGGAAGCCAGATTAGAAAGAAAGCAGAAAGCTATGAAACAATTTTTACAGCAAGTTTCCCTGATAAAGACCTCATTTCTCAAATATAGAGAACTAAGTTGAATTTATAAGAATACAAGTCATTCCCCAATTGATAAATGGTCAATGATCAAAAAATATGAACAGAAAAATAAATCAGTTATCTATAGTCATATGAAAAAATGCTCTAAATCACTATTGATTGGAGAAATGCACATTAAAACAACTCTGAGATACCACCTCATACCTATCAGACTGGCTAATATGACAAAAAATGAAAATGACATGTTGGAGAAGATATGGGAAAATTGGGATGCTACTACACTGTTGGTATTGTGAATTGATCCAACCATTGGATTTATAGCTCAAAGGGCTATAAAATTGTGCATACCGTTTGATCCAGCAATACCACTATTAGGTCTCCATCCCAAAGAGATCATAAGAAAGAGACAAGGACCAACATGTACATAAATATTTATAGCAGCTCTTTTTGCGATGGAAACAAATAGGAAATTGAAGGGATGTCATCAATTGGGGAATGGCTAAAAAAGTTATGGTATGTAAATATAATGGAATATTGTTGTGCTATAAGAAATGATGAGCAAGTAGATTTCAGAAAAATCTGGAAAGACTTACATGAACTGATATGGAGTGACATAAGCAGAACCAAGGAAACATTGTACATAGTAATAGCAACATTGTGCAATGATCAACTATGAATGACTTAGCTCTTCTCAGTAATATAATGATCCAACACAATCCCAAAGGATTTATGATGGAAAAATTGCTATCCACATCCAGAGAAAGAACTGACAGAGTCTGAATGCAGATCGAAGCATACTATTCTAACTTTCTTTTGTGTATGTGTGTATGTGTATTTTTCCTTTTAGTCTGTTTCTTCTTTCACATCATGGCTAATATGAAAATATGTTTCATATGATTGCACATACATAACATATTAAATTGCTTGCCATTTTAGGGAGGAAGAAGGGAGAAAGTTTGTAGCTCAAATTTTAAAAAATGAATATTAAAAATGGTCTTTACATGTAATCAGAAAAAAATAAATTACTATTCAAACTCAAAAAAATTTTTAGAGAATTATCTACTGGCAAGGAGAGGGAAAATGACTTGCCTACAGTCAGACAGCCAGTATGTGGAAGAGGAAAGACTTGAACCCAAATCTAAAGCTAGTTCTTTATTAAATATTCCATGCTTCCTCTTTGTGGTGAGAAGACTATTTCTGAAGTATTATTTTCCATTCTGGGCACCACATTTTAAGGACATTGACCCCAATAGAAGAAGGTAATCGAGAGGATGAGAGGACTAGAGCCCATATCATACCAAGATTGATTGAAGGAATTGGAGAAAAGAAGACTTGGAGGCAAATGATTATTGTCTTTGAGGATTTGAAGGTCTATCATGCAGAAAAGAGATTATGTAGCTGTATTCCTCTCTTTTTCTGAATCCAGTGAATTTGGATTTCTGAAAAATACTTTCCATCAGCCCAAATCAAATGTTATCTACCTCATCTATAATGTCTTCCCTATTACAACAACTGTATCTACCACCACTACTGGTAATGACCATTGAACCTTCCCCTTCTCTGATGCACTTAGCTAGTTTCATATTTATCTGTACATATGCTTTATCCCTTTGCTAGATTGTAAGTGCTATGAAGGCAAGGACCATGTCTTATCTAAATTTTATACCTTTCCCAGTGCTTAATACAGTGCTTTGCTTTGCATATAGTAGCTATTTAATAAATGTTTGTCAAATTATATTGAATGTCAAATTAATGTTTTGTTTGCCCTCATCAAGTCATTGATCCATTCTAAGCATGCAGTCAACTAGAACTCCTAGGTCTTTTTTATATGACCGCTATTCAAATTATGGTTCCCTTATCCTATAATTCTACAGTTGCTTCCTTTAACCTAAATCCTAGACTTTATATTTATCTATCCTTGTCAAATTTTATCTAGTTCATGTCAGTCTAGCCTTCCTGGCTGTCAAGCTCTTTGAAAATCTTGATTCTGACATCTAATGCAGTCTCTTCCAGATTTTTACATGTGCATATTTATAAAGTGTGCCTTCCAAATCTTCATCCAGATCAATGAGAAAAAATGTTGAACAGGACAGGGATAAACAAAGCCCTGAGGCATGACACAAAAGCCCTCTCTCCAAGTTGATACCAATCCATTAATCAACATTCTTTGAATGTGATTTTCTCAGCCAGGTACAAATCCTATTAACTGTGCTACCACCTAATTTACATCTCTCCATCTTGTCCCCAAAATATATCCCAAGACTTGTAAAGAAAAACAATCTTGCTGAAATTCTGATATATTATGTGTACAGTATCCCCTGATCTAACAGTTTACTATGCTAGTAAATAAAAATAAATAACTTTAAATTCATAAAGATTTATTATTGGTGAACCCATGCCAGCTCCTAGTGATCTCCATTTTATTTTTAACATCCTTACAACCCACTTGCTTAATCACACATTACCATGGACTATGAAAGTTGGAAAGGGCAATGGTCATGTAGGCCAACCCATAGCCAAATGGGAATGTTCTCTGTAATGTAACCCAATAAATGGTCATCTAGGCTCTGTTTGGTGACCTCCAATGATGGGGAATTAATTTTCTCTTGAGATAGCCCATTCCACTTTGGAACAGCTTTAATTGTTAGGAAATTACTCCTTACACCGAACCAAAATTTACTTCCCTGAATTTCTTAAGTAACTATTTTCCCCTAGAGACCTGTTCTAAAAATTTCCAGAGATTGGTGTAAAGGTCACCAGTGGTCTGTGGTTTCTTACAATTACTGTTCTCCTATTTTGAAAGCTGGGACAATTATTCTCTCCACTTTCCAAACCTTTCCAGATCTCCATGATTTCTTAAGGACTATAGACAGTGGCTCTGTGATCACATCGGCACATTCTTTCAGCACCCTGCCATATAATTTGTCTGGGCCCGGAGACTTGAACTCAATTATAAGTGACTCTGTGCTCTCATTTTATCTGCTCGCCTATCTTAGGCAGCAATTCTATCTTTATATTGTTTGTTCCTCCTCTCTCTAGTTTGAAGATGATTCTCCTTGATAGAGAAGACAGAGCAAATAAGAATTGAATAGCTCTCCTTTCTCTCTGTCATCTGTTCACATGATACCCCCTGCCTCAAGCAGTGGGCCTATCCCTTTCTTATTCATCTTCTTGCTCGGAACATAGCTTTTCAAATCGTTTTTTGTTGTTCTTAGCTTTTTTTCATCAAGTCTCACCTTCTTCTGGGTCTTAGTCTCCCTGACACTGAGATGACTGTCCCATGTCTCCTTTTTCTTTTGTCCCTGGTTGTGCATCCCGTGTTCCATCTTTTGTCCAAATCCTTTAAAAATCTGAGATCATCGGAGACATCTTCCTGCCCCATGGAGCAACATTGTTTCTTTAGGCTTAGGTTTCTAAGGAGGAAAAGAGGGTTATTCTTCTTTATTAGAATTTTTAAAATTGATTCTATAGACAGAATTGCATTGTTTAAAATACCTCAGCCTTTGTTATAGTCACATTATTACCGTAAATAGGAGGAAAGGTAATTGAACTGTGAGAAGTAGGAAGGCAGCAACTGTTGCCATCTGCGGATAGTAGGACATAAGGTTCTGTCGCTCTGAGGTGGCCCACAGTGGGTACATAAAAGCAGAGAGAGTGGACCCTTGGCCTACTGGTCCCTAAATTAACCCTCAGTTGGGAGTTGTGAAGCAGACTATATTGGAAGGATGGAGAATAAGCCAGCTAGGGGAGTTCTTTAGGGTAGCCATGTGGCACAGTGAATAGAGTGCTGACCAAGGAGTCAGGAAGACATATCTTCGTGAGTTCAAATCCAGCCTCAGGAGCTTGCTATCTTTGTAACCCTGTTTACCTCAGTTTCCTCCTCTATAAAATGCGCTGGAGAAGAAAATGACAAACCACTCTAGTATCTCTGCCAAGAAAACCCCAAAAAGGGGTCATGAAGAGGTGGACTGATTGAACAGTAACAAAGGTGAGTTCTTTCTATCAGAGAAGGGAAGCTTTCTGGGTACTGGTTCCATGAATGAAATTATCTCAGCTTCCATGACAGCCTTCCTCTCTAATGTATATGTCCCTGATGAAGGTCTTATGCTCCAGCTGTGCTGTAAACGGCCTGATGTTTCAGGCCCATAATAAATCAAAGGACTAGTCAGCCGACAAGCATTTATTAAGAATTTACTCCGTGCCAGGCACTGTGCTAAACGCTGGGAATACAAAGGAAAGCAAAAACATGGTTTCTCCTAGCAACGATGGCTCTGTGTCACAAGATTGGCGATAGCTATGCCCTAAGAAAATGATTGTTGAGTTCTCTAACATCTTGCCCGTTTCAGAGGTTGCAAGACCCTGATGTATTTTTCAATTTAGAATCTCTTAGTATAGCTTTGTAGCTCTCTTTTTCTCTGAACTTTAAAAAATGTTCTTCTCAAAAGTCTAGAGTTTATGACGCAAAGGTCATAACCTTCCATGACTATTGCAAATTCAAATACACTTTCACATGACCAACCAGTTTCTTCTTATTAGCAAAAATTAGATCCAACAATTCCCATTATTGCCTCCTTTACTTCATGAGAGATGTAGTGATTAGGAAACTAATATAGAAATTTATTGGCTGGATTCTGTAGAGCAGTGGTGTCAAATTCACATAGAAATGGATTCCTGCCAATTGCATATTGACTTTAAAACCCCAAAATTAACATTTTGTATATTGAATTGTATTTTTATTTATTTTGCTAAATATTTCCCTAGTACATTTTAATCTGGTTTGGGAAGCTTGCACCATGGGTCAGAGTAACACTTCTAAAAGATATCTATCTAGTTGAAGTCCTTTTCCTTTTAATGTAAGGACTTAGACTCAAGCTCTAGTCTGATATCAGATACTAGATGAGAACAAAATGGGCCAAATTCTGACATTCTTGGAGGAAATCCTGGGTAGGGGCATGAACCAAAGAAAGTACTAAAAATGTCCCCCCAAATTTAACCCAATCCATATAAACCCTGAATTTTGGTTCTGGAACAGAGGTTATATATTGAAACTTTTACAGTTTGGGTTATCTATATTAGGGAAATATCTACTATATTACTGAGCATTGATCATAGACTTCAAGCTAGGAAGGGCTCTTAAAGGCTATCTAGTCCAGCTTCCCCATTTTGCAGATGTGAAAGCTGAGGGCACAAGAAGTTAAGAACTTGCCCAGGGTCACACAGATAAGAGTCAGCAGTTGGATTTGAACTCATGTCCTCTGACTCCTTCCATTACCAAGACACCTTCCTTATCTGGTCAGGGTGTATAAATGATGCCAGTTCTGTGGCTCTCTCATTTTATCTTTACTCAAAAGTTCTCTAACAACTTTTCCCACTGAGATTAATGCATTTTCTTACAGGTCTATATTTTTTTTCACATCCAGTGCTAATCTTCCATCCCTTTTATTACCTCCATTTCTGTTAAACAAGAGAGTTTGAGTCTATCTTGTTGATAGTAAAACAATCCACTTTATTGCCCATGTTCTGTATATTGATCATTATACATAGCTAACACAGTAATCATAATAAAAATACTTATAAAAGACAAAATGGACCATTTCACTTATGTAACAGGAAAAACTCATCTTCTAAAGCAGTAACTATTCCTTTCTCATTTATCTTCTTGCTCTTAAAATAGCTTAAACTTTTTTGTTCTTGATACTTTTTTTCCTTTTGCACAAACAAAATCAGAGTAGCTAGAAAAAGGAGAAGAGATATGGATTAAGAAATCGTTATCTTATTAAGCACATCTGATTAAAATCTGAGGCACAATATCTGTAGGAGAGTGACCTAAATCTGAAAGTTGGAGAACCATTCTGCAATAGACAAGTAGCCAAAGAATATCAACAATATTCAAAAGAATAAATGTAAATTATCAACAACCATCTGAGAAACTATTGAAAGTCACCAAAAATCAGGAAACATAAATTAATAAAATATAAATTAATATTTAATAATAAAATAATAATAAATATAAATTAATGGTAAATTATTAATAGTCATCTTACACCTGTAAAGTTAGCAAAGATGACAAAGGCTAGGAAATGCTTAAAGGGAGTATGGCATCCTAGTTGCTGGTGGAGCTGTGAGTTCATTGATGAATTATTAATTACTATGCCTTCTAGAAAGTCATTTAATAAATACTTATGGAATTGAGTTAGGCAATAAAAGTTATTAAATTGCTCATACCTTTTGACTCAATGATTCCACTCTAAAATTAGACCCTAAGAAAGCTAGTGACATCAAGAAAAGATCCCTGTCTAGAAAATACACTTAGCAACATTATTTATGATAGGAAAAAGCTGGAGACAAAATATATACCCAATGGCTGAGGAACAGCTCAATAAACTGTGATAGAAGAATATAATTGACTATTCCTATACCATAAATATCAATAGATAGAGAGAATTCAGAAAAACAAAGGAAGATCTATACAAAATGATGCAAATTCAAGAATAGTTTATAAATTACTATAGTAATATAGATAAATGCATTGCTAAAAGGAAACAAGATTAGGTCAAATTGAATGAACAAACAAAATGCATCAATAAGAATTGTTTTTAATTAAAGAAATTTAAAAAATGATAATGGTTTATACTTGAATATTGTTTTAGGGTTTATAAAGTATTTTTTCCAATCTTTTCCTTCACTTATTTTTTTTATAGAGGAATCACAGTGGTTCCTGGAGTATGATTAAAATCCCAGAGATACCTGGCCCCAAGCTAGCTATCTACACTGAAAAATCAGGGTCTTGAACTCCTACATTTCCATTTTCTGTCTCTGGCCTTCTACCTTTTTAGAACTTTTCACTCAGATCTCCTGTGGAAAATATTTTATGGCCTCTCAAACAAGTACCCAATCCTTCTTTAGATTCTCTAAGGTTTTCACTAAGTATGACTTGGTAGAAACAGATTTAAAATGCTAAAAGAAGAAAATTACAACATGACAAATTTTCAAAAGCTATGTTATTTAAATGTTTACTGGTTCTCTATTGCCAAGTGAAAAAAATCCAAACTCCTTGGGTTGATACAAGACAAATGTTTCACTCTCCAAATTCCCAATGAGTATAACTGATGAGATGCCCTACACCTGTGTCTTTGAGTTACAGGATCAATCATTCAATCCAATGCATAAACTAGGTTCAAGCACATGAAATTAGGTAATGCAATGTATTGGGATGACTGAAAGAATTAGGTCTTTGGGCCCAAGTACATCAAAGAAGGAATTTGAGCAGGAAAGCAGTTATGATTACAGCAGCCCTTTAAGGAATCAAAACTTTGTACCTGTAACTAGAGAACAGCAAGGACTGCGGAGGTTGAGTGTCTCTCCTCCTCCCACCTAGACCAGAGAATGACCTTGTAAACTTCAGAAAGTTGAGAACAGGTAGCCCCAGGATTCTAGATAGGCACTGACTTACAGAGTCCACTCTACAACTACAGGCATCTAACAGGACTTTTGAATGGTCTTTACAAAGGAAGAAAAAGACTTCAATTCAACAAGGAACTATAATTTTCCCCTTTGCCACATATACTTTTTAAATATGAGACTACCTTCCCCAGACTCTGTATGAACATATGGGAAAGTGTATCCCAGATTTTTTTTTCCCCAAATATCCTTACTACCCCATTTTAGTAAACAGTCCTTTGTAAAAGCTGATATTGTATGGAAGGAGAACACTGGATCAGTGTTCATGAACAGCAATAATAGAAACTACCCTAAATCCTCAGAGGTATCCCTAGAACCCTGAGGAGAGGTGTACTCCACCACCTTCCAGGGACCTATTGTCAAAGGGGGTGGGAGTGGGAAGCAGTCCCAAAGAAGGCGATACACTGACATTTAAAACTCTTCATTGTTGGACCATGACCTACTTTTCTAGCCGGATTTCATGCCATCCCACTCCACACTACCACTACATCAGCTCTAAACTGAATTACTTAGATCTCTCTCCTCTCCCAACACATGTCTGATTTCCCCCACCTCTACATTTCTGATCATATGACTCCTAGAATTTACTCCCTTTCTCTCTGCAAAGTCCATCTCAAATGCCACATCTACAAATATTTCCACGATTTCCTGACTCAGGTGTTCACAGGTTTTGGAACTTGAAGGAACCTCAGAGGGCATCTAGTCCAACCCCTTCATTTTACAGATGAGAGTAAGGAAAGGGCCCAGTACCACACAGGAAGTAGGTAGTAGAGAAGAAAACAAGCCCAGGTCCTCTGGCTCCAAATTTAACCCTCTTTTCACTCTGAACACTTCTAGCTGATTCACATCTCCCATAACCCTTTATTTATACTTCTTCCACTCTGTATGTTATTCAACTGTAAAACTAATTTTTATCTTCCCTACTAGACTGTGACCTACTTAAGGACAGGGACTGTCTTTCTCTCTCTCTCTCCACTCATACATACATATATATATATATATACGTGCGTATATACACATATATATATGTGCGTATATACACATATATATGAATTTTTTAAATTCCCCTTGCACATAGTAACAACTCATATCTACATACCCAACAACTACAAAGCAGTTTTCCCATAATTAAATAATTTTCATTTCCCATAATAACCCTGTCAGATAGTTCAAGTGTGACCATTACTCTTTTACAGGTAAGAAAACGGAGATTTGGAAATGAAACAACTTGCCCATGGTCATACAGCTAATCACTGGTAGAGATGGAATTTGAACCTAGTTTTCTTAGCTTTCGGTCCAGCAAGTTTTCCTTTTACCTCACAGTGTCGTGAGGCCATCCATAACATTGGTTGAATTTGCCATTATTCTGGACCTCTAACTTTAGGCTTCGTACTCATGGAAGATATTTCCCCTCCGATGCCTTAGTGCTGGTAACCTCTGGGCCCACTCAACAGCTACCAAAGCATATTCAGAAATCATTGATAATGTCTTATTCTTGTCCATACCCTGAGCCGACATTAGATATTCAGCACAAAAGAAGGGAAAAAAGAATGCATTCTGTCTCCCTCTGCAGTCCTGCAACGGACCCTGGGGAATGGATTCAGTGACCTACTAAAATAGTAGGTCTTTTTCATTTCTCCCATTTGTGATTCTACTACTTCAAGGGAGCTGCAGAAAATAGAGCGATTTGTGTTTTGGTAAAACTCTGAAGGTCAAATTTGTGTTGAAAATGAATGTAATGCATTTAATTATGGTTATCATGAGTGATGGGTAGATGGGAAGCACTTTTTGAAGGCCTGCAGCCCTATTGTTAGTTCACAACTGAACTGTGAAAAGGTTGAGTTAGTTGGACCCACAGATCTTATACAATAATAATAAGAGGTCTGTTTCTCATGTTGCTCTATGGCCTAGAAAGGTAGCCTGAGTGCAGAGCTCTCTTTGAAATCAGCATGGTATTTTCCAGGCTCAGGCCAATTCCTGGAAACCCACCTGTTAATACTCCTCTCTTGTTTATTTAGCCCAGCTCATTTAAACTCCCCTCCTTCCTTCCAAGGAATCTTCAATACACCTTTGACTTCAAAAAAGAGGGGAGGAGCTAGTCATCCTGATTTTTACTAAGACTGAAATTGAAACTGAGTAGTCAAAGGCTTGGCTCAAAATCTCCAGAAATGGGGGGTGGAGGTGGAGAGTGCTTTCTAGAACCACAAGAGAAAGGACAGATGGAGAATCCAAAGTCTTCTAAGGGGAAACTCTTAAAAGATTCAGTAGCCAATCACTGAAAGGGGAGGATGGGAGGAAGAGGGGAATGGGGAAAGAACAGGGCTACTGAGAGAGCGCCAAGTATGATGCCTAAGGTCAAGCAAAGAAAACTAGTATTTAAAAAATCCACACCCAAACCAGAATCAGTGCAACATGGGGTAGAATATCCGAGTAAAGCAGATGTGGTAGAAACTAAACCTTTTGCATGGCATCCCTCCTTGTGCCCTTGATTCCCAACCTTGATATAACTCTTAGAAGCTGAAGCATAATGAGACCCTAACACCAGGCAAGACCCCAAGATTTCAGAATCCTAGACTTTTAAAACTAGAAGAGTCTTTAAAAATCATCTAGTCATTTCATAGAGGAGAAAACCAAGACCCTAAGGGGGTGGAGTCATTTCCCAAGGTCACATAGACATGTGACTGGGGTATTTTCAAAGAAACAGACTGCATTTTCTAAGATGTCTGGCCCAGGAGTTCCCAGAACTACATTTTCCATGAAATAACACACTTGTGATACCGGGAAGTTGTTTCTCAAGGCACAGACAGATTGTGGGTGGGGATCAGAAGACTTTTGAGCTGGAGGAGGCAGAAAGACATGTCGGAAACTATCCAGCAGCCCAACCACCTATTCATGAGACCCTATGGAATAAAAAGTGGGCATATATAGGCTATGAAGAGGTAATTCAGGGGGACTGAACGGTTCTCCAAGTGGAGATTCAGGGACCAAGTATAGGCTATGGAGAGGTAATTCAGGGGGATTGAATGGTTCTCCAAGTGGAGATTCAGGGACCAGCTGAAGCTTGAGGTTGAAATGTGGCTGAAGTTGGTCTGTGTTGAACCAAACACTTTATCATGCCCTCCTCTCAACAGATCATGAGTCTTGAAGATTGTTTTCATTTTTTTTTTACCCTTCATTCAGGGACAAGATCCAAATCCCTTAGGTGGGGGGAAAATAAATATTTTATTTTCAAAATGTGTATCCCTTGTCTGATGTAATACTAAGATCCAGATCTAGCTGAAACAATTTTAGAAGTTCCTAGCTGGGATGGGGGTGGAGGAGGGCCAAGACAATTGAGTGTCCTTATCACCCCAAACACCCCACATCGTACAAAGTACTTCATGTGAATTAAGACTTGGAAGAGACGTAAGCTATAGATAGTCAATGTCAGGGCTGGTGTCCAGACACGGTCTCTTTGACCCCAAATATGGTGCCCTTTCCCCTATAACCACATTGCCTCTAGCTGTGTTCCTAATACCCCTCCCATTATTGCTTCCTTATAATCAAAACCCTTGGAAGCCTCTGAAACCATATGAGAAGTAAATGTGCTAACTTTGTTTTCTTATATTAAGCAAAGGGCAGTGTGGTATAGTGGGAAAAGATGATTCATTTAAAGTGAGAGGACCTGGGTCCAAATTCTAAACTGGGCCTTTGGTCTTATTAACTATGTAATCATTTAGCTTCTCATGACTTCAAATTCCTCATCTGTAAAGTAAGAGGACTTACCAGATGATGTCCAACATACCTTATATCTTTGTGAAGAGAAAGTGAAGGAGAGACTTTTTAGATGTGACCAATATAAGAATGTGTTTTACTTAACTATTCATATTTGTTACAAGAGTTTTTTCCCCCAATGAGGGGCTAAAGGGAGAAAAAAATATATTTTTTTAATTTAAAAAATAAAAATAGCTTTAAATAGGTAAAATAATTCTATAAACATTGAGATAAAAGATGAGCAACATACAATTTCTCCCGAGATGGAAATTAAATACCGAGGAGCCTTGGGGAGTGGTTCCATTTAAGACCACCATTTTGTATCTAGTGCTTCCTCTAGTCTAAGGGAATACAGAGGGAAGTTTGAGGTGGAGATGGGATGGAGAGTTCATCGGGGTGGGGAGAGAGAAGAATTGGCCTCAGGATGATTTGAGCTAGCCCTCATCATAGAAGAAGAGTCAGGGTAGCAAATTAAAAAGGATAAGGCCCAGCTTCATTTATCTCTCAATGAAGATGAAGGAGTGCTGTCACTATAGTCTTAAGATTCTCTGTTCCCTGGTTGCTATATTTTTCTTTTTGATAATTCATTGTACCCTAGATCTCATTGATATAGGTATTTTCTCTATTGACGCAGATCAAAATTTCTTCCTGTCTTCTTATTCTGTGTAATTCTTGCCTGTGGTTCTATAAATCCTCCACAGAAGGTTTATGTAATTTGTTAGAGTCCTTCCTCCAGTTTATTCATTTACTCTAATTTTTCATTCTGCCTTTTGGAAACTTGGTTCTATTGTTAAATTTGCCATTCGTTATTAGAGTTGAACTTCTTCCCCCATTTCTTTGTGTTTAAGTATACATGAAAATGTTTTCCTTTAATAGATTGTAGCCTCATTCGGGATATCTTTTGTGTTCGTAGACTTGGAGCTTAGTATGATGCCTGAAACATATAGGTGCTACATAATAAATCGGTACTAAATAAATAACTAGGTAACTGAATCTAATTAAATTGAACACTTCGTTTCATATGCAACACCAGGGCTATACAATTTTTACCCCTCACTTTTTACCTTACTCTGACGGTTGATGTCTTTTACACGATTTATCATACAGAAGGTAACACTGGTTGCTGTAACCTATTTTTATCCACCATGAGTCTCTACATTGCCCTTTGGGTCACCTGCAATTTGATTCTTCTGAGATTGTGGCATTCCAAGATTCACAGTCATATAGCATCACCAGAAGAATATTAATGTTGAAGAGATGGGCTTTGGTGGCAGCTTGGAATTATTGAAATTGCTGTACAATTTCTTAGTTGCCAGCCAGCCTTCTCCCCGCCTCCTTTTCAGCTGTGGTCCCAGCTCACTCTCAAAGAGACCCTTTAAACAACCTAAGGAACAGTTGGTGTGTTCCTTGAGGGTCAGAAAGGAAGAAAGAGACATGATACAACTACATCCTTTCTGTAGGGGATGCTGGAGAAGAAGAAGAAGCTAGAAATGGGTAGGGACAGCATAAAAGGAGATCAGATAGGGCCATTCTGGACTCTGCACAAAAATAGGGTAACTTGGGGCTCTTCCCCACAATCCAGAAATGATCCTAGAAGAATGGGTGGGAAGACCCCATCCTGAGGATGATTTCCTGATGTAATAAAAATGATGTGGTATGAAGTGAGGATGAGCAATCCCTCACAGAGAAAATGGTTGTTCTATGAGGTACTTCCTCATTCTCAATTGAATAATGAGGCCCATCTGGAATTGACAGATTTTCCCCAAAATTTGGGCATATGTTTTCCCAGATGTAAATTGGAGTTTGCATCTTGATTTGTTATTACATGTTGTTTCCCTTTCTTCATTTCTTTTTGTCAGCATTTCGTGGTCAGCTCACCTTTTGTCTGATTTTTTTTTTTTACTTCCTCAAGGAGGGATCCTAAGCCACAGTCATCTAGGACACTTTATAGGTCACATGTTTTAGATTATTCTTTGGAACAGCTGGGAGGAGAAACACATCTGAAGTATCTTCTTTTCTTCTAGTTGAAGAACTATACCTGAGAGGCAATGTGATATAGAAGAAATAATATTGTTCACAAGGACAAAACCAGGTTCAAGTATAGGTCTCCCACTTGGAGGCATGAATGCTGCTAAATCATTTAAAGTGAGAATCTCCTTTTTCTCACGAATAAAACTTATAACACAAAGGGGCTCCTTTTTCCTCCTCCATCTTTATCCCACCTTAGTTTGTTGGGCAACTCATAAGGCAGTTATCAAGATGTGTTTTTTGAACATGGTTATTTGGAAATTTGTTTTGCTTGAATGTGTATATTTATTAAAATGTTTTATTTTTATTAGTTTTGTTTAATGAGCAGGGAGGAGGAGTGATAGAAAATAGATTTTGTTCATTAAAAAATTAAATTAAATTTTAAAAAAGAAATGGAAATTATTATTATGGTTTCTTTGGGTTTCCTAGAATTAAGCATGCTCGTCATATATTAGACCCAGGAAAAGTGATGGCTTTATTGGATTAAAAGTTCCTTGAGGGCAAGGACCATGAACAATCATTTAATTCCACTGCCTGGGATGCCCCACCAGTAGCTTTCTATGGACCCTAAGGTCAAATATGATCTCCTCTGGTTAGGACTGAAAGCTTTTCATCCTCTGGCTCCAGCTTGCCTCTCCAGAATTATTACACAATATTTCTTTCCTCTTAGCCTTTGTAGCTCAGTCAAAATATTCTACTTACTGTCCCTCATACATGACATTCCATCCCCCATCTCCATGACTGCACAAGCTACCCTCCCCATATTTAAAATCTCCTTCTTCCTCACCTCCACCTCTTAGAGTTCCGAGTCTCTTTCTCGGGTCAGCTTACTCAGTAGATGAGTATTAATATTTACATAAGCATTCTAATTCCAGCTGCTAGCAACTATTCCCCTCATTACCTCACATTTACTTGATGTATGTAGGTGTCTGTATGTTCTATTATCTACTTATATCTGTATATGTTGTTTTCCCCAAAAAAAAATATGAGCTCCCTGAGAATGAATGCTTTTATTAATTTTTTATCTCTAGCACCTTAGGCATGTCCACCCTCTCACTTCACTGATATTGTTATCGAATTATTTTAGTATGAGTAACTAATATTAATGATTGCTAGTGAGGCAATAAACATAACAGAAAAAAGGATTTGGAATTAGAAGACATGGATTTGAGTCTCCATACTGCTACCTTTTCCTCTGTGACTAAGCAAGTCACAACTTGTCTGGACGTAAGTTTCTTCATCTAGAAAGTAACAAGATTGAATGAGATGTTCTCTAAGGTCCTCTCCACGTCCAAATCTATGATCCTATGGTTCAAGGGATATTGAAATTTTTTTCTAAATCTCGAGCCAATGCTGCAATGCTGATGTCTTTTCCCCCAGCATTTTATAATGATTCCATGCCCCCATGTCTCCTAATGGAAATAATGACTATCCAGTGAAATGGAACTTAATTTTAGTACAAGCTTCTCAATTCTCAGTCATTTCACTTACATAGCACAACTAATCAGCCCACTTACTCTAAAAATAAAGGTTACATGGTCAAAAAACATAGCGGTCAACATACATGGAGATTTCCAGATGTTTTTTTGGAAATGTAGGGAGGGCGTAGGTCTTTGTAGCCTCCAGCGTGCCTAGGATAGTATTTTACAGTAAATTCATGGTAGTATTGTAGTGTTATAGACTAATAGCCTTTCTAGATGTAAGCTTCAGTCTTCAATTTATAGAGCTTATGGGACCCTGAAGGTCATCTAGTCCAATCCTCCCTGATTTTACAGGTGAAGAAACTGAAGATAAAAGACTTACGCAAGATTACACAGAAAGTTAGTGTTTGAGCTAAGACTAACACCGAGGTCTCCTGACTTCCCAGCCAGAGTTTGCCCCTCTATTCCACAATGCCTCTACTTGTGGGATGATTTTTTTAAGGGGCTAGTTTTGACCAAACTAAACCTTAGGGAGAGAATGAGTAAGAGACTTAATGCCATTACACTGGAATTGCTGTTTGGATGCTTCTCGATTTTAAGGGTGGTGACTAGGGCTTCCAAGTGAATAAAACCTATTCTTACCTGTTTTGTTGAAATCTCAAAGGGGAAGACTGTGCTTCCTGGTTGGTGTCTCTTACAAGATCTGGTTAATTTCAGCTGCTACCACTAGAGGTCTATTTACCACTAGAAATACAGAGAGGCCCTTGGTTCAATCCCAAAGCCATCTCTATGCCACAGGGAGGCCACCAGTTTCAGGAAATCCCACATTAGAAGCTGACAACCTCAGGACCAGCTCCACACCTGTTAGTACCTATCCTTTTCTAGAGCTTTTCATCTGGGCCAGAAAACATACAACCTAGAAACCTTCTCGTGATGGCCCAAGAAAGCTGATGGGGAACTACCCCAAGTACAGACACTGGGCATAACAGCATACCTGAAAAATGCTTTGAGCAGCTGGGCAGATGTCTTTAGCCTCCACCTTAACCCCTTTAAATTCAAATATAGACTCATGATTCAGTGTATTTTTAGGAGGAGCTGAGACTATGTGTACTCTCAGGACTCTTGCAGCTCTGACATTCTATGAGTCTACATAGTTTTCCATTTGTTCTAAATAATATAGGATTTGCTAGAGGCTAATTGGGTGAAGGTATCTCCTCCTTTGCAGGTTAACATGTAATTGTTTCCCTCTGATAACCACAAGAAGTGAGGTTTTTACCAGAAATATATTACTCTGCAGATATAACTTTTTATTCCAGAACAATCTCAGCAAGAATTTAAAAAAAAACAAAACTAGTTATTAAAGAGGCCATGTTGTATCATAGAACACCATAGTGGAAGGTAGGATACTGGGTCAGAGTCCCACTTTTACATCAAACTAGCATGTGACCTTAAGCAAGGTCCTTATCCACAAGAAATCTCAATTTCCTTACTTGTAAAATAGAAATAGTTTAATGATTTTTTTTTTAATCTCTGGAGTAATGAAGTCCCTCTGATTGTTCCACTGTGGCTATAAGATAGCAAGCAGAATATATATTTTACAGAGGGTTTTGGAAGACTATAGAACATACAGATTGATGGAATCCAGGATGTAAAAGGAAAATCCTTTGACAGGCCATGAGTTGGGCTAGATCCAATAAGATGAAATTTAATGGGATAAATGTCTTAAACATTCATGTTCAAAAAATTGACTCTACAAATTCAAGGTAGGGGAGGTATGGTTGGACAACAATCTTTTTGGATCTGAGGTTTTTTAGTAGATTATAAATTTAATAGGAGTCAATCATGTGACATGGAAACAAAAGAAATTATTGAGAGCTTGAACTGCACTGAGAGGCCCAGGTTCCAGGAATAAGGAGGCAATAGTGCCTTTGCACTCTTCATTCTGCTCCAGTAAGATTACATCTGGAGTATTACACAGTGCTCAGTGCAACCATTTACGAATGATATTGATAAACTGGAAGATGTCCAGAGCAATATGCCTACAATGGTGAAGGATCTCAAGTCCATGATATACAAGGATTAGGTGAAGTGACGAGGGATGTTTAACTTGGAGTAGAGAAACTTCAGAGAGGATGTGAAAGATGACATCAAATACGCAAAAGGTTGGCAGGTAAAAAAGGAATTCAGCTTGTTCTGTTATGTCTCAGAGGACAAACCTAGGAGCAGAGGATGAAAATTGCAAACAGGCAAGTTCAGTCTTGCTGTTAGGAAAAACTTACTAATCATTAAAGCTACACAAAAATGGAATGGGCTGCCTCAGAAGATTCACCTTCACCAAAAGTCTTTAAGCAAAGAGCAAATTCTGGTTGATTACTTGTTATGTGTGGTAGTGAGGATTCTTTTTTCTACATGGGTTAGACTAGTTGGCTCTAGATTTCCCTTCCAGTTCTGAAATTTTATGATTTGCTGGCTCACAAAAAGACAGAGGAGGGTTGCTAAGTTCCATGGGGAATTGGATCAAGCAAGGTAGAAAATGAAAGATTCATATTTACAATTGGAAAATAAATAAATGGAGGACTTAGGAAAGGGAACTGGCCCCAGTAGTTGGAAAGAGAAACCTCTTCCAATGAGAAATTGAACATTATAATTTATAGAGAAGAAAAATGAGGAAAATGGAGCCTATAATACTGGTAGGGATTTAGGCTAGAGATGGACCCATAGAGAGGATTTGGGGCCAATTAAAAAGTGAAGAATTGAAAGAAATGAGGTCTGCATGTTTCAGAGGAAGAATGGATAGAAAAAAATTAAAAGCTTTTTTTCTCTACCTAGCTGAATCTTCTAATAAAGACTCTAGCAATTCTTTTGTAGTAAAGGAGAGGTCATTGGGGCTGTTCTAAGGGCAAAAATTAGGTTCCTAAAGTCTCAATAGAGGTCAGTACTATCTATAATCAGGGTAGTCTCTGGCATTAAGTCAATTGCATTTTGCATCTCGTAACACTTTCTGATTCTCTGTTTCTAAGAATCATATTTATAAAATATTGGAAAACTTGTCGTTTAAAGGAATTCAAAAATTTTTTTGGCAAAGCAAATAACTATCCCCAAATTTGTCTTTAGGTATAGTTGGTGAAAGGTAATGACATGTGATGGGTAGCAGACTGAACTTAAAGTCAGTAAAACCTAGTTTTCTTTTGTTTTTACAAAAACTGTCACCAAAGTAGGCTTCCATGTAGTAGATACAGTGCTGGACCTAGGGTTAGGAAAATCTAGTTTCAAGTCTTGCTTCTAATATACTGGCTGTATGACCATGAGCAAAATGAATGTCCCAGGTAGTGCTGTAAGACTATAAGTTATACATGAGTTTCCAATATGTATGGTGGATGGAGTTTCCACACTGCCAGTGAAAGCACAGGTCTGAATACCAGTAACCACAACAAGCCAAGCTGTACGTTTCTACCAGGATGGAAAAGTCTTTGAGTATGATCCCAGTGATAGAAGATATTTGCTATCTAAGGACCAGTCGGGCTAAGTCCAGAGAGGGACTCCATAAGGGCAAGTAGCCTGGGCACCAAGTGATGAATTCTGGGACCATGGCAATATATGGGACAAAAAAAATACAAAATGGCTCTCAGTCCTGCCAGGTCTCCTTCTACTTGTGCAGTAATGGTGGCAGAGTGGTGGAAATATGGTAAGTGGGACTGGGAACAATTAAAATTTTTCAATTATTCTTAAATGCAATTTAGTCTTCTAAATATGGCACACTGGCTACAGTGGGAAATTGTGCAGCCCCTTCAATGACCCCAATCTTCTCCCTGACACAAAACCATCGTCATCTGGTGATGCTATATTGCTGAGAATTATGGATTAGCGATGATGGCTGAAGACTCAAAATAGCAGACCACCTAGAGGGCAAATGAGAGGCCATCAGTGAGGACATGTGGGCTGGGACATATTACCACTAATCAATTTTGCACGAAAGGTTAGTATTTATGATTGGAAAAAAGAGGTCTTGCATATAGACAGCTCACGTGTAGCATCGATGCCCATCTACTGACAAGACTCTTCTAAAATGTGTAGGAAGACACAAACGAGTCACACAGGATGAGAAGCCATAGAGAGGTTCCAATCTGCATCCCTAGAGAGAACATCCACCTCAATGAGGAAGGTTGTTATGGATTATCTGGCCATTTTTTGCAGTGCCCAGGCTGAGCATAAGCAAAAAAGACCACCATGACAATACTTGCAGCTTATATATCAACATCTGGCACAGGGAGGATGAAGGGGTATAAAAATTAAGTGATAAACTCAAAAAGGATATTCCTATTTAAATTGGCATATAATTTGTAACCCTAGAGTCAGAATCTCCCTCCTACCATAAAATAACTTGGGTGACCTGGGCAAGGGGAGGGGGATTAAAGAGGGATACTACTGTTGTTCAGTTATTTCAGTTATCTGTTGTTCAGATAAGGTACTGGAGTGGTTTTCCATTTCCTTCTCCAGCCCATTTTATAGAGGAAAATTGAGGCAAACAATTAAGTGACTTGACCTGGGTCACACAGCTAGGAAGTGTCAGGGACCAGATTTGAATTCTGGAAAATGAGTCTTTCTGACATCAGGTCAGTCTCTCTGTTCATTCCTGCACCTAGCAGCCCAAAAAAGGATGGCTCTCACTTTTTTCTCTTTTCTACTCCCACAAAGGTAAAATCTAGGGGTAAAAAAATTAAAGGCATCAATGAAATTTTTAAAAATAAATGTAAATATACCAAGGTGTTTAGACTAAATGATCATCAAGGTATTTTCTAGCTCCAAATGCTAGTATATTTCTACAGCTCTTCTAGATTCTAAGAGCCCAAGGTCTTTGGTAATTTGGATTGATGGGGGTGGGATGAAAGATTATCCATATCAAATCAGTGGCACAGGGAGGATAGTTTTTCATATAAATTTCTATTTTGAATATCAATTTAAATACAATTTGGATTGGTCAACGTCCTGATGATATTTCATCACCATAATAATAACATTCTAGTTGATCTCCTAAACCAATCTGTTCTAACATCCTTATTTTTCCCCCTCTGAAGTAAAGAGGAGAGGAGTCAGGTTGGCTTTTGGATTTACTGAGACAGTGCAACTGGGAATTCTTTTTTATTTTTTTATTTATTTAGTGTTTTATTTTTCCCCAGTGACATGTAAAAATAATTTTTAGCATTTGTTTTTGAAACTTCCAAATTTTAAAAATTACAAATTCTCTCCCTTCCTCCCTCCCCAGTCCCCCCTCATTGAGAAGGTAATTCAATATAGGTTGTACATGCGTAGTCATGCAAAACATTTATGAACAGTCATGTTGTGAAAGAAAACATGAACAAAAAAAACCTCAAGAAAAATAAAGAAAGGAAAAAAGTGTGCTTCAGTCTGTATTCTGACGTCAATAGTTCTTTCTCTGGGGATGGATAGTACTTTTAATCATGAGCCCTTCAGAGTTGTCTTGGATCATCGTGTGGCTGGGAGTACCTCAGTTTTAACCTTACAATGTTGCTATTATGTTGGACACAGAATGTTTCACTTTACATAAGCGCATGTAAGTTTTTCCAGGTTTCTCTGAGAACATCCTCATCCTTTCTTATATTGCACATTTGTGTTACATCATAATCACATATCACAATTTGTTCACAGTCATTCCCCAACTGATGGGCATCCCCTCAGTTTCCAATTCTTTGCCACTAAACAAGAGCTACTATAGATATTTTTATACACATCTTTGTCCTTTTCATTCTTTAATCTTTTTTGAGATGTTTACATATGTATATATATGTACATATATATATATATATTTGTCCTTTCTATTCTTTAACCTTTTTAATCTCTTGTAGTGGTATTGCTAGGTCAAAAGGTATGCATGGTTTTATAGCTCTCTGGGCTTAGTTCCAAATTGCTCTACAGAATGCTTGCATCAGTTCACAACTCCACCAACAGTGCATGAAACTCTCATTTTTCCCACATCCCCTCTATCATTTGTCATTCTCCATTTTTGTCATATTGGCCAATCTAATAGGTATGAGGTAGTACCTCAGAATTGTTCTCATTTGCATTTCTCCAATCAATAGTGAGTTAGAACATTTCTTCATATAGTTATAGTTTTTGTTACATCCTCTGAAAACTGTTCATATCTTTTGATCATTTATCAAGTGGGGAATGGGACTTATTTTTATAAATTTGACTCCGTTTCCTACATGTTTAAGAATGAGGTCTTTATCAGAGAAATTTGCTTCAAAATTTTTTTCACAGTTACTATGGCTAACTATATTTCCCTCCATCCTATTCCCCCCCTCAATTTATTCTATTCTGTCTCTTCTTTCATCCTATCCCCCCTCAAAAGTGTTTTGCTTCTGACTACCCCATCCTCCAATGTACTATCCCTTCTATCATATACTCCCCCTTCTCTTATCCCTTTCCCCTCCTACTTTCATGTAGAGTAAGATAGATTTCTATACCCAAATGAGTGTGTACAATTATTCCCTCTTTGAGCTAATTCTGATGAGACTAAGATTCACTTACTACCCCTCAACTCCTCTCTTCCCCTCAACTGTAAAAGTTTTATATTGCCTCTTTTATGTGACATAATTTACCCCATTCTATCTGTCCCTTTTCTTTCTTCCAGTACATTTCTCTTTCACCCTTTAATTTTATATTTTTGGAAACCATCCCTTCATATTTAACTCACACCTGTGTTCTCTGTCTATATATACTCCTTCTAACTGCCCTAATAATGAGAAAGTTATTAGGAGTTACAAATATCATCTTCTCATGTAGGAATGTAAACAGTTTAACCTCATTAAGTCCCTCATGATTTCTCTTTCTTGTTTACCTTTTTATGCCTCTCTTGAGTCTTGTATTTGAAAGTCAGATTTTTTTATTCAGCTCTAGTCTTTTCATCAAGAATGTTTGAAAGTCCTCTGTTTCACTGAATGTCAGTTTTTTTCCCCTGAAGGATTATACTCAGTTATACTCTTTTGCCCTCTGGAATATCATATCCCAAATCCTCTGATCCTTTAATATAGAAGCTGCTAAATCTTTTATTATCCTGACTGTAGTTCTACCAAATTTGAACTATTTCTTTCTGGCTGCTTGCAATATTTTCTCCTTGAACTGGGGGTGCTGGAATTTGGCTATAATATTCCTGGGAGTTTTCATTTGGGATCTCTTTCAGGGGGTGATCAATGAATTCTTTCAATTTCTATTTTACCTTCTGGTTCTAGAATATCAGGGAAGTTTTCCTTGATAATTTCTTAAAAGACAATATCTAGGCTCTTTTTTTTAATCATGGCTTTCAGGTAGTCCAATAATTTTTAAATTATCTCTACTAGACTTACTTTCCAGATCAAATGATTTTCCAAAGAGATATTTCACAGCCTTTTATTTTTTTATTCTTTTGATTTTGTTTTATTATTTCTTGATTTCTTATAACATCATTAACCTCCATTTGCTCCATTCTAATTTTTAAGGAATTATTTTCCTCAATGAGCTTTTGTACCTCCTTTTCCATTTGGCCAATTCTACTTTTTAAGGAGTTTCTTTTTTCTTCAGTGAATTTTTGTGCCTCTTTTTCTATTTGGCCAATTCTGCTTTTTAAGGCATTCTTCTCCTCATTGGCTGTTTGGACCTCTTTCATCATTTGACCTAGTCTGCTTTTTAAGGTGTTAATTTTTTGTTCCTCCTTTACCATGCTATTGACTTATTTTTCTTGCATTACTCTCATTTCTCTTTCCAATTTTTTTCTTCCTTTCTTCCTTCATTTTCAGAACCCTTTTTCAGCTGTTCCACGGTTTGAGACCAATTATATTTTTCTTAGCAGTTTTAGATGTAAGAGTTTTAACTTTGTTTTCTTCTGAGTATATTTTGATCTTTCTTGTTCCCATGGTAACCTACTCTGGTCATTTTTTTTTCCTGTTGTTTGCTCATTTTCCCCTTCTATTACTTGATTTTTAGCTCTTTTTTAAAGTACTGCTCTACTTCCAGGGTAGAGGGCTCATTGTTTCAAGCTTCATGAGTTTTGTGTTGTTTACGGAGATACTTATAGGAACCTGTAAGTTTTCAGTCCTTCTAAGGTGGTATGATCTCAGGAGAGGTATTTATTACTCTTCTAGCCTGTGTTCTGATCTGTGAGTGACCATAAGCACTCTTTTCTGCCCTGCAATGGTGAAAAAGGTTCCACTATACTGTGGCTGAAAGTTCTGGTGTGCTAGTGCTCCTTCTCACCCTGAGACTGCCACCCAGGACTGAAACATGGATCTGAGTATGAGCAAAGCAAGGGAGTCCTACCTCAGTGCCATCAAAGAAACCCCTGTAATCTCCTTCTGACCAGTTGTTTGACCCCCTTACCATCTGTGGGCTGAGAGCTCCAGAAGCAGCTACTGCCCCTGATGATTTAATGGTTCCCAAGGCCTTCTGGTTTGCTGGGGCTGGGGCTGTGCTAGTGCAGCCAGCCCTAAATTGTGCTCTATTCTCACCCTTTCCTGCAACCTTCTAACAACAGACCTTCACAACAAACCTTTCCTGCCAACCTTCTAAGTTCTCTTGAGCTGCAAAATTGTTGCACTTCCTCTTTTTGTGGGTTCTGCTGCTCTAGAATTTGTTTAGAGTCATTATTTAAAGGTACTTGAATGGATTTGGGGGAAAGCTCAGGTGAGTCCCTGCCTTTACCCTGCAATCTTGGCTCTGCTGTGTGACTGGGAATTCCAAGTGTCCTTTCCCCTGCATCTCCTCTCTGTGGCAATGCATTCTTCTGATGTGCCACACAAAAAAAGCAACTAGGAGAGTATTTCTCTACAAGCACTTTGTATATCTGTGCCCATGTTTTCAAGTTGCCCCAAGTTCTCGGCACCTGCACCCCTCTTCCCTCACTCGGGAGGCTGGGGTTTCATACATCAGGACTAGAGAAATGTGAGGGAGATCATTCATTTTCCTGTAGGACAGATACCTCATGATGGAGTTTGGGATTCTGACAGATAGTGGCATAGCATTCATGAGAAGTACTCACATGTTAATGAATGGCTCTTTGGTAACCTGGAATAAGAATTCCTAACTTTTTCTGTGTGATAGATTCTGTTGGCAATCTGGTGAAGTCTATGTACCCTTGTCTTCAGGATGTTTATTGCCTAGATTAATAACTATAGGAAACGCTAAATATCAGTTACAGCTTAGTGAAAATAAAGATGTATTTTTTCCTATCCATGTCTATAGACCTCTTATAATCCATCCATAGAGGCCTTAGAGGGATTGTGGACCTCAGGTTAAGAATGCCTTTTCTAGAGGAAATTTGTTGTAAACCTAGACTTGCTGACACTTTTTTTTCAATAATATGGGGGAAAAGATAGAATATTATGAAGTTTGCATATGACACATAGTTGGGAATAAATACATTGAAGTAAAAAATGTAGACATTGGGCAACTGGCATGCTAGATCAAAGCCAACCAGATGAAATCTAATAGGAATAAATGTGAATTACTTTATTTAGGCCCAGCAAATCAATTGTAGAAGTTGTAATGGGGGTGAAAAATCTTCCCTGCCCATTGCTAGGCCTCAGGTGGGATTATTGAGGAAGGTTTGATTAGGGAAGGTTTGTGTTATATGAAGGCCCACACCTTTTGCTGATTGCTCATGAGGCACTGGGTGGTACCCTCCAACTCTGAAAAGATACTCTGAGATGAAGTATTCCTTTGGGGCTTAGTTTTTGGAAGAAAGTTAGTGTGCCATTTGAGACTCTGGGCAGCCATTTTAAGGAGCCCCCTGACTTTGAAAACCCAGATGTTGGTGCTTCTCTCTCTGGTAATGATGTATGCATTACCTATGGTCAGACAGTTGGAAGTCCTGTCTGTTGGGTCTGCTTTTATTTTCTCTGTTGGTTTTTTTATGTAAATAAAGCTCTAAGAACCTGTGCAGCAGGCCCTTCTGGGTGCTAGATGCTTGCTGATACACAAGTACAGGGTAATAATAACTGACAGTTATAGAAGGCTTTAAGATGAGCAAAGTTCTTCACATGCATTATTTCATTTGACCCTAATAACAAACCCATGAGAAATGTATTACAGGGTGTTGTTATCCTCATTTTACAGAAGAGTAAACTGAGACTCCTAGCATTCATATAATTTGCCCATGGTCATCCAGCCTATAAGTGTTAGAGGTGAGATCTGAGCCTCTCTCTTCCAAGTCTCATTTCATCTTTAGAAAAACCTTGTAAGGTAAATATTAAAGGTAAATATCAATTATGCCATGGAGAGCTTATTTGGCAATAGTTCTTATAGGAAAAAAAAATAAGGAAAGTTTTGTTAACTTGAAAGGAATGCAGCATTAGTCAGCGGTACAACCTGACTCCTGAAAAGGGTAACCCAAGCAACCTATAGTAGCAAACATTTGGCATCCAGATGATGTGAATTACCCACTTCTCTCCACTCACACATCCTCTACCCCAGTGAAGACCCATATTGCCTCTCACCTGAACTATTGCAATAGCCTCATCCTTTCCATGTCTAAACCATCTCCACACAACTTACCAAACTCATAGTTTCGAAGCACTTATCTGACTATGTCAGACTTCCCGCCCTGCCCCCCCAACCATTCAAAATAGTTCATGCTTCCTATTACATCTAGGATGTGATGTGCAAAAATTATATCAGCGATAATAGTAATAACACTCAGCCTTTATTGGTCTCTGTAAATTCCACCCACTGCTTCTATTTCTTTCCCCTAGAACCTCACAATATAAATTTAATTCCTCTTCCATTTGACAGTCCTTTGAACACTTCAAGACCACCATCATGTCTTTTCTTCTCCTGGCTAACCAGCCACAGGGTTTGGTCTTTTTTCTCCCCTTACGTAAATGCCATAAACTCAAAGCGGCATCCTGGTTGACCTCCTCTAGAGAGATACTGTCCATTAATCAATATCCTTTCTATAACTTGTGTCTTCATTCTCTCTGGTTGTTGGGATCTTATAGTTTCTGACTACAAGGGTCCTTTGACCTCTGACACAGGCATAGTTGAGAAAGTAGGAAAGGGCTCAGAAGGTCTCATCATGGACACAGCTGTCCCCAACCTTGGGGCACAAATTAGCACTGCCTAGCCCTTTGGTGGATTCTTTGTACAATACCTCTGTCAGCTTATAGCACAGCCTAAAGCGTAAGACTTTCCCCAGGGACACAGGCAACACAAGAGAACAGAAATAGAATGAAAGTCGCTGAGTGTCCATACTCCCCAGGACTACACTGCTTTGCTCCAACAAGGTCCCATATGCCTCTCTTCTTTCCTTTTTTCCATCACAGCATAATAGCCAACCTTAAAACTGGTCCAGGAAATTGGACTTTCTCTCCCTTTTATCTAATTCTGCTTGCAGCCCACCTCAGGATGGGAAGGAGGCTGGGGCCCTTTTTAGGAATATTGGCAACAGCTCCAGCCTTCTTGGCTCATGAATCATCTGCCCTGCCTTCATGGTTTGAGTCACATTAGCCTTCTTCCTGGTGTGGGATAGCGTTGGAGAACAGGAAGAGACAGGCAGGGAAAAGGAGCTCGAAGGAAGCACCAAAGAGAAAATTTCATAACAACACATTCTGAAGAAGGCAAGAAGGGAGATCAGCTCTCTCTTTTAAGCCTACTGACGTGTGCGGGTCTTTCTTGTCTCAGTGATCAACAAAGGGATTTCTTTGTCGTCTCAAAGCACAAGTCCTCTGGAACTGAGCCACTGTGTCTCTGGAAGCGGTTGGAGGAGCTCACAAATATTCTGATGGGGTGTGCTCTAGCCAGAGCAGATGGGGGGAGTCATTTACCACTCTTATGCAGGGAGCAGCTGAGATAGAGTGGGGTAAATGGGTGTCACCTGAGTGTAGAATGCTGACGGGTAGACCATCACTCATAGGGGTGATTTGAAAATCAAAGCACAACCTTTTATATTCATATTAATTATTACTTATAATTAAATATCATATATTTTATTAAATTAAATATCAAATATTTATAATTAAATATTAAATCAGAGCCCAAGTTGCCTTTTTTTTTTAGATATTTATTTTGTTGGGTTTTCTTCTTTTTCTAGACCAAGTTAAGGAGACCTAGTATAGAGAAGACAAAACCTACAAGAGATAGAATACGAATCTTAGGAATTTTGTTGACTTTTAAAAGTTAATCTCATGATTCTCTCCTTTTTGTATTTTTTTGCTCAAGTTGAGAATGATCTAATAAAGAGCTATTCAACAGTTCAACAAATATTTATTAAGCACCTACTATGTGCAGGGCCTTGTTCTAACCACTGAAGATACAAAGGCAAAAACAAGAAAAATCCTGCCCTCAAGTTCCTTGCATTGTGCTATATTTTTACTAAGACAATTTTTTAGAAATTTTGATTAGTAGTCTGGATGGATCGAACAAAGACTTACCATGTTATTTCCCTACCCAATAAAGTCTAATAGTCAATCAACTAGCATCTATTAATTATTTATTAAATAATAATTATTCTTTCTTATCTACTATGTGGCAGGCACTGTGCTAAGCACTAGGGATACAAATAACAAAAAAAAAAAAATGTAAAAAAACACAGTCTTTGCTCTCAAAAATCAAATCACAGTCCAGTGGCAAATTCTACCATCTCCCTATTCCCTACAAGATGGAATATAAACTTCTCCTTTTTGGCTTTTAAAGTCCTTCACAATCTGGCCTTAATTTTACTGCTGGTCCAGCTAAATTGACCTACTTGGCGCCCCACACACACATGGCATGCCATTTCCCATATCTGTACCTTTGTATTAGCTATCTCCCATGCTTGGAATGTACCCCCTTATCACTTCTTCCTCTTAAAATTTGTTCCTTCAAAACTTTGCTTAAGAACTACCTTCCACATGAAAACTTTCCAGATCTTTTCCCCACCCCAACCCTCCGTTGTCTGTGGCCTTCCTCCCAATTTTTATCTAATGCATATTTTATTCACTATAATCATATAAGATTATATATATAATTATGTTACTTATTATTAAGATATAATTATATCTGATGCATATTATATTAATATAAAATAATATTTTAATATTCATTTATGTTCATGAAACTGCAAGCCCTTCAAAGCCCTCAAAGGCAAGACACTGCTTCACATCTGTTTTCCTATGCCCAGTGCCTGGCACAATGTAGTTGTTTAACAAATTTTTTTGATTGGTTGACTGATTAGGGTAAGATTAAAACTAGGGAATCTATACTGCTATCTGAGGTAAATGTACCTCAACTGCCAGGGAAGTCCCTAAAGTGTTTGTAACCCCTGATGTGTGTAAACAGCAAAAAGGAAGGTCAGAAGGTCTCTACTTTGTGATCTCTGCTAAGGAAATATTAGTAAGTCCCTTTGGATTCTTTTGGATGAATTCATGTGTCTATTGTGAGACATTAGCCAGAGACTAGAAGGCCTACAGCAGAAGACCTATCGCACAGAATTGACTCATAACCCTCTTACTTCCACAGTTCCACAGTTCAAACCTCAAGTTTGAAATGGCGAAGACTTTTGTATATATCCATAAAATCAAAAAATGGAATATACAGAGGTTGTTCCCACTGAGCCCACCTCTGTTTCCTCCCGTGAAAGATAAATAGGTTGGATTAGGTGGATTTGAAGTTAGAGAACTTGAGTTTAAATGCCACCTTAACTGCTTACTATATATCTGATCTTAGGTGAGCAGTTTTGCCTCTCTGCCTCATCTGTAAAATAAAGGATTTCGACTAAAGGAAATTTATGTATAATGGGGCATCTGGGTAGTAGAATAGATAGAGCACCAGTCCTGGAGTCAAGAAGACTCATCCCCTGAGTTCAAATCTGGTCTCATCCATTTACCAGCTATGTGACCCTAGGCAAGTTACTTAACCCTGTTTGCTTCAGTTTCCTTATCTGTAAAATGAGCTAGAAAAGGAAATAGCAAACCATCTTTGTCAAGAAAACCCCAAAGAAGGTCACAAAGAGTCAGATACAACTAAAAATGACTGAATGGCAACAAAATTATGTAAACTGTGCCTTTCTGTCCTGTCCTTCTCTGAACTTAAGGTAATAGAAGGTACGATGTGAATGCTGAGGACTGGGGGAAAAAATAAGAATAAAAGTTGCATAGTTTCATAGGATTTAGAATTTAAAGGGACACTGAAGACCTAGTCTAACCTTCTCATCTTACATATGAGGAAGCCAGAGATGAAAATTATTTGCCCAGTTATACAGTTAGTATTTAGGCGAACTTAGTTTTGAGCCCAGGTTCTTGGACTCAAAACCCAAGTCCTCTGGAGCAAATTCCTAAATAGAAGTTGTACCTCCAGAGAGAAGCAAACTTAGGAAAGCCAATAAAACTGAAATACGAATAAAATGGAGGAAATCCAAGGAATCACCAGTGCCAAATCAGATAATTTGGCTGACTCCATGTCCAGTGGGAAATCATGGAGATAGCACTGAAGTCAGAGGACCTAAGTTAAAATCTTAAGATCCTAGAATTTCTACATTTAGAGCTGGAAGGGACCTCAAAAGCCATCTAATCTAATCTCATTTTGTGGATGAGAAAAATAAGGCTCCAAAATACCTTCCCCAAGGTCACACTTGTGTGTGGTCAAAGGCAGAGCTGGAATGAAGCCAGGTCTTCTCACTCCCAATCACTCTTTCTCCTTCTTTGGGATTTAAGGCAAGTCCTTTAAGATCATTGAGCCTCAGTCCCTCATCTGTAAAATGAGGGTGGTTGGACCAGATCACCTCGAAGATTCTTCTCTTTTCTTCCTGGTTTAGTACCTCTCTTTCCAGCCTCTTCCACCTTCTTCCAACAGACTTTTCACCTTAAGGATGTCTCCAACACTGCAGCCTTCAGCCAACTGATGAGTTCCTGTCTAGGACAATTATTTCATGAAGAGTCCAAGCCATCAAGGCTTATTTTTTTCCCCTGCTCTTCTCCTGACTCTCCACACTTTTTCTACCTTGTCCCCATATGAGTTCCTCCCCTAGTCCTCCCACCACATTCTCCAGTTCCCTTCTAAGTGTTTTCTTCCCCTCATTAGCATAAAAACTACTTGACAGAGACCGTTTCATTTCCCAGTCCTGATCACGGTACCTGATACATAGTAAGTACTAAGTAAACACTCCATGTCTCTCTCTATGTGTGTCTCTCTGTCCGTCTGTCTGTCTGTCTCTCTCTCTCTCTCACACACACACACACACACACACACACACACATACACACACACACCCTGAGTAACTCTTGGGCTCATGTCTATATGTCTATAGAATAATTTTATAAATGACCCATGTTCACAAAGATTCTTCATTTCGAAACATAGCTATGAAATGGTTTGTTGCTTATGTGCTGGAGAGCACAAACCTCTAGCAAGAGCCTAGGGCTTGAGCTCCCAACCTTTTAAGAGGAAAGTGCTCTCTCTGTCTCTCTCTGTCTCTCTGTCTCTCTCTGTCTCTCTATCTCTCTCTCTCTCTCTGTCTCTCTCTGTCTCTGTCTCTCTCTCTCTCTCTCTCTGTCTCTCTCTCTCTCTCTCTTGCTCTCTCTGTCTCTCTCAATCTCTCTCTGTCTCTCTCAATGTCATTCTCTATCTCTCTCTCTTTTTTTCTCTCTCTCTGCTCCCGTTATATCCAAATGATGTAAACAAAAGGAAATCAGATAACATAAGGACAGGATTAACCAGAGGTGTTTATGAGAAATAATGTAATAATGCTAAAGCTGGCAAATACATTTTTAAACATTTAAACAAACCCGCCGTCAGAAGTAAAGCAGCAGGCAGAGTTGGGACTGGCCCCATTCCTCCCCACTGATTGGTTTCAGTACTCTTGTCCTGGAGCAAGTACACACAGTAAACCCAGTCACTCACCTGTCTGTTGATGTATTTGGAAGTCATCTCTTATGATCTTGAAGGAGAGAACTCCAGATGTGGGAGATACCAGTTGCTGCCAAGGTCATGTTGCTATAGCACCTCCTCATTCTCTCTTCTAATTTTTCCAAAATTCATAGGCTGGATGTGGAAAACCTATTAGTTTCCTCCCTTCCTAAACTGGGAAGAACTACAAATCTCAGGGGTTTTGTGAGCAGCCAACCTCTTGCCAGAGGTTATTTGATATATTTCTATCTAGATTTTTCCAGTTCTACATCCATGATCCTCTGACCTATTTGTGCCACCACACTCCTTCCCCACTTTTTTTCCTGTTTTTGGCCTTTGATGACAAGCGAATATGTTCCCATCATCAGTCTGACATTGTCTTCATGACGATGGTGAAACTACTGTATTTCATTGAGCCTCAGTTTCCTTCTACATTAAACAGGGTTAATAACATCTGTAAGTACCCTCATCCCAGGGTTATGAGGTTGAAATGATATGATTTAAGTAAAATGCTTTGCAAACCTTGGAGTGTCGTATAAATGTCATCATTTCTTATTATTCATGTTGCAGCTATCCTGTGAGCCAGCCCTGACACTCTCTATGGGAAAGATGCATCTTTGTTGTGGGGGCAGTAATGAAGGCCAAATGGAAATTTTGACCATAATGTTAATAAAATTATTTTTGTGGTTTTCTGGGTATGTGAAGAGCGTTCTGCTGTGAGTCTAGCTGATGAGGGTTGACTCTGTGAATCGCAGGATGCTGAGGCTTTGCAATGGCATACCAGCTCCCTCACGTGCTTTTCAGACTGATTTAAGGTGAAGGTGTTTAAAGTCCTTTATCATGTGATCTTGGCTCCCTGGAAAATGTACCACCATCCTTTGGAGAGCCCCTGCTAATAATTCCCAGATTTGAAGGCTAGGAGGTCAGAGACCGGTTGTTCCCTGTGGAGGATCCCCAGGCTGTGAAATTCTCTCTTACCTGTTCATCAATAAAACCTGGGTCTGCTGGGCTTTAGGGCATAGTTCTTAAACTGATGTGCCAAACTACTCCTCTGAGAGGTGCACTGGCTCTTTGAGGCTACATATAGACTGTAACAAGAGCAGTAAACTTACCAATGGCTTCTATGAAACCGACAATAGAAAATAGGAAAGCTGTTTGATTTCCTGAATTCCCTTGTCTTGTATAGTGCCAAGTATACTCTAAGAGTCGGGTCAGGACTGCGACATCCTGGGATCCTTTGGTGCGTGGGTGGGGGTCCATACACCTGTTGAAAGCAGTCCTGTAGGGGCCAAGCTAGCCTTGAACCATAAGGTAGTAAAAATTACAAAGCAGGAATTTGTCTAGATGTCAAAAGACTTGGATGCTGGGGCTGATGTCCATCAGTGAAAAGTCATGTGACTGTGGGCAAGTGACTTTATTCAGGGATTCATTGTCCTCATCTTTAAAATGGCAATAAACCAAAAGGAAAATTTCAGGGATGACAAAGAAAAACTAGTGTTAATGCTGCAATAGGAAAAGCAGGCTCCAGCCCAAGATCTAATCAAGGAAATGCTACAAAAGCTACTTCAGACTTCCAGGATGTTTTCATTTCCAATACCTTGAAAGAGAAACTAAGCATCAGAATTTTATTTCTGTTCTGTGTTCAAAAAGTCACAAATAGTTAAATGGGTTTAAGTCTTTTTTAAAGCTTCTCAGTAGGATCTAAAAATAGCTCTTGGAAGCTCAATCCACATTTCCTCAGGTCGTCCTGTTCGTCTCTTCATCCTGGTGACAGTGTGTTGTGACAGTCACATACACACATGCAGAGACAGTGGCAGATGTACAAGAAAGAGGTCTAATCTTGTAGGAGAGACAATTGGGAGTTCAGAATTGGGACGTAGGTTTGCTCTAAAAACGGTAGCAAAACATTTTACCTTTTGGTGCCTCAGTTTCCCCACTAATAAAAGAAGTGTGTGTGTGTATATGAAGTATTTCTCCCTCCTTTCTCAGAGTAAAATGAGGCTCCATCCATGGCTCTGAAGCATCCCAAAAAGCATCAGCAAAGGAGACTGCAAGTGGCAAAGCACTATTTTAATAAATAAAATCCTAGCTCATTATGAGTCAGTGACATGATGACTTCTCGCTTTGTGTCACCTCCACCTTTCTACACTTCATCAGCTCCTGGTCTGGGAGAGTTTGAACTTTTCTGGCACTTTCAGCCCAGTGGCATGACCTGAGGCTCACTGTCCATCATGAGCCTAATGGACGTTCGGAAGGAGTCACTGAGCCAGGGAGGGCAGAACAGGCTCTACAGAATTGCTGGTTCTTTCTGGCAGACCCCTAAGGTTATTTCCTTCATCTCTCCTTTTCTGGGCGAAACAAAAACATAAACAAAATACCTCTTTGCTTTGCTGGCTTTTCTCTATGATCCAAGAATAAACAACTGCTTCTTCCCAGTGAGGTATCATTTGCAAAACCCGGTGCTCCATGGACCTGGGTGCTTCTGAGATGGAGGGAAAGTCACTGGGACTCCCCTGGAAGGGCATGCCAAAGGAACGATGGCTCTGGCTGTCTCTACACTCCTTTCTCTCCTAAACTCTGATAACAATGCACAGTGATTATTTGTGTCTCTAACCCCTCGACACTCATTGGGCTGAAAATCAGGACTCCTTACACTACAGTAATCAACTCCCAGACACCCCAAACTGTACCATGATTACACCATTTACTGAAATGCGCAAAGAGACACTTGAAGCTGTTCTGATTAGGGTAGACATTATTTTTCCTAATGGGCGATTGCATTAATCAAAACTGTTGCTATGACTATGGTAATAGGAGAAAACCACCTCCATTTAATTCTGGGTCCACAAAACACCAACAAGAAGGAAGGTGGATTTTATTAGCCAAAAAGACGAACTAGTAGCTTCTTTTAAAAAGACTTTTCTCTTTTCCCCTCCCACCAGAGTGGCTCACATGGGAGATCCCTGCACTCTGGTTTCTTCTTAACCATGCAACATCAGCTTTGGCTTGATTTCTTGTGCTCTGTGATTGAAATCCCTTTGGTTTTCTATTGAATTCAAGTCAACAGGCAATTATTAAACACCTACTGTGTTTTGTTGTTGAATCATTTCGGTCATGTCTGATTCTTCAGGACCCCATTTTGGGATTTTCTTGTCACAGATACTGGAGTGGTTTGCCATTTCCTTCTCTAGCTCATTTTACAGATAAGGAAAGTGAGGCAGAGTTAAGTGACTTTCTCAGGGTTACATAGCTAATAAGTGTCTGAGGCTGAATTTGAACTCATGAAAATGTGTCTTCCTGATGCCAAGCCCCATGCTCTGTACATTGTGCCACCCAACTTTCCACACTTACTAGTTACCAGACACTATATATCTCTAGCTAAGTGCTAGAGATCATAAAGATAAAAATAAAATAGTCTCTGATCTCAAGGAACATATATACTACTGGGTTAAACAACATCTATACAGATAAGGAAGTAACAAAATGAGAGCTGCCTGAGCCCTGAGTTATCACACATAGGCCTAGAGTCACACAGCCAGTATAGGCTAGAAGTTAGCTCAGACCAAGATTTTCCTGAATCTAAGGTTAATATCATATCTACTAAGGCCTTGGCTTCTGAATTAGGGGCTTACAGTGATAACCTGACCCCAAGGGTTGTTTGATTGGTCTGTCAGAGAGTAGAAAGATAGATTTCATCTCACCCTCTTTTTGATAGACAATCAATGTAGTTTAGCTATAGTACATATATATAGATATAGATATAGATATAGATAGTATATGTAATCCCTATCCTTATTCCCTAAAACTTCCCTACTCTGCTCCTTCCCTCTGCTATGTACATAGCAGGAAAATAGCCCGGTAGATTCTGAAAACTAGGGAATCTAATAAAGAGAACATAGTGTGGAGAATCTCTCCAGGGGGCCCCTGCAAATTTGAATGACCCCAGTGTTTATGCCAGATGAAGCCCCACATTTAGTGAAGTCCTGGAGATATTTTCTCCTAACCATGATCACATCTGCTGACCAGGTCCCCAGAGCTTGAGTGGTTCTAGTCTCCTCACAGTTCTAGGAATAATTCTGAGAGGTTGGGGGAAGGCGGTCTTCTATTAGAGTTCACAAGCCCTCATCTGTTATGTTCACTCCAATATCAGTGCCAGTTAATGTCTCACTGATATCATCTAAGCAGTGATCACTGTCCAAATATCAACCAACTAGGTATTTCTTCAATATCATTTATAACCAATTAATATCAAGTGGCATTTACTGAGAAGATATAGGAAGAACCAAAGTACAAAAAGCTACAAAAATCAAAAACACATTGTTTTCTATCACCTTGGTCCCTAAAGAGAGGAGACTTACACTTAATTGGTGACTACCAACATTTTCCCCAACAAAATTCACTTTTTTTGACAAAGCCAGTCACAAAATTGTTCTATTGCTTGCAGAGTAGTATCTCGGCTGCCCTGTCAACCTACTTCTAGGTGATCTTGTAGGGTCTTTCCTCTAGGTTTTCTCCTCACCTGACTCAGCTGCTATAACTATAGCACACATTATGGACTCCTGTTTTGGGGTCTCGGTTGGCTCTTCTAAAGCTTACAAAGTCATTTCTTCATTCATTTCTGTTACTCATTCAACTAAGATCAGAAAAGGATATATAAAACAGAAAAAGAAGAAACATGGGCTCTATGTGCACACGGTCACCTGGAAACCCATCTGGGACAAGTAGGTAGCTGAGACTATTTCCCTTCCACCTGGAGTCTTACTGAAGTTTTTGTCTTAGTGGCTAAAGGGGAAGGGAAGAAGAGAGAGAGAGAGAGACAGAGAGAGAGACAGAGAGAGAGAGAGAGAGAGAGAGAGAACTTTTCTCTCTTTATTTTCTCTGCACACTCATTTCTAGTTCAGAAGCCAATAAAAAAAACACTTCATCCCCATACAGTAACTGGACAGGAAACCACCACAGAATAACTATGAATGCTCTGAAGTAGAAGGCAGGGCCTACCATTATGTATCATCACATATTCCCAGAAACAGGTCCCCCAAGTTTCCCTGTGGGTTGGTACCAGGCAGAGTAGGTTGTATGTGCTCAAAGGACTGGACCTCAATTGAACAGTCTCATTACCTATAAACACTCAATCTTCCACCCTTAGAACTAGGTATCACCCTCTCAGGGCAGTTAGAGCCCAACAGGGACCTGGGCATAACAGGAGCAGCTGCATAGATAACACTCCCTCTCCTTTAAAATATACACCTCCCTCCTCCTTCTACCTCCCAAGATCATCTTTTGTATCCCCTTAATGCAACTTCTCAAGGTGAGCTGCCCTTTGGATGGTGGGCACTCAGCACTGTGGCACTGACCTGTACATCAGCTCTTTTCACTTCAGGCCTCTCACCTAGACTACTGAAATAGCCTCTTAATTGGTCTTGCTGCAAGTCTCTCCCTCTCTAATACACACTTCTGTCAAAGTGATCTTTTCTAAGGTGCAAGTCTAATCATGCCACACAAACCCCTCCTGAATAAACTCTAATGGTTCCCTATTGTCCATAGGATCCAAAGTTATTTCATTCTTATTCCATTCTTTTTTAATTTCTATTTTTATGTAAATCTTATAATGTGTCATATAGTATAATGCATGTATATAATTTATAAACAAGTAATTATACACATACTGAGAGAATATGCTCAAAAAGTTTTTACTAGTAGAGTACATGATTTGAAACATTTGGAGACCATTGCATATTTCAGCAGTGTAATATACATAGAGCATTTATTAGCCACTTACTATGTGTCAAGCCTCAGACAGTTATTAGCTGTGTGACCCTGGACAAGTTACTTAACCCTGTTTGCCTCAGTTTCCTCATCTGTAAAATGAACTAGAGAAAGAAATGACAAATCACTCCAGTATCTTTGCCAAGAAAACTCGAAATGGGGTCACAAAGAGTCAAACACAACTGAAAACGATTGAACAAGTCACCAGGTACTATATTAAGTGCTAGATACAAATACAAGCCATGTAAGATAGTGCTTACCTTCAAGAATCTTTCAGTCCAACGATGGAAAACATTATATAAAGGGAAGTTAAGAAGGAGGAGGAAATTAGAGTTTGGAAGTGGTTGTAGGGGAATAGAGGCTTTGTTTCTAAGCAAGATAAAGCAAAATCTAACCTATCACAGCTCAGAGTAGTTCCATGGGCAGAGTTCAAGTTTCTAATGGGAAGGAAGGGGAGATATTGATGTCTTTCAGAACAGGTGATCAGGAAGCATGACAACCAAAAAAGACAATGGGATAGTGGATTACTTTAAGAGAAGCAGAACTCCCGGGAATAAGAAAGGAGGCCCCCTGGACTGTTGCTGTTTAGTTATTTTAGTCGAGTTTAACTCTTCATTTGAGAGTTTCTATATTGCAGTGGTTTGCCATTTCCTTCTCCATCTCATTTTACAGAGAAGGAAACTGAGGCAAATAAAGTTAAGTGACTTGGCGAGGATAACACAGCTAATAAGTGTTTGAGATCAGATCTGAACTCAGGCCTTCCTGATTCCAGGCTCAGTGCTCCATCCACTGCACCATTTAATCGAATGTGGGATATTGTGGTCAGATCTGCACACCTCAGTTTGGAAAATATGTTGATAAGGTGGATAGCATCCAGAGGAAGGCATGTTGAAAGGCCTTGAGGTCACACTGCTACCAAATGTCAGAGCAAAGATTTAAACCTGTTTCCTAACTCTGCGTGTGTGATCCTGAATAAGTCATTTTATCTCTACAAGTTTCCATTTCCTCATTGGAAAATGGAGAAAACTTCATTTGGACTACCTACCACACAAGACTGTTGTGTGAGGAAAGAGCTTTGTAAAATATGCTGTGTGACATTGAAAAACACACCATAGTTCATCTTTTGCCCTAGCACTTTGATAGGATTGAGAGCTGGAAATAACCTTAAAGAACATTTAGTCCAGTCCTTTCATTTTCAGAACAGGAAACCTAGGTCTTGAAAGAAGGGATTTAGCCCAAGTCACCAAGATAAGAGCATCCCAGATTTACATTTCTAAAGTACTTAAAGATGGGCAAAACACTTTATCACAACTGACAATTTCTATGTTCCTTTCCACCATCCAAGCAATCAAATCAATAAAATTATTAAACTCCTACCATATATTACAGGCATCATTGGGGATATAACAATAAAAATAACCCCAGTTCTCCAAAAGCTCACATTCTACCCAGTTATAGTCTTTCCTTACATTAATTCCAGCTCTAGGTAGTACAAATAAGTAAAGAAACAGGCACAGGCAGTTTAAGTGTTCAAGGTCACCCAGCTACCATTAAGCTTAAACTTACATCTTCTTTTTCCAGCCCCAGTATTCTTTCTACTCTCACAGACCGGGTAGCCTGTTAGAATTAGGCCTCAAAACCAGGGGCTCTGATTGCTAAGTCACTTCTCTTTCAATTATGATACAATGCCTTCCATTTCCAAGAAATTTGCTATATTCTCTATCTACAAAGTTTCCAAGCCTCCCCATTTCTTACCTTTGGTGTGTGTTTGTATACATCTTGGCATCCATTTTAAAAGTTGCTTCCAAGGTATACCCTATCTGCGTTTTCCCTGGTGGGTAGAGAGCACTTAGCAGAAACCCCACCATCCTATGTTTATGGGTAGAATGTAAGCTTTTTGAGAATAAGAATTGTTTTGTTTTCATCTTTATAATCTCAGTGCTAACTACGATGCCTGTCATATATAGTAGGAGGTTAATAATCTTGTTGATTTGGTTGCTTGGATGGTGGAAAGGATCCTAGAAAATGGTAGTCACTTGATCAGTGAAAAATGGTCCCAGACTAGGCTACTTAAGAGTATAGTTTTGAGGTTCCTATCTGTCTCTCATCAAGGAATGGTTTTCAGAAAAGAAGATAGTATAATATTTTGTTCTGCTTATCAAAATCAAGGATAATGTAACATCTGTATTAATAATAATATTTTTCCAAAATGTGTTGACAGCTGATTAGCTTCAATTGGTCCTAAATGTTTATCTGACCTTGGACAGAGCTCATCTAGTCGTTCTATTTGCATGAGTACTTGGATCTTTACATTTCTCTCTCTTGTCCTGATCACAAGCTGTTCATCAAAAAACAAAGTTCTCCAAAAGAGGCAATCACCTTGGGGAGACACTAAAATCTATTCATACTAATGTTCCTATAATCCAATCATGATGCTCTGGAGAGAACATAGGATTGGGCTTCAGAGGATTAGGGTTTAAACCTGGACTCTGCCTGTTTACTACCTATGTGACCTTGGGTAACCTCTCTGGGTCTCATTTTTATATCTATATCATGAGGGACATAGCCTCTAAGTCCCCTTGAGGCTCTTATACTGTGATTTAGGAGGTGCTTCCTATGGGTGCTAGCCACCAGGAGTACCAAGATAAGGGTGAAATGCTCCTCAAAGAGTTTATATTTTACATGAGGGGTGAGGGAAGCACTAAATACAAAGTAATTTAAAGAGGTCTAGGATAGCCAGTAACAGGGGGTTGGGAAAGGCATGGCAGAGGTTGGGTATCACCTAAGCTGAGACTGGAAGGAAGGTATGGAATCTAAAAGATGGAAGTGAGGAGGAATGAATTTCTGGGATAAGGGAACACACTGTGAAGAGACACAATCAGGAGATAGAATGTCAACTTTAGGGAACAGTTAGTAGGATGAAATAGCTTCATGTAGTTCAAGTAAAGTAACATAAAATCAATCTGAAAAGTTGGGTTGAACTGCCCAAACCAATCAACATGTCAACACACCTTGGAAAAACACTATTATTAACGCAAATGTCCTATTACCTCTGACCTTAGTAGAAGGAAATTTGTAGGTCAGAGAAATTTGTAGGTCAGAAGATGAATCAGAGAGTGGAAAGGCTGAGAACAGAGAGATAAATTAAAAAGTTATTACAAACTATTTTGTTATATGAAATGCCTCTCTGGGAGGGGGAAAGGGAGAAATATTGGAGATAACTACAATGCTATAAGATAGTGATGTCAAAATCAAAAAGAAACCAGAATCATTACACTGTACATGATGATCCAAGCCATATATTGACTTAGAAAATTACATGTGTTTATATATTTATTTTCTTATTAAAATATCAGCACATTAAAATCAGACTAGAACTACATTTTAATCAGGTTCAGGCCCTACTCAGGAGTATTGCAGTCCCCACACAGCCTGAGGGCTGAGTGTTTGACAAACCTCTAATGTAAAAATACAAAAGACATCAATAAAAACTTTTTTTAAAGTTATTACAATAGTTCAAGTGAGAAGTGATAAGGGCCTGAACTGGGGTAGCAGTCCAGAAAATACAAAGGAAAGGAATGGATATGAGAGATTTTGTGGACACAAAACGGACAGACTTGGAAATAGATTGGATTGGGAGAGGTGATAGAGTGAGAAAAGAGTCCAGGAGGGCTAATTTCAGGGTCAACCCACGCAGCAGTAGGTCATGGACTTCAGAGTAAGGAACTGGGACGAGGAGCTCTGTGGTGAGGTTATTTTTTACTATTCAGTTACTATTTATAAATAGCACTTTCACTTTTATGAAAAGGCAGGCTCTGTCCTTTGGAAAGAACCTCAGTGGGAGATTTACAAAAATCTGTGGAGCAAAGACAGAAAGGATGAGAAGGTACAGATAGGTTACAATCTTCACTAGAGTAAGGGAGTAGCCATGCCAAGAAGATCAAGCATCCGTGAAAGTCTTGAAGTGCATGTGCTAATAATAGCTCACATTTAAATGGGGCCTTGGGGCTCACAAAGCACTTTCCTCAAGATAGGAAGTGATGAATTTCAACCAAAACATCAATATAAGCAAAGCAGAACAGGCCAAACCTGGGGCAGGGTCCCAAAGCTCATGGGCAAGGCAGACCTGGGAAGTATGCCCTGAGGTCAAGGCCGCCATTGAGTCCCCCATTCTGAGACCAAGCAGGCACACATAATTCAGGGCAAAGTAAGATCAGGAATCTAAGGCAACAAAAAGTCAGAATCTAGGAGACTGGGAGAGGTAAAGGATGATAGGGGGCAGGGGGAGGGAGGGGATATGGACAACAAAGTAAGTAGGAGGCCAACTTTCAAGCAGAACCTTCAAGAAGGATCTGCATGATAGGCATAGCCCTCCTTCAGTCGCAGAGCTTTCATATAGCTCTTATTGAGGCCAAAACCAATCTCAGCAAGGTTAACCTGGTCCCTGAAATGGAAACAGTCATCGGAAGCATCTGGTTGATGGGCCAAGTCTTTAAAAAAAAAAATTCACTCATTTGAGTGACTCACTAATTATGAGTAACTCACTAATTACCATCTTATACCTTTCCTCTCTTTCTCAGTCAAGTTCTGAAAAAGTTGTCTATACTCAGGGTCTATACTTCCTCTCTTCTCACTCTTTTCTAAACCATCTGCAATTTGACTTCTGGACTCATCAATCAATTGAAACTGCTTTCTCTAAAGTTATCAATGATCTTTTAGTTGTCGTATCTCTTAAAATGCCCTTCCTCGATTTTGATTGCCTTCTCACTACTTGCCATCTCTACTTCACCTGACACCATTAAAGGATTTGTTCCCTGGGCTTTCATGACACTGATTTCTCTTGCCTCTCCTCCTACTTGTCTGACCACTCCTTCTCCGACTGCTGTGTTAAATCATCATAGCTGCTGTCATGGTCACAAACTGTGGGTATACCCTGATGCTCTGTCTTGGGTCATGTTCTCTTTTCTCTTTGTACTTTCTCACCTGATCTTGTCAGGTCCCAGAAATTTAACATCTCCTTGCTTTCAGATCTATTATATATCTCTTGAACTCCAATCTGCCATCAGCAACTGCTCATTGGGCATTTCAAATAAACTAATGTCCCATAGGCATCTCCAATTAAACAGGTTCAAAGCAGAACTCATTATTCTTCCTTGAAAACCCATCTTTCTTCCAAAATTTCCTATTACCATGGAGGAAATCACTGTCCTTCCAATTGTTCAGGTTCATAAATACAGTGTGATTCTCAATGTTCTACTCTTCATCACTCTATATATCTAATCAGTTAGCAAATTTTGTCATGTCTCTCTCTCTCTACCATCCCTTGCATCCATCCCCATTTCTGCACTCACCACCTTAATTCAGGCTTTCATTCCCTTTGACTGCTCTATTACAATTGCCACCTAACTGGTTTCCCTACCTCTAGGCTCTCTTCACTCCATTCCATCTTCCATATGGTTGCCCAAATGATTTTCATAAATCACAGGTCAAATCATTCTATGTCCATTTTCCCCACTCAATAAAGTCCAGTGACTTCCCATTACCTCATATCAAATAAAAACTTTTGTTTGGCATTTTAAGTTCTTCACAAACTGGCTCCATTGCATCTTTCTAACCTTTTTATATATTTCTACTCTCCACTCACTCTCCTGTTGAGCCACATTGGTCTTTCTACTTTTTGTTTCTCACACGCAGTCCTCCATCTTACTTCTCCATGCCTTGGTACAATCTATGCCTGAACTGTTTTTCTTTCTCATTGCTGCCTCTTGGAATTCTTGGTTTGCTTTGATACTTAACTCAAGCACCACCTTCAACATAAGGGCTTACCCTACCTTCTCATGCCTTCCCTTCCAAGGGAACCTTGTATCTATATTCTTTGTAGGCAAGATAGATAGATAGATAGATAGATAGATAGATAGATAGATAGATAGATAGATAGATAGATAGATAGATAGATAGATACAGAGAGACAGAGACAGAGAGAGAGAGAAAGAGAAAGAGAGAGAGAAATAGATACGTATTGTGTATGTATCTATGTGTATGGATGTATAAATGGTCTCCTTCGTTAAAATATAAGCTACTTAAAGAAAGCTATTGGTGCACAACCCAAGTCAGGGCCAGCTGTGATGGGGGCTAGTTTTAGACTAGAATCGGGTGTCTGAAAGTACAACCCAAGGAAGGAACCCAGACTAATCCTGTGCTGTAACCGAAGGACAGCTCAGTGATGTAGCCACAGGCAAGGTCTATAATGAGTGGCATGACAATTAACGATTGTATAGAGCATTACCTTTTACAATGTACCTTTGTACTTTACCGCATTGGATCTTCAAAACAACCTTGTGGGAGGTGGGGAGAACAGACACGTTTTGCAGATGAGAAAATGGAAGCCCAGGGAATTAAAGACATCTTAATGATCACCCAGTAAGTGGCAGAGGTGGGATATAAATCCAGGTTTAAATCTCAACATCCATTGCTGTTGCTGCTTTCTCATCATCAAGGGGGTAGTTGTACTGGAATGTGATCCCCATCACAGAAATCCAAAGAGACAGTTAGTTAGTACACTGCAGCAAGAGTCATGGTTGGAGCAATGTGTTGGAAAGAGGAAATTACTTCCTTTTGTTTCTCATCCTATCTGTCTGATGTGGAGATGAAAGACATCGGAGGCAGAATATGACTGTTGGAGCTGGGTCAGAAAGCCAGCTTGTCCGAGTCCACCACACGGTTCAAGTCCTATTAGCAAGTGACTGCAATGAGCTTGACCCAGCTGCCACACCCTTTTAAACTGGTGGCATGGTGCTCGATTCAGCAGCACATATACTGAAAATAGAACAATATAGAGAAGATTAGCGCAAACAGAACACCCAGATTTGTGAAATGATCCAAATTTTTTGTTCTCTGCATTCATTTTTGTCAATAAAAGTGTCCCAGTGGTCTGCTTGCCTCTGGTATTCTCAAATGGCCACTTCTCTCTGGAGAATTGGATATGTAACCTTTTTTGTCCCAAGAAGATTCACAATATGTGGCTTAAGCTCACATCCTGGTCATTTATTAGGGAAGGAGGCTCAGCCGTAATTTGGCTAATGCCCAGTTAGAAAATAACAATTATAAAAAATAAATAATAAATAGCATTTATTTGAAGGTTGCAAAGTACTTTACATACATTAACTCATTTTGATCCTTACCATGATCCTGAGTGGTAGTTGCTATAATTGTTCCCATTTTGCAGATGAGGAAACTGAGGCACAGAGAGGTTAAGTGACTTGCACAGGATCAGGCAGCTAGTGTCTAAAGCAGGATTTGAACTTAAGTCTTCTTGACCCCAATTAGTAATCAGAAAATTAATCAGAAAAAAAATCAGAAAAAAGTTAATTAGTCAGAATTGACTGATTACTTTCTACCTGTTGAAGCCAATCATACTCCCAATGTCATGGGAACCATGAGCTACAGACCCATTTTCCCCAATGGAAATTGGTGGGGGTGGGGGGGAGGGGGCGGGGCAGACTGGGGAAAATGGAAGGGCCAGGCAGCCCTGTGAACTTCAGGCTACCTCATGAGTGATCTCACATTGTGACATTTCTGTTTCTGCTTTTAGAAAGGCTATACAATCTAGCAGCTGTGGACTCCAGACACTATAATAAGCGTCCTGTTGGCATCTCTCTATGAAAGTGGTCAGCCTGATCAGGTGCTAAGGATTTAACAGACCAAGAATGTACTTTCAGGACTTTTTGTTGCTCAGTTCATTTCAGTCGTGTCTGATTCTTTGTGACCCCGTCCTGAGTTTCCTTGGCAGAGATACTGGATCTGCTTGCCATCTCCTTCTCCAGCTCATTTTACAGACGTGAAATGAGGCAAAGAGGGTGAAGTGACTTTTCTGCAGTCACACAGCTAGTGCCACATTTGAACTCAGGTTTTCCAGACTCCAGGCCCAGAGCTGTTCCACTATGCCACCTAGACCTAGTAAATCTTAAATCAAATAATTTAGTAACATTGTTCACCATTAATGAAAATTCTTTGTTAATCTAGACTCAGTAATTAAATGTAAAAATGAATAAAATGGTGGCCCCTATGTACAGCAAAAGAGTGAAAGACCTCTTACCTAGAACCTGTGAGATCGTCAGGATTCCATTTTACCCTGTAATGATTCCCTTAAGACACTAAGTTCAGGCATCACTGCCATGTCCTTTAACAAAGGTTGTTTTCACACTGACATAACTTAAGGTATTTTCCTCTGGCTTCCCAGTTCTTTCAACTGTGGCTTCTCAATTCTAATTTTCCCAATCCATCTGAGCAGATCAGCTTGATCCAATCCCACTGTATTTGGCTGAGTCTATGCCTAGACCCATGGACTGGGGTCTACAAGATAATGGATAGGTGATTATGCTCAGGGTAAGCAACTCCCATTAATGCAAATTGTAAGTAAGTCCTAGTTAGTTGCCAGAGGTACATAAAGGTTAAGTGGCTTGCCCGTTTTGTCTCAAAATTAGCATCATAGGAAGGAGTAGAATGTAGATCTGCCTGATTCCAAACCCAAAGCCACAAGGTCACTCTGCCTGTTAAGAGAATAGTTTTCTGGATATACTATAAAGAGAAAGATATGCAAATGAGAATGTATCAGGGAGGAAGAGCACTTGTGGATTTCTTTTTCCAAAATTTCCCAGAACCCAACCTTAGTGGCACCCTTATTAGCATAACAGGATAGTGGAAAGAAGGCTGAATTTAAGGTCTGAAAGTCTGAGATATAGTCTCAGTTTAAACAATTGCTGGGGCAGCTAGTTGGTGCAGAGGATAGAGCACTGTGTCTGGAGTGAGGGAGACCTGAGTTCAAATTTGGTCTCAGACACTTATTAGCTTTGTAACCCTAGGCAAGTCACTTCACCCTGTTTGCCTCAGTTTCCTCATTTGTAAAATCACCTGGAGAAAGAAATGGCAAACCACTCTAGCATCTTTGCCAAGAAAACCCCAAATAGGTTTTGACACAAAGACTGAGGCACAGTTGAAAAAAATGACTCAGAACAATGAGACTATGGGCAAGTCACTTTACTCATCTGAGCTTGTTTCCTCTTTTGTAAAAAGGGAATAATCCTTTCATTAGCCACCTATTGGGAATTCTGTGGGGGTCAAGTACAATAATGTGGTTAAACATTTTGTAAACCTTAAACCACCATACAAATGCCAGTAATTATTATCAGTTATAAAGTAGTGATCAGAATGCACCCTGGGAACCTTTCCACTTAATCCTACCCTATTATTTTGTATTTGCTTTGTATATACATCCTCTGAGCACCCAGGAAACTCTCTGCTAATATAAATTGCAGAAAAGGTGCTGCCCCTGCTTTAGGGGAAGGAGTTTCCTCATCTGGGAGTTCTTTATACTAATGAAATCATGAGTCCTGTCACCATCCCCATTCCTAGATCCTCTATCTACTTAGCTTATAGACTGGACAGGTCCCCACCCACCTAGCACAGAGTGAATGTAATTAGTAAATAGCAATTTTTTCTCTTTTCCCTAATAACCCGGAGGGTCTTTCCCTCCCAGTTTGATTTTCTTTTTTATTAAAGGGGCTATCCCCCCCCCCCACCTGTAACTACTTCTATTCATTGAATGGGTGAATCTCGTGAGAACATAGCCTGAAAGGGCCAGGGTCTCACATTGCATCCTGGGCCATCTCCAGTCCTCCTGATGAATATCTGGTCACTGGACCCAGATGGCTCAGGAGAAGACAGCGAGGCTGGTGACCTTGCACAGCCCTCCCTCACTCAAAGCAAAGTCAACTGCAAGTCATGTCTTCATCTTGATGTCATGGTCCTCTTTGAGAATGAAGGACAAACAGCAACAATAACCTGTAAACATGTCATGTCCATCTGGGAGAAAGTAAACCCTTAGTGGGTAGGGATTGTCTCGCTCTTGTCTTAGCAGCACTACCACCGGGCCTGTCATAGACGGGATAGGGAGTGGGCCTGTGTTGTCATTGATACAGGGAACTTCCAGGTAAACAAACTGCTTCTTCAAAGGTAGAACAGCACATTCTTTTCAATCTGTGGTTGCGGAAAGTTCTCAAGAACCTTGAGAGCTTCAGGAACTTGCTCAGGGTCATGAGGACCGTACACATCAGGGGCAGGACATGAATCGAGGTGTTCCTAGCTCTAAAGTCAGCTCTCTCTCCACTGTGCCATGGCTGCTCCTCACCCAGCACATAGAAGACATTTAATGAATATTAATTATGATTCTTAATTTGATAAGATTTCAAATCTTCTCAGAAAACAATGACTCTTCTTAGGTTTCCTGGAAAAAATGAATAGACAAACAAAGAATAGCCAGAGTCAGAGGCTCACAAATTTAGGGTTGAAAGAGAGTTCAGAGATTACTGAGTCCAGCTTTTTGCAGATAATGAAGACAGCCCCATACAGGTCAGGTGACTCGTTGAGCATCACAAGGCTAGTAAGAGAACAAACTGGGATGTGAAAACTCCAAGTCCAGAATTCTCTCCACTTTATCAAACTGCCTCTCGAGCATTATAGATTGCTCTGAGATTCTGGGTCCTGCATAACAATCTGTGATGTGGCATTTTTAGTGGCTCTTAGAAAAGCGAGAGCTCGGCTAGTGGCTCCAGCCCAATACTCTTGGGCTGGAGGCAATGTCATCCCTGGGCCAAGCCAGGAGGCTCTTCAGATGAGCACTGCTGTTAGCTGCTACTTTATAGCCAGACCAGCATAATGAAGAGCACTTGGTTGCATACTCCTGAGACTGAAGTCAACATATCTCTGGGCCCTTGTGCACTGATCAACAAAGCTGGCTCTTCTGCTTAAGGGACCACTGTGCCCTGAATGCAAGCACACTCTGTGGGTCAGTATATATTGGGGAGGGTATCTATCCTTCAGGACTTAGAGTGCTGTAACCCATTACATTATTGACTCGATGGCAGTAGTGACCCAGATTGGTAATGTTCCAAATGAGATTTAATGACAGCAAAGAAGTTGATCTAGAATGCAGAAGATCTGTTTTGAGTTTCCTGCTCTGGCAATCTGCTACCTTTGGAAATTTGGATAGGTCGGTTAACCTTTTGGTGCCTCAGTTTTCCTATCTGCAACATACTTTTGCAATGATACTTCTACTGACGTTGAGAAAATGACTTCATAAACTTTAAAATACTATAGTGGGCAGCTAGGTGGTACAGTGAATGGAGGACTGGGCTTGGAATCAGAAACACTCATAGCTGTGAGTCAAATCCAATCTCAGTTACTTACTAGCTGTGTGACCCTGGGCAAGTTACTTAACCCAGTTTGCCTTGGTTCCTCATCTGTAAAATGAACTGCAGAAGGAAATGGCAAACCACTCCAGAATCTCTACCATGAAAACCCTAAAAGGAGTAAGAAAGAGTCAGATATGACTGAAATGACACAAGAACTAAAGAATTACAGAAATGTAAATTATTATTTTTTATCAGACTATAATCCCCAGTAAGGGTTAGGGGCATGTCTTACCTAAATTTCCTGTGTCCCCTGGCACCTAGCAGAGCGCTTAAGTGTAATAAGAAGTTCAAAAATGTTTACTAAATAGGATGAAATAGAATAACCCAGTTTTGGAAATAGGTTGTGAGAATTCCCCAACCTTACTTATGTCAGGAAGGAAGGATAGAAGAAAAGTAATAAACGTTTATTAAATGCCCACTCTGGACTAAGTGTGGTTCTAAGTGCTTTATAAACATCTAATTTGATTATTACAACAACTCCAGGAGGTAATTCTATTATGATCTCCATTTTACAGTTGAAGAAACTGAGCCACATAGAGCTTAAGTCCAGTGGCTTCTTCTTCAATGCCCTTCTCCCCTCATTCCTCCCATTCCCAACATAAGTCATTAAGAAAAAGAATAAATGCACTGTGCACCTGAATGAGAGGAAACAAAGAAGGTTTCACCCTCTACTCAAGGGCAAGGCCAGGGCTGGGACCACACATGAATGTGGAGAATAACTCAAATCAGCTTTGCTTTCTGCTACAGTGGAAGGTAAATGCTCCTTTGTGGCATAATAAATAGATGGCTGGTCTTGGAGTCAGGACAACCTGGCTTTGAAGGTTGCCTCGAACACTTAGTAACTGTCTGAACTTCTCAACTTCCATTTCTCCATCCATGAAATGGAGCTAATTTAAGATAACATTAATAATAAGCCCTACCTCCCAGATTTGTGCGAGGATCAAATGAGACAGCATACTTAAAGTGCTTTGCAAACTTGAATGCCTATTTAAGTGTTAGCTATTAATATTATTGTTATCATTAGCTCTAAGTGACAGTTATTTTATGGGCTCTAGGCAACCTGGGAACTTGGCTGGCTCTCGATTCTTCCCAATGCCACATTTAGAAGCGCTTATTCAACCACCTTTCCCCTGGAGCCTGGGGGAGTTTTAGTGCCTGAGAATAGAACAATGACATTGAATGAGGACACTGCCCAAACTTCAGAATTAGGTAAATTAGGAATCTGGTCAAATGATGTGGTTGGACTACAGCAGAAATTCTTAACCTTTGTATGTGTCATGGACCCATTTAACAATCTGGTGAAGCCTATGAAAGTTTTCTCAGAATAATGTTTTTAAATGCACAAAATAAAACACATAGGATTACAAAGGAAACCAATTTTATAGAAATACAGTTATCAATATACTTTTTTAAAAGCATATATGTGAACTCCCAGTTAAGAGCCCTTGGACCTCTAGGTGATCTCTAAAGTCACTTCCAATCTAGCCATTTTGTGATTCTGTGGATCCATGGAGAAGTCAAATTTGGCAACTGTTTATTCCTATATTTGAGGATAAACTTGTGAGGATAATAAGAGTTAATATTTAATAATGCTCTAAGGATCATAGACTTCAAAGTAATCTTTGGAGTCATTGAGTCCAACACCTTCATTTTATAAATGAGGAAACTGAGGAATAGAGAGTTTAAGTGGCATGTTCTTGGTTATGTATCTAGTGACCCTAATGTGGGATTTGAACATTCCAAGTCCTGTGCCCTACCCACTATTCCATGACACTTATTATCTCATTTGATCATTACACCAAACCTGTAAGGTAGGTATTTTTATTCTTTGGTTTACTGCTGAGAAAATGAAAAAGTTTAGGTGACTTGTACAAGCTCATGTAGCTAATAAGTTTGAGGCATGATTCAAGCTCAGGTGCTCCTGAATCCAAGTTCCATGTTCTATCTACCATGATACCTAGCTGTCTCCACAGGAATGGTCCACAAGATCTTATGATTCAGTGGAGGGTACTGGCTAAATTGGCTTCACTGTGGACGCAAATACCACAAAAATCATTGTTTTAGGTGACAAGATCAACTCTCCTTGCAGTGTTCATGATGAGATCAAGCAAAAAGATTGCTCTCCAGATAAATGAAGCTTAAGTTTTGTTGGCATAGCCTCTCCATGGAGCAGATATCTGTTTTCTCCAGTATTTTTCTAGATCTTAAGATTCCAATGAGAGACAGAAGAGAGAAGTGCAATGGTGTCTCAGGGGATTACAGTAATGCTCATTTGCCAAGGGACACATTTCTTAGCAGGAATTTTAAAAGATGATTCAATGTTTTGTGGCATTCACTTTTTTCCTGGCTGACTCAGACTCTCTGAGGCACATTTGTGGAAAGAAGATAAGGGAAAGGAATCTGACTGTAAGGTTAGCCTGGGAGCTCTTTACCAAGGGCAGCCTCTGAAGAACCGGTTACAAGATTTGCCTGATGGCTGGTTAGAAGTTGAGTTTAGCCTCTACTGGAGTCAACTATACACCAAGTGAGTGACTTATTTGGGGATAGGCTGAGAAGACAAGCAAGTCTGGGAACCAAGTTGTGGGGTGGGGTTGGGGGCATACAAGACAGGAGTTATTTATAGAATTTATCTATGCCTGAGGACTTTAAAACATGGAGCTTGGAAAGCATTAGGGCTATATAAAGACCAAGGAGATACTGAAGTTATCTGCACATGTGCAATTTGAGTTAGATGGTGCAGCTCAGGCTTTGAGTACCACCTGGTGGTTTGTGTGGAGATAGCAACCTAAGCAGGTGCTCCAAGCCACACCCTTAAGTTCTAGCAACATTCTTCTCATGGCTCTCAAAATGTCTTGGAGAACAAGTTACAAGTAGGTCTTACTTTCAGGGTTTCATTTTGAAGTTTTGTGAACTTTTGACCTTATGGATATTTTCAGTCAAATGATTAAAAAAACCATTTCATTGAAAATTATCTTTCAATTTTCATTTTTTATTTTTTTTAAACATTTTCTTCAATGGAACTATTTTCTTTCCAGTTTAGCATTGAATGTTTGTTTTCCCACTTAGCAGCTAGGTGGCATGCTGGATAGAGAGCTAAATTTGGAGTCACGAAGATTCAAGTTTGAATCTTGCTGCAAAAATTCACCATCTATAAGTCATTTGACCTCTGTCCAGCTCATCTGTAACATGGGGATAGTAATAGCAACTATTTCACAAGGTTGGTGAGAAAATCCAATAAGATAATATATGTAAAGTAGGTTGCAAATAAGCATTCGCTGTTATAATTCCCTTTCCTCTGACTCCTTACATCACACAGGATTTCAGGGAGTCCTGCCAGTGTGTGGTTTGCAGCTAAAATCATGCTGCCCAAAGGGATTTATAGCAGTTCTGTAAAACTGATTGCACTGTTTACTGATGACGTGTATGTCGCATGTTTCATCGACCCCATTGTTATTGCATATCTTGAAGTATTTTTATATAAGTAATATAAAGATTTGCTATATACCTTACCGCTTATCATTGTTAAATGACATGGCATGTTTATATACTTGCAATTGCATTAATGATTTGCTGACTACAATTCCAACTAAAATTTGAATTAAATAAAGGTTGAAACTTTAGAAACATGGTGTGTGGTAATAAGGAGGGCATATAATTTTAGCAATTGAACCTCAGCATAAAAGTAAGGACGTTGTTAGTGTGCACTAACACTAGGATACAATAAAGAATTTGGGGAAACAAGAACTAGTCACTCACAAGCATATGGAATCACACAAAACTCAAATCTGTTCCTGAAAGTTGATAGATTGTTAATCAACTTTTGATGAGAAGAGTTTGGGATAGTACTTAGAAACTAATAACTAAATCTCTTCTAGAGGTGAAGATTTACTTAGACAATTTGAAACCATAAAGGGAAGGGAAGATTTGCTGGTAAGTAGTCTATAGCATCTGATTGGTGAAAGATTGCTGTTTAGAAAAGAGACGGTATTCATAGTCGGTGATAGGTCAACTGTTCTCCTAACACGTGGGCTAGCCTGAGCTAAGAAGTGTCTCAGGTATGGTCTCATGCCTTCCTGAGGAAGATCCATTGAGTTCTTAGACTACTCATCCAAATGAAAAAATGCAGCTTTGATAAGGGCAGAAATAGTGTTTAACTAGACACATTTAAGGATGTTTGGCTGCAAACCCATAAAGAACATGGGAGGATTTTGGATTTAAGCATTTCGTTTGTGATTGTTTGGATGTTGCTGTGCCATTAAATTGTAAACTCCTTGAGAGCAGGGACTATCTTTTGTCTAGTACTTAATAACTATTGTCTGACTGGAGACCAGAAGCTCAGTCTGGTGGTGGCAGGACAGTGCAAAAAGCATGTTTTGTTTCTCATGGCTACCTATCCATGTAAAGGGAAGAAGCCCTCTGATTTTATTGTCCATGTAGACAGATACCTAGAGACTGGTAATGAGAGAAGCGGTAAAGCCCAGAGACAAAGACACACTGGTACAAGTGAGCAAGGGTCTGCTGTACTGCGGAGAACTGAGAATAGACCAAGTCGATAACAAGAGAGACAAGAAATTGGTGGGTACAAAAAGACTGATTGAGAGTGGTGCAGGGACTGCCAAGAATGATCTAACAAAGGAAAATCAAACTTCAAGTAGACCTAAAATAACTTTTCACATATGGAAGACAAAAGCAAGACAAGAGATCACCACTGGTTACCCAGAATCAAATTCAAGATCTTATGGAAAGTGTGGAGAAATAGAATGGTAGAGTATCATTACACTGGGAGAAAGAAGCAAAAGACCAGGCCACCAGAGTCACAATAGGTTGGTGCAAGAGAGTAACTAAAAAGCAGATGCACCTACTGCTCTAGCTGTACGCTAAATGACTGCATGAGTGAGCCAGATGCACTCAGGAGAAGAATATGCATCAGTGAATTATAAGCTAAACTCTAAGGAATCAGCTTTAGAAAACAAAAGATGGAACCAGGGGTAGAGGTCATCCGAGATACCCAAAGTAATAAACTGGACCTCGTCTCCGGTTGCTTATTTGGTTCATTCCACCTGGAGTCATAGAATCTCATGCAACATTAAACATGTGTGGTCAGATCTGTACTTTAGAAAGATCCTAAGCTGAATGGAGGATGGACTGGAGTGGAGAGAGTCTTGTGGCAGGGAGATCAGCCAAGACTATTGCAATGGGTCAGGCATGAGTACTGAGGGCCCGCACCAGAGTGGTTGGTGGCAGTGTCAGAGTAGAGGAGAGGATGCATGGAAGAAATGTTATGAAGATAAAAATTGATGGATTTTGTCAACATATTGGATATAGGACATGAGAGAGGGTGGGGAGTCAAGTATTACACCAATGACGTGAGCCTGTGTAACTGACAAGATGATGATTTCTTCAAAAGTGATATGGAGGCTAGGAAGAGGGGAGGATTTGGAAGAAAGGAAAAGATAAATAAATATCAATAAATATAGCCCATATTGAAAAAAAGGTGAATATGTAATCAAATGTGGAGGGTTTCACCATTGTATTCATCACTTTTAAACATTTGATAAAATACCATAGAAGACTAGGACTTTTCATTGTTGTTCAGCTGTTCTCAGTTGTGTCTGACTCTTCATGACTCTATTTGGGGTTTTTTGTTGGCAAAGACACTGGAGTGTTTTGCCATTTCCTTCTCCAGTTCATTTTACAGATAAAGAAACTGAGGCAAACAGGATGAAGTGACTTGCCCTGGGTCACACAACTAGTAAGTGTCTGAGGCTAGATTTGAACTCAGAAAGATGAATATTCTTGACCCCAGGCCTCTATCCAACGCACCATCTAGATACTCATATCCTTAAATATTTTGGACCTCATGTAATTTTATAGGAATTGTAAAATTTTTCACTAAATGGGGAAGAAACATAACCTTTGCTGCCATAGCCTCCTGGTGCACAGAAGCCTCTTGTTTCCCCTTTCATCTTTTTAGATCCAGAAGTACCAAAGGAAAACATAAGCATGGAGCTGGATAATCACTCTGCATCTATAATAAAGAATAGTTGCCAGGAGTTAAGCTGATGGCATACATTCAAAAGGTCTGACAAAAGGTTTTATAGCCTGGCACGTAGTAGGCACTTAATAAATGTTTACTGTTTGAATTCTACTGTTCACTCTTTCTGACTGATGCAGATTCCTGGTATATAACTGCACCACCCTGCGGAAGAGAGACCCAGAGTCCAGGATTGCAGTTTCCCAGGGTCAGCTTTTAAAAGTAGCAAGGAGTAAATTCAACTGGTTAATAGGCTAGGCATTGAGTGTATCCTCTTCTGGAGTTAGAGTTTGCTGATTGCCACTAGCCAGAGAAACAGGGTAGACCAATCGTGCTAAAGTGGTTCCCCTCTATCTCACTCTTTCGACTAAGAAACTGAGGATGTTTAATTAAATACCCTTGAGTTGTTTGCTCCCCTCATGAGAACAAATGGGTAGGACACAGTGGGGAAAGTGGAATTCAGGCTCTGCTAAAAGTGGCAGTAGCAGCTTGCCTTCAGCTATTTCAGAGTTAAGAAAGTTACACTTTATTTTTTTTTCCACTGTAGTCAGTGTAGTCAGTTTATATGCTAAGCATGTTCTTTGGTCATATGCTGAAAAGAGAAGTGAGCAGCAAGGCAAGGGAGAGACTAGACGTGATCTGAGTGGGAGTGGTTGGCAAGAAGAAAAGGTCAGGGCTACCTCCAAGCCAATATCCTTGCACCGTTAGGAAATATTGCTTTGTCCCAAACTCCAGAGTGGCTCCCAAACTTGACCGTGAGGATCCACTGGAAAACTGCAGTGGAAAGGCATTTCAAAATGGTTTCACTGCTTCCAGCCCCTTTGCCTTCACTCAGAGTTACAAATAATACTGTCATTTATAAAGTACCTACCTTGTGCCAGGCACTTTACTGTGCAAAGCGCTTTACAAATCTTATCTCATATGATCCTCTGAAAGGTGAGTACTACTAGTATCTCTATTTTATAGTTGAAGAAACTGTGGCAGGCAGCTATTAAATGACTTCACTTAGGCTACCCAGCTAGTAAATTTTGAGGCCACATTTAAGCTTTGGTTTTCCTAACTCCAGGTGCAGAGCTCTCTATTCATGGTGCCAACGAGTTGCCTAGGTTAAATAACTAAACTGTATTATTCCTAAAACCTGAGGTCATTTAATGCCTATTGCATGGTCAGGTGTAGCCAGAGTTTGGTAGATGTTGAGGGTACAGGCACATTATAATATTTAAATATATTACAATATAGATTCCCTTTTTATTGATTCTGTGCTTATGAGTATTTAGAGTAGATGAATAGTTACTTTTCTGTGTGGCAGATGTGTCAGGCCTTGCTCCCTTGATTAGGGCTCTGTAAAATTCGGCATGCCCAGGGAGGAGCTTTCCTAGTTGGAAAACTGGGGCTCACACTATTCTGATTGGATAAAACCATGCTCATTAACTATCAAGATCATGCGTTGTCAGTCAATCAGTGGCAGAACTAAGGGACAGCAGTCATTGCATTAGACTTGTAAGATCCTTGAGGGCAAGGACTGTCTTTTCCAAACTCTTTTTGTAATCTCAGTGCTTAGCACTGTGCCTGGCACATAGTAAGTGTTTAATAAATGTTTAATGATTGAATGATTGGTTCATTGATCATTTCTTGAGGAACTTTAGAATTGCCATTTTCTTGTAAACTCTTTTTGTGTTGTGTGAAATGCATAACCATTATTGCTCATGGTACTGCCTGAAGCCTGGTGAACAGAATCAGGTTAGTGACCAGCATTGCCCTCTAGTGGTTAAATATATACCTACATTTCTTTGGGAAGAGATGATTTTAGAACTGTGGCCTATATTTGAAAATGGCCTTTTTTATATGGCAGTGCCGAGAGTCAACCAGCACTGATGATTATGGGACTGCCTATGAGAAGAGCTGCTGTAGTTTGGCTAAGGAAGAGAGCCTCATTCAAGTGCTGCTTAGCAACAAGGACCTGGGAAAAATGCTGGTAAGATTAGCTTTGTCATTGATCATCCCATCTTGGTACTCTGATAGTATGTAATGTGGTTGTAAACTTACCTGGCCTCATAAGAAAGTGGGTTTTATTTTGGGATTCATGAGGCAATCATCTTCTCCCATGACAAGAGAGAACAGTTCTGCCTTGACTAAGAGAAAAGTCATATTCCTGACTGAAGGATACAACACATACATATTCTTGGGAAGAAGGACATGATATGAAGTACTGAAAGGGAAAAACCATATAACTGTTAATTAAAAGACTTGCCCAGAGTCACACGGCTTGTCTGAGGCAATATTCAAATTTAGGTCTTCCTAATTCCAAGTTCAATATTCCAGCCACTACTCTGTCCAGGGTAAGAACAAAAGGGGATGAGTGTGGGAAATATTGAGAATAAATATCAGGGAAAAATCCAAATAATGAGAGCTTCGCAAACGGGAAATGGACTATCTCAGAAAGTTTTTCTCATTTTCCTTGACTGGTGGTCTTTAAACAAAGGTTACATGATCACATGCCAAGTATGTTAGTAGGTGTTATTTTTTAGGTATGAATTGAACAAAATGGTCCTTGAGGTTCCTTTGGATTCTGAGATTCTGAGGTTCTGTAGATATGACAGGTGCCAAAACAAGTATTACATAAAGCAGAATGTGTTAGGGACAAAAAAAAGGAATGAATGAATGACTGATTAAATGAATGAATAAAAAAAGATATCAAGAGAAAGCACTATGCAAAATTAGAGGAAGAAGTCATTATCATCTAGGATAAGGCAAGAGAGCCTTGAAGGAAGAAAAGTCTTTCAGTAGATGTGTATGAGGAGCAAAATGGATTCTATGTACAACTGGAAAAGAGGGAAAGATGATTTAGAGAATTATCTATTCGTACAGTTTGACTGGAATATCAAGTGCACAAAGCAGAATATTGTGAAGTGAGGCTAGGAAGGAAGGTTAGAGCCAGGTTGCTGAAGGCCTTGAATGCCAGATGAAGAATTTTAGATTTTATCCTGAGAAGTACTGTGGATTCAAGGATAAAAAATCCACCTCAAAGCCAGAAATAGCTGAGTTTAAGTTCCATATCTGACACATACTCTGAGTCTACATGACCCAGCCAGACTCCTCATGCTCTAGCCAACTCTTGTATTACAAGTTGCTGAGAAGGTACCAATTTGCATTGGTAGAGGGAATTTTCTAGCAACGAATCCCAGATCCAGAACTTATGCCTTGATTTTATCCTTTCTAGGGGCAGGGAATCTTCAGCCTTAAAGTCACACGTGACTTTCTAGGTCCTTGGGTGAGTCCAAGTTTTACTGAAAGAATCCTTTTATTAAAGGGATTTGTTCTGTGAAGTTTGGATTCAGTCAAAGGGCCACACTTGAGGACCTAGAAGGCTACACGTGGCCTCGAAGCCTCAGGTTCCCCACCACTGCTAGGCATTAAGAGGCCATTGATGAGTCTAAGTGAAATGATAAAGACCTAGCATCGATGTGAAGTAGCAATGGGAGAGAGGACAAACTGCAGGCAGGAAGACCAGTGAGAAGGCTATGACAATAATTTACATGAGGGGGATAAGGGCCATAATTAGAGATGTATGTGAAGATGACAATCTGGAGGTGGGAAATATTTCAGAAGCAGAATTAAGAGCACTTGGATTTTGAATTGGATGTAGATAAAGAAGCAGAGGAAGAGGAGCTTAATATTTTGTTCAGCTAATCATCATTCCACTGAAATTAGGCCCTCCAAATTTACTCATGATTTCTTAGTCGATTAATCTAACAACCTTTTCTCAGTCCTCATCGTTCTTGATATCTCTTTAGCCTTTGGCGCTGTCTGTCTCCCTTTTCGTCTTGGTACTCTTTCCTCTCTCGTTTCTTGGGGTACCTTTCTCTTTCAGCTCATCTCATACCTGTCTGATCTCTCCTCAGTTCCCTTTGCTGGATCTTCTTAACTACTAACAATGGGTATTTCTCAAGGGGGGATCCTGGGCCCTCTTTTTTCCTCCTCCTATATGGATGTAATTAACATTTTTAATTCAGATAATTCTGAGATTTGTTGATCTGGCCCTAACCTCTGTCCTGCAAGTCAGTCTATTGGACATCTTGAACTAGATGTTCCACAGATGTTGAAATTGTGCCATTGTCATTATCTTCCCCCACTCCCAAATATTTCTCTCTTCCTAACTTCCCTATTACTGTCAAGGGTAATACCATCCTTTTAATCACCCAGTCTTGCAGTTTTTCAATTCTCACTCCTCACTCACTCTCACCACTGCCACCACTCCCATATCTAACCTGTTGCCAAGGTGATTGCAATTTTTCTTGTTTATGCCTTCTTCTCCATTCTGATACAGCCACTACCTTGGTACAAGTCCTCCTTACTTCACAATTACTATAGTAATTGTTTCTCTTTTACCCAGGAACCCAAACCTCCCAGTTCGATATTTTTTTAATTTTTTTATTAAATGGGCCATCCCTTAAGCAACTACTTAAAGAAGATTATTGATTGAATGGGTGTATGTCACCCAAAGGGAGAATACCATAAGACTTTAACCTGGAAAGTTCAGGGTCTCCCATTGCATCCTGAGCCATCTCCAGCTATCCTGATGAATATCAGGCCACTGGACCCAGATGGCTCAGGAGAAGAAAGTGAGGTTGTTGACCTTGCACAGACCTCCCTCACCCAAATCAAAGTCAACTACTTGACATGTCATCATCTTGATGTCATGGTTCTCTTTGAGAATGAAGGACAAACGCAAAAACAACACCTCTCACTTTTACTATTGCAATACCCTACAGGTTGGTCTCTCTGCCTCAAGTCTCTCCTACTCCATTCTATCCTTGTCTCAACAGCCAAAGTGATCTTACTAGAGCACAGGTCTGACCACATCAACCTCCATTCAGTAAACTCCAGTGGCTTCCTATTACCTCCAAGATCAAATATTAAATGCTGTGCTTGTTTTTTAAAACCCTCTATGACCTAGCACCCTTTCCAGTCTCCTTACACATTACTCCCCTGCACTGTGATCCAGTGATATTGGCCACCTAGATGTTCCTTGAGCATGTCACTTCATGTACCCCCTTCTAATCTCTGACACCTGGCTTCCTTCAGGGCTCATCTAAAATGCTACCTTTTATAAGAGACCCATTCCCATTTCTCTACGCTATAAAGTCTTCTTTCCTGAATTACCTCTAATTTACCCTAAACATGTTTTGCAAGTACATACTTACTTGCATAATGTTTCCCCAGTAGAATGTGAATTCTCTGAAGGCAAAAAAAATTTTTTTGTCAATGTTTGTATCCTCAGAGTTTAGCACAGCACCTGACACATAATAAACACTTAATAAATGTTTGTGGACTGAGTATTTACTAAGCCTAGGAGAGTCTGACTAGTAATATCTTACCAGACTAGCCCAGCGGCAGTCTATTTTAAGACTCATACTCAGATAGGCATACCAAGAGACATTTTCTAGGAAAGTTTGGCTGCTCTCCATGATGTGACTGTTTATTTAACATTCATTTAACAAGTATCTATTAAGTGTTTATAATGTATAAATCCTTGTGCCTAGGAAGGGGGATAAAAGGATGAAATGAAACAGTTCTTGCCCTCAGGATGTTATATGTACTGATCTGATTTCCCTCTGCCTGAGCTCCCACAAAGATTCCCCCTTGTCATTAATGTATTCTTCATTCTTGTATCTTTACCTCTTGATCCCACCTCTTCCCTGGAAACTTTCCTATTCCTCCAGGTAGAAAGTGACCACTCCCACTCAAATTTTCTTGGAACTCTTTGGATTTCTCATCTTCATTATTTTGTTATTGCTGTCGTGTTGTTTCAGTTCTGTCTAACTCTCTGTGACTCCATGTGGGGTTTTCTTGACCAAGATACTGGAGTGGTTTGCTGTTTCCTCTTCCAGCTCATTTTACAGATGAAAAAACCAAGACAAACAGGGTTAAAATGACTTGCCCAGGGTCACACAGCTAGGCGGTATCTGAGGCTGGATTTGAACTCATGAAGATAAAAGTCCAGTACTCTATGTGCTGCACCACCTAACTGCCCCATCTTATACCTATTTGCATATGTAAGTTACTTGCTATCGTATTGTAAACTCTTTAACAAACCATATTGCTGTCAATTTTGTATTCCCAAGACTAGGCAAATGGCAAGAGTCTATGGCAATAGATGATAAATGATGATAAATGTTTATAAAATTGAATATAGTCAATAAATCAACCTTTATTAAACACCTACTATGTCAGAGCATAGTGCTAGGCACTAGTGATAATTAAAATTTAGGTAATGTAGGGTTCCAGCCTTTCAAGAGGCTGTAGAATAAAAAGTGAATTGAATTCCTGCATTGGAGAGGTACAAAGAGTTTCTGACAAAAGAGAAAGGAAGGCTCCATAGGGGTGGGCGTATTAGCACTAAGCCTTGAAGAATTTCAGGAATGAGGTGGGGGGAAGTTAAGATCTATGAAACTCATTATTTCATTTGATAAGAATCCATATTTACATAGCACCTTCTAGTTAATTAAACTCTTCCCTTACCACTACTCTTTGATGAGGTAGAAATAGAGGGTTTAGCAACCTTTTCCAGGAAAGGGCCAGATAGTAAACATTTTTAAGTTTTGTGGCATAAGAAGTCAAGGATATTATGTAGGTACTCAGATAACAGGAAAGAAAGCAAATTTTGTCAAATTTTTTCATCGATAAAATTCAAAATATAATATAAATTAATGTAATTTTTTGTAATGTAGGTCTAATGAGGATAGAATTCTTTTTGGAAGGATGACATTTCACTTCATTGGGGTTCAAAGTTAGTGTTCTTTATCATCAAAATAGATTGCAAATGTTCATCTGTTAAGGGTGATCCATAATGAGATTTTACATGTTCATCTTTGGAAATGTCTTTTCACATAGGTACTGCCAAATTCCGATATAATTCCATGAGCATACAATTTTAATTAAGCCTATTCAGCACTTGGAAGGTATTTATAGAATTTTATTAGATTCTTCTCTTGATGTTTGTTTGTGTTTTAACATGACATTACGAAGATTAACCACTTCAAAATGAAAGTTAGGTAGGAGCTCATCAATTGCACAATGAAATGGATTTTGAAATATTGACATTTCTTTTGCACTTGAATCAAAAAATCTGAAAAAATGCTGCTGGGACTGTAGTTTGAGCTCAGAAAATATATCTACTGTAAATTTGTGTGGGAATGGAGATCTCACTTTTTGTTTTAACTTTTGACAGCGCAGAAAGTGTATAAAGCAGTTTGATATTACTTGTTATTCAAACAATCTTAGTTGTCATCAAAATTTACTTATCACAGCATAAGTTTTGCATATAAATACTGCTTTTCCTTGTAATTTTAGCTTGAATTAATTAAGAATCATTATCAAGTCTGCAGCAAAAGCTAATTTTCAAAGACATTCAGTGTTAAATAATAGTGGTTGAAAGTGGTTCTTCTCATTCAGAAAATTTTCAGTCTTAGCCTTGAGCTCAAAAAGTCATAATAAAACTTTTTTTCCTCCTTTTTTTTTCTTGTTTTAATGAGTATGTACTGATAAAAAAAATAAAATAAAATGTCATGGTACAGCAATACGTGTGGGACTCAAGACGCTGTTAAACAGCAGTGAGAGCGCCACATATGGTCTCTGTCGCAAATATTCCAACTGCCACTGTAGCATGAAAGCAGCCATAGACAATATGCAAATGAATGAGTGTGGCTTTGTTCCATTAAGCTTTATTTATGGACGCTAAAATTTGAATTTCATGCAATTTTCACGTGCTCTGAAATATCCTTTTTTCTTTTGTTTTTTTTTCAATCATTTAAAAATGTAAAAAAAAAAAAAAACCTTAGTGATGGCCCATATTTGGCCTGCAGGCTGTAGTTTGGTGACCCAATAGAGTGAATAGAGAGCACTAGACTTGGATTCTGGGATATCTGAGTTCAAATCCTACCTCAGACACTTAGGAGCTGTGTAACTCTGGGAAAATCAATCAACCTCTCTTGGCCTCAATTTTCTTTTCTGTAAAATGGAGGTGACAGCATGTACCTCCAAGGGTTGTGCAAGGATCAAATGAGGTATTTTATCAAGTGCTTTGCAAAGTTTAAAAAAAATTATTTTGCAGATCTTAAAGCTCTAAAAGCTCTATATAAATGGTAACTAGGAAACAGATTCGGGCAAGTGACCTATTTAGGGACACATAGTTAATAAGCCGCAGAGCCAGTTGAGTCTTCACTTTCTTCACATGACTATAAAGCTAATAATAAATGCATTCTCTACCTCAAATAACTGTTTTAATGATGAATATATATTTATAAACAATCTTTTTATTAATTAATATAGTATTAATTAATTGACAATTATTATTAATGTATATAATGCTCTGCCACTGCCAAGTGCCTTACCAAGGCTGGCTATTTTATTTGGGATTCAAATTACTCAGTGCCAGTCTACTCATAAGTAATCCACAGTAGGTCTCAGATGACAGAATGTCAGAGCTGGATAAAACCTTTGAGATTACCTCTTCCAGCCTCTTCACATTACAGATTTCTAAAACGATGTTCAAAGAGTGACTTGCCTGAGACCGAAAACATAGTAAAAGGCAAAAGATTCTATAATCTTTAAGTTGCAAAACACTAGATCTAGAAGGGAATTTAGAGTTCTTCTAGTCCAAGGGCTCTTAGGCTAGAGCCCATGAACTTATTTTTTTTTTTAAGTATAACTGTTAGTCATTTTTCAGTCCTGTCCAATTCTTTGTGATCCCTTTTGGGGGTTTTCTTGGCAAAGATACTGGAGTGGTTTGTCATTTCCTTCTCCAGCTCATTTTACAAATGAGGAAACCAGGGCAGACTGGGTAAAGTGACTTGCCCAGAGTCGCAAAGCTAGTAAGTGTCTGAGGCTATATTTGAACTCACAAAGATGAGTCTTCCTCACTCTAGGCCCAGCACTCTCTCTACTACCTAGCTGCAATACATAGCTGAAACATAACTATATAAAATTAGTTCCTTTGCAATCCTGTATATTTTATTTTTTGCATTTAAAAATATTATTCTGATAAGGGCACATAGGGATCTTCACAACTGTCAAAGAGGCCCATGAAACAAATTCAAAAACCCCTGCTCTCACCTACTGATGAGGAAACTGAAAAGACTTACCCAAAATCATACAACTAGATCATCTGATCTCAAGCTCATTCTTTCTTTTAGGCATCATTCAGCTCTCTATGAAATTCCTCAAAATGCCAAGCCATCTATTCCACCTTCACAACAGGTTAATTAATTTCCTGTTTTACTGGGGAACTTATATATCCTAGGACTTTAAGGCTGAGAACTAGAAGTCATCTGGTCCAACCCCCTTCATTTTACAGATGTACAGGAATTAAAATCCTAATAAAAGGTGAACAGGTGTAAGAATTACCTTCCTCATGGATTTACTCTGTGATGCCCATAAAATATATTATAACAATTGATAAAAATTGAATTTGACATTTCAGTACTTTAATAACAGATGCGTAATGATCACCTAGTATTTTCAACTTAAGGCAGAGTTCTATTTATTTCTGCAGGAGTCTAAATGTTTTTAAAACACTGATGCCCCAGAAGAGGAAAAAAGTAGGGGGAGGTCATTACTGTAATGAAAAGAAAAGGGATTTTTTTCCTCTCCATCCCCCCACATCCCAGGGTTTTTTTCCCTGTTGTTTTAGCAAGATTTCTAGAACATATGGTAAATTAATCACTCAAACTGTCTTGTTACCTAGGTTCACTTAGTATGATGTAGGTGGTGCCTGTAGAGTAAACCTGAAAAACCACATGGTATTCATTGGCTATGAAATGATTCATTGGGGTCACTTCCCCAATAGATTTTGAATTTAGTTCTGATTCCTGCTTTCCCCTCCCTAAGTGCCATTAACTAAATTGTGTTTGCCAATGGCTAATTAGAGGTGATAGTACATGCTAATTGCCAACATTTTTCAGCAGCCAGTAAAGTATCAATTTTGAAAGGAAGGAAAAATTACAATTCCACGTTTGGTGGTACAGGGGGACATACTGTGATATTAATGAATGGTTTCCTTGCATCTGTTAAGAGAGAATTGTGGGGCGGCTAAGTGGCACCGTGGATGGTGCCAGGCCTGGAGTCAAGAAGACCTGAGTGCAAGTAAGACCTCAGTCACTTGCTAGCTGTGAGATCCTGGGCAAGTCACTTAATTTCTGTTTCCCTCAGTTTCTTCATCTATAAAATGGGGATACTAATGACTCCTACCTTTCAAAGTTGTTGTGATCTGGGATCACTTTCCCGACGATATTTGAACCAGCATGTTTGATTCCCCAGAACGTGGCCGCTACTACTCCCCTCATGGTCCAATTAGTGACACTCAGAAGCCCCCATTTGATGTGCTCCTCAAATGACCAGTTACCCTCTCCCCTATGTCAACGAACCAATTTATGTCGATTAGTTTTTACAAAGGAATATTTACCAGAAAAGTATATCAAAGGTCAAAGTACAAAAAGATCTCCCCAAGCTGGGAATGTATTCTCCCATGTATATACATACTCAGTCCCTGGGGAGAGTGGACTCAAACTTGAAATGGTTGATTTAAACACTCCTTCTCCCTCCAATTTGGCAAGGAATGGAGAGGGAACTTTGTCTCTAGGAGTTCTTGTCTCTCTCAAAAAGTATCCATCATGTTCACTTGCAGTGGTATAGCATAGCCAATGACAAAGTTGCTCCCCCTTGCTAATAGGTCACAGTGTCTTGGGTGCCCAATCGGATCCCTGCTGGGCTAGGTCAAGCAGGGTCAAATAATTCTTCAGGTCTGGCTCCTCACCGGACACAAGGATACCATTATTAATCAGATCTAAGGGACTTAAATTACTCCTTCTCCCTGATCTAAGGGACTTAAATTACTCCTTCTACCTTTCCAGTTTCACAAGGACCTATCCTAACCCTCCGATACTCATTTACTTGAGATCAGGTAAGAGTGAACACAGTGGTAGTCAAGTAGGCAGATGTCAGCCATGACAGTCATTGCTTTTCCCCAACTGGAGGCCTAAGCTATTGCAGTAACCTCCTATTTTGTCTCCTGGCCTCAAGCTTTTCTCCTCTCCAATCCATCCTCCACACAAATCATCCTCTAAAGTAATTTCCCTAAAGAATAAGGTCCATGGCATTCTCCTGCTCAGTGAACTCCGAGTGGTTCCTTATTATATCTAAATCCAAACAGAGACACTTCTGTTTGATATTTAGAACCAACCTACTTATCCTGTCCTATGATATCATTTTACCCTTACACACTCTTTGGTCTAGCCAAGTTGGTTCCTTACTGTACTTCATAAACAACATTTCTGTCTCGTGTCTCCATAATCCTGCATTTGCTGGGCCCCTAAGATACACTGCCTATAAGATACATATATTCCTCTGTGAGAGCCTAGGGAAGGGAGCAAGGGAGTCCATGCAGGCAAACCTTTGGGATGCACACTCAGTTGTGGCTCATGGGTCAATTAAAGGTCTCATGACTTCCAGGCTTGTGTTGTCTCCAGTATTTTGTGTTTGAATGAGGGAAAGGATAAAGTAGAGTGGGGGGAGAGGGTGTGACAAGGGACAAGAACCTTTATATCATCACTCTCTTGCCATCACACTCAACAGCCACAGTGCCAGAGCTCATAAAGTAAGCTCTGGAGGTTTTAACCCTTTCTTCCCTGAGCTCCTTCCTTGTCTCCTAATTGGTGGTGGCTTCACTCTCATTACACCTAGTCCCAGTTCCAGGCATGCTTTATGACTTCACTCTGGCTATTCTTTTCTAGCCATCATGTCCTCTTCCCCACTCCCGACCTTCCAGTTCTGAAACAATCCAAGCAACTTTGCAATGACTCCTGGAAAGGGTATGTTATTCTGTTAGCCCATAGCTCCTCCCATCATCCCTAGAGTTATCCAAAGCAAAATATCCTTCCCTTGACCTCATCCCCTATATTCTCTATATGTGTGGTCTCCTTGAGGGATTTGGAGGAAAGGAATGGACATTTATTAAGTGCCTACTATGTGCTAGGCACTTTACAAATATCTCATTTGATCCTTACAACAACCTCAGGAGGTAGGTGCTGTTATTATCCCCATTTTATATTTGAGGAAACTGAGACAGACAGAAGTCACAGGGCCAGTAATTGTCTGAAGTCGGATGTGAACTTAGTTTTTCCTGACTCCAAACCTAGGGCCCTTTCCACTGTGCTTACTATTGAGGAGAGCTAGCTCAGTGCTTTGCACATAGCAAACTATTAATAAATGTATTTTCATTCCCTTAGCGACTAGAGCATTGCACGTGGTAGCTTTTAATGAAAGAGTGTTGTTTGAGTGAATGAATAAATTAATGGACATTCTGAATGACTGGATATACACAATGGACTTGTGAGCTAAGCACAACATTTCCCAGAAGAGTGGATCAAATGCCTACAAGCCAGCCAGTGGAGTTATTTTACAATGGGGTACTTCAGATTCCTAAACTGAGTCAAATTCATCAGGTCTTACAACCTATCTCCCTACAATCATAACCAGAGATTGGTAAATAGGGCAACTGCCCCAGGCTGACTAGACACGGAGGGAGCAGCCCAGCAGAGCTTCTTCTCAATGTTCTTTGCTTTTTGGTTCCAGATACCTTGATTAATCCTGAAGTGTGAGTTCAGAAAAAGATGAGTTCAGAAAAAGAAGGCATAAAGTGGGAGAAGAGCTAGAGAATAGGGGAACTGAGCACAACTGAGGACTGAGATTCTGTAGTAAGAATGTGGTGGGGGAGCACAGGATTTAGAATTTGCACAGGGCAAATTCCTACTTAATTCTTCTCTTTTACAGTTTTGTGTCCTAATACAAACCTCTCTCACAGCTTGGAGCAACATTTTCTGTGTATTCATTTAAATGAAATAAGTGAGAAGAAGAGGTTGAAAGAGGCATACTGTTTTTTTTTCTCAACCCTTTTATCCTCAAAATGGACTTATTGTAATGAAACTATAACCATTGTGCATTCATGGTTATTCTCTGGGCTCCATCCACCAAACACCAGAGGGCATCCTTGGGTAATCACAAGTGAGTGAGTGAGTGAATGAATGAATGAATGAATGAACGAATGAATGAAAAAATTTTATTAAGCAATTACCACATGCCTAACATTGTACTAAATGCTAAAGAAGCCAGATAGTCCTGGTTCTCAAGTTCACATTCCAATTGAGTGTGAATAACTTACAAAAGACAACATATAAAAAAAGTTCAGGGGTAGCTAGGAGGCACAGCAATAGAGTGCCAGCCTTGGAGTCCAGAGGACCTGAGTTCAAATGTGACCCCAGACAGTAGCTGTGTGAACCTGGGCAAGTCACTTAATCCCAATTGAAGAAAGAGAGGGAGGGAAGTAGGGAAGGGGAGAGAGGGAGGGTTGGAGAAGGAGGGAGGGAGAAAGAGAAAAAGAGAGAGATGGAGGAAGGGAGGGAAGGAAGAAGAGAAAGAAAGGAAGGAAGGAAGGAAGGAAGGAAGGAAGGAAGGAAGGAAGGAAGGAAGGAAGGAAGAAAGGAAGGAAGGAAGGAAGGAAGGAAGGAAGGAAGGAAGGAAGAAAGGAAGGAAGGAAGTTAGGAAGGAAGGAAGGAAGAAGAAAGAAAGAAAGAGAAAGAAAGAAAGAAAGGAGGGAAGGAAGGAAGGAAGGAAGGAGGGAAGAAAGGAAGGAAGGAAGGAAGGAAGGAAGGAAGGAAGGAAGGAAGGAAGGAAGGAAGGAAGGAAGGAAGGAGGAAGGAAGAAAGGAAGGAAGGAAGGAAGGAAGAAAGGAAGGAAGGAAGGAAGGAAGGAGGGAAGGAGGGAAGGAAGGAAGGAAGGAAGGAAGGAAGGAAGGAAGTTAGAAAGGAAGAAGAAAGAAAGAAGGAAAGAAAGAAGGAAAGAAAGAAAGAAAGAAAGAAAGAAAGAAAGAAAGAAAGAAAGAAAGAAAGAAAGAAAGAAAGAAAGAAAGAAAGAAAGAAAGAAAGAAAGAAAGAAAAAAAGAAAGAAAGGTTACAAAGCTACGGGGCAATTAAAAGGCCAGGAAATGCTAAGAGCGCATCAGTGGGAAAAGTGGCAAGACCTAAGGGTACTTTTACCACTAGGTCAAATGATAGAGCTCAGGGACTATGGGGTATAAAGATAGGGCACATGGTAAGTCCTGGAGGACCTTCAGACACAGTGGAGGACCAAGCAGATGCTAAGTCCCAACAGTCCTCCATCTTATTAGAAAGAATAACTTTGGTGATTTCCATTTCATTCAAGCAGTCTAGGCTGGTTCCCCCCGCATTGGGGAAAGAGAAGATAAAGGAAGATAACAAAGAAAAGATACTCAGTGATCGTTAACTTCTTGGCCACTGCTTGGCTATCTCAGATGTTTCTAATGAACCATCTCTCTGAGGTTCTATTGAAGGCTCTAGGTCTAGAGAGGAATGTCAGTAATATCTTTTTAACTCCTACTTGTTATAGTTGAAAAAACTGGGTTCCAGAGGTTAAGTAACTTGCCCAAGGTCATATAGATAGTAATTAGTAAAAGAAGACTTTGAATCCAAAGTCTTCTGACCCAAAACCCAACATTCTTTCCATTGGCCGACTGTGGCATTCAGAGAGCCAGCTACTACTCCTCTCCCCATTTATAGGTGGTAGGGCTGGTCTTGTTAGATTAGAGATGTGGTGTACATGGACTTAAATGATGGGATCAAGCTGGACTCCAAAGCTCGGTTTTAAAATGTATTTGTAACTGCCCATATATATAACATGCATTTTATATGCCTCTATAATAGCCTCTTGCCTGCAATAAAGTCACATTTATTATACTTGGGAGTGAAAGAAGGATTTTCCTCTTTTATATTCCCTCTGCAATAGTCTCAAGCAGGGCATAGTTCTCTGGTATGAGAGGAGGTTTAAGGGATTTGAACTGGAAGATTCCAGGTATAATGTGGGAAAGAAACACCCCAGGGAAACTGGGAAGTTTCTGGTTTTGAAGCCCAGAGTCAAAGCTTCAGTTCCAAAGGCTTCTTCTTTTTCACCCCCCATTATAGCTGCCACATAGAAAGAAATCAGCTAGGCCAACTGTAGGGTTCAGCTGTAAGAAGCTGGTCCTGGTCTCTGAGGAGACTTTGTTCACATAAGAAATTTCAGTATCACAGAATTGGAAAGAAACTCAGGGGTCATTTAATCCAATCAGAACCTGGTCAGGAGTCCCAAATCTATGTAATGGGCACGTTGACTAGTCTTCCAGCCTCCTTGAAGATCTCCAAGGAGAGGAAATTCATTAATTTCTGGAAGCTCAGCATACTCCCACTTTGAGACAGCTCTAATTATTAGGAAAGTTTTCCTCATATTGAACAAAAATATACCTCTTCGTAACTTCCACCACTGTTCCTAACAAACCAATGTGGACATCCATATAACATATATATGTTATATATACACATACTATATACCTACACTAGTTTTGCCCTCTGGGGCCTAGTAAAATAATGTTCATCCCTCTTCCTTAAAAAAGTTCTTCAAATACTTGGAGATAGCTGTCAGGTCAGAAAGAGAAGAGAAAGAAGGAAACCATGGAGGCTGGCCCAGCTAAAACTGAGAGGAGGAAGAGAGAAGAGGCCTGAAGGAGGAACCATAGTTATTTGGGCCTGGTGCCTTTGGAATCTCCATTATCTCCATGGAAAGCTCTTGAGCTTGTCTCACTGGCGCCCCCTTTGACCATCTTCTCACTCTTACTTTTCTCCAGGTTCTTGTCACTTGTCTTACATTGTGACAAGGAACAGAAGGCTGATCTCTTCTTTCTCTTTTCCTCCACTACATGGAAACAGGACACAATTCTTCTTTAAGTTTTTAAATGATTTAATGTTACAAGCTTTAGTTTTTCAAAAGATATATGAGTTCATCAGTAAGAGAATCACTGTGCCATCTAGCTGCCCTAGCAAGTCACATATACAGTATATTTATTACATAAGCTCACCTTTGTGTATACAATATCAGAGTCAGAAAGGGTTCAAAGTTGAACAGAGCAGATAGCTGCACATTCAGCAAGTTTATTGTCACACATGACCCAATAGCACTGGCCGAGGAGCTCTAGACTAACAAGGACCCAGGTGCAATCCTAGAGGCCTGATCCAAAGGAGAGTCAGGTTCTTTCTCTTATTTTGTCCCTACCACAAAGTAAAACTCCAACAAAATTTCTAAAAAAAAATTCATGTACGGGTTATATCTCGGATTTTCCCAAAAGAAGGTAATAGGGCCTTTTTCCACAAAAGTATTTGCTCAACATGATATGGATACCAGGTATAGGACAGCTTTTGTTATATTTCCTCCATCATAGAAAAGACATAGGAGAAGCTAGGTGGCACAGTAGATGTGATGGGCCTGGAGTCAGGAAGACTCATCTTCCCGAGTTTAAAATCTGGCCATGGATACTTACTAGCTATGTGACCCAGGGCAAATCACTTAACCCTCAGTTTCCTCATCTGTAAAATGAGTTGGAGAAGGAAATGGCAGATCACTCCAGTATCTTTGCCAAGAAAACTCCAAATGGGGTCATGAAGAGTTCGACATGACTGCCCAACAAAAAGAAATTAATTGAAAAGGACTTAATGTGTGTGTGTGTGTGTGTGTGTGTGTGTGTGTGTGTGTGTGTGTGTAAAATGTAAAACACTCCATTAGCCTCTTACATTCATACTCCTCTAAGAAGGAAAAGGCCCTTTGTGGGCTGCTGAATGGATACTTCATATTCATTTTGAACAGTTACTACTGGAGTAATTATAGCAATTATCATAGAGGGTTGGCAAGGTTCAGATTTCCTGACCAGTCAGGCCAAGGTTTTCTTTAGTTATTCAGAGGCAGGTGACAATGATCGTAGGGCTTCTCTATGGAATGCTATTATCAGAAAACAGTACCCTTTGGCGGGTCAATGCTGAAATTCAAAAACTCAGAAACTTTTGACCCACAAGGTAACCACTGAGGCTGGAAATATCAGGTTCTCAAGATTGCTAATCACTGACCTCTGCTACAAAAAGGAAATAGATGGGCACAAGGATCAGCTGGAAACTAGAGGTTCAATAACTCAAGTCTCAGGCGAGCACATGTCTCTCTGTGTTTTCATTAAAAGTCACCATTACTACATCTGGTGAAAGGAAGAATCCCCCTGGTTCCCTGCTGGAAGTCCAAAGAAGAGAAATCTTACTGCAAGGGAGAAGGGTCCACAAAAAAGAAACTCTTTCTCCTCACTCTTAGAGATAACAAAGGGGGAGTTTCCATCAACAATATGGCCCTCCCCCCTCATTGCAGATCACCAGTCATCTTCAACCCCCAGGCACTATAGACCAACTAAAGGAGTTTACTATGTAAGGAGTAAAAAATAGGAATAGGAAACAAGGGGAACAGAAAAGTTTCCATCATTCAGAAAATCACATATTACATACCATGGTAGCCATACTTTGGAGTTAAAGTTAAAGAACACAGACAGTAAAATCCTATAAAGCACAAAATCCTATGAAAATGTAAGCTATAATCAATGGCTATAGTGTTTGTGGTGTATCTTGAGGTTGAGAGATAACTTGATACAGCAGCTATAGAGAGGAGGAAACCAAGTCCCATAGCTGTGGACCATGGTCCTTCAACGATCGTACTATGTGACCTTCATAAAAGCACTCAAACTCTAAATGTCCCCAGAAAAGATCATAAGTTGCAGAAGAAGAGTTATTTGCACTGCTAGAGGGAGTTTCCTACACCAAAGAACTCCTAAGTCTGGAACATGTGTGTAATGTATGTATATATGTATGTATATGTATATATATGTACATATACAATATACATATATTTGTGTGTGTGATTTTATAGAGAGACAGACAGACAGATAGATAGATAGATAGATAGATAGATAGATAGATAGATAGATAGATAGATAGATAGATAGATAGATACAGAGAGAGGTGTATATATGGTTCAGGATTTTTCATTCAAAAAGGAAGCATTTATTCTGAATCTTGATTGCAAACAGACACTCCAAGAAGAACAGGTAAAAAAGGAGTATGGAAAGGCATAGAAAGAGAAAATTGGGTGTCACCTGTGACAAGTAGCAAGGGAGCCATTTTGGCCATACTGGAGGACATGAAAAAAAAGATTTGGTTTAAGTTCAACCCAGTCCAGGTGGTATTAAGCCTACAGAGCAATTTCTCCACCTTAGCTTTAAGTACTGGGCCTGATTCTGGCTTAAGTGATAAATGTAAGCTGGAAAAAGATCCCATAGCACCCAGCTTGCACATAATTCCATAATAGGCTGCCTACTTATTCCTTGAAGACCTTATTGAGAACATTTCATATTTTTCTTTTCTGTTAATTAGATGCCAGAAGGTATAACCCAACTTTATCGGTATCTCATTTTTACAGCTTGTACTCCTCATCTCACAGTCACTAAAACTTACCTTCTAAACCTTTACATGATAATCTGATGATTGATACAAAACTGTACAAATCTCTGTAGTTTGTAATTACAGGGTGAAAAGACACAAAATACAAAGGAAATAAGAGAATCAGATCACTACATGACAATCTAGTGGTGGTGGACATAGCAATTTATTTTTCACTATTTGAGTTATCACTAAAATGTTAATAACAAAAATATGCTCTAAAGAAGTCAAGTGTATGTACATACATTTGTGTACATGTGTGTGTATATTATACATGTATGTGCGTTTTCTATATCTATAAATGAATACATATATACACATATAGATAGAGACAGATGGATGGATAGATAGATGATAGATAGATAGATAGATAGATAGATAGATAGATAGATAGATAGATAGATAGATGATAGATGGATGGATGGATGGATGGACGGATGGACGGATGGACAGATGGATGGATAGGTAGATAGATAGATTGATAGCTAGATAGATAGACAGGTAGATAGATGGACAGATGGACAGATGGATGGACAGACAGATAGATAGATAGATGATAGATGGATAGATGCACATACACACACACACTTTCTTTTTATTGATCATTTGTTTTTCTTTCATGTCTGACTCCATGACCCCATTTGGGATTTTCTTGCCAAAAATACTGGAGTGATTTGGCATTTCCTTCTTCAGCTCATTTTATAAATGAGGAAACTGAGGCAAACAGAGTTAAATGACTTGCCCAGGGGTCACAGTGTTTGAGACCACATTTGAACTCAGGTCTTCCTGATTCCAGGTCCAGCACTCTACCCGCTGTATCATCTAGCTACCTATATGCTCTCTTTACACACGCACACACACACACACACACACACATACACACACACATATGTATATACATATATCAAACACCTGGGCAAAATCTAGAAGTGAGGTAAACAGTAGTAAAAAGAGAAACCACAAGACAGACTATAAGGGGAAATTCCAATTCACATTCACCCAAATTTCAAAGTATCCATTTTCCTTCCTATTTTTCTAGTCACCTCAATCATGGACTTCAACAAAAATCTCCCTACTAAACTGCTTTTTTCAACCCCACACTTCAAGCAATCCTACAAGACCTTTCAGACATTTAATTTTGTTCAACAAACATTTATTAAATTCATACTGTATACACAACATGTTAGATGCCGAGGGAGATGAACGGTTTAAATAAAGTATAATCCCTCTTTCATGGAGTTTTATAGTCTAGTAGAAAAATGAGATACAAAGATGGTAACTTCGTTAAAGAAGTATAAAATAGTATTGTGTGAAGTCTGGTGATGAAGCCTCAAGAGGCTTACAATTTAATGAGGGGAGAGACAAGGTACTGTGCAGTTATGGACAGATGTGCATTTGAACTGAACTCTGCCATTTTCTACCTATGTGGGCACAGGAAAGTTGCTTAAGCCTCAATCTTCTAACCTGTAAAATGAGGTGTGATATTTTTGGAGGGATCTTTTAAGTTCACTTCCAAGTCTATATCTTACCTACCCAAATAATTTTGACACAAGAGAATATAAGATAATGGCAAAGGCATTCCCTTAGTACAGTGCCTGGAAGTTATTGTTATAATATAATATAAAAATAATATTAATTAATATAATTAATAAAAATAATATGATAAATGTTTTTTGATGCAGGACATCACATGTATAATGGTTATCGCCTTTCTCAATGGATGTGGAAAGGACTGGAGAGAGGGAGAGAATGTGGAACTCAAAAAAAATTTTTTAATGAATGGTAGTAAACAAATAAAGTGAAATAAATGCCTACTAATGTGTTGACATATCGGCCTTATACTCAGCAAATTGCCAAAACCCTGAAGATTTTCAAGCAGACAACTGACAAGGCTGGAGATGACAGAAGATGGGAATAGCCAATGTTTCTGGAATTAAGGAAAGTAGGCACTATTAATACATTATTGGTGGAGTTGTAAATTAATACAGTCATTATAGAATGTAACTTTAAATGATGCAAATGAAGTCGATGAAGTGTCTATAGACTTTAACCCAGCAGTGTCACTAGTCAGTAAATACCTCAGGAGGTTGGGTTTGTCCTTTGTTCTCAGAGAGGACCGTGACATCAAGATGATGACATGACTTGCAGTTGACTTTGGCTTGAGTGAGGGAGGGCTGTGCAAGGTCACCAACCTCACTTTCTTCTCCTGAGCCATCTGGGTCCAGTGGCCTGATATTCATCAGGAGGACTGGGGAAGGCCCAGGATGCAATAGGAGACCCCTGCCCTTTCAGGTTAAGGTCCTATAGCATTCTCACTTTGAGTGAGATACACTCATTCAATGAATAGACTTCTTTAATTAGTTGCTCAATCAAAAAAAAAAATCAAACTGGGAGGAGAAGACTCTCAGGGTTCCTGGGTAAAAGAGAAATAATTACTATTTAGTATTTAACTTTAACCTCAAGGAGATTATTGACAAAAAGAAAACCTTCATTAACACCAAAATATTTTACAGCAGTTCTTTTTTATGGTTACAAAAAACTGAAAATAAGGTAAATGTCAATCAATTAGAGAATTATTAAGCCAGTTATGGTACATAAATATAATGAAATATTGCTGTGCTGTAATAAACAGAAACTATGATAAATACAGGGACAGATGTAAAGACTTAACATGAACTGATGAAAAGTGGAATACTCAGAAATCGATATACATAAGGACACCAAAATATAAACGACAAAACAACCACTATGAAATAGTTGACAATGAATGTCGCTGAAGCACGAAGAGCAGGATTGGTATCAAAGAGAGATAGGAAAGACACCTCCCCCGCTCCCTTTCAGAGATATGGGAGGAGGAGTCGTGCTCGTAATGTCAGTTTTGCTGATTTCTCTTCTCCTCTCTTTTTCTTAGGAAAAAACCATCCTTCTTATAAGAGATGGCTCTCTAGGTGGGGAAAAGGAACAGGGGGAGATAAAAAGAATGTAAAAAAGGAGGGAAAGGAGAAGCAAAGCATGTGAATAGTGTCTATAATAAGCCAGGCACTACTATACTAAACACTTTAAAGAAAAGTATTCTCTCCTTTGTTCCTCACAATAACCTTGTTGGGGAGATGTTATGATTATCCCCATTTGAGGAAGCTGAGGCAAACTGGAGTTTATATGACTTGTCCAGGGTCATACAGCTAATGTCTCAGGTCCTATTTGAATTCAGGTCTTCCTGACTCCAGGCCCAGGGTGCTATCCATTGCAGCATCACCTGACTCTAAAAACAAAAATATATCAACAAAATTGACTTTAAAAAAAAATCTATTCAAGCATCTTGTACTTGGGATTTTCTCCCCCCCTTTTGTTTAATTAATGTATAAGCTTCCACATGATTACAAAAACAAAATGTACAGAAGATACTAAGAAGAATGCAGTTATTACAGTTATTACCCAGAATTGATGGGTTTTTTTTTTCTATCACCAATTTTGTCCTAGAAACAAATACCAATCATTTCCTAAAAGATGCTGCAAAGTCTGCTCCATGGGCATCGATCAAATGCTGACATGTCTGTTCATTCCACACTACATGAGTCTGGATATGGCCTCTACCTATACAGGTACCAGAAGGGCAGAATGCTGATCACAAACCACCAAAAGTCTTCTTACTGCTTATAACTGAGACTGAACCTCATGAAGTCTGGAAAACATGCTACCTGGCTTAGTTCCTAGATCCCTTTTAAGATTAAAAAAAGTGTCTCATACCTCTTATCCTTTCTTCATTCCAAGGACAATTTGTTAGGGTAGTAAGCCAAAAATGTTTCAATTGAGTGACTTTAAAAATAACTCCCTTCGTCTGTAGCCTTATTTTAACTTCCCGTGTGTGCTCGTCCTTCGTTGCCAAAGAAGACCATGCCATCAGAGAAATAATGATATGACCTGCACTTGACTTTGTTTTGAGTGAGGGAGGGCTGTGAAGGGCACCAGCCTCACTTCTCCTCCAGAGCCATCTGAATCCAGTGACCAGATGTTCATCAGAATGACTGGAGATGACCCAGGGTGAAGCAATTGGGGTTAAGTGGCTTGCCCAAGGTCACACAGCTAGTGAGTGTCCAGTGTCTGAGGTGACATTTGAACTCAGGTCCTCCTGACTGCTACACTGGTGCTCTATCCACGACACCACCTAACTATCTTAATGGGAAGAAAGCATCAAGATAGGGCAGGATCTTATTTTCCCAAACTAGTAAAATTCCTCAAGAAACTATAAAAATAGTAGAAATATGATAATAATGGCTTAAAAACACTTTACCTCATAATATCCCTTTGAGGAAGATGCCATTATTTTCCTTATTTTACATTTGAGGAAACTGTGCCAAAAAGAAGTGTAAGCAATTTGCCTAGTATCACCCAGCTGGTCTCTGAGGTCATATTTGAACTCAGAACTCCTTGACGCCAGGCCCGGCATTCTACCCACTGTACCATAGGCTCTGTTACTTTGCAATGTTCCATTGGATGCATGACCTTCTTGACCATGGCACCTAGGTCAACAGGCAGATAGAATGTTTGACCTGGAGTCAGAAAGACCTGAGTTTGAATCCTGCCTCAGATACTTATTTGTCGTGCGACAACAGGCAAGTCATTTAACCTTTCAGCCTCATTGTCCTTATCTTTATAATGGGGGTAATAATGCCACCTACCTCATAGGTTGTTTTGAGGAAAAGATGAGAAATATTTGTAAAACCCTTTGCAAACATGAAAGCACTATATAAAACTTAGTTATTGTTAGTATTAACGTGCAATCACTTAGTCACATCATGTTCTTGACAACCTCCCGTAAATTCTTTACGTGCCATCTGTCCATTATTCCTCAATACATGACAAGCCCACCCCCTTTTCTGATCACACATTTTTCCATGATGATATCTCAGATGCCACTAAATATTATTCACAAGCTATTATCAGTTGACTTAGACCTGTCATCCACCTTTCCGTTGGTTTTTGGGTCACTTGCCATTATAATTCTTCAGAGAATGTGGTATTCCATGTTCACAGTCATGTAACAACACCAAGACAAATGTCATTGGGGGAAGTTACCCAGGAAATGTCTATGAATCCCCTACTTTTTTCTCAACTACATTACCCAGCACTATTTCTTGAAATGTTACAAGAAGGTTTGGAACAGCTGCTGTAGAGAGGGGGATAGTTAATCCATTAGGAAAGAATTTGATATTTCCCTTGTTACCGTGAGGACCCAGTTGAAATTAGGTAACATCCATTTGCAGTGAACCCAGTGAGCAGTTTCATGATTTCCTCCAGCTTCATGCAACAATATGGGAATAAAGCAAAGGGGCCAGAGGGCAGCAGCGACACAGGCTCAAAGCTCGGTCAGGGGAGAATGGCAAGAGGACCAAAGGTCAAAGGATGGAGAGTAGAGAGTAGTGGAAAGGTCTGGAGTGAAGCAGCTGCAGGGAAGCCTTGAGGTGGATAGAAATAAGGGAGTGACTAGTCAGCTGGGGAGGGAAAAGGTTTTGGATATCAGCAGTCATAGGTTCAGGCTCAGTGGGAAGGGGTAAGTACAAGGGGAGTGGGAAGATAGGCTAATCATTGAACAATGAGTCCAGGCTCTAGAGCATCAGTGGATGCAATGAGGTTAAGGCTTACGATGAGACTTTTCAAGGTCCTCTCTTCAGGTTTCATCTAACAACCTGTGTTCGTTAAATCCCAGAAGGCCTGCTTCACCACAAACAGGAGCAAGCAGGATAAGAACCTAATCAGGAGGCTTGGTCACTTTGTCTACCCAGGAGAAGATCCTTGGGAGGGAGGAGGGGGTGGGATAGCAGAGGAGAGAGAAGTCATACTCAAAGGGTAGCAGAGCACTAGTTATGATCTGGGGAAGTCTCTCAGAAGTTGGAAGGGAATGTGGGGGTCTTGTCTTCCTGCCCTGTAATCTGGTACTGGATACCAAGCCTTCCCCTTTCAGATTACTTCCTATTAACAAACACACTTTCTCTCTGTCTCTCTGTCTCTCTCTCTGTCTCTCTCTGTCTCTGTTTCTCTGTCTCTCTCTCTCTCTCTCTTTCTTTCTCTCCCCACACACACTTACATGTATTTTTTTGTTCTTCATATATGTATTTTTTTGTTCTTCACTTGTTTCAATCAGGTCCGACTGTTTTCTTGGCAAAGATACTGGAGTGGTTTGCCATTTGCATCTCCAAGTTGTTTTACAGACAAGGAAACTGAAGCAAACAGGGTTAAGTGACTTGCCCAGGGTCACACAGCCAGCAAGCATCTGAGGACAGATTTGAACACAGGAAGATAAGTCTTCAGACCCAGCTCTCTATTCACTGTGCCACCCAGCTGCACATATGTGTAAGTATGTATGTATGTATGTATATATGTATATGTGTGTGCATGTATATGTGTATGCATGTATGCATATATAACAGTATAACTGTATATAAAACAGTATATGTACTTACACACATATGTATCCTGTAAATAGCTGATTATTTACAAGTCCCCCTCCTCCATTAGAATGTAAGCTCTTTGAAGGTAGGGACTGTTTTTGCCTTTCTTTATGATTTTAGTACTTAGTACACAATATGCATTTAACCCTGAATAACTTGCTAGATAATTGAGATGGTAAAGACCTGATCTAAGAGATCTCATAAAGACAAATTACAGTATAGCTAAGCACTTTTTGACAAAAAGATTGTTAAGTCTCATATATGCAAAAGGGAGATGTTGGACTAGATGATTTCTAATATTCCCCTTCAAGCTATAAAATACTGCATTATAGTCCTATGATACTTACACATTTCAAGATGTCATGTATGCTATGAAACATCAGAATAAGTAAAGAATGTAGATAAATTCACTGTAATAAGATTTCACCTACAGAAAAATTGGAACGTATTAACAATTCATTTTAACAAACATTTAAGAACCTGACTTGCAAGAATGCTGTGCTAAGCTGAGTTGAATACAGAGTTTGGATAAGACAAGGTCTCTGTCCTCAGGGAGCTCACCATTTAACCTGATGACCAGTACTTTGTACTTTGTTTTGCATTCCTCTAATGCATTTATTATCCAATGTGACATTTTATAGCTATGAATATCTTACCTTCCGAGTAGACAAAGAACTCCATGAAGGCAGGGAACATGTCTTATCTGAATTTTGTATCTCCCCCAATAAACACAGTGCTCTACAAATAGTAGGTGCTTGATAAATGTTTGGTGAATTAAATTTGTAGCCTTTGCAACTTACAAAGCAGTTTTAGCACATGTCATTTGATTCTCATAATAACTAGGTTAGAGATGAAAGTGGGGCAGAAATTATTATTTTCATTTTAGAAGGAAAATGACTCCAAAATATTTCTCTACCATAACATGCTGCTTTTCTCATTATTCTTCTTTCCTTATATTTTCTTATATTCTCAGAGAGATAAACCTCCAAGATGAGGAGAAACTATTCTGTCAACTTTACAAGTGGAAAAAAACTTAGAGATGTCATGACTTTATCTGTAGTTTTCTGACCTTAAAAACATTGTACTATTCATTAGATTAAGCCAGGTTATTTCTCCAGCAACACATCTTTCAAATTTGTGGCTCGTTTTGCATTAGAAACAGGATGAAATCTTAACCAAATAGGGAAGGATCATTATTAGTATAGGACAGCATGTATTTCAAACATTAAATCTCCATTTGAAGATGAAGGCTTGCTTAACCAGTTGAAAGTCTTCCTGGGCAGAGGTTTGCCAGTAGGTAGTCTAGAACTCCTAATTAATGAGAAAATTAAGCTTAGAAAAGTTACGTATGTACATATATACACATATGTACATATGTATGTGATGCATATAATGAGTCTAGATTTTCTCCACCACAAAGTTTTCTTGAGTTTAAGTTGACAGCCTTTTCAGGAAAGAGCCCACAATTTCCTTGGGCATAATTCATTAAGTTTTGGACAGGTCATCAATCAATTAATTGGCATTTCTTAAGTACCTACCTTGTGCCAGGCAATATGCATATGCTGTGGATAGAAACAGTTCTTACTCTCAAGGCACTTTCATTCTACTGGGAGAGACAAAATGGACATATGTAAGCATTTACAAAGTAAACGAAAATACTCTAAATGATTTGGAGCAGGGAGTACCTGTGAGGAACAGAAAATACTATCACCTATAGGGAACAGAAAAGGAGAAGGTTGTTCCTAAGCTGAGCACTGGAGAAAATAAAGGAATTTAAGAAGTGGAGGTGAGAATGGAATGTATTCCAGCCACTGCAAAGATAAAGAGATGGGAGATGGAATGGACTATGTGAACCACAACAAGAAAACCAGTTTGGCTAGACCACAGAGTATGGCAATGGGAATAAAATATAATAAAGCTGGAAAGACAGGTTGAAGTTGGAGTATGAAGATCTTTAAAAACTAAATAGAGGAAATTATATTTGATCCTCGTGGCAAAGACAGCCATGTCAGTTTGTGGAATGGAGGAGTAATATGGCCAGCTCTGTGTCTTAGAAAATCATTTTCACAGAAATGTGAGCTTTGACTGTAGTAAAGACTGCTACTATTACAAGTCTAAGTGAGAGATAGTAAGGACTTAAAAGTAGGGTGGTGGGCTATGGGGTAGAGAGAAGGAAATAGATGAAAAAGATGCACTAGAGATATCTAGTAAAGACAAGATGTAGCAGTCAACTGAATACACAGGATGAGGGAGAGTAAGGAGCTGGAAATAATTTTAAGGTTGCAAACCTGTGTGATTGGAAGAATGGTAGTGCCCTTAACAGAAATAGGGAAATTCAAAAATGGGGAGAGATCTGGGGAAAAGCTAATGGGTTCAGTTTTGTTCATGTTGACTTTGAGATCAACTCTGAAATATCCAACAGGTGGTTGCTGATGTAATGCTGAGGCCTGAGGGAGAGACTGGGACTGCTTATGTAGATGTGGGAGCCTTTTAATTGAGATGACAGTTAAATCCATGGGAGTTGATAAGAGAGAAAATATAGGAGAAGAAAAAAGGCCTGGGACAAATCTTTGGGAACAACCACTGTTAGGGTGCCTTCCTCTTGTACTAGAGATATGGCCTGAAGGACTCCAGAGAGAATCTCCAGCTTCACTTGAAAAACTGAGGGATTATATGCTATAGATCCACATTAGTAGAGGAGCAAGATGGGATGGTCATTACCATCCACCCTCCTCTTTCTAGTATTAAAGAGTCATGGGCCCAGATGGGATGTGTAAGTCAGGGTCTCCACCAGAGAAACGCATACTTAGAACTGAAAGGGACTCTGAAATTTACATAAACTTTTGGCACTAATGAATGGTCATCCAATATTTCTGTTTCTTTCCTCTCCTTTAAATAAAATTTTATTCCATAAAATTGTGGACTAAATGCATGGCACAAGAAGGGAATTTGAACCAGTATACTGTGAGTGATAGTGGGAGGAGTAGCGGTGGGAGAGAATGTAACATGTTATCCCAGATTTCCTGGGTCTAGCAATCGAAAAAATCCCTCAGAGCAGTGTACCTGGACTTTTCATGAGAGAGTCTCACAAAATTAGGAAATCATTTACCACAAGAATTACTAAAAAGGTACCAAGTTCATCCAGCTCACTGAGAAAACCTGGAGATCAAAATAAATAGTTGCTTTCTGTAAAGAGACAACATGGTCCTGCAGTGTTTTAATTTAGACATACATTTGTCAAATGTCAAGGCCAGCAGATGGCCTGAAACAAATTTGTAGCTTATCCTCACTTCAGGTCTCAGTCTGCATTCTGAAGAGCTAATATTTTATTGTTCCAAAGAAAACTATCTCCATTTATGTACTTGAAATATTAGAGAGCTTCGAAAGCTCTCTGAGAACTGGTTTGATTTTATAGACAAAGCCTTGGACTCAATGTCCAAACTCCTGCATTCAATTTTTTGTTCACCGTCTAATCTGCTTCTGACCTTGGAGTGTTATCTACTTCTCTCTTTCTAGTAGTTTAAAAAAAAAGGAGGTATTTTTGGAGTTGTTGAGACATTGAGAAATGAGCCTTGAAGCAAAGGAAGGATGATCAATCTGTTTGAAATACCAGAAGTTCTCCAGATAGAAACAGATGAGCAACAGCTGGAAGAAGCACTTGGGGGAGGAGGATTGGATACTGCATATGAGGAAAGGTTGACTGTCCTGGGAGTAATATCCTAAGGGTCAACAGAGAGTTTCCAAGATAATAAAATCTGCCACCCACTTGGAGAATCCATGGTTATTGCAGGAGAACGCATATTTTGATGAACTCCAGTCACATTTGTAACAGGACCTTTTGGATTCCCAAGTATCTGACTTAATGTGAAAATTAGATCTGGTCAGGTGACTTATCACAAGGCAAGACAAATGCATCAGATTAAACTTACTTTCAGAAGACAACTTCCTAGAAGCAGGAAAATTTTCTTTAGAATTTGGTTGAACTAGCCTTTGTTTCTTCCTCTGATAGGTCATAGTCAACAATTCAATACAATAAACTTTTTTAACGGATTTTTTTGTCACTTTCAGTTTTATTGATGTGTTTTTGGTCTCTTTTTTACATTAGATACATTTACAGATTACTTTCATTTTAGAGCAGTCTGTTGAAACAAAATAAAACAGTTAACTAAAACTAATAATATAATATCTTATCTGATAGTGCATTTAGCATTTCACATCTATAATTCTCTCCTACTCATCCCTGCATATTCAAAAAAAAACAACAGAACTCTATTTTCCGTAGATGGCTAAGTGGATAGAGCTCTGGGCTTGGAGTCAGGGAGATGTGAATTCAAATCCGACCTCAGACACTTACTAGCTGTGTGACAGCTGGGGCAAGCCACTAAACCCTGCTTGCCTCAGTTTCTTCATCTGTAAAATGAACTGAAGAAGGAAATTGAAAAACACTCCAGTATCTGTGCCAAAAAAAACAAAACAAAACAAAAAATCTCAAATGGAGTCATGAAGAGTTGGCACAAATGAACAACCAAAATGTTCTTTCTCTCTCAAAATTAAAAGAAATTTCTTTTTAACAAATATGCATCGGGGGGGAGGAGCCAAGATAACGGAGTAGAAAGACTCACTGTATGCTAGCTACGAACCCACAGGAACCCACAGCCCACAAATTTCCTGTAAAAAGAACTCCCCACAAATTCTGGAGCAGTGCAAGCTGTGCAGCAACGCAGTGGAGGAGATTTCCGTTCCAGAGAGCCCTGAAAAACCGACCCCAAAGGTCCCTTGCGCACGACAGCGGAGCCCAGCCCTGGCATGCCCTGCCCTGGCCACGCACCCTACTGGAGCAGATCCGAGCAGGCTTCAGGGACAGAATCTCCGGTGGCCGCACAGGTCCCTCCACCCACAGGTGCTACAGGTCAGTGAGAGAGACTTCTGGGCTGGCCGAGAAGGGAGCAGGGTGTCTCCATAACCCAGGCCCCCTCAGGAGGCAGTGGCAGAGGCAGCAGCGTCCAGGAGCTCCCAGAGCAGACAGGAGCTCAGATCCATTACTGAAGAACTCCACATAAACCCCCTGAGGGAACTGAGCCTGGGAGGCGGCCCTGCCCCCACCTGAGCACCAGAACTTAAGCTCACATTAAATAGCAGCCGCTCGGCCACGGAAAGCCCTGAGGCTGGGAAGCAGGATTTGAATCTCAGACCCCAAGCACTAGCTGGGTGGATCTAGGCAGGGGTGGAGAGGAATCTGAGAAGTCAAGTAACTGGCTGGGAAAATGCCCAGAAAAGGGAAGAAAAATAAGACCATAGAAGGTTACTTTCTTGGTGAACAGATGTTTCCACCTTTCCTTTCTGATAAGGAAGCACAATGCTTACCATCAGGGAAAGATAGAAGTCAAGGCCTCTGTACCCCAAACATCCAAAATAGATAGCAAATGGGCTCAGACCATGGAAGAGCTCAAAAAGAATTTTGAAAATCAAGTTAGACAGGTGGAGGAAAAACTGGGAAGAGAAATGAGAGAGATGCAAGAAAAGCATGAAAAGCAGGTCAACACCTTGCTAAAGGAGACCCAAAAAAATGCTGAAGAAAGTAACACCTTGAAAAATAGGCTCACTCAATTGGCAAAAAAGGTTCAAAAAGCCAATGAGGAGAAGAATGCTTTAAAAAGCAGAATTAACCAAATGGAAAAGGAGGTCCAAAAGCTCACTGAAGAAAATAGTTCTCTCAAAGTTAGAATGGAACAGATGGAGGCTAATGACTTTCTGAGAAACCAAGAAATCATAAAAACAAAACCAAAAGAATGAAAAAATGGAAGAGAATGTGAAATATCTCATTGGAAAAACAACTGACCTGGAAAATAGATCCAGGACAGACAATTTAAAAATTATGGGACTACCTGAAAGCCATGATCAAAAAAAGAGCCTAGACATCATCTTGCATGAAATTATCAAGGAAAACTGCCCTGAGATTCTAGAACCAGAGGGCAAAATAAGTATTGAAGGAATCCATCGATCACCGCCTGAAAGAGATCCAAAAAGAGAAACTCCTAGGAACATTGTGGCCAAATTCCAAAGTTCCCAGGTCAAGGAGAAAATATTGCAAGCAGCTAGGAAGAAACAATTCTAGTATTGTGGAAATACAATCAGGATAACACAGGATCTAGCAGCTTCCACATTAAGGGATCGAAGGGCATGGAATAGGATATTCCAGAAGTCAAAGGAACTAGGACTCAAACCAAGAATCACCTACCCAGCAAAACTGAGTACAATACTTCAAGGGAAAATATGGTCTTTCAATGAAATAGAGGACTTTCAAGTATTCTTGATGAGAAGACCAGAGCTGAAAAGAAAATTTGACCTTCAAACACAAGAATGAGAAGACGCATGAAAAAGTAAACAGCAAAGAGAAGTCATAAGGGACTTGTCAAAGGTGAACTGTATACATTCCTACATGGAAAGACAGTATTTGTAACTCTTAAAACTTTTCAGTATCTGGGTAGTTGGTGGGACTACACACACACACATACATGCACACACATGTACATGCGTGCGTGCACGCACACACATACACACTTGCACGCACATACAGAGAGCACAGAGTGAATTGAATAGGATGGGATCATATCTTAAAAGAAATTAAGGTAAATGGTGAGAGAGAAATGTAGTGGGAGGAGAGAGGGTGAAATGGAATGGGGTAAATTATCTCTCATTCAGGAGGCAAGCAGGAGACTTTTTGGTGGAAGGAAAAAGAAGAGAGCTGAGAAAAAAACATGAAGTTTACTCTCATCACATTCGACTAAAGGAAGGAATAAAGTGCACACTTATTTTGGTATGAAAACCTATCTTACAGTACAGGAAAGTGGGGGAGAAGGAGATAAGCAGGGTGGCGGGATGATGGAAGGGAGGGCAATGGGAGGAGGGAGCAATTTGAACACTCGGGGAGGGACAGGATCAAAAGACAGAATAGAAACAATGGGGGGCAGGATAGGATGGAGGGAAATATAGTTAGTCTTACACAACAAGACTGTTATTGAAGTCATTTGCAAAACTACACAGATATGGCCTATATTGAATTGCCTGCCTTCCCAAAGGGAATGGGTGGGGAGGGAGGGATGGGGAGAATTTGGAACTCAAAGTTTTAGGAACAACTGTTGAGTATTGTTGTTGCTACTAGGAAATAAGAAACACAGTTAATGGGGAATAGAAAGTCATCTGGCCCTACAGGACAAAAGAGAAGATGGGGACAAGAGAAGGGAGGGATGATAGAAGAGAGGGCAGATTGGTGATAGGGGAAATTAGAATGCTCGGTGTATTGGGGTGGGGGAGGGGACAAATGGGGAGAAAATTTGGAACCCAAAATTTTGTGAAAATGAATGTAAAAAGTTAAATAAATTAATTTATATTAAAAAAAAAAACATGCATCATCAAGTATCAATGGCTACGTGACCCTGAGCAAGTAACTTAACGTGTCTGCTTATGTCAATTTTCCCAACTGTAAAATGTGGATACTAATAGCACCTTTCAGGATTGTTGTGAGGATAAATGAGAGAATATTTGTATGCTGAGTATGGAACCTGGCACACAGTAGGTGCCATATAAATACTTATTCACTTCCTCCCCTCCCCCTTTGCAGCTAAAGGTGCTTAGCCTCCCAACCATCCCCAAATCCTTCACCTTTCTATTACATAGAGAACACAAAAATCATGAGTGACCATGGTACTGACCATTATTCTCAGAGTTTTTAAAAACAACCTTTTAAAATCATCTACAGAAGAGGGTCATCATGTTGGCCTAAAACAAGATTCCTGTTCTCAATAGGCTATGGTTCACCAAGGTCACACAGGTACCGATTTTTAAGGATGCAAAAGATATCAGATTGAGAGATGAGGGGAGCATATTGGGTCAACAAAGGGAGGTATGAGCAAACCCAGAGAGGTAGGAAAAAGCACTCAAGACAATTTGATTGGAATGTGAAGTTTGTGAAGAAACAAAGTCTGAAGGACAGATAGGAGCTCAGTTGTGGAGGAGGGCCCTAAGTACCAAACCCACGTTCATTGTTTGATCTGTAAAAAATGAGCCTTTGAAGGTCTTGGAGCAGGGCATTTGGGCAGGGATGTAAAGAATGCATTGGAACAAGGAGGGAGACCTTCAAATTAGGGAGGGTGGGTGGCAAGGCTAAACAACATCTTTAGCTGCAAAGTAATAGAAAAGCAGAGTTTGTTTTGTTTTAGTTTTTTACATTAATGAAAACTGAAGCCCAAAGAAACCCATTTTTCATTAGGAGAAAATGAGTGTCCTTTGTATAAGATCTGCTTCAGGGAGTTAGGTTGCCCTAGAATCAGCCCTAGAACCAGGTGCCCAGAAAGATTCATGGGGCTGGGTCCCTGAAGAATTTTGAGATGATCCTGAACTGTCTCAGATCGGTATTGGACTGCCTTGGCAGGCAGTATATTCCAATGGACCGAGTGTTAGATTTGGACTCCAGAAGATGAGTGTTCAAATCTTGCCTGTGACATTTACTACCTATGCGACCTTGGATGAATTGTTTACCTTTTCTGTGCCTCTGTTATCTTATCTAGAATTTATGAGCTCCTTAGTGTAAGGAACCAGTAGTGGCCAAATTCCTTCAAATATACAACAGCAACTGCTCTGCTGTTGAACGTTGGCTTAGGGAATGGAGAAGTAAAGAGACTTGCCCGGGATTCATTGGACCCAGATCCACTATACCACACTGGTATTATACCACAATCATACCACAATTGGTATCCATTATAACACATACCCCTTTATTGAGCCTAATAACTATCTATAATATTGTTTTCATGGGAAAACTCATTCTAAGTTCCAACTCTAGAAATCAAGAATGCATTTTAGGTCAGCTGGAACGTAGCATGGTACAACGGAATGTGAATTGGATTGAGAGTCAAAGGACCTGGGTTCTAAACCCAGGTCTAATACTTAATAACCACAGGACCTTGAGCAAGTTACTTAACCTTTAGGGACCTCAGCTTTATCATGTATATAATGAAGGTGTTGGAAAAGTCATTTTCTAAGGTCCCTTTCCGCTCTAAATCTAGGATCCTAGAAACTCCAGTAGAAACAGCAGGAACTCCCACTGCTATAAGAGTAGGATTATGATCTCTGGAGGTTCTAGCATCAGCCTGGAGGGGATGATGAAGAAAAGGGTCCAGAACATAGTAAATAAGTAGTTAGGAAAAAATAACATATCCCAAGAATCCCCAGAAGCTACAGACAGCAATTTCGGTAAAGAAATGAAAGGAAGTTTTCCAGGTCAACTTTTAATGAGGGAAACTATCAGCAAAGGATGTTTGGAAGTCTGGCACATGTAAGCCAGAAGCTTGGCTACCATATTTTTCTGTCATGACCTTTCAGGATATGGTGAAGAGGAGAGTTTCTACATAGGACAGTGTTAATCATTACTCAGTTCAAAAGTTCTCTCATGGAACACAACCTCAAATGAGAAAGCAGGCGGTGGGTTCAGGAGCGGGAAAGGTATCATGATATAATTAGGACAGCATGCTGGGTTTGTTAAGAACAGCTAGGTTTTAATCCTGCCTCAGACATTACTGGTTGTGGTATTCTAGGCCAGTCATCTAAGCCCCTCTAGACCTCAGTTTCCTTCCCTGAAAAAATGAAAGGGTTGGACTTAATAACCTCTAAGGTCTGCTCTTGTTGTAAATTTTTTGATCTACAAAGGTGACCAACAATCTCTCTGACATCTCATTGTATAGCTTTTCTGGTAGGAGTTTATCAGGGGTTTCTGATAGGTTCTGTGGCAGACTGTATGCTGCTTCTTGGGAGTTAAATAAAAGATCACTTTAATACTTTCAAAGAACAGAGCCACGCAGTGTCCTTGTAAGCTACCACCTATATTTTGTTAGGTGATAAGACCAAGGAGTTAGAAGTTCTGTTCAGGAACACACAAGTATATGACCCTGGTGATTATCACAGTGGCACTGGGGAATCTTGGGAAAGTACAAAGTATTTCAACAGGGCCCCAGGCTTACCTCGACTTCAGAAAAAAAATCCACAACACCGCACAATGCAATCCCTTATTAGAACCCTCTAGATGACCTTTCAGAGCTAAATAAGAATGAGAAGCTTCATATTGGCAGGAGGAGAAAGGGAACAGAGGGGAGGAAAGAAACCTGCATTCCATGATTCTCTCAAGCTGAAAAGAGATGAATCGTCCTTTTTTGGACAAAGAATATTTTCAGAATTTAATTTTCCTAAGTTTATGATGCAAATAAATTGTAATAACTAACGCCAGGCAAAGTACTAAGAGCCCTGTCTAGTTTTGCTAGAGCAGATACACTGCCTGAATTGTAAGAAAATGGTCACGAGAGACTTGATCCCCAAAATATATTCTTACTAATTTATGCAAAGAATTGATCTTTGGTCAGAGTTGTGTTCTTATGGGAAAGTTATTACCTACACTCCTGACTATTCTTGCCAGTCACAGAGACCGAAATAAGAACCACTTTATAAGTAGGATGGGCATTTAAGCCCGGCCATAGGTTCTAGAGCTGAGATAGGAGGAGAGACTTTGGGGATCCTCTGCTTGGGTTGTTCATGCTGTTCTAGTAATGACAGAGGTAAACAGGAACCACACTATGCTTCATACTAGAAGCATACCTTGGAAAGAATAGACAAGATCTAAGTCATCACTGTTCTAACATGGGAGAGGGGAGGAAAAGTCACATATAAGCCAGTGCTAATGAAGTCCTTGGGCATAGACAGCAGCTTCAGAGTTAAGACTGTTGTATAGGGTTGGAGAATGGGAGAATCATAAGATTATAGAATTTAGAAGTTGAAAGAACCTTAGAGATTTTCATTTTACAGATGGGAAAACAGAGGCTAGAAAAGAGAAAGAAGCCTATCAAGGTTACACGAGTAGTAATTGGTATTTAAACCCGAATCTTTTGATGGCAGATATCGGACTCATCTACCACACCTGTTGAAAGCTGTTGAAAGTCCCTTCCAAATCTAAATCTTATGATCCTAAGTGGAAGGCTCTGCACAGCCTCAGGGTACAGGACAAAGAACATTGAAAACTGACTTTGAAAACAGAACCAGTCAGCCAGTCAATAAGAATGTATTAAGCATCTACTACATACTAGGTGGAAGCAGTCAGGAGGCTCAGTAGATAGAGTAGTGGGCCTCGAGGTAGAAAGGCCCAAGTTCAAATCTGACCTTAGACACTTATTAGCCATGGGACCCTGGGCAAGTCATTTAACCTCTGTTTGCCTTAATCCACTGGAGAAGGAAATGGCAAACTACTCCCGTATCTTTGCCAAGAAAAACCTCATGGATGATATGATCCATGGGGTCATGAAGAGTTTAGACACAGTTGAATGACTGACCGAGGAAAATGTAGCACCGTTAGCTAAGTGCTAGGAATATCAGAAAAGACAAAAGACAGGGCCTTTTCTCAAGGAGCTCAGAGCCTGATGGGACGACAAGGACTAGCGTTCAGGTCCTACCTCTGATGTGTGCTACCTTTGTGACCATGGACAAATGACCTCTCTGGGCTTCAGTTCCCTTGTCTGTAAAACGAGGAGGCAGAATTAGATGGCCTGTGGCTTCCCTCCAGCTTCAGCTCTCTGACTTCCTATTTTTCTCATTATCTTTTGTTCTCAGAGTAGCTGAAGGCTCTTTGGGACATGGGCCCCCAACAGCTGATTGCCTAGTTGACAGTTGCCCTTGCTATGCTGCCCAGCTGTTCCTGTTGCCTCTCCACCCTGCCCTGAGACTATGCCCTCCTAATTGTGGAGACTCTACCATTTGTACTGGGACTTAGATCCAACCACAGCTGCACTCAGTCCATCTTCCAGCAATTCCTCCTTGTGCTTCCCCAACTCCATCCCTATTTCCAACCTTTGCTTTGGTAGAAGTAATCAAATCAGCGCTACTATTCTGGGAAAGGCTGCCGATCGATTGCCCTATGATCCCACCCCCACCATCTCCGTGACTTCACAGACCAAAACACCCCTCTCCCTGGCTGATGAACAAAATGATATCAGCAGTCACCTTGGTCACACACTATGGTTTTATTTTAACTTATCTGTGGTTGACACCTTATTTGAAGATAATATTTAAGGATGCATTTTTGTATGTCGTTGGTTTTTGATTTGTTTTCATGGACAAACTATAGATATAGTAGGACCTTGTATTCTTTCCTTTGAGCTTGAGTGACTATGGGAGATACACAGATTTCTAAAAATGATCTGCAAAAGCCTGCGGACTAAGTAGTAAGAAACAAGCCTGTGGGAACCTGTCCTCCCTCCCCTAGATGGGCGATCAGGGATACAGGCCATAGCCTTCTCACGGGGACATCCGAATTGGAGGGAACTGTCTGAGCCTGATACCAATGCTGCCCCTCTGACCTTAGGGCTCTTGACCTTATGGTCGTTGTTCTGTTGTCTCTGAGTCTATATGACCCTTAGACTTGGTCCATGGGGTTTTCTTGGCAAAGATACTGGAGTGGTTTGCTATTCCCTTGTCTAGTACACTTTAGTTTTATAGATGAGAAAACTGAGGCCAACAGGGTTAAGTGACTTGCCCAGGGTCACACAGCTAGTAAGTATCTGAGTCCATATTTTAACTCAGATCTTCCTGACTCCAACCCTGGTATTCTATGTTCTACATGACCTAGCCACCCTTGACCCTATGGAACTTTCCTCAATTGTTACTTTTGTACTAAAAGCAATAATTTGTTTTGAATATTGTGGCTCTAAGGGTACTTTTTGCATGAGATTAGATAGAATCTACTCCTTATATAACAGCCTGCCCCTTCCCTTGTCATGCTTCCATCAAAGATATGCCAGCAAAAGATATTCAGAAATCTCAAAGAGATAAAAGGGGAAGTATAAGACTTGATAGTTGCTGATATTTCTTGATCACATTTATTTTTTTTTAATAAAAATGTATTTCATGGACTTCTCTATTCTTCTGCAATAACTTTGCCTCTTAAAGCTATCTTAAAAATTAATCCCCAAGTGCCTTCAGCATGGATTTTCTCAGTACTGTATATATTTATAGCTCTTCCCAGGCTCATCTTCTCCAGCATGGTGGCCACATCCTCAGAGGTAGAATGAGTACTGACCAACACAGTAGAATCCAACTCTATTGGCTCACTATTGCTTCTGATGAGAACAGATTGCTATGGGAAGGCAACACATCTATTTCATCTTCCATTTGTTTTCCTACTTCAAGTTCCATCCACAAATATTTTTTTTGAATGATCTTACTTAGCTGGTTGTTCTGACAAGCTTTCTGCAGGATCATTTTTCCTCAGTTGCTATTATATAAAGGGCAGCTGCTAGGAACATCTGTCTTCTGCAGTTTGCAAATGCTCTTATACTAGAAACCAGCACTGCTTGCAACTGCTGCATCTCTGGTTGCAAACTGCAAGCTGAGGAGATTTCTGGGCTTTTTTGGCCTTCTCACTGTGATTACTATTTTGTATTGTTGAATTTCTCTAAGAATTACTGATAGCATCAAAACCTTTACCTTTGCTCATTTTCCATTTTTTTTTGAGTCAAGAGCATGCTTCAACATGTCAAAGTGTAGCTGCTTTAATTGCACTTAGTGTCTCTTTTCTTGTCTTTATTCTTTTTCTTATTTGGTATTAATTTTGGCCTTTGACCTAAGTAGCCAATAATCCAATCATACAGAGACAATGGATTCTGGAAAGACTCCTACATCAGTAACCAATCATTTCCTGCCTGTTAAAATACAGTCAATTTCATTTTCTGTGATGTCATTCAGGGCTCACCATGTCAACCACCTTCGAAGAAAACATTCGTAATGAAGAAAACATTCGTAATGTGTAAGTGTGAGACTTCTCAGTGATTCACAAGTCTTTGCTCCCAATTAATACTTTCTGATATAATTTTTGCTTTTCTCTCCTAATTGCATCTTTACATCGCAGAAATCTGACTTCATTTGGAAAACCTTGTCAAGTTCTTTATATTATTTCTCTGCCCTCTCAGTTTCTGGAACAGATGTTGTTCCATCAGCTTCGATTGATGGCCAATTTGCTTATATTCATTGTGAGAACTGCAAGGTATCCCATGAGGTGATATTATTTATTATATAATCAAACCCTCCATGCCAGATTATGGATTAATTTCTCCTCAAACCTGGAACAGTAACCTTTCATCTAATTGCAATTTCATTTTTATTATCTATTTTATACTTGTTCAGTCACATCTAACTCTTCATGATCCCATATGGGATTTTCTTGGAAAAGATATTGGAGTGGTTTCCATTTCCTCCAGTGGATTAAAACAAACAAGAGATTAAATGGCTTATCCAGGGTCACACAGCTAGTGGGTATCTGAGTCTAGATTTGCATTTAGGTCTTCCTGACTCTAGGTTGTTACTCTATCCATTAAGCCACCTCGATGTCTGTATTTTATACTTAACTATCAAGAAAAGCAAGCATTCATACATAAACTTTCATATCCCTTAGTCCAGTAATTGCATAATCAAGTTTATACTCTAAAAAATATCAGTGACAGAAAGAGATTATGTATAAAAATACAAAAGCAGGGGGCAGCTAGGTGCAACAGTAGATGGAATGCCAGTCCTGAAGTCAGGAAGACTCATCTTCCTGAGTTCAAATCTGACCTCAGACTCTTACTAGCTGGGTGACCCTGGGCAAGTCACTTAACTCTGCTTGCCTCAGATTTCTTAAATGTAAAATGACTTAGAGAAGGAAATAGCAGCCATTCCATTATCATTGCCAAGAAAATCCCAAATGTAGTTATATTTAATTGAACATGAAACAAATGGACAACAAAATACCACAACACAAATTTGTAAAAGAACTGAAACTGAATTATTTGCTCAGTTATGGGAATGACTGGAAAGTCACGATATGTAATGGAGTGCGATCTTATTATATCATAAGAAATGACAAATATGAACCATTCAAGGTAACAGGAGGGAATATGTATGAACTGTTAAAATAAAGATAGCCTATCATGACTTTAGCAATGTAAATGAAGACTATGTTAAAGGAATCACATGAAACATATGGACAATATTGGTTCCAAATTACTAATGTTAAAACATACATTCTCCCTTTCTGTTAACAAATAGTAAAACGCAGTAGCTAGCATTTATATAGTGCTTTAAGCTTAATACGTTAACTCATTTGATCCATGACAACCCCAGAAAGTACTATTATTATCTGACTTAACAGATGATGAAAATGAGGTCTAGGTTAAGTGACTTACCAAGGCTCATACAGCTAATAAGTGTCTAAGGCTAAATTTGAACTCAGGTCTTTATAACTCCAAGTTCAGTGTTCTGCTATACCACCTAGCTGTAGGAGAAGACAAAACAAGATAGCAGCTCATTCTAGACAGGAAGAATTTAAAACATTCAAATACATATGTTATCTATCTACACATATATGTGTATTATGTATATGTGCGTATACATATATACACATATACTACATAGATCATATACACACATGTATGAGTGTGTATATGTGTGTGTATGCACAAATACACATACATATATACTACATGAAACAAAACTTCATTATTTTTAATTAATTTTTAAAGTGAATGAAATTTAACAAAATGATAACCAAAAATGGCCTCTTGGCTATGATTTCTGCTTTTGTTTTCTATACAAATGGCAATATAGGTATGGTTAAGGTTTTCTAGTAACAGCTCACCTTCTTGGTCTTCGGACAACGTCTCTAATTATGACCACCAATAATGTTCTGTAGATGTCCCGGTAATGACAGCATCACCAGCAGATTCTATCCATTCTACCACAGTTTCAGCTGATGGCACAGTGGATAATGTTTTGGGTCTGGGGTCAGGAATACTTGAATTCAAATTTGACCTCAGGTATTTATTACTCTGGACAAGTCATTTAACCTGTCTGCCTCAGTTTCCTCAACTGTAAAATGGAGATAATAATAGCACGTACGTTTTAGGGGTGTTGTGAGAATGAAACATTTGCTTTTAAAAAGTTCTTAGCACAGTGCCTGGCACAGAGTAGGTATTACACAAATTCTTATTCCTTTCCTCATTGACTGTGGTATTGCAGAGGCCACCATTACATTATAAGCTTCTTGAAAGCAAAGATTGTCTTTTACCTTTTTTCCTATCACTAGTGTATAACACAGCACCTGGCACATACTAGATACTTAATAAATTTTATTGACTGATGGTCATTTTCCATATTAGTCTGTTGCATAAATTTTTTTCTTTTAAATCGTGACTTAGTGGCCAGGGTCCTGGCCACCATCCTTTTTGATCCTCAACAAGGCAGCAGTCACAATCTGTAACAAGAAAGTATATCAAAACATGGTTGATTTTTAGTAACCAAGGATGAAGCAAAACCTGAGAGAGTGAGGCTGCTGGTTTTTTCCTTTTTAAAACCCAAACTTTGTTTATGGCAGGTGGAGGCTCTCCTTAATGACTTTTACTTATGTGTTCAATATTATAGAGCAAGAATTGATTACTCATCTTTCTGAGAGTAAAATACTGCTGTAAAAGGCCACAAAATAAGGCTCCCCATGAAGAACCACTTGGGAAGGGGGAAATTAACTCTCAAATCCAATAAAAAGCCCTTGTTAGTACCCAAGACAGCACAAAAAGACTATATGCTTGTCAGCCTTTATGAGTCCATCACTTAGCACCAATCCTGGACCCAGGGAGTTGAGGAAGTACTCCAGTTATCCCTGTGCACTAAGGGACCCATCTACTCTGGATTCAAGCATGGAATTAAACCAAATTCAGTCCTAGGGGAACCCAGCTTCTAATGAGAGGTTCCTTTTCTTATACTTTTCTGTATGTTACACAACTCCACCCTGGCCCATCAGGAGGAAAATATTTAAAGCTTAGGTTTGACTCTTATTCAGGGTCTTCCCAAAGTGAGGAGCTGAAAAGTGCTTATGGTACAATGTGAATTAGGTATGGGACAGGTATTTATTTTCTATACAAAAAAAAGGAATATTACACATAGAAGATTCTCATCTGTTTAAATTGAGAAAAGACTTAAATCATGATTCAGTAGCTTAGAATTGCATTGACAGAAACTTAAGCATATTGACCAAGTGGCAGCATTAACTACTGTTATACTTTGCCAGGAGACTAAGTCTTAAACATCAGGACTTGAAATATTTTGTAGGTCACTTCTGCACTGCCAAGTAACTCCAGGTCCATGTACTCTAGCAAGCCAGGCCAAAGCTTGAGGTCAGCCTCAAGTGAGTGGTCTTCTATGCGGAAACTCCCAATGGCAGCACAGCCTCCAAATTCTCAAACTCAGGAGATTACCTCCAAGACTGTACACAGCCATTTCATGACTGCTCTTACTATGATCAGGCAAAAAAGCATAAACAGAAGAAATAGCCAAAAGCTAAGAGCTCAAGTTCACCTAATTGAGCTCCCTTGCCCTAGGTGCCATGTGAGAGTAGTTTAACTATGGCTGGGGTGGGGTAAAAACGACCAGCACCTACCCCTACAGGTCTAGCAAAAGACTAAGGCTAGAAGACGACTCACTCACTTTACAGCCAGAAAGAGAAAAGTGACAACTGAGGGTGGGTCATTCCCTAAGATGCAGTGATCTCTTCCTATTCAGTGGCCATTAAAGAGGTTACTTTGCAGATTGCTGAACTAATATGGTTGGAATCATACCTGGTCTCTGTGCTGTTTTGTCCTGGTTTCACCATCATCATTACTAGCCTCCTATGTACCAGGCCCTATGCTATTTTAACAACAATTTCATTTTATCCTCATAACAATCCTGGGAAGTAGATGGATTATTTCCATTTACAGAGGAGAAAACTGAGGCAAAGAGACATTGTGACTTGTATGGAGTCAGATTTGAACTTAGGTCTTCCTCTCTCCAGGTCCAATATGCCCTCCACTATGCCTTAAATTTCCTATTTTACCTTGATGTGTCTGCACTCAGAGCAACTACGTTCACTCCTTGACAAGATGAAGAAGCTTCTAGGTGTGGGCAGCACAGAATGCAGGAAGCCCAAAGAGCCAGGGCAGCAGCAAGGGTCTTGCAGGAGGCCTACTACCACTATAATTAGCTTCTGCTTGGGGTGGGTTAGGCTTAGCAGAAAGAATAGCGGGACCTATAGAATCAGAACTGGACAAGGAAAAGGAAACAGAGGAAAAAACCAAGGCTAAAACCCAAGTTGAGTCACTGAGAGTCTGAGCACAAACCAAGGAATTCTTACAGAAGGTGGGCCTTGTCTTCCCAAGGCCTTCCAGGCCAAACAGGTCTACCAATATAGTCCAAAAGTGTGGGAGGGAGTAAAGTCCAACCCAAGCACAAAGCACCAATTCAACGATGGGGCTAGAGAGGGGAGTAAATAGAAGAAAATTCTGAACACAAGAAATACTTTGGTCTGAGAAAGGCTGAAGAGGCAAACCCAGAAGAGAGGAATTCCACAGTAAGCCTCCGGGAAAGGAATGCCCTGGTGACAAGGAATATAAGATTACCTGGAAGAAATTAAACAAGAGGTACAAAATGGAATGCTGAAGGAGTAAAAGCTATTGAGGAAGGGAAATTAATTGCTTAGGACAGACCTTACCCAAATCGAGCTCCCTGAAAATTAGAATAGGTCAAACAGAAAACAATGACACCACGGAGCAAGAAAATATATTAATATGAGATATAACTATATTATATTAAATATTATTATAATATTCTGTTAAAATATAAGATTAAAAAACTGGAAAATATAAGTTATTTACTATCAAAAACAACCAACCTAGAAGACAGGGCAGAAAGAGAATAATGTAAGAATCTTTAGAGAATCTATAAAATCAGGACCTAAATCAGACTTTTTGTGGGGACTGGGGAGTGAGGGAGGCAATCAGGGTTAAGTGACTTGCTCAGGGTCACACAGTTAGTAAGTGAATGAGGCTGGATTTGAATTCAGGTCCTCTTCACTCCAGGGCAAGTGTTTTAAACACTGTCACCTTGCTGCCCCCTGACATCAGACTCTTAATAGGATTGTGTAGCATCATTTTGTAACCTAGAAAAGGGAAATGATTCAACTGTATCCTCAAGGTATGTGTCCTTTTCTTCCTTTGGAAGTGGACCTTATTCCTTCTGACTGGAGCATCACTTTACTTGAAAATTGGACTCATGAGTTTTATCAGAAGGGGACATACATATAATTGTAAAATTGCAAATGTTTCCACAGTATTTTGTGCCCCTTTAAACATTCCCTTCCACCAAGTCATCCATGCTGTCATGCTGACTCCAAGATGTCTGGGGCTTCCAGCTGTGATGCCCCACTAAGGAGGGCAACCCTTCCCTCATTCTTTCCAACCTTCCCCCCTCCCCTGTCCCCACCCCCAACCCTCTCAGCTTTCTCTGTCCTTCACCAAAATTTACCAGTCCTATATTTTATTCCTTCAAGGACCTGAATTTCCTAGGGTTAATCCAATAACTTAATTGGACCTAAAATAGTCTTCTCTGCTCTGTGCTTGAATGTGTTAACTCTTTTCACATAATTCCATTTAAATAAGAGCCTGAAGTACCACAAAATAAAGAAAAAGCTGTGTGGAGTTTTGAAGATTCTGGCCTGTCTTCCCTGAACAGTGAAGGTACTTCAGGCTTAACTTCCTCAAATTGTCAGTTTATTTGTAAACGGAGCACCTTGACCTGAATCAGGGGATCTTCCAAGCCGTGATAAAGAGGCAGGACCATGGAGAAATTTCAGGTTATCTTTGAACTTGGATGAGAAAAATTCCATCTTTATTTCAATTCAACTAGTTTCCTTTGTAATGCTAATGTTTTTTATACATTTAAAAACATTATTCTGCAAAAAGATCCATAGGTTTCATGAGGCCACCAAAGGGGTACAAGAAATAAAAAAATATTTCTGGTTTAGATTATTTTTAGTCAGTTAATCAGTTAACAGGCATTTTATGAAGCATCTTTTATATGCCAACCAGGTTCCTTTATAAATTTAATTTAGTTTTCAATTTATAAAGTAAAACAAGCATTGCCAAAACACAGTAAAGTAAAAAAAAAAAAAAGATTGCACATGAAACTGCAAATCTGTGTTGTACAACCTTCCATTTCTTTTAAATATATAATAAAGTCATCATGTAACTAACTTTTTTTTCTTCCCTATCAAGCACTTTCCTAAACATTGAGGGATACAAAGAAAAGTAAAACCAATCCCTGCTCTCAAGGAGCTCACATTCTAACCAGGGAAAACATGTAAGTATATACTAAATACAGAAAGACCTTATGAGAGTCATGTGAAGCTGTAACCTCATGGTTTTCTGACCACAAGGTATTTGTACGCTCCTTTGCAAATGAGTGGCCCTGATACATTGTAACTCTCTGGCCTGACTTCTCCTTTGTTTGAGAGAAAGGGAATGGATGAGTGACGTTCGGCTGGTGCAAGGGAGAAGCCAGGAGGGGATCACAGGACCCAGGCAGTCCTCTGTGCTTCTTCTGGCTCAGAGACAGCTGAGCAAGCAGCTGTGGGTGCAGGTCTACAGGTAAACAGTTAATGAACATCTGTAGGAACATTGCTGAGTGCCCACGGTGTACTGACCACAGGGTACAACATATGGCCAAACACCCGTCCCCTTCAAAGTCCTCATACTCTAAATTACCTCAGTGGGCAGCTGGGGAAGTCTTTTAAAGACACCAGGCAGGTACTAGTTGCAAGAACATTTTCTGTAGCACTTTTGACCAGCATATCTCACGCTAAATGGCTCCTACTCACCAGCCTGAAATTCATTGCTCTGGGTGGGCACAGTCATAGCACAGTCCAGTGTTATGATATCCCAGGGAGAAGGTGTAATGTATTACAGCCTATCTCTTCAGTGTCAAAACAAATCAAAAAACCCATACACTCTCTGACTCTGAGAAGCTACTTTCTCCACATCCTACTCCCTCCCTTCCCTTCTCATTGGACGCATTCACTTTATTTAGGTCTCATTCATTCTGGCTCTCTTTTTTCCAAATATATGTACTATTCTAGTGGGAAAAAAACAGGGACTCTGAAATTAGAGGGCCCAGTTTGGAATTTTGCCTTTAATAATTACTTCCTGTATTGCATTGGCCAAGTAACCTGACTTTTCAGGATCCTAGTTTCCTCCACTGTAAAATAAGGAGGTTGGCCTACATGGCCTCTGAGGTCCCTTCCCACCCTAAATCTAGGATTGTAGAGTGTGTGTGTGTGTGTGTGTGTGTGTGTGTGTACATATACATGTATGTGTTTATGCATATATACATATGCATGTACACATATCTATGTTACCTGCATGTCTATATATTTATATAATATAGCTATAATCCAAGCTACTTATACATAAGCTGGGTTTTATGGCTTTAGTCTAAGAATTCTAGTTTCTTTCTTTCCCTTCACCCATTCCAATCAATTTACCTCAGATGTGGTCACTGACCTAAAATAATTAGATTCAATTAGATATCAAAGAGATAATCAAGAATACATTTACATGCATAGGCACCTTGGGAAAGGAAAAGGGATAGGATGCAAATAATGTTTGGGATCACTCTGGGAGAGGGCCAAAGTAAATCCAGCTCTGCTATTTCTTATCTGAGTGACCCTGGGTGAGTAATTTCACCTCACTTTCTGCTTTGTCATTTGGAAATCGGGGAGAACTAAGTAAGTCTGAAGGTCCTGTTTAGTTTTAAATTCCATGTTCTTACCTTGTTCCCATGGTAGGTACTGATGTCCCCAAAGTCTTTCTTTTGGAGTTATATCTATCTCCCTCTAATGGAGATGAGGTTTAAGGGTGCTGGGTGAACGCCAAAATACAGACAGTCCGGGTCGTGCTCGAATGAATTCGACTCAAGCCTTCTTAAAGTCAAAGAAAACAAAGTTTACTAAGGATTCGCCTAATTGGGTTGCCTCTTACAGAGCCTAAGCATTTGTGACGCTTGTATTCACAAGCGGGCCAGATAGAATCCCAGCCAGAGTCCAAGGTGGATTGAATCTGAGCGTCTTCATGGAGGCAAGATGGAACTTAAATACAGAAAAGAGTATAGGAGGAATGTGGGCGGGTTGGTCTCGTATTCCAGGGTGATGGGAGGAGGGGTTTAGGAGGGGTCTTGAGAAGAAGTTCAAGGAGGGTCAAAGGCTGGAAATAGCTGGAGGCTGTCAGGAGATATCAGACATTGGAGGGTTTGGGAGGGAAGCAGGTGGGCAATCCAGAGATCTTGATAGGGGCAATATGGGAATGTATACAGATCTTGATGGCAGCCTGGGGAATGGGGTTTTGATGGGATCTAGAGTGGGGAGTGCCAGAGACTTGAAATGATAATGAAAAACCCATGGGCTTCCTGAGACTGGAACAAATGAGAAGATTAGATTTGAGTAAGAAAGGCCAGATTAAGGGGGAAGATTCAAGGGGAGCTCAAGGAGGCTCCCAGAGTCTGAACCTCATCAATGGGAAATGTTCAAATTAAAGAATACAAACTGTCATTTATTGGGAGGATAGGGAGCAGTGAAGAGGGTCTATACCTATGATTTATTTCACTAGGGAGCTTCTAGTATGAAAACTCCCTCCACTCATGCACATGAACAACTCCTGTCAATCACTTAGAATCTTAAACAGTTGTTTCTGAAAATGACAGATTGAATGACATCTCCCTGGGCACACAGCTAGCTTGTGTCAGAGACATGCCTTGAACTCTGCTCTTTCAGCCTCTACAGCAAGCTCTCAATCCACCGTAACCTGCTGCTTCTCAGAAACGGTCAATAGTTTTATGAAAATATGATAAAATCCCTTAAAATCAGATAAATTCAACTTGATAATTTCAAGATACCATCTTCCTTCCACTAAATTGGCCAAAAAAAAACCCAAAAAAAAAACTCTGGGAAAAGTGTTAAAATTAATCTTAGTTGGATAATGGGAAAATAATTCTATATTACAGTGTTGGTGGGACTATATAGGCCAGTGCAAATATTTTTTGAAAAATGTCAGACTATGCAAAAGAGCTGTAAACTGGACATGTACTTTAATCCAGAAATATAAAAGAAATCACAAAAAGGGGGGAAGGGCTGATGTCTTTTTTTTTTAATGCTTAATTTGCAACAGCAAAAATCCAGAAACAACCCAAGCAACCAGTGATTGGAAAACAGGTGAATATCATGTTATATTAATGTGAGAGAATATCACAGCAATAAAAAAGCACCTCACAAAAATATGTGGAAAAACATTTGAAGTGTTATTGATGGGGTTCAGACTCTGCTAAACTACCCTTGAATCTTCCCACTTAATCTGGCCTTTTACATTCAAATCTGTTGCCCTTGGTCTAGCCTGGCCTTCCATTGTCTGTTACCTCTGGATTGCCCCACCGGCTTCCCACCCAAACCCTCCATTGCCTGATATCTCCTGATTGCCTCCAGCTGTTTCCCCGCACCCTGGATTACATCACTAGTTACCCCAATCCCATCAAGAGCCTCCTTAGACCCTCCTCCCACACCACTAGACCACCTCTAGATCTTTCCCATGGACTTTCTGTACATAAGTTCCATCTTGCCTCAATGAAGGCACTGAGACTCAATCGAACCCAGACTGTCTAGCTGAGATTCTGTCTGGTCCGCTTGTGAGTACAAGCGTTACAAATCCTTAGGCTCCTTAAGAGTCAACCCAAGGTGGCAAATCTTTAATAAACTTAGTTTTCTTTGGCTTTAAGAAGGCTTAAGTTGAATTTATTTGAGCAGGACCTGGCGAGGTGGTATTTTGGGGTCCTCAGCACCCCAAGCCTCAACAATATCAATAAATTGTCAAGCACATGGATATAATTATGTAAGAACAAAGAAAAACAAAACCACAGTAATAAAGCATTGCAAATAGACAGTTGAGAAGAGGTAACACTTCTATGTTCCTACTTCTTCATTTTTTAAAAAAACTATTTACTTTTTATAAGAAGATACCCAATGTACATTCTAGAAACCTTAATTCCAGGAGGAATTCAGAGACTAAAGAAGGATGGAATAAGTATAGGGGCCACAAATCAAAGAATAAAAGAATAAAATTGAGAGAAAGGGAAGATAAAGAATAAAGAGAATAAGGGAAAGAAATCCTTTTTAGAAAGAAGACACAGAAAATTTAAATTTAAAAAGTAATGGACAAAACAGGGAGAACAGGAGGAGGAATTTTGCTTGACTGCTTAACTAAAAGGGGGAAAAAAAAAGAGGAAACAAATAGGTAGATAAAATGAAGCAATAAGTTAAGCAAACTCCAAAATGAGTAAAAAAGGATAACAAATGGGAGAGGTAATTGAAAGTGAGTGGAAGAGAGCCAGTGGGAATATCAATTGCCTTAAAGTAGATTAAGATAAAATAATGGAAGCGTTAAAAAACTGTGTTTACAGATAAAAAGGAGAAAAGAATCTTAATTCAGAAAAAATATAATATCAGAGACATAGGGAGGAAAATATGAATCTAACTCTCATAACTTTAAATGTAAATGGATTCTATAATACAATTAAATGAGAGTGACAGTTTGGATAAGAAAACAAAATACAATCTATTGCTTAAAATAAAGTGAAAGACAAAAATACACAGAAGAAAAATGAGAGACTGGAAGAAAATCTGACTGTGCATCGGATGAATTCAAAAAAGGAATTATTACTCTACCAGAGAAAAAGAAAAAAATCCACAACATAAAAAGAGAAAAATGAGGAAACTACATTATACTAAAAGGAACCAGACAACAGATCAGTGTCAATATTCAAATTATATGCTTTTAATATCTAAATTTGTAAAGGAAAAAAATTATCTGAAATATGAGAAGAAATAGAAAGTAATAAAATAATGAAAGAAAATTTCAGTGACTTCTTGGTATTCAACAAATCTAACAGAAATATAAAAAAATGGAAAATATGAAATTGAGCAAATTTCTGGAAAAACTAAATTGGTCTGCTAAAAGTATATATATTTCTCAATGATACACAGAACTTTTATAAAAGCTGACCATGTGTCAAGTCATAAGAATACTGAGAACAAACTGTTAAGTCAGAAATAGTAAACACATCCTTCATATATAACAATACATCAAAAATATCAAGTAGTTCAGGGAACTGGACCTGGATCTGGAAACAGGAAAACTTAGCTCAAAACCAGCTTCACACATTTACTAGCTGAGTGACTTTGGGCAAGTTGCTTACACTCCATCTGCCTCCATTTCCTCAGCTGTAAAGTGAACATAATAACATTTACCACATAGAGTTGTTATGAGATTTAAATGAAAAAATATAAGTAAAGCACTTTTGAATTCTTAAAGTGCTATATAAATGTCAGCTATTATTATTGTTGCTGTTATCATTAAAAGACAGAGACCCAAATGGAGAATGAATAATAAAATTCTAAATAAGTGAGCCAAAGAATAAATCATAAAAATAATTAATAAATAAATGAAAGAAAATTGTTACAATGAAACAATATACCAAAATTTCTGGGATACAGCTAAAGCAACCCTTGGGGAAAATCACATAAAATCATATATATATATATATATATATAATATATACACATATATACATATATAAATTATATATAATACATAAAAATTATACGTATATAATATATAAAAATTATGTACATATATCATATATAAACATGCATTAATAAAATACAAAAGAGACGCCTAAGCAACTTAATATGCATTTTTAAAATTAGAAAGCTAACAAATAAATAAGTCTAAAATAAGCACAAAATAAAAGTTATTAAAAACTAACATAAAATTGATCGATTAGAAACTAAAAAAATAGAAATTTTAAGTAAAATCAAAAGCTGGTTCTTTGAAAAAAATTAATATAATTGATAAGCCTTTAGCTAGGTTGATTAAAAAGAAGAGGGCAGAAAATCAAATCAACAAAATAGCAAATGAACAAGGTGTGTGTTCATCCTTCGTTGCCAAAGACCATGCCATTAGAGAAATAATGACATGACTTGCACTTGACTTTGTGCAGGTCAGCAGCCTCACTTCTCCTCCAGAGTCATCTGAATCCAGTGACCAGATATTCATCAGGATGACTGGAGATGACCCAGGATGAGGCAATTGGGGTTAAGTGACTTGCCCAAGGTCATACAGTTAGTGAGTGTCAAGTGTCTGAGGTGAGATTTGAACTCAGGTCCTCCTGACTCCTGCACTGGTGCTCTATCTACTGCACTACCTAGCTGCCCTAAATGAACAGGGTAAAATCACAACAAAAACCAAACAATTTTTTTTTAATTTTAAATTATTTTATTTGTTTTCAGTTTTCTAAAATCACTTCCATATATCTTAGATTTTTTTCTCCTCCCTCCCTCTTCTCACCCCTTCTTTCCCCACTCCCTCCCCAACACAGTGTGCAATCTTATATAGGTTCTACATATACATTCCTAGTAAATACATTTTCGCCTTAGTCATGTTGTATAAAAGAATTAAAATGAATGGGAGAAACCATAAAACAAAACAAAACATAACACAAGGGAAAATATTCTGCTTCATTCTGTGATCCAATTCCATAGTTCTTTCTCTGGATGTGGAGGCATTTTGCCTCAAGAATCCATTGGGAATTTTTTAGGTCCTTGCATTGCAATGAAGTTCTAAGTCTACCAGAAAAAATCCTCTCACACTGTGGTTGTTGCTGTGTACAAAGTTCTCCTGGTTCTGCTCCTTTCACTCAGAGTCAGTTCATATAGGTCCTTCTAGGCCTTTCTGAAGTCTTCCTGTTCATCATTTCTTATAGCACAATAGTATTCCATTACATTCACATGCCACAATTTATTCAGCCATTCCCCAATTGATGGACATCCCCTTGATTTCCAGTTCTTGGCCACCACAAAGAGAGCTGTTATAAATATTTCTGCACATGTGGAACCCTTTCCCATTTTTATGATCTCTTGGGGATACAGTCCTAGAAGGGATATTGCTGGGTCAAAGGCTATGCACATTTTTGTAGCCCTTTGGGCATAGTTCCAAATTGCTCTTCAGAATGGTTGGATCAGCTCACAGCTCCACCAACAATGAATTAGTGTTCCAACGCTCCACATAAAAGCAAAATAAATTTTGAGAATTATCAGAACCCTTTATAGTTAGTTCGGTGGACAGAGCACTGAACTTATGGTCAAGAAAAGCTGAATTCAAATCTTGCCTCAGACACTTACTAACTTTGTGTCATTTAGCCTCTGTTTGCCTCAGTTTCTATAAAATGGAGATAATAATTCACTCCTATCTCTTATGGTTATTGTGAGGACAAATGAGATAATTATTATAAAGAGCTTTAGTAAAATAACCTGGCACCCACTAAGTGCTATGGAAATGTTAGAGGCTGATAGCAGTAGTAGTTCTGGTGGTAGTGGTGGTGCTGTTGGTGGTGGCAGCAGAGGTGGCAGGGGCAGTACTTTCTGTTCTGCTAACAAAGGAGAGCGTAAAAGAAATACAGGATACTTTCAAATATATAAAAAATTCAAACTAATAAAACTAATTAGTTGACTAATAAAAGCCCTAGGCACAGCGAGGTGGCACAGTGAATACAGTGCTGTGCCCAGAGTCAGGAAGGCTCACCTTTCTGAGTTCAAATCTGGCCTCAGATACTTACTAGTTGGGTGACCCTAAAGCACGTCGCTTAACCCTGTTTGCTTCAGTATCCTCATCTACAAAATGAGCTGGAGAAGAAAATGGCAAACTGCTCCAGTATCCTTGCCAAGAAAATCTCAAATGAGGCGCTGAATATGACTGAACAACACAAGACAAGATAGAGATCCTAAAAATTCAGTTTCAGAAAGGGAAACAGAACTAGCTACCAAGGAACTACCTAAGGAAAAACTCCTTGACCTGAAGCATTCACAGATGAACGCCATCAAGCTCTCAAAGAATAATTAGTACCAAAATTAAGAAAGCATCCTACCAGATTCCTTTTATTAAACAAAATATTGTCCTAATGCCTAAAAAAGGGAAGGATAAAGCACAAGAAAACTACAGACCAATATCATTAAAGAATATTAATTCAAAAATGTTAAACGAAATCCCAGCAAACAAAATATAACAATTTACCCAAGGTCATTCATAATGACCAAGGTGGATTTCTACTGGGGATGCAAGGATGATTCAACATTAGGAAAATAATCAATATAATCATATTAAAAATAAAAACATACCAAACCATATGATTCAATAGATGTGGATAAATCCTTTGCCAAGGCACAACACTCATTAATGCTAAAAATCCTACAAAGTATAGGCAGAGGTATCTTTTTCTAACATCATAAAAACCATCTATCTAAAACCAAAATCAACCATAATAGGCAATGGAGATATAGAACCTTTTGGAAAAAATTCAAGAGTAAAGCAAGGATGCCCACTCTGTTCACTAATTTTTATATAGTTCTTGACATGCTGATAATAGCATTGACAAAAAAAAAAAAGTTGAAGATGTAAAGATATGTAAATAGCAGGTAAAACTATCCTTATTTGCTGATGGTATGATGGTTTACTTAGAAAAGCCTAAGGAATCAGCAAAGATAATAATTTAGACAACAAAATCAGCAAAATTACAGATCACAAAATTAACCCAAATAAAACAGCAGCATTTCTACATACTAACATAATCCAAGAGGCAATGATAAAAATGGAAATCTCTTTCAAAATCACTTCAAAATGTATAAAATACCTGGGGATCAATCTACTTAAGTACAGAAAGTATTTGTATAAATTTCATTATAAAGTGATTCTTAAAGAAATAAAGAATAGCTGAAATAGTTGGAGGAATATTAGTGTTCATAGCTGGCTTTACCAATATAATAAAAATGACAATACTACCACAGTTAATTTATGCTTTTACTGCCTTACCAATCAAATTATCATAAAGATACTTTATAAAAATTGATTAAATAGTAATGCAATTCATTTAGAGAAACAAAAGACAGTATATCAGGGAAATAATAAAAAGAGGTAGGGATGAAGGGGGAAATAGCCCTTCCGTACTTCAAACTATGTGAAAAAGCAACAGTCATCAAACCATCTGATATTGGTTAAAAAAAGAGAGATAGATGAAGGAAATGGACTAGACAAGGGAGATAAGAAACAGTGGTATCCAATAATTCAGTTTTTAATAAACTAAAAAGACATAAATTACTTAGAAAAGAACTCCCTATTTGATTTTTTTTAATGTTTGATATTTTATTCCTTTTTTAATTTTTTTTAATTTTTTTTAATGTTCTACATCACTTCCTTAAAATTAAGATTTTATCCCCCCCCCACACCTTTCCCCCACTATCCCCCTCCCTCCCCATGACAGTATACAATTCTGAATAGGTTCCACATATACTTTCCTATTGAGCACATTTTCACTATAGTCATGCTATGTAGTCGCACTAAAATAAATGAAAGAAATCATATAACAAATCAAAACATAATACACTAAAACCCACACACACACAAACATGATCTGCTACATTCTGCGAATGACTTCCATATTTCTTTCTCTGAGTGTGGAAGGCATTTTGCCTTAGAAGACCGACATTGGGATTTTTTTTTTTCTCAGTAAGTTCTTGTGTTATTACAAAGTTCCAAGTCTACCAGAAAAAATTCTCACACACTGTGGTCGTTGCTGTGCACAAGGTTCTCCTGGTTCTGCTCCTTTCACTCAGCATCAGATCATATAAGTCCTTCCAGGCCTCTCTGAAGTCTTCTTGTTCATCATTTCTTATGGTGCAATAGTATTCCATTACATTCATATATTATAATTTATTCAGCCATTCCCCAATTGATGGGCATCCCCTTGACTTCCAGTTCTTGGCTACCACAAAGAGTGCTGCTATAAATATTTTTGTACCCTATTTGATTTTTTAAATGCTGGGGAAATTAGAAATTAGTCTTAGAACAACACCTTGTAGTCTAGGTTGCCCACCCTGTACCCTCAAGGTCACATGTGACCTTTTAGGTCCTCAACTGCAGCCTTTAATGGCCTTTAATGGAATCCAAACTTCACAAGTGACTTCTCTCAAAGGGCCACACGGGAGGACCTAGAGAACCACCCGTGGCCTCGAGGTTGTAGGTTCCCCATCCCTGCCTTATACCATATTCTATCAAAAATTCAAAATGGACACATGTATGATGAAAGATTGCACCATAAAAATAGCAGAAGAGAAGTACATCACATATCTTTGATAGTTACGGGTGGGAGATATATTCTTAACCTCAAAATATGGGATGAAACAATTACAGAACATAAAATAGATCATTTTGATTACATGAAAATGTAAAGTATCTGCACAAAATAATGTACTTAGGATAAGAATGGATATGACTAAATGGGAAAGACCTTTGTATCAAATTTCTCTGATAAGGGTTTGATGTCCAAAATATATAAACAGTTAACATATATATGTACACATATGTGTGCACATATATGACCAAAAACCTTTTTCAAATAGACGAGTGATTAAAGGATGTGATCAAATGGCTGGTTGGTTGCTGTCCTTCATCTTCGAGGAGGACCAAAATGACATCACCATTGTAAAGTGAAATTTCAGTGTGTCCGACTGTGGCTGATCAGACCAACAGAAGCTCGGAATGCTGTACCACAGGTTGGGCACAGATAGTCTGTGTAAATATTTGGGGTGGATGGCCCAAATTTGCGCATCCTGCATTTACTTTGTGCTATCTCAATTCTGCTTTGCTCAAAGAGCACAGTACCTTTTCTCATGTGGGTATGCCATGCTGAGCGGTCCTGTGCCAGTTTCTCCCATGTTGCACAGTCAAATCCAAAGTTCTTGAGAGAGACCTTGTATTGTTTCTTCTGGCCACCATGTGATCGCCTGCTTCATTCAAGTTCTCCATAAAATAGTCAATACAGTTTGTGTTCTAGCAACATGGCCAGCCCATTGGAGTTGCACTCTCTGAAGCATAGTTTGAATACTTAGCAGCTCAGCTCGAGCAAGGGCTTCAGTATCTGGTACCTGATCCTGCCAGGTGATCCTCAGAATCTTACTAAGACAGTTCAAATGGAAGTGATTCAGTTTCCTGGCATGGTGCTGGTAGACTGTCCATGTTTCACAAACATATAGCAATGAGGTCAGCACAACAGCTCTGTAGATCTTCAGTTTAGTAGTCAGTCTAATACCTCTTCTCTCCCAAACATTTCTTTGGAGCCTCCCAAACACTGAGCTAGCTCTGGCAATGTGTGCACCAACCTCATTGGCAATGTGTACATCCCTGGAAAGTACACTACCAAGGTAAATGAACTTATCCACAGCATTCAAAACTTCTTCATTTGTTGTAACCGATGGTTCTATGTATGCATGGTGTGGTGGTGGCTGATGGAGTACCTGTGTTTTCTTGGTGTTCATTATTAGGCCACAATTAGCACAGGCAGCAGAGAATTGATCCATACTTTGTTGCATCTCAGCTTCAGAGGCTATATTGAGTGCACAATCATCTGCAAACAGAAAATCATGCACCAACACTTCCTCCACTTTAGTCTTGGCTTGTAACCTTTACAAATTGAAGAACTTAGCATTAGTATGGGAGTTAACCTTGATGCTGTGTTCATCCTCATTGAAAGCATTTGTCAACATGGTTGAAAACATCATGTTAAAAAACATGAGAGCAAGCACACAGCCTTCTTTCACTCCATTGGTGACTGGGAAGGTACAAGAGTTTTGTCCATTATCCAGAACCTAGGCAAGCATGCTATCATGAAACTGACATATAATATTGATGAACTTCTCTGGGCAACCAAATTTTGACATAGTTTTCCATAAACCCTCATGACTACCCATGTCAAAGGCCTTGGTCAGATCTACAAACGTTGTGTACAGACCTCTGTTCTGCTCCTGGCATATCTCCTGTAGTTTTTGGGCAGCAAACACAATATCGACTGTTCCTCAGTCCTTTCTGAAGGCACACTGACTCTCAGGTATAAGTCCATCTTCCAGGTGAAGGATCAGCCTATTAAGGAGGACTCTAGCAAGCATTTTGCCAGCAATGACTAAAAGACAGATGCCCCTGTGATCGTTGCAGGACAATCTATTTCCTTTACCCTTATAGGGATGGACAATTGAGGCATCCTTGAACTCCTGAGGGATAACCTCCTCTTGCCATATAACCTGGAAAATTTCAGTCAGCTTTTGTATGAGTAACAGTCTCCCTACCTTGTAAATCTCATCTGAAATAGAATCAGCACCAGGTGATTTGTCATAAGAAAGGAGCCTAATGGCCCTCAAAACCTCTTCTTCAGTTGGAAGTTCAACTAAGGAGGGATTGACTTCAACCTGAGGTAAACAGTCAATGGCCTCAGCATTAATTGATGATGGTCTGTTGAGGACACTATGGAAGTATTCAGCCCATCTCTCTAGGATCATGCCCTTATCACTAATCAATGTGGGTCCATTAGCAGTTTTGGTGTTTTGATGCATCATAGGTTTTTGGTCCATAAATAGATTTCAGGGAATCATAAAAGCACTTTGGATTGTTACTATCAGCATAAAACTGAACTTCATCTGCCTTCTTACTGAGCCAGGAATCCTGCATCTCTCTAAGCTTTGCTTGTACTTTGCTTTTAATGGAATTAAATGCTGTCTTCTTAGAGGTGGATGAACTATCCTGATGATAAATCCTGTGGAGTTCTCGTTTTTCATTTAGCAGCTTCTGAATTTCCCCATCATTTTCATCAAATCAGTCTTGGTGTTTGTGAGCGTTCTGACCCAGATTAGCAAATTCAGTGCTGTACACCAAATCTCTGAAAGCTGCCCACTCTTTTTCTGCTCCACTGTTGCCATCTATGTGTTGGCTCAACTTTCCCTCCAAGTCAACAGCAAACTGCTCACACTCAGAGGAGAGCTCTAATTTGGTGACATTAATTTTCCTAGTAGTCATTTTGCCTTGGGGTCAGCGCTTTTGATGATTGCAAATATCTAGCTTGGAAAGGATAAGTCTATGATCAGTCCAGCACTCTGCACCACACATTGCCTTTGTCACTCTCACATCTTGTCTGTCTCTTCTCCTTACAATCACATAGTCTATTAGATGCCAGTGTTTGCTGTGAGGGTGCATCCATGAAGTTTTATTGTGTTTAGGTAAATTGAAGACAGTGTTGGTGATGAGAAGGTCATGTGATGCACAAGTCTTCAGGAGTAAATGACCATTGCTGTTGCTGTTTCCAACTCCATTCCTCCCTAGGACTCCCTGCCACGTCTGGTAGTCTGAGCCTGCTCTAGCATTAAAGTCACCCAGAATCATAAGCTTGTCTTCTTTTGGCCCATTGACGATAAGAGTCTTTAGGTCTTCACAAAATTTTTCTTTGACTTCATTACGGTTTGTCATGATGGGAGCATGGGCACTGATGATGGTGGCATGGCATTTTCCTGTGAGTGGCAATCACATTGTCATGAGTCTGTCATTCACGCCTTTTGGCAAGCATACCAGCTTGCTGATTAGATTAGTTCTGATTACAAAACCCATGCCAGCTTCATGGCTCTCCCCTTCACTGCTCCCACTCCAGAAAAAGGTTTGTTCAGTTCCAACCTCAGTAAGCTGGCCTTCATTTGCCAGCCTTGTTGCACTCAGGGCTGCTATTTGGATGCAATACCTGTTGAGTTCTTGTGCAACATGAGCAGTTCTTCTTTCAGGTCTACTGAATTTTGTGTTGTTTATTAGCGTGTGCATGTTCCATGTGCCGATGGTGAGTGGAACCATCTTTGCAGACGTTTTCATACATTTTTTTGTGTTTCAACCGCATAATGGGAGTGCCCACCTGCCGCAGTAATCAGGCCAGGGTTGGGTAAGCAGGCAATGTTTAGGGCACCTTTTCTAGCCCCCTTCCTCACACCAGGAGGTGAGCAGTGTGATCCTTAAAAGGCTACTCAGACACCCAGGGGGCTTGCTGAGTCCCACTGCTGCCTCCAGTGAGAGATACAATCCTATGGCCTGGGCCACCTATGTGCAGGGTCATGACCACAGCTGCCAGTGTATCCACACTTTTGCTTCATCACCATCTATTAACAACCATTTAAAAGAATGATCCAAGTCACTTAAAATAAAAGAAATACAAATCAAAACAACTCCAAGGTTTCACCTTACACCCAAAAAAATTTCAAAGATGACAAAAGTTGGCAATACTCAGTGTTGGGGGTGTTTTAGAAAGATAGGTACATCAGTGCATTGTTGGGGGAGCTGTGAATCAGTATAATTATTTTAGAAAGTTTTTGGAGATGTGAAAATAAAGTGAATAAATTCTCTGTACCTTTTGAACCATAGATTCAATTACTGGACAAACACCAAAGAGACCACTGATAAGAAAAATTTCCTACATAGATCAAAATATTTATAGCAGCATTTTTTGTTATCACAAAAAATTGGAAGCAAAGTAAATGTCTGTAAGTTGGGGAAGGGCTTAACAAAATTTGGCACATGAATGTAATAAAATATTATTGTGCTGTAAGAAATGACAAATATGATGACTACAAAGAAGCATAGAAAAAGCTACTTGAACTGATGCAGAGTGAAGTAAACTGAACCAAGAAAACAATGTACATAATGATTATAATAATGCAAATGTAAAGGACAACCGCAAATAAATCAAAAATGAGTGTTGTAAAATTATAGTATTATGAGGTGTACTACTACTAGTTTGCCCACCTCCTACCAGAAAAACAACTCAAGATTGAAAGTTCAGCCCTTTCTTTAGACCCCAAATCCACAGAATTTAGGGCAGGTAAACATCACTGACTCAGTTTTCTCCTGTCATTGTTCTATCCCTTGGTGCATGCTATCTGTGGCTCGCGTTTGGTCCTAGAACTCTTTCATTTGATCCAGAAACTCCTTGGTCACTACCCATGACCATTGTTCTGCCACTGTTGCTGGCTCATATTCCTACAACTCCCATCTTGGCCCAGGAATTCCTTTGTCACTACACTGTAACCTTCATCTGTTTGAGTTGTATGATCTCACTTCTCCAGGGGTTGGGTAATTCCCTGATGTGATCTCTTCATGTCCAACTAGCTTATTTCTGGCTGTCTGAGTTCTGGGTTTTTCTTCCTCTCTGTGTCTACCCTTCCTTTCAAAGATCACCAAGACTATAGCTCAGGTATATGACTAGCCATGACTGAAAGGATCATGCTTACTACTAAGTACCCAGGGTAATGGAAATTCATACTTTATTGAGAAGACATTATTAATACCAGAACAAAGGCCTCATCAGTGCTAACCTTACTAAGAAGGAGTTAACCTTGGAAAGAAAGAAAGAAAGAAAGAAAGAAAGAAAGAAAGAAAGAAAGAAAGAAAGAAAGAAAGAAAGAAAGAAAGAAAGAAAGAAAGAAAGAAAGAAAGAAAGAAAAGAAAAGAAAGAAAGAGAAAGAAAGAGAGAGAAAGAGAGGAAGAAAGAAAGAAAGAAAAAGAAAGAAAGAGAGAGAAAGAGAGGAAGGAAGGAAGGAAGGAAGGAAGGAAGGAAGGAAGGAAGGAAGGAAGGAAGGAAGGAAGGAAGGAAGGAAGGAAGGAAGGAAGGAAGGAAGGAAGGAAGGAAGGAAGAAACCCAAGGAGGAATTCAGGAAAGCTTTAGGGAGCCCCTCATGGGTACAACAACTATAGCAGCAGCAGCAGCAGCAGTAGTAGTAGAATAGTAGGAGTCAGAGCATGTCAAACAGAGCACTACAAAATAACAAGGGTAATTGCTAGTTATATACAAATATGATCAAGTTAAATGAAAACACTGAACAAAGATGATCTCTCATATTCCTTATATTTCGAAGTCCTATATGTTGTCCCAGTGGTAGACCCGGATTATCCCTTCCTATCCCCTCTAGAATCAAACATCACTCTGTAGAGTGAAGGTTAGTTGCTAGCACCCTGTGTAGACTTCAATCAGTCACTTTACCACTTTGGGCCCCTGACTCCTCTTCTGCAAAAGGAAGTGGTTTAATGAGATGATGTCTAAGGTGGCCTTCGGTCCTAACATTCCATGACCCTACGCCAAGGCAGTACTCTGATACTTGATATCAATAATCTATCAGACATCTGTGTAAGCAGAAAGATATGTTGCTACCAATTCAGAATGTACATGTGGTCTTACTATTTCACTGTGTATACATTTGATAATAAGGAGTCAGGGCAGATACAAATATCTAAGATATCATTTACTCTGCTTCTCCCCAGTTTGCTGGCTTGGTTTTGATCACCATTCCAATGGACTACCAGTGGGATCTAATTACAATCCCAACCAATTAACTGTGCCAGTTGTTATTCATTTACAAATTTATTTTCCTAACAAACTCCTCTGGTGAGGTACCCTAAGTACTGTAATTAAAATCTTTGAAAGTTGCATGTGGGCTTAATTGATTTCCTTAATGTATTACTCAGACTAAACATTTTATTATTTTTGCATATGGATGTTTATGAAGAGAAGAAACTTATTCCTCCTCATGCCCTTCCTCAGGCTGCCAAAGTCTCCATGTTGACTCGTTGAATTCCTACTGTTCAGGCCAAAGAATTTCCTTCATACGCAGCAGCCAATTACTCTAGCTCCTATGGTGACTGTTCTGGATCTGAAATGCTCACTTGGGATCAGGCTGCAGAAATAATCACGAGAATTAATATGATATGCACTTCCCTTTCCCCTTTCTTTCTGGGATTTCCATGTCTTTTAGAAACTCCATGCTATTGCCGTGTTATCTCAGTTCTGGTATGATGGGACAAGCCATCATCTGAGAGGGAGGCAATTCCGGGGCTTGGATCCTGTGATCTAAGACAAGTCACAGCCTCTGGAAATCTGTTTCCCACTTAGGAAGATGGGAACAATAATACAAGGTTTTCACAAGGAAGGTGCTTGGGAAACTTGAAAATACAATAGAAATGTGAACTCTTCCTTTTACGTAGGTAGACCGATGAAATCTTTGTGTGACTATGCAATAGGCTATTCCTTTAACACTAAGATTCCCTGGCCAAATGGAAAAGGACATGGACTGCTGGGTTTGCATTTCTTTGAAGATCAGGTACACAAAGGTCAACGCTTACTGAATGAATTTGGAAGAATATAAAAATTTAATTCCTATGATTGCTACAAAAAAATCCATGGAGAGAATCTATCAATTATCTTAAAACCTTTTGAAATTATATCAATAGGATATAATGTGAAATAATAGCATAATACTTCATTGTAATCTTAGCCATCCAGGTTACAAAATCCCAGCCGAACCTTGATTATTCAAATTGGTTACCTGTATTGGTCCTAAACACGCTATTGTGGCTATGTTCCCCTTGCCTGTATTTAACCTTGATGCTCCTAATGGGAATCCCTTGTACTTACTGCCCTTACAGGATTCTGATTTACAGAGCGTCGAATGTCTTGGTCACAGTCCTAATTATCTGTGTAGATGTCAATGTTTTCCCTATCTTATAAGCACCTAGGGGTGTAGCGGACAGGGCACTGAGGCTGGAGTCAGGATGACCTGAGTTCAAATTTGACCCTTACAAATCTGACCCTGGACTTATCACTTAACCTTTGCCTTGGCTTCCTCAACTGTGAAATGGGAATCATAACAGCACTGCTTCACAGGGTTAATAAGGGTTTGGAGGGTAGATTTTTTTTTCTTTTATTCTATCATTGGTTTTTTGTTATTGTTTCTGAAAAACTGGGACAATTACTCTTGTCTCATGTAGTTTTCACTGAAGACTTTTTGAAATATAGCTCTGAAAAACCAAGCTTTGATCAAGTCCATTGGGATTCAAATAACTATGCCTTTCAACCCAAATCACTCTGGCTTTACGGATTGGCCACAAAAAGTCCCAGCCCAAGCTTCACTTGCTCATTGTTTGGGTTTTGATGGCTCTGAGTGTAAATAGCAGTTGTTTCTGTTCTGGCCAGAAACTCTGAGGGTCTTTCCCTCCCAGATTGATTCTTTTGCAAAGGTAAACTAGGCCATCTTTGCCTCAACTCCTTCCTAGTCTTTAATTACTGAATGGGTATTGCCTCATACAAAGTGAGACCTGGGAAAGATCTTCACTTAAGGCCAACATTTCCCACTGCATCTGGGGACATTGCCAGTCGTCCTGACCACTGGACTCCAATGACTGGAGGAGACAGTGAGGCTGATGACTCTGCACAGCTCCACTTCACTTAAATCCAATTCATTGCAAGTCAAGACATTGCCCTCCTGAAGTCAATGGTCATCTTTAAGAATGAAGGACAAAAACGAGGAACAAACTAGATGTTTGTAAAGCGCTTAGTGTAGTGCCTGGCAAAAAGTAGGTGCTTAATAAATGCTCATTCCTTTTCATCTTTCCCTCCTATTAAACTGTAAAGTTCCATGAGAGTTAGGACTATAATTTATTCTTCTTTATACCCTCTCCCCTTTCTTCCTCATCCCCACCCTAGCACAAAGCCTAACACAGGACCTTGTGCATAAAAGATGCTCAATAACTATTGCTGAATGCTGACTGACTGAATCAATTATGGCTAATGAGAAATAAAATAGACAAAAGAAGAATGATGATACAAAGGGACAATATAAAATAATGGAAAGAGTTCTGGATTTTCTGTCAGAAAAGCCAGGTTCAAATCCTGACTTTGGTAGGTATTACCAATGTGATGAGATGTGATCTCATCTATAAAATGAGAGGGTGATGACCTCTTAGATAACCTCTGTAGTCCCTTCTAGCTTTAGTACTGTCTTTCAGAATTCTATCAATTTTTCAGAAAATTGCTTTCCCTTGAAAGTAGATGAATGTAAGAATTTAATCTTTCAGGATGGGCGGGAGAACCAAACCTGCTAGCATCGTACCAGAATGTTTTCAGGGAAATGGAATGTATAAAGAATGATATTTTCCATGTTAGAAAATAACATAGATCAGTATAAATTGCATCATAAAGTTAATAAGGATACAGAAGAAATCTAGGAGAGGCCATCATCTTGCAGATGAGAGAACTAAAAATATTAAGTGATTTGCACAAGTCCAAAACTCCTTTCCATGGGTGTGTTAAATGGAGAGTAGGATACAGGTGCTGGAGCCAATTAGTATGGACTCTCAAGAGCCAACTGTTGGACTCAATTTTTTTTCTTTTGTTGACTGTCTGTGGGGACCCCAAAATACCAGTAGTCTGAGTCCTGCTCAAATGAATTTCACTCAAGCCTTCTTGAACCAAAGAAAACAGTTTATTAAAGATTCACCAAATTGGGTTGACTCTTAAGAAGCCTATTCACAAGAGGCCAGACAGAATCTCAGCTAGACAGAGTCTGAGCTGGATTGAATCTAAGTGCCTTCATGCAGGCAAGATGGAACTTAAATACAGAAAAGAGTACAGGAGGGATCTGGGGGTGATCTGGTAGTCTAGGGTGATGGGAGGAGAGGTTTAGGGAGGGTCTTGAGGAGAAGTCCAAGGAGGAGGTGACTGGTCAAGGGTTGGAAACTACAAGAGGCAAACAGGAGATATCAGACAAAGGAGGGCCTGGGCCAGAAGCAAGTGTCACCAAGTAGTCTGGGGTCCCAGGGATGGTCTCCATAGATCAAATCCTGATGGGAGTGGCTGGCAATAGGATAAAAGGGAGGAATATCAAAAGAATACTAAATAGAAGATGGGGAGTGTCTGGCCTGGGAGAAATGGAAGGGGAATCCAAGGAGCTCCCCCCAAAGGCCAGACTTTCCAAGGACCCTTCAGACTAATGGGACAAAATCCCTCCCAATCCAAGGGAAAAAGGTCTTGACTTGGGCCTGTACCCCATCATCTAGACTTCAGAAAGTGATGCAGAAAACATTAAAAATGCAGGTTAAACATAAGGGTGTGTTGAGTACTCCAGAAAACATTAAAAATGCAGGTTAAACATAAGGGTGTGTTAAGAGTACTCTTTTTTTTCAGGGATATAGCTGTTAAACATTTGCTGTTAAACCATGTATGTCCTTCCATGTAGGGAATAACTAGTAGTTGAGTTTCTCTAGAACATAGAGTTCATGAAGGGAATATACATGAAATAAGTTGGAAGTGATTGCCATGTTGTGGAGAACCTTTAAGGTTGAAGTCCTTACTTTCTTACTTTATATGGAAGTAGATACTTACTTTATCCTAGAAGCAACACGGAGACACTGGCGCTCTTTGAGGAGAGGAGTGACATCATCACTGGGATGATAAATTTGGCAGCTGAGTGAAGGATGGATTGTTAACGGAAAAGGATGAAAGCGGTGAGAACATAGGAAACTATGATAGTAGTCTAGGGGAGAAGGAATAGTACTGGGTCTCTTGAATACAGATGACATAATTAAAGGAGAGAACATAGAGAAGGGGGCCATGGAATGCTCACATCAAGGGGGCCGAAATTTGATGATGATGAGGATGATAGAACCAGCATCAAATGAGATAATATTTGTAAAAGTTCTTAGCACAGAGTAGGTGCTATATAAATTCTTTTTCCTTTCCTCTCTCTTTGCAATTAAACATTTATTGAATTGGTCTGAATACAACAGAAAAGGAATAGTTAGACGAGGAGAATCAAGAAAGAGCAGTGTCACAGAAATGGAAAGGGCATCCAGGAAGAACGGATCCACAGAGTCCAAAAGCTGCTGTAAGGCCAAGAAGAATGAGGACAAAGTCAAGGTCATCAGGTTTAGCAGTCGAGCAATGGTGTGGTAGACAGTGGTTTCAGCAGGGTGAGGTAGGCAGAAGTCATATGTCACAGAGATGAAAGATGAGTGAGCGGCGGTGAGGATGTTGAGACAGTAAGCACATAGGATCTTACCCGAGGATGGCAAATGAAATGGAGGAGGGATACAGAACGTGAATTTGAGGAAATGGAAGGTTCAGGGAAATAATGGGGAAGCCCTGAACATTTTTGTAGGAGGCAAGTAGAAAAGGATTGTACAAACAATCCCCAGTTCATAGAATATAGTCCTGGCCCCTTAGCATCTTGCCTTCTTTCAAGGCTCAACTCAGGAGCCCCTTCTCCACAAAGTTTTTTCTGATTTCCCATTAATTAGATTGTAAGCTCCTTGAGATCAGGGACTATCTTTTGCCTACTTTTGTATCCCTAGTGCTTAGCACAGGGCCTTGCACATAGTAGGTATTTAATAAATGTTTATTGAGTTATGATTTCCTCCCCACCCCACTTCTAGTGGGAGTTCTCTCTGCCTACTCAAATTACTTTATATTATACTATATATTACTATATATTATATTTATATGTATACATTTGTATACATGTATTATCTCTTGCCTACCCTAATCCCTAGAATATAAGCTTCTTGATAGGAGGAACTTTCTTTGTCTTATTCCTAATACTTAACACTGTGCCTTCTGTTTAGTATTTAATAAATGTCTATTGAAATGAATTGAACTGGGATTTGAAGGACCCAAGCAGATAATATTATCTGTTTGTAGGCAGATAATAAGGATCCCGCAGAGGACAGAATGAAGATACGTATAAAAGGAGAGATGATTGATGAAGCTAGGCATTTGGGGGATGGGATAAAGGACACAGATTAGCCTATGAAAGGAGGGAGGATGGTAGTAGGGGGTTTGAGTAAAAGAGGGAAGATGAGGAGATTTCTATCAACCTTAATCTTATCAGTAATGTAGGAGAAGGGAGGTTATGTTTTCTAAGTGTTAGGGGTGGGAGTAAAGTTAGTGACTTGGGGGATGGGCAAAAAGGCTTGAAATGGTCTCTGGGGAGAATAAGTATATATTAAATATATATTCAATAACTATAGAATTTTGAAGCATCCACTAGAAGCCCTGCATGAAATTACATACCATGAATTTGCAGTGAATGAAATAAGCTCAGTCTTTTGGTTTTATCCAGAAACGCTTAGTTGCCTAGACAAAGGCACAGAAGCAGGTCAAGGGAATGAAGGCTTTTAGGGTGATAACTTATGAATTATTACCACAAAGAATGAAAGGTAATGGCTGGATAAGATCAGTGAAGATAAATGAGAGAGATAGACTGGGAAAGATGGCTAAGGATAAAAGTTATTTAATACCACCACCACCAAGGGCAACTGTTAATGGCCTCAAGAAGAAAGAAAATATCATGTGGATAAATGTAATAGTACCTGAGTAATACACGTTACAAATGTACTCTCTCCTGAGACTCTGGAAGCAGCATATTTTCAAAAATTCAGTTGTATGCATATCTTTTGTTTTTATATTCCCTAGATTTCCCTGTATTTCTCTCCCTCCTCCTTCTCACCTTGAGCTATCACATAAACAGACTTTTTCTTTTTTAAGAAAAAGAGGTATAAGAGGGGGAAAAAAAAATCACCATAACCAGTCAATACATTGATAAAATATAAAACAATATATACAGTGTTCCTCATTTGTGGATTTCCCCAATCACTACAAAGGATTTGGTGAGATCTTTTCACGTCTTCTTGAGGGTTATGGCTGTTCTTGAGAATTTCGCAACATTCACTGTGTGTGTGTGTGTGTGTGTGTGTGTGTGTGTGTGTGTGTGTGTGTTTGTGTGGTTGTCGTACCTTCCATTTTCATTGTGATAACCATGGTGTATATATCTTCTTGGCTCTGCTTACATCAACTTGTATCGGTTCATGTAAGTCTCTCCAAGTTTCTTTGGTCATATTATAGGAAAGCAAATTTGACTCAATGCTTGCCAGAATTAATTTAAAATAATTAGAGCTATTCAAGAAAGGATTTGGCTGCCTCATTATGTGCTGTTGTTCAGTTGTGTCCAACTCTTTGTGATTCCACATGGGGTTTTCTTGGCAAAGTTTCTGGAGTGGTTTACCATTTCCTTCTCCAACAGATTAAGACAAAAAGAGATTAAGTGACTAGCCCAGGGTCACACAGCTTGATAATGTTATTTCTTTTAATTATTTTTCTATCACTAATTGAGATTAACATTTGGTCTTTATAAAGCTATGGTGGAAAATCTCATTTTACACACATGATGCATTACAAATAGTAGTAAAATTTTCATTTTTTAAAATAAACCAAAGGACTCTATCCATAATCAAAAATAAGATCTTCAGAGAAAGGGTAAAGGTAACTAGGTAGTACAATGGATAGAGTGCTAGACCTGGAGTCAGGATGACTTCAAATCCAGGCTTGGATAGTTACTAGCTGTGTGACACTGGATAAGTCACTAACCTCAGCTTTCTCAACTGCAAAATGGGGATGATAATAGCACCTATCTTCCAGGGTTGTTGTGAGAATCAAATGAGATAGTATTTGTAAAGCATTTAGCACAGTGCCTGGAACAAAGATATTGTTCCATATAAATGCTTGCTATTAATATCAGGTTCAGATGGTTGTTTCAACATACTCTCACCAGATTATTAGTCATTTTTCCACAGATAGAGTGAGACCAAATGCATTATAATTGTCCATGGTGATTGGATTCTTTACCCATTTATTTTTAGAAATAACTAGGTACTTAAATAAAATGGATATTGCTTTTGTATACTGTTCTAGTAATTAATAAATTGCTGTATGAAATTGGGAAATATAAAAAAATATTATTTGGCATATTTATTATCCATAGTTTTTTTTCCTCCAAAAAATGCAGTCATTAGTCTTTCTGAATCAGAGGATGGACTTGAAGATGGTGCAATAATATACGCTATTAGGTTTTTCAAATTAATCCATCGAAAAATAAAAGTTTTGCAGGAAACATTTGCTGTAAATTGAATTGGCTTCATTTTTATTATTATCACCAAGAAAGATGGCAATTTTTCTTCTAACCAAACATGATTTGAGCTTTATGCTCTGTCCCTATAACATCATATAATTTTGTGCAGATTTTTCCTAAAAATGAACTAGTTATTTTTAAGCTGATTACTCTTGAACTTGAAAAACTGTCAATAGTTTCTCACTTATGTTTCTGAATGCAGGTGATTGTCTGTGATGCATGTTGTATGTTCAAATTGCAGGAGAAGTTAGCTTTGAAGCTAGTGCTTGCAGTCCTACGTAACACCCTGAAATAGATTGAATTCTGTCAGTTCAGAGTTCAATGCAATTATCCCATCTTAAATAATTTTTATTTTTCATTAATCATAGGGAAAATTTATCTTGATGTTGCATTGTTTTCAGCAGGCTTGAAAAATAACAAATCTTCCCCAACAAATTTCAATAAATGTACTGTATATATGTAACAGAATGTACTGTATATATGTAATAGAAAAACATATCCCTACATCTGTTGCTTTATGCAATTGAGAGTAAGAAGATTTTAGTTCTCAATTAACGGGTTGCAAAGGTCTGTTTCCATTTGAATAATATGTCTTGAAAGTAGCATTATTTGAGTTTTCTTCACATAAAAACTGCCAGGCAGTTTCAACCATATCCACAGTCATATTCAACCTATTAGATGAGACTTTTTGTACTTGGAAGTACCATAAAACACCCTTAGCAATTCTTTGCAAAATCTTATATAATAAGCAATCTTCTCGATGTCACAGACTTATTACAGTGAATTTATGTTTTGCTTATTAAAAGCATCTTTCTCTGGAAAAACTCTCTTGTCTTGCCAACATATTCTGAATATTCACCTTCAGCATCTTGTTTCATTTTGTTAGGTTTCTTATAATCTCTGTGGTTCAAGTGTTCATATAAAACAGGAATCACAGTTTTTCTTCTTTATCGATAACAGTACTTGTAAATCCTAAAGATAAATATACTGGTCCATATTTTCTGGATTTGGACTTTACGTGTTTTTCTGTTTCCACTACTTAAATTGTCTCTGTTTTCTTTTTTCTGCTTTTAGATGCTCAGGGATTTTCTCTTCGAAACATCTATGTACTTATTCATTGCAAAAGAATATTATTTTCCTCTTAAAATAATCAGAGACATTAAAGTATTTAGAGTAATTAAATGTAAATATAACTACTGAAATTTCAGTAGATTGTTTATAATCTTTCCCAGGCTACTTGAATTTTTTTAAATTGTGAGTTTTTTAAAATCAGTTGATTCTACTGGACTTACCAAAATGAATGTATTGAGAAATATAGGAAATGTGAGGGTATATTTCATTCTACACAAAAGTTATTTAACTTTGATTTTCCATACTTCATGTTTAAACATAACTAGTACAATTCATCAAGTATGACATGCATCAATTCAAATTTTACCTCATTTGCACATATGTTAGATAATCACCAGATTCCATTCATTGTCAACAAGAACAAATCTGCCATGTTTATCTTACTTTTCATTGATTTCTGATTTGAATTTTTGTTTTCACTGAAAAAATAATATTTACGTGAGTCCTTACTCAAAAATCTCTTATATTTTGTCATTATTTCATACCTCTTCCCCAAAGAGTCTTTTATCTCACCCTCTCCCTTCCCCACCCTCCACCCCTACCCCCAGGAAGCCTACCCTACACTATAGGAAAGACTATGCCCGATGGCACATGTCAGATGTAACTGAGACACTCCAAGACTTTTCAAATCTGAGAATTCTTACTCACTACTCACTACTCACTGTGGTGTTGTATGTAGGGGCAAATTATCGCCAGAAGGAACTTAAAAAGAATCTCTAAGAATTTTTAAGTCCTGGGAGAGAAATTGAAGGATTTAGGGGCACACAGCATCTTCATCATTGCTACTAACTGAAGTTAAGACTTAAGAAAACAAAATAGACTATAGCAAGAAGATGGGATTTGATTTTCTTAACTATGATATAATTCTGTGTGGTAAGAACTATAGATATGATTATCCCAATTTTACAGATGCAGAATTTGAGGCTTATACAGGTTAAATGATTTTGGGATGATGGTCATAAAGCTAGTAAATAGCACAGGTGAGATTTGAACCCAGTTTTTCTTGCTTCCACCTCTATCATTCTATCTACTGTGCCACATCTCTAGCAATGATGAGTTATTATTGGTTAGGGACAGAGTATATATCTCAGGAGGATGGGAAACAATATATGTTCTAAGAAAGTGATTAATGTATTTTAAGGGCTTTAAAATGGAGGGGGGAAGGAAAAAAGTATGCAACTATAGCCACTAAACCAGGTACATACAACAAATTAGATCTTTTAGAAGGTAATATGTGGTAGAAGAAGAGTAGCCTGGATAGGTGATAATCCACAAGAGACAGTGATAAGGAGGGAAGTAAAATTCTATTCATGGGCTCAGATATTTACACAGTATGAGCAATATATAATCTAGACATATGACTATCCAGAGATTTCATCAATGATTTTAAAAGAACATGTACAAGAAGCAGGAAGCCAGAGCACATAAAGGAAGTTAAACATGAAGGATTATGAAGGTCTGTAAGAGTAACAGGAAAGTTAAAGCCCAGTAGGAGTGGAACCTTGAGATAAATGCTGCAGACAATAAAAAGACTTCCCCCCACCTACTGCCTCTGGGGCGGGAAAAAGACCATGAAAGCGATAGGACCCCTGCTTGGCATAGATGGAAAATAACAGATGACAGAAAGAAGGTAGAATAATTCAACTCTATCTTGTCTGTTTTTTCCCTCACTGAGGATAATCATTTTCAGAGTAGGAAAGATAAAAAATATAATTAGTCATAGTTTAAAATTCAAGATAAGGAAGGAGATGGTAAGAGAACACCTAATGATTTCAATGCGTTCAAGTCACCAGGTCTGGATGACCTACATCCCAGGGTACCACAAAACAAAACAAACAAAAAATCTAACAGGTGAGTGCTGAGTTCAAGAAACTTTAAGGAATCCTGGCAGATAGAACAAGTTCAACAAGGTCGGAGATGGAAAACAACAGTCCATGCAGTGAGTGGAAGGTGAGCTGAACAGGTGGATTGGGAGACCACCTGGGAATACCAAAGCTGAAAGATAAAATTTAATGTTGATAGATGTTCATTCTTACAGTTCAGTTCAAAACTTTTATTTTCACTGGCGCAAGATGAGTGAATTATCACGGCTAGATAGAAGTTTATCTTTAAAGAGATGTAGGATGTAAGGGTGTTGGAGGTCTACAAGATCAAGATGAGTCAATAGTTGAATGTGGCATCCAAGAAAGCTAATATGGGAAGAAAAGGTCCTCTCACAGGCTCTGCTCTGGTCAGACCACATCTGAAATATTGTGTTCAGTTCTGGGCACTACATTTTAAGAGGACATTCATAAGCTAAAAAGTACGTGGGGAGCGAGGGGAGGGGCAACCAGGATGGGAAAGGAATAGACCATGATAGAAATGATCTGGGCAGAAAGTGTTGGTCACAATAGGATTATGATGTATTGGAAGGGGCACAAAGCCCGCCTGGAAGGAAATGTGACTGATTGGCTGACTCGGAGAACAAGCATAATGGAAAAGAGCATAAGCTACAGATTCTAATTCAAGGAGGCAAATCTGCCCCATAGGTTTCACTAGGACTTGTTAGGATGAAGTCCTTACCTTGAAGGTAATACTTTGTTCTAAAACATGCCTGTAATCCCTAATGCTGGGGAAGGCAAGGCATTTAAGTGAGTTGGTATAATCACGGCACTGCCGTCCTTACAGATAAAAAAAAATTGAGGGCCTTGGGGGCAATGTATTATATATATTATATACAATATACAATAATAACGTATTATATATTAAGTATATATTATATGTGTGTATATATGTATTATATATATAAAGAAGACATTCTCATGTGAATAATAACATCTAACACTTATTTAGTGCTTATTATATGTCAGTCACTGTGCTAAGTGCTTTATAATGTCATTTCATCCTCACAACAACCCTAGAAGGTAGGTTCTATAATAATACCATTTTACACATGAAGAAACTGAGGCAAACAGAACTGAAGTGGTTCAAAGTTACATAGCTAGTAAGGATCTAAGACTGGATTTAAACTCCGGTTTTCCTAAACCATGCAGTTTCCAAGCATCTACTCTTAATATCATATATTGAGTGTATTTTGCATTAAGTTCTGATTTACCACAATTAATAGGAAAATATCTCACTTTAAATGAAACCACATTATAATTTAGTTTCAAGACACTTCAACCAAATCACATCTGATTTATAATCACAAATGTTAACATGGAAAATATCAATTTTTCCAAGGGGCCATTAGCCCCTCAAATTAGAGAGCTCACCACTTTTGGTTTGTTCACTTTCCAAGATTCATGGTGGCAGTCTCATATTGCTATCTTCTGTCTGAGCCCATGAGACTCTAAAGATGAGGACATGCCCTTTTAATGGTCTTTCAAGGGCAGAATTTTAGCATGCTATATTCAAATAATTCCATGCTGCAAATTAATCACTTTAGTTTCCATTTGGTAAATGTTATAACTTGATAGAATACTATCTGTCTGAAATTGCTAACAGATACTTCTCCATTAAATTTCTCATATCCTTCTTATTTCAGTGAGATAGAAAACTTTCTCAAATCTCTTTCCAAAATTCCAAACCCTTTACTTTCAAACCCTCCATTTACACTGTCATGGAGTACCTTTCTTTAAGGTTTCATCCATTTTCCTATTATCTCTGCTTGTTTGAATCTTTCTCTGGCATTTATGGGAGGAGAGTCACCTTGATTTAATCCCTACAAACTTCAAAACTGCATCTTTCAATGTACATTCTGATTCCACATTTCATTTTACTCTTTCTCCTTTTTGTAAGTTCATCTCATTTTATTTTAACCACATTCTAATCTAACATTCCACTGAATTTTTTCTGTACAGATTTCCTTATACAATACACCATTAATTGTTAAACTTTTGCTTTTCAAGTTGCATAATCTATTTCAGTGTAGGGTGATTTTGCTACTAAATTACCTAAACAATCAAATACTGTTGAATCATTTCAAACCAGCTTCAGTTCTGCTCATTCCTTTGTATGTGAAATCTACCTTCTACTAGAATAATTGCTATCACCCTCTAGGAAACCAAAGCAAAAATAATAAAGTCATGTGCTATTTGTGTATAATCTTTTAAATGTGTAATGTTGGTATTTAGAAGTAAGATTAGATCCCTGAGTATCCTGCTAAGGGACTCCTACTCATTTGCAGATTTATGAAATAAGACAACTTTCAAACGTTGTTTTTAATCAGTAATTGTTCTGAAGCAAAACTTGGGTGAGCCATGCATTGAAGCTTTGTCATGTCAAGAACAGAGACCCCCAATTTGCTCCTTTCCTTCTAGGATTTCAAGTCTTTCTGTGAGATGGGGGTGGGGAGCAGGGAGTCTGATAGAGACTCAAGGCCATCTGATTGGTAGGATGCTGGTTACCAGGAGCATAATGCAAATTGTATTGATTTTAATAAAAAGGGAATACCTATGTTTATGGCTAGTCTCAGAACAACTCAAGAGAGCGTCTGATCATGTGTGAGTGGTGATAGATGAAAGAATTTCATTCATCTTAATTCAGGTAGGACTAAGGGCTAGGAACTTTCCATAGGAGTAGTAAGTAAATCACAAGACTTTACACAGCAACCTGAACAGCCTTTCTGTAAACCAACGGAGTGAAGGTTATTAGACGATTTAGTCACAGGGCTGAAAATGGATTGATTGTAGGGGATTCTTTTTCCAGAGTGGGTTGGACTAGATGTCTATTGAGGTACCTTTCCAACAACTCTGAAATTCTGGAGTCTTCTGATTCTGTGACTTTAAAGGAGGAAAGATTATTGAGGAATGGTAAAGGAATGGTGCTGTTACTCTGGTATTACTGTGCAAGACTGATACATGACTCTGAGGCAGCCAGAAAGGGTTGGCAGGTAAGGAGCTCATAGAGAAGCAGCCTTAAAGGATCAGTAAATGATAGTTATGTGGGGAAGAGTTAAGAAGTAATGAAATATTGACACCTATAAAATTTGTGTGTGTGTGTATGTGTGTTGGAGGGAGACATAGGCAGACTCAGAAAGATTATTTCAGTCATTTTTTATTTGGTAAATTGTTTCAGTTGTGTTTGGCTGTGACCCCATTTGGGATTTTTTTGGCAAAGTTACTACAGTGGTTGGCCATTTCCTTCAACAGCTCATTTTGCAGATGAGGAACTGAGGTTAACAGGGTTAAGGGACTTGCCCAAGGTCACACAGCTAGTAAGTGTCTAAGGTCAGATCTGAACTCAGAAAGATGAGTCTTTCTGGTTCTAAACTCAGAATTCTACCCACTAAAGACCTAGCTTCCCATTTCAGCTATAATGCAAGGCAAATAGCTCTGAGGGCTAAGCTCTTCATCACCATGGAACATCAGTTTTTTGGGAGCTGTTATCTACTCCACCAATGGATGAGACAGATTTTATCTATTTTTATGTACCTGGCACAGAGAATTATCCTATGATTTCATTTTCCTTTTTATTTATTTTGCTATCCACTCTAAATTAAATATTTTATAATTTGATACATGGTTCCTATTGAGTATATTAGCAGAATTGTACTGTACTGGGACATTAGTAAACTTTTAGCCACTATATTGCATAGTAGTAACACTTATTCCAGGGTTGAGGGAAGTATCATATATTTATATGATCATTTAAAAATTATTTTTCTTATGACTTCAGGTATAAATCTCATGTTGTCCCCTGCTATGTGTAATATAGATGATAAGAAAGAGAAGAATGTTCAAATCAATGTCCAAAATTGGGAAGAGTTCAATGGCATATTGTTGATCGATCCTCTTTTTTTCTCTGCATGAATACCACCTGCTTCTAATTGGAGGGTGAGGGTGGTTAGTGAGGTAGGTGGTGGGGAAGACATTTAGCTAAAAGAATAAATTACTGAACAACCAGAATGGCATGGGGAAGGCTGGTCTGAAACCTTCTGTTAATAGACCATACATTTCTCTGATCTGTGTCAATACTGTTCCTAGGGTCTATGAAGATTTTCATAGTATAATTAATGCTAAAGAATTTCAAAACATGAAGTTGTCAAGTGAAGAATGAAAATAGTTTCATTTCAGTCTCTTCACTTTTTTTAATCCCCTGCTGTCATTCCAAAAGGTGTTCTTTGTGTAGTGAAATATCTTAAATTCTTTCATCACCATATTAAAGTGTTGTTTGAAAAGGTTTCAGAACAATTATTAACTGACAAGTGTGGGATAGATTGAAGGACAGGAAGAACATTTCTATGTATTATTGAGAAGCCAAAGGAGAGATTTTGTGTTCACACCCATATTGCTGGAAGAAAGGTACCCTTCAAGGCTTCACATTTCATTTATCTCCTTTTCCACACAACACAATGACCTAGTCTTACCAGGGAACACCAGTCTTGAAAGCAATACAAAACTGACTTAAATCCCTGTTTTTTCCCTACTTAACTGGGATAGAATCCTTGGTACTTAATCTCAAATTGATAATTTCAGGGGGTCCACTGATAATAGCTGCTAATGACCCTAATTAAGGACATCACTATGATGTATCTTATTATGACAACATGGACATAAAGGAATATCATGGAACATGAAAACAGGAAACAGACACATATTCATAATACTTAGAATCCTAGATTTGGAATTGATTACAAAGGATCTATGAACTCATCACTGTGTCTACTTCCTAAGACAGTACAGATCACAATCCATTTACGTACCTCTTGTTCTTGTCCTTTGATGAGACTTTTCTTCTATTTCTCTGGGATGGATAATCAGATTCTAAATTTCGAGCTATCCTGAGAGATACTATAATACAACCTCTTCATTTTATAGAAAAGAAAACTGAGGCTCAGAGGTGTGAAATAACTCGCTCAAAGTAAATAGTAACTGGCAAAGGCAGAATTAAAATCCAGATGCTCTTGACTCCACATTCAAATTACTTTCCTTTGCACCATCCTATTGCTGAAGTACATAGGCTGTCCACCAGTTATCCTGCATTTGTATCACATGGCTGGTTCCAGCTTTTCTTTTCTTGTCATACATCTGTTTGATGACCTCTTTTATGCTGCTTCTTCAGAACAATTCATCATCTGTAATGTGTTACATATTGCTCAAGAACCCTACATGTTCATCCTCTGTGATTTGGGTGACTCAATTTTAATTCTTTATAGGCTGTAGTATTCTACAACTTGCAGTCATAGAGTAACATTTTTACTTCTTCATACAACATGTCTAGTACTTAGTAGACTTACTCCTTACCAAGGCTAACCCCTGTATTTGTTCAAGTCCATTCTATTTTCTCCAAAATCTCCTCTATTATACCTAGTCCCACTTATTTTCAATCTCTCCCTCTCTACTGGTTCATTTCTTACTGCCTACAAACATCCTGAAAAGCCTTGACTTAATCCTTCATCTTTGTGCTATCCTTTATCTCTTTTTCCATTTCCAACTAAACTCCTTGGTAAATCTGCCTACAATAGGTGCCTCATTTTATCTCCTCTCACTCTCTTCTTAATCTCTTACCTCATCTGGCTTCCAACTTTATCCTTCCACCAAAAACTGCTCTCTCCAAAATTACTAATGATCTCTTAGAATCCAATGACCCTTTTTCAATCTTCATTCGCCTTGACCTCTCTGTGGCTTTTAACACTGTTGATCACTCTCCTCCTTAATACTCCCTTCATTGTAAATTTTTAGGACTCCACTTTCTTCTAATTCTCCTACCTATCTGTTCATTCCTCTGTCTTCCTTGTTAAATCTTCCTATGGATCACACCCTCCAACTGTAGATGTTCCTCAGGATTTCTGTCCTAGGTCCTCTTCCAATCTCACATCTCTAACTGCCTTCCAGACATCTTGAAATGGATGTCCAAGACATCTTAAACTCAACATATTCAAAACAGAATCCCAACCTCCTACCTTCCCTTTTACTACTCTGATTAATACAATGATACAAAACAATTCCAAAGGACCCATGATGAAAAATGCATCCACCTCCAGAGAGGGATGTACCCTGAATGTAAATTGAAGTACAATTTTCTCACTTTATTTTTCTTGCTTTTTAAAAAAATTATGTGGTTAATACAGAAATATGTTCTGCATAATTTCACATATATAATTTATATATTGCTTGCCTTCTCAGTGGTTGGGGGAGGGGAAGGAGGGAGGGAGAGAATTTGGGAGTCAAAATTTTTTAAAAGAATGTTAAAATAGAGAAATATGTTTTTAAGAAAAAAAGAAAAAATAATTGAAAATATAAAAAATAATAATGCATTCTAGAATGCTGCCATCCCATTCACTCTTAGCAACAGAGTCCTATGATATTCTTGCTATAACACTCTTTTTCCCAATATAGCTAAAATCCTTCCTCTATTCCCATCTGCAAAAAAAACTCTTACCATCTTTAGTTTTCCTCACTAGACTCAGCTCATTCTAAAGCTTTAGCATTCCTAGCAGTATTGGGATGCTTTTGTATTAATCTTTCTGCCTTTATATTTCCTGCTGGGGCCATCTCCAGACATTCTGATGACTGTCTGGTCAGTGGACCCAGATGGCTCAGGAGGAGAAAGTGAGACTGGGGACCTTGCACAGCCCTCCCTCACTCAAAATAAAGTCAAGTGCAAGTCATCATTTCTCTGATGTCGTGGTCTTCTTCAAAAATGAAGGACAATGGGAGGAGCCAAGATGGCGGAGTAGAAAGACTCACATATGCTAGCTCCAAATCCACAGCCCATAAATTTCCTGTAAAGAGAACTCCCCACAAATTCTGGAGCAGAGAAAGCACGCACCAACGCAGTGGAAGAGATTTCTGTTCCAGAGAGCCCTGGAGAGCTGTCCCCAGGGATCCGTCGCCCTGCGGACAGTGGAGTCCACCCCTGTGCTGCCCTGGCCACGGCCCCAGAGGAGCAGATCCAAGCAGGCTTCAGGGACGGACCCTCCGGCATCCAGGAAGGTCCCTCTGCCCACAGGTGCTACAAGTCAGTGAGAGAGACTTCTGGGCTGGCCAAGAGGGGAGCGGGGTGACTCCATGACTTGGGCCCCCTCAGGAGGCAGCAGCAGAGGAAGCAGCAGCAGCGGTGGCCAGGGACTCCCCGTGGAGACAGAAGCTCCATTACCAAAGGTCTCTGCATAAACCCCCTGAGGGAGCTGAGCCTAGGAGATGGCCCTGCCCCCATCTGCTCCATTACTGAAGGTCTCTGCATAAAGCCCCTGAGGGAACTGAGCCTGGGAGGCAGCCCTGCCCCCACCCAAGCACCAGAACTTAAGCTCACATTGAATAGCAGGCCCGCCTGCCATGGAAAGCCCTGAGGCTGGGAAGCAGCATTTGAATCCCAGACCCCAAGCACTAGCTGGGCAGATCTAGGCAGGGGTGGAGGGGAATCTCAGAAGTCAAGTAACTGGCTGGGAAAATGCCCAGAAAAAGGAAGCAAAATAAGACCATAGAGAGCTACTTTCTTGGGGAAGAGATGTTCCTTCCTCCTTTCATTGCTGATGAGGAAGTACAATGCTTGCCATCAGAGAAAGATATGGAGGTTGGGGCCTCTCTATCCCAGACATCTGAGGTGGATGTCCGGTGGGCTCAGGCCATGGAAGAGCTCAAAAAGGATTTTGAAAATCAAGTTAGACAGGTGGAGGAAAAACTGGGAAGAGAAATGAGAGAGATGCAAGAAAAGCATGAAAAACGGGTCAATACCTTGCTAAAGGAGACCCAAAAAAACACTGAAGAAAATAACACCTTGAAAAATAGGCTCACTCAATTGGCATAAGAGGTTCAAAAAGCCAATGAGAAGAATGCTTTCAAAAGCAAAATTAGCCAAATGGAAAAAGAGGTTCAAAGGCTCACTGAAGAAAATAGTTCTCTCAAGATTAGAATGGAACAGATGGAGGCTAATGACTTTCTGAGAAACCAAGAAATCACAAAACAAAACCAAAAGAATGAAAAAATGGAAGAGAATGTGAAATATCTCATGGGAAAAACAACTGACCTGGAAAATAGATCCAGGACAGACAATATAAAAATTACCTGAAAACCATGATCAGAAAAAGAGCCTAGACATCATCTTTCATGAAATTATCAAGGAAAACTGCCCTGAGATTCTAGAACCAGAGGGCAAAATAAGTATTGAAGGAATCCATCGATCACCGCCTGAAAGAGATCCAAAAAGAGAAACTCCTAGGAACATTGTGGCCAAATTCCAGAATTCTCAGGTCAAGGAGAAAATCTTGCAAGCAGCTAGAAAGAAACAATTCCAGTATTGTGGAAATACAATCAGGATAACACAAGATCTAGCAGCTTCTACAGTAAGGGATCGAAGGGCGTGGAATAGGATATTCCAGAAGTCAAAGGAACCAGGACTCAAACCAAGAATCACCTATGCAGCAAAACTGAGTATAATACTTCAGGGGAAAATATGGTCTTTCAATGAAACAGAGGACTTTCAAGCATTCTTGATGAAAAGACCAGAGATGAAAAGAAAATTTGACTTTCAAACACAAGAATGAGAAGAAGCATGAAAAAGTAAACAGCAAAGAGAAGTCATAAGGGACTTACCAAAAGTGAACTGTTTACATTCCTGCATGGAAAGACAATATTTGTAACTCTTAAAACTTTTCAGTATCTAGGTAGTTGGTGGTACCACACACAGACATACACACACACACACACATGCACACACACGTACATGTGTGCATGCACACACACATACAAACGTGCATGCACACACAGAGACAGAGAGCACAAAGTGAATTGAATTGGATGGGACCATATCTTAAAAGAAATTAAGGTAAATGGTGAGAGAGAAATGTAGTGGGAGGAGAGAGGGTGAAATGGAATGGGGTTAATTATCTCTCATTCAAGAGGCAAGCAGGAGACTTTTTAGTGGAGGGAAAAAGAGGACAGCTGAGAAAAAAACATGAAGTTTACCCTCATCACATTCGACTAAAGGAAGGAGTAAAATGCACACTCATTTTGGTATGAAAACCTATCTTACAGTACAGGAAAGTGGGGGAGAAGGAGATAAGCAGGGAGGGAGGGATGATGGAAGGGAGGGCAATGGGAAAAGGGAGCAATTTGAAGTCAACACTCTTGGGGAGGGACAGGATCAAAAGACAGAATAGAAACAATGGGGGGCAGAATAGGATGGAGGGATATACAGTTAGTCTTACACAACATGACTGTTATTGAAGTCATTTGCAAAACTACACAGGTAGGGCCTATATTGAATTGCCTGCCTTCCCAAAGGGAATGGGTGGAGAGGGAGGGATGGGGAGAATTTGGAACTCAAAGTTTTAGGAACAAGTGTTGAGTATTGTTGTTGCTACTAGGAAATAAGAAATACAGTTAATGGGGAATAGAGAGTCATCTGGCCCTACAAGAGAAAAGAGAAGATGGGGAGAAGAGAAGGGAGGGATGATAGAAGAGAGGGCAGATTGGAGATAGGGGAAATTAGAATGCTCGGTGTATTGGGGTGGGGGGAGGGGATAAATGGGGAGAAAATTTGGAACCCAAAATTTTGTGAAAATGAATGTAAAAAGTTAAAGAAAGAAATTTATATTTAAAAATAAATACAGGATCAAACTGAATCTATCAACTCCTTGATTTGCTCTCCAAGGACAACCTACCAGTTATTCTTTTATTTAGTTACACCTTTCTCTTGCCTTCTGGTTCTAATTAAGAGACAATACCAAGATTTATCCAATTCAATTCCTCAGTTGGTATTCCCACTTGTCCTCTGGACATGGATCTTACATTTTGAGTGTCAGCAAATAAGTAATTCTTAATACCCTTTGCCCCACTTTCTACCACTCTACCATGATCACAGAAGCATGAAGGTCATTTTGTATTTTTCATTGCTTAATGGGTCACTATAGTCCAAAAATTCATCTTCACATGATCAGTCTACTGGTGATGGGCCTGTTCATACTTTTCAAGTCTGGTCCTTGTAAAACTAAGATAATGTGTTATGGAGAATATATTCAAAACCTTTCCAGTGTAGCATTTGGGATCTGGTCATTTAGCCCCATGAACACATATAAATAATAGGTATATATAAGAGATACATAACCAAGGCAAGAAATTTAAAGAGAGGGCTAAGAAAAATTTGAAGGCCTTATTGGAGAAATGGCTATCAAGCCAGGCTCTCTGCCCTCCTGCAATCTGTTACTCCTGGTACTTTGATAAGCAGGCAACTTTATGTATATAATGTACTTTGAAAACCTGAAAGTGTTATAAAAATGTCTATTATAATCTCTCCCATGCAAAACTCATTCATTCTCATAGCTTCAACTTGCACTTCTAATGTAGATAACTCTTAAATTTCTTTCTCCAGTTCTGTCCTCTGATTAGAGCTACACTGCCTCATTTTCAACTGTCTACCAAAAATTTCTACTTAAATGTTGTGCTGCCACCTTGAATTCAACATATGCAAAACCAAGCTAATTATCATCTTCCCCTTTCCACTATAAAGGACTCGTTTCCTAATTCTCTGTATCCCTAGGTGGTACCACCCAATCATATATTCTCAGAATCTTGTAGTCATCTTTAATTCACTCAATTAAAGTGTAGGGAAAGGTGTAATTTAAACACAGTATTAAGAATACAGAACAAAGGATGCCTGTGCCATTGGGTTTCCTTTCAGTTTCACTAGTTGAAGCTCTAGGTCAGGGGGTGGGAAACCTGTGGCCCTGAGGTTACGTATGACTTTCTAGATCCTTGGGTGAGACTTTTTGATTGAGTCCATGTTTTACAGAACAAATCCTTTATAAAAGGAATTTGTTCTGTGAAGTTTGGATTCAGTCAAAGGGCCACACTTAAGGACCTAGAGGGCCACATGTAGTCTCAAGGTTGCAGGTTCCCCACCCCTGATCTAGGGAAAGTTTCATGCCTCTGGTACTGGCAACATTTGTGAGTTGAAAGGAAATTTATTCACCCCAAACCAGATAAAGTATGACCACTTTTCTAAGACTCCCTCAAGAGGCTAGAACGACCGGAGTAAGACATAGAACATACAGGCGTACAGGGCAGCCGGAGATGTAGAAGTAGAACTATGGGAGAAAGGTGTGGACAAAATTTTGACAAATGCTCATCCAGTCTCCACTTGAACAAATTCAAATTCAGCAAACATTGGTTAAGTGCTCTCTCTGTGCAAAGGACCACAAAAGGCATTGAGGATACAAAACCCACAAAGAAATAGTCTTGGACCTCCAGGAGCATCCAAGGAGATGTAGAAATAGGTGCTAGGTATGTGCCAGGTGAACATATAAACCGATGCCAGGTACATGCCAGGTGATTTGAATGAACGAAGGGCAGTAAGGATTGGGAGCAATCAGGGAAGTCTTCCTGAAGGAAATGGAACATGGGCTTAGAAGAGAAGGAAGATAAAGCTTGTGAAAGACTGGGTCGAGGAGGGCTACTTAATGAGGCAGCTAGATAGCTCAGTGGCTAGAATGCTGGGCCTGGAGTCAGTAAAAACCGAAGGTTAAATCTGCCCTCAGTCACTTACCAGCTGTGTATGCCATTTCTGGGTTGCAGGGTCACACAGCTGGTAAGTGTCTGAGGCCAGATTTATACCCCTCTAAGGCTTACAAAAAAGCTTTCTTAACAATAAGTCCATTGTTACAAAGGTATCATCATTTCACAGAGGAGAGAGCTGAGGCTTAGAAAGGCTGAGTGCTCTGTATAGAGGGGGTTAAAAAAAGCAATTAAATGGCCTCCTTACCCAACTAGTAAGGGGCTAAATGTTCTTTCCACTGCCATGCTCTTCCAAGCGGTAGCCCTTTATGCTTTGGAGGAAAACTCTCAAATGAAGTCTTCTCTATTCTCTTACCTTTTCCATGATACAAATATGGAGTTTCCTCCACTGTCTATCAAATTGGATCAGAAGTGCTGTGTAGAAGAAAGAATACTGGATTTAGAGTCAGAGGACAGTGGCACAAATACCACCTCTGTAACTTACTACCTTAATGACCCTTGGCAAGGTATGAAGGCTGGAAAGATGGCAGCTTATATTTATTAAGAGCCTACTATGTGCCAGGCACTGTGCTAAGTGCTTTACAATTTTTTATCTCATTCGGTCCTCGTAACAACCCTGGGGATCAGGTGCTACTATCATCTCTATTTTACAGTTGAAGATACTAAAGCAGATCGAGGTTAAGTGAGACTTGCCCAGGGTCACACAACTCATTTGTGTCTGAAATTTGACTCCCAGCCAAGACCACTGTGCCACCTAGCAGTCTTTAGAGTATCTTCTCTGAGCTTTAAAATTCTTATCTGTAAACACCTGAGAAGTTTTCAGGTTTGTGGTGCAGAAAGATGTTTGTGAAGATCCTGGGATCACAGAAGTCATCAGGTACAAGACCAGTCCAGGTACAAGACCAGTCCTATACCATCTGGTCCTATACCACTCCTATGCCTATACCATCTAGTCGTATGGAGTTTGCAATCCACTAAAACCCAGAGTCTTCATTTTTCAAAAAGGAAATAAGTTTTCCACTTTAATATTTCCAAAAGTGTTTTTCCTTTAGAAAGGAAGGGAAAAGGTAGGACAATAAAAAAAAACATACCACTTTATTTGAGTTTCTAGCAAGAATACATCTGAAAACAAAACTAAAAAAAAAAAATCACACAATTCTTCTAAAGTGCTTCTTTTTGTTTTATGACAGTAAAAGCAGAAAATAGGCCCCATTATCAGAATGATCAAAGGCCAAGTGAACAAAGTCAGGGGGATTTAAAACCCCAATTACTCTGCTGTCAGTCTGTAGCTTGGGCTCCTTCCAGAGACGAGCAAAAATGGATTTGGGGAGAAGGAGGAGACAAGGGGGAAGGGAAAAGCTGAGAGCTGCCAAAACACATAACAAGGGAGATTAGAGCCATTTCCCCTTACTTCTCTGGCAGGAATTTCATGAGACAAAGCTATATAAATTCCCATGCACCAATTCCATTGTGTAAGTTCTCTTGCAAATTCAACTCCTGGATTTCCCTTTCTGTTTGGAGAGCTATGCTCAAAAAGGGTCATCCAGAGCTAAAATTCAATTTCATTCCTCCATCTAAAGCTGACTTCATTTTGTATAAAAGGTCATGCTTTCTCAGGTCAGAAAAGGAATTCCAGAGCCAAGAGGGTCTGAGGACTTTGTAGGTCATGCTAAGCAAATTCCCCCAAAAGTGACATGAGAAACTTCTCTGCTTTACATCTCTGGTGCCTCCACAGACCGGCCGCACGTCAAACAATAACCACAGACAAGTGTTTCTCTGTCCCCTGGAGGATACAGTGAAGGTGCAGCTGTTGTCTCTTTATTAAAAGACAGACAGCCAGCCCTTGTTGGCCCTCCAGCACAGATCAAAAGTTCAGCTCATCTTTCTGGTTTTAGCTACTGTGAGTCCATGTCAGGAAAAACATCCACACCACCACCACCAACAAAATATTGGGGGGAACAAACTGCCAGGAATGCTTTCCACTTGCTGGAAGAAGATAAAGCTACTTGGGCACAAAAAGTCAAATGCTCTGTGGTCTTGAAAAATCCTTAAGCTAGGATTTCTTTGTGTACCTCATTTAACTGTCTTGCTTATGCTCATTGTAGAGCTTATAAGATGATGCTAAATCCCTAAGTTTAAAGATTTGGTTCAAGGTGTACAGTAAAACTGTTGGGACATTGTATGGAACCTGACCATATATTAGGTTGCTTTCCCCATTTCCAGAATTCATCCTGCCCTTCTCTGCCTCCATACATTTGCAATTCCTGGAATTCTCTCCCCTTCTCTGACTGTTGAAATATTGCAGATCCTAAAAATATTGAAATATTACAGATCCTAAAAGACCGTTGCATAGACTGTCTCCTCCATGAAGTTTTCCCTTGACCCTTCCATCTGAAAGTGATCTTTCTCCTTAAGTCACTCATAACACTTAATGCCTTTCCTATGTATTTGGATCCCTGATCTCAGCATTGGTGTAGCTCACAACCCTTCCAGGCCATCTCCTGTGGGATTCTTGGCCTTCTCTTTCTGTAAAGCTGCCATAAAGGATCTAGCCAAAGAACTGAAGTTATCTTAATATTTTATCCAAACTTGTTCACTCTGGTCATTTATCTGTTAACTCTCACCCTTGCTTCAGGACTATCTCTCCTCCTTTTCCACTCATACATGTCCTTGATGATTTTTATGCCTCTTAGAGAAAAAGAAAGAGGGGGAGAAAAGGGATGCTCTGAAGAAAAAGGAGAAGGAATACTTAAAAAGCAGGAAAACCAGAGCAGAGTGGAAGACTGCTAAATTAAAAGGTCATTTTAAAAAGTATGTGGGTGATCAGGACTATCAAGTAGTAAGGACGTTAAAAAAATCTTTTTTCTACCTATCAACAAGGGGGTTATGAGTAACTTTTAAAAGAGCAGGATATTTGAGTGTCCTGGGGTGATGCTTTCAGGAACCTTTGCTGAGAGCTCCCTCCACTGCTCATCCTGTTGGGGGATAAGATGGAATACTTAGTTTCCTCTGTATTTCCAACCATGTCCTTAGGAGTATCAGAGAGCAGAAAGACTGATGCTCTGAGACTGAGTTGGTGGTTTCATAACCTGGCTTTTGTTGGGTGAGATAGAACAGATGCAGCAGAGAGTGAGCTTTACTTGATGATGATAAGGTGTTAGATGAAACAGTAGACAGGAATAGAAAAGAGATTGGAGAGGCTAGATACCATGAGGCAGAAGCAGGACCCACAGTAGGAACACCAAAATGTAGCTCATGTTGAGGTTTCTGATGATGGGAGTAAAAGGGTCCCCAATTCCCATGCAAGCATTCAGGGTAACAATGAATATTGGACAGAATGCCACATTTATTTTACCCCCCAGAAAGAAGGCATAATAATACAAAGGATTCACTGTAGCTTCTTTATAGTGAATAAAAGTTTTTTTCTCTCTAGTAAGTTCCACTTATTACCTCAGAGACCTAATCAGACATCCTGTCTCATAGTACTAATCTAAGGGTTTGGATTTTCTTTTGAAGGAAAATGCACTTGGAAATTGTGAGAGTAAAACTCTCACATGTGAATTCCATTGTAGGTCCCAAGCTTTATAATGCAACTTTAAGGAACTGACACCCTGTAGAAGGGAGAACTTTGCATTCCCAGAGAGTTGATCCTTGATGGTCTGAATCCCATTTTCTAACCCAAGGGCCTATGCCCAGAATTTGGTTTAAGGTTAGTATCATTTCTTATAATATTTTAGAATTTTTTTGCAATAATAGTGTTTAGTATGTTAGGTATTTTGGAATGCCTCAGAAGTGAAATAAACTTGGGGGCTTTAAGGAGTCAATCCTTTACATTCCAGGAAGATGAAGACTTACAGTAGTACTCTAAGGGGATGAACTCCCCTCAGAAAGGGAATAAAAAAAGCCTGTGTTCCTAGAGAGGTGATCTCTCACATTCCTGTGAGTTCAGCTTTCTATCTCAAGGAGACAGAGACAATGGAGCCTTACTGCTCCAACACTTTGAAATACCTCCAGAAAGAAAACGAGTTCCTAGAGAGGTATTAACCATCATATTTTAATAACTTAACATAGTTATGGAGGATAAAGTCCAGGCTTGGTTCCTGTCCATTACATCTCAGTCCTTAATGCCCCTCCAGCTCCAGGAATACATGCTCAAGCAGGAACTTCTGCTGATCTTCCTAAAGCTTGCTGCTCAGGAATATGCATCATTAAGCCACATGATTTTCCTTTTCGTGATGACTGCCTCTGGACCTGAGAAGCTACTGCCTTCTCCTATCTAGGTCCAGCGACTTGGAGTCCAGAAACTCTAGTCATCTTAACACTGCCCATCGTCACTGCCATTTTGAGGGCCCAAGTGTTTGATTTTCCATGACTGCCAACTGTGGATGTAGGGGAAGGGGCAGGGAAAGTTCCCTGCAGATTGGTGAGGCAGGCTTTACTCCAGCCCAGCCCAAGGACCTAGTACAGCTTTCTGGTCTCTTGTCTCTGGTCTGTGTTCAGATCTATCTGTATTTCCCTCTGACTGAACTCTTGAAAATCTACTTGGATTCCTTTAATTCCCAACATGGCAGTGTGACTCAAAATGGTCATAGTCTAAGACAATCAACACATTTTCAATTCTGGGACAATCACTCATCCTCTTTGATGTGTAAGGTAATTATGGGCATTTTCTACACCTTCCATGGAGGAGTAGTCAAAGATCCAAACATATTTAGCCTTATTAAATTTACTTTTGGTCACACCTACAATATATATGTGGAAGTATATACCATTCTTAGCATGGTACCAGCTTCACAGCTTATTCAGTTCCAATTCTGATACACAACATAGACCAGAAGAGGGAGCAAATGAAGCTGAAGCAGCCAAGTCAGATCTAATCCTGCACTGACAATCTGAATTATACCAACCAAGCTTACTCTTAGTTCAAAAAAAAAAAAAACCTACTATGTGCCAGATACTGTGGTAAGTGCTAGGATTACAAAGAAAAGTCAAAGATAGTCTTTCTCTCAAAGAGTTTACAATCTAACAAGGGAGACAACATGCAAATAATTATGTCCAAACACAATATATGCAAGATCTTTAATCTGGAGATAATTAAAAGAGGGAAGATATTCGAATTAAAAGGGACTGGGAAAGGCTTCTTGTAGAGACTGGGATTTTAGCTGGAATCTGGAGGAAACCTGGGAAGCTAGAAGATGAAGATGAAGAAGGGGATTTCAGGTCTAGTAAACAGCAAATGAAAATGCCTGAAATAAGGAGATGGAGTCCAAGGGTGAGAAATTTGTAGCCCTCTAGTCCTCAAGTGAGGCCTTTTGACTGAATTCAAATCTCACAGAACAAATTCCCCTAATAAAAGGATCTGTTCTTTAAAATCTGGACTCAATCAAAAGGCTGTCCCCAAGGACCTAGAAGGCCATATGTGTGAGGCTGCAGGTTCCCCATCCCTGTTAGAGCAAAAAATAACAAGGAAGCAAGTGTCAATGGCTCACAGAGGATATGGCATGGGGAAGAGGGCTGTATGGAGAAAGAAGACTGAGAAGGTAGAGAGAGTGACCAGATTATGCAGGAATATAAAGTCAAAGGGAGGATTTGATCCCAGAGGCATACCATTAAAATTGCCATTGATTGGGGAGGTGGGGGGTTTAACATGGTCGAATTTGCACTTTAGAAAGATTAATTTGACCAAGTTGAATTGAGTTTGAACTGGAGTGGGGTGAGACTGGAGGCAGGCAAACCCATCAGCTATTGCCATAGTCCAGGCATAAGGTAATGAGGGCCTTCAACTTGCATAGCATAGAGTCAGCTTTCATTATCAATGGTGATCCTTCATAACCTGATTCAGCTCCCTCCCTCCTTGGCAGTTTCCAAGGGAGACATACATACCAGTTTACACAACTAGACAATGGTAGGAGGCAAGGTGAGGTGGGAGTATCCCAGTATTTGGGGTGCAAAAGTTCCCCCATTCCCATGATACTACCAATGTTTCTGCTGTAGAATCCAGTAATATTTCCTCTAATGATAGCTTATATTGTCTAAGTGATGGCAGACGGCCAACCAGATCACCAATTCAATTCAATAAACATTTATTAAGTACCCACTATATACCAGATACTATGTTAAGTACTGAGTATACAAAGAAAAAAGAAATGAAATGGTGCTTCCCCTTAAGGATTCTTCTGCGTGAGAACAAAATGTATTTAGTTAAATAAATATTAATATATACAAAGGAAATACAAAACAACTTCAATTGGAGGATGAGTGCTAACAACCAGGGATCAGGAAAGTTCATATGTAGTAAACAGGATATGAGCTGAGCTTGATGGAGTTCAGAATTCTTAAAAGCAGAGGTGAACAGGGAGACCATCCCAGGTACAGGGGTCACAGAAACATATGATGGAATGTCACGTACAAGAAATAGAAGGTAAGTAGAACATGTGTGTATGTGTTAGTGAGAGGGAAAGACACAGGTTAATATATAATCAACCAAGAAATATAGGATTGTAGGAACATAAGTCTGGAGCCGGAAGGGAGCTCTGAGTCCATCTCCTCCAACTCCCTCTTTTTATATCTGAGAGGCTGAGGTTAAGTGACTGTCCAAGGTTATCCAGGTTTTAAGTCAGAGGTGGGAATTGAAGCCAGATGCATCTGACTTCAGAGTCAGGTCTCCTTCCATAGATCCACTGGACAGGGCAGATAGCTTGGGGTCAGAATATGAAAGCAAATAAACGCTAAATAGAGAAGCTTGTACTTGATGCTAGAAGCAAGAGGGAGTTTCCTGAGCAGGGGCATTATATGCTCAGACTTGTGCATAAGGAGTATCAATATGGCAGCTATGTAAAGGATGACTTGGAAAGGGAGAAATAAAGACTAACTCAGATAGCTGGAGGAACATTAGTTCTTACAACTGGACTGTGCCAATAAAATCAAAATGGCAATACTATCAAAGTTAATGTATACTTTTAATGATTTACCAATCCAATTATCAAGAGGATGCTTTACAAAACTTGATAAAATAGTAAAGTTCATATGCCCAAAGGGCTGCCTTTGACCCAGCAATACCACCTCTAGGGCTGTATCCCAAAGAGATTACAAAAAATAGGGAAAAGGACCCATGTGTATGAAAATATTTATAGCATTCTTTTTGTGATGGCCAAGAACTGGAAATTGAGGGAATGCCCATCAACTGGGGAATGGCTGATGGTGATATATAAATGTAATAGAATACTATTGTGCTATAAGAAATGGTGAGCAGGCATATTTCAGAAAAACCTGGAAAGACTTATATGAACTGATGCAGAATGTAGTGAGCAGAGGCAGAACATTTTTCACAGAAACAGTCACAGTGTGCAATGACTGACTTTGATAGACCTAGCCCTTCTCGACAATGCAAGGACCTAAAACAATGAAAATGCCATCCACATCAGTTGGATCTGAGCAAAGCAGACTATTTCCTTTTTTATTTTGTTTAGTTTTGTTTTTTCTTTCTCGTGGTTTCTCCACTTTGTTATAATTCTTCTATGCAACATGACTGATAGGAAAATGTGTTTGATAGGAATGTATGTTTAGAGCCCCTATCATACTGCATGCCATCTTCAGGGGGGAGATTTGAGGGAGGGGGAGAAAATTTAAAACTTATGGAAGTGAATGTTGAAAACTAAAAATAAATAAATTTGGGGATGAAAAGAAAATGGGGATGAAAGTGCCTTATGTTACCTAGGAGGCACATAGCAAAAATTAGAAGGGGTTTTTAACACAGGTCTAAGACTTTGTTCTGTTTTTAATATTTTGATAACTATGTTTCAATACATTTGGTTTCTTTTGTAAAAAAATAATAATAAAATTCATTTGGAAAAAAACAAAAGATCTAAAATATCAAGGGAATTATGAAGGAGGCAGGGTACTTCCAAATCCCATGCTATATTGCAAAACAGCGGCATGATCTTGTATTGGTTTAAAAAAAATAGAAAAATAGATTAGATAGAACAGACAGGACACAGGAGAATCAGAAACAATAGAGTTTAATAAATCAATGCTCAATAAATTGGAACCCTATTTGATTTAAAAAACCTACTGGGGAAGCTGGAAAGCAGTCTGGTAGAAATTAGTCTTAGACCAACACCTCATATCATGTCGTTGTTCAGTCATTCAGTCAGGTCCAACTCTTTGTGACCCTGTAGACCATAGTACTGCAACACTGTCCATGGAATTTTCTTGGTAAAGATACTGGAGTGATTTGCCATTTCTTTCTCCAATGAATTAAGACAGAGGTTAAGTGACTTGCTCAGGTCACACAGCTGGAGGCTGGATTTGAATTCAGGTCTTCCTGACTTCAAGCCCATTGAGTTATCTTTTTTCAACCACCTTATACCATACTCTGCAATAAATTCAAAATGAACAGATGAACTTAATATTAAATGTCATAAAAAAGTAGATCATATACCTTTCATAGCTCCTGATAAAAATTTGATATCTAAGACATATAAAGAATTAATAGATACAGATATGTCTGCATGCGTGTGTTTGTGTCTGCGTATGTGTGTATATGCGTGTGTGTATGTGTGTGTGTTTGCATGTGTGCGCGTGTATATACAAAGCGTTTCTCTACTACATAAGTGAAGTATTAAGTATGAGGCTAGGGCTTATTTAGGACATATTTAAACAAACCACCTTAATAAAAGGATTGCTCTGTGACGTTTCAGCCAAAGGGCTGCACTTGAGGACCTAGAAGGCCACAGGTGGCCTCAAAGCCATAGATTCCCCACCCCTAGGTTCTCTGATATGAGACAGTGGGAAAGTGTAGAAGGCTTGAGGAGAGAAGAGGTTTGGAAAAGATGCTGTGGAGAGGACGATAAGGAGCCAATCACTGAAGAATTAAAGGATGACGACCCAACTGAGATTAGGTAACATATATCTGCAGTGGGTCTAGTCAGCATGTTTGTGTGACTTCTTCCATTGTCACTCAGTAACTAACAGAGGAAGAGAACTGAGAAAGCAAATAGTGAGAGTAACCCAGGGCTGGGATTGGAAAGAGATAAGAAGCCAAAGGACAAGAGAGTTCTAGGGCAGCAAAATGCAAAAAAGGTCAACTAATTAACTTTGGTGTCAGGAGTTCAAAGGGAGAAAAGTGAGACCAAAGCAGGGATGCTTGACTCGGAAAGGAGGGGGAGGTTGAGGGAACAACTGATTGACTGATTTGTTAAAATAGCAATTTACCAGCTATGCTTGCATTATTAATAAGACCTGAGAGGCGCTGTAGCAATTCCCCTTCCTAGTTAATTTGTCTTTATTATTTCCTGCCAAAGTGACATTACTAAAGTGCAAATAGGACCATGTTACTCCCATGCTCAAGAAGCCCCCAGGGCTCCCTATTACCTCTAGGATCAAACACAAACTCCATTTGTCATTTAAAGCCCTTCACAATCTGGATCTAATTTACCTTTTTAGGCGTATTATAACATTACTCCCTTTCACATACCCTTTACTCCAGCTAAACTAGATTTATTTCCTGCTGGTTTTGTTTTTTTTACCACAATCTCTCATCTTTTATCTCCCCACCTTTGCAGAGGCTGTGCCTGTTGGCTGATACTTCTTCCTTACCTCTATCTTTGAGAATTCCCTAATTCCTTCAAAGCGCCCACCCAAGGTCTAAACATTTATCAGCACATTCTTGCTTATGTGTTACCTTGTATTACCAGGCCCTAATATATCTTTGATGGTCAATATTTGTTGACTCGTATTATTTTCACATCACAAATTATTACAATTTGAAGACACATTTCTCACGCTTTCCCGGGGTGGGAGGGAGAGAGGCTGCTTTTCTGCTGTGCCAAAATGATCCCCTTAAGAAGTAGTTAGTGCAAACATGAGAATCAAGTTTTAAAGAGATGAAGGGTCCAACCCAAAGTGATAGCTAGGAAGGGGTTAATCCAAGACTCAGACCCTTTTCTGTTGCTCAGTGATACTTCTAGTCTAAAAGAGGAGAACGTTCTTAGATTTGGGAATGTCTGTAACTTGGTTATGACTGAGGAAGAATCTGGCAGTTGTTGAATTCCAAATGAATCAAGGATAGAGTAGCTTTGAGCACAGTGCCTTAAACACAGTAGATGATCAACAAGTGTTTTTCAAATTGACTAGAATTGTATTTGTAAAACCTTCCTATGAGATTCTGTAAGACCTTTGCCAGCTGGATCATCAAGCTCCAACCAAGAGGTAGAGTCAGTTTATACATCCATGCTACGTCCAGTCTCCTCAGGTTTGAGTTAGTCACTAAATCAACCACAGATCAATGGCCCATAAGCCTCTGTATTCAGCCCTGATTTCACCCAACCCCCTTGGCATTTTAGTTCTGTCTTTTGGTTCCCATTTCCATTTTCTCTTGTGAATGGCAGATGTGGACTGCCTCTCGTGCTCATTTCCCTGGGGAAGACTGACTCAGTCTGCACCACAATTCTGCCCCAATGTAGTATAAATCCATTGTATATTTGCCAGGATGTCTTCCTGGGAATTTCCAGCAGAATTCTCAAGAATCTCATGCTACCCAAAGGCACAATCTAACTCTTCAGCCAGAAAAATTTAATCTCATTAAAATAGGCTGTCCAGGATTGCAGCTTCAAGAACAGTTCAAAAGAGGCCCTGACGGACAGAAGTTGGGTCTATATAGAAGAGCCCATGAGATGATAGAGAAATCCAGAAGAGTGTTGCCAGGTGGGAAATGAAGAGATACCTGACCTAGATACCCTCCTTCCAGAACAAAATCTGTAATTCACTGATAAGTGATTCTAGACACAAATCTAGAAAAGTAGATTAGACCTACAATTGGAAGTTAAAAATGCCCTGAATGAAAGGCAAGGAATGTCACATCTGTAGAATGAGAGGGTTAGACTTTTTTTTAAGGCAATCAGAATCAGAGGACCTGCCCAAGATCACACAAGCTAATAAAATATCTGAGACTAGATTTGAACTCAGCCCATACTCTATCCACTTCTCTGCTAGCTGCCCTATCCCTTCCAACTCTAATCTTCAGTCCTATGATTCTTTAAGTCTCCAGCAAGTCTATTGGACCCAATTTTCTAGAGAAGCAGTAGAGGCCCAAGAAAGAACAATGATTTTGGTGCTAGAAGAAGTTAATTAAAATCATAATTTTATCACTTACTAGGTGAACAACCTCAAGCAAGTCCCTTAACTTGTCTGGGTTTCAATTTATTTATCAGCAAAGTTAGAGGATTGGGTTAGGGGTCCTTCGAGGTCTGGGGGCCATGTCCAGTCATCCTGAGCTATATCTTGACACTGAGACCAGATGGCTCCAGAAGAGAGAGTGAGGCTGGTGACTTTGCACAGCCTTCCCTCATTTAAATCCAATTCACTTACAAGTTACAGCATCACCTTCCTGATGCCATGAAGGCATCATGATTGAATGAAGGACAACGAACAACAAGGACAGACCGTAGGGCTAGAAGACACCAAAGACACAATGGCTCCAACCATTTCATACCTTTTGTTATTGTTGTTGAGGAATTTTCAGTCATGTCCAGCTCTTCATGACCCATTTGGGGTTTTCTTGGTAAAGATATCAGAGAGGTTTGCCATTTCCTTCTCCAGTTCATTTTATAGATGAGAAAGCTGAGACAAACAAAGTTAAGTGACTTGCCCAGGATCACATAGCTACTAAGTGACTATGGCCAGATTTGAACTCAGGAAGATGAGTCCTCCCAACTCCAGGCCTGGTACTCTATCTACTTTACCACCTAGCTGCTCTATTCCAAGCTTGGTTCTCATATAATCTGGTCTATCTGACTCCTTGGCTCCAGCTCCCTACTACAGCTTCCAGAATCTTCCTAATCTAACAGGCCTGAGATAAACTAGTCAACTTTTCCCCCTAGACAAATGAGTCAATTAATTAACTGACTAAGCAACCTTTAAATATCAATCACTTATAGAATACCATAATAAATGCTCCCACCTGCTCAGCCCTGCATCGTCAGGGGCAAATGGATAATGGTCATGAACAAAGAGGAACCAGATCCTTCACACTACTCTCTGGGCCTCAACCCAGATTGCTTCAGGACTGGAAACAAGTGAAATAGCTATACACTCCCTGGGAGTAGAGGTCCCCTTTGCCATGGGACTCTGGAGGCTGCCACTGCCACCTAATTCCTTGACCATGGTGCCAGGTTACAGGGGGGACTGTGAAGAGATCTATGGCTGTGTACTGCCCCATATCAGTGGCTTCCTTTACACATGATGTTCCTCCCAATTCATTTCCACCAATCCTCCCCCTTGTTCTACTCAACTGAATACTCTGTTCAAGTGGTATTCCCTTGTCCTATGACTAGCAAGGGGCTGCTAGGTGGTGCAATGAATACAGCACCAGTGAAGGAATCAGGAGGATCTGAGTTCAAATCTCACCTCAGACACTTGACACTCACTAGCTGTGTGACCTTGGGCAAGTCACTTAACCCCAATTGCCTCATCCTGGCTCATCTCCAGTCATCCTGATGCATATCTGGTCACTGGATTCAGATGGCTCCGGAGGAGACGTGAGGCTAGTGAACCACACAGCCCTCCCTCAGGACAAAGTCAAGTGCAAGTCATGTCATTATTTCTCCGATGGCATAATGAACAAGCTCCCCTTCCTTGTAGATTTCTTTTTTAGGTGGCATAATCCCTGGGTTGCCGTAACCATCTGATGAGCTTTGAAAACTCTTTCCCCTTGTTTCTTCTCCTTGCACTGTCATCCTTATACAGTAAAATCCTATTCCTTCCCACACTTTATCCTGTTTCTCCCTGCTCAGTCTTTATACTCTTGTCAACCCGAATGGAAGACTTTAATCAGGGCAAGTTGGTTCCAGCTTGGCATGCCACACAGAAAGTTCTGGGGTACTTGAGGATGGGGCTGGGAACAAGATTTATATAAGGTACTAAAGCTGAGGGGAATGGGCAGGCTGCAGATGGGAGAGGTTTAGGCAGAGGGACCCACCAGGCTGCAGGTGGGAGAGGTTAGGGCCATCTCACAGTTTTGTGGGGTAAGTTGTTTTGCAAAACAATGGAAAGTCCATAGAGAAAGCTTAGGAACTTCTGGAGGGGAAAGCTTGGCACTTTTACAAAATAGTCTGAGGCCAGGAGGGATAATGTCTGATCCATCTCAGGCAATTCATGGTTCTAGATTCTCTCCGCTGAGTTTGACCTTCTCTGTAACCTCTACTGTATAATGAACAAGCTCCCCTTCCTTGTAGATTTATTTTGTAGGTGGCATAATGATAGGGAGCTTGGCCTGGAGTCAGGAAGACCTTAGTTCAAATTCAGCCTCTGGAACTTAGTAGCTGTGCCACCCCAGGGAAGTCACTTAGCCTCTGTTGGTTTCAGTTTCCTCCTCTATAAACTCAAAATAATAGTAGCATCCACCACTGGGGTTATGAGGGACAATTGAAATAACATACTGCCAGGAATATAGTAAGCACCATATAAATGTTAGCTATTTATTCCTTTATCTTCCTTGGACCTTCATAGAAAGCTATATTTTTAGAAGACACCTTACCCTCAGTCACCCACTTCAGAGTTGACTGATGCTTTTCTGGCCCAGCACTTCAAAATGGTAGGACAGGGGTATTGCCATATCTCTTGGCCACTGCCACTTTACTGACTTTCCCTCTACCTATAGCTCCCAGAAACCTCTCTTAAACAGACATTTCATCCATCCCTGTACATCCATCCTTGTTGCTCCACCAACCTCTGGGGCCCTTTCTTCTCCGTCTCAAGGAGTTCATACTGAGTCACAGTTTTCACCTCCAATCTACCCCTTGCGCTCATCCTTCGGGAGGTCAGTATTCCCTCAAATACCCTAGCCTCCGAGTTCATCTAGCTCATCAACTTCCATAGTCTACATCTCCACTCTATCTCAGCAACCTATATGTTCACGGCTTAGACCTCACTATCACCCAAAAAGCCAGCTCCACGCTCTAGAAGCATGAAACTCTCCTCTGATGATAAGAGCCTAGCCTTAATGTCTCTCTGTCTCCTCCCAGTCTATTCTTCCTCACTTCCGTCCATCCCTCTCTGTATTTCCAGTCTGCTGTCCCTGCTCTAGGTTCACTTATTTCCCTTCTCAGTCCTGTGCTCAAGTAAACCAGTCCAACCATCCATTATCCTTTATTCTTTGACTCCCTGGCTCTTTTGTTTTTCCAATGTTCACATTCTGCCAGTTCCCAAACCAGGGTTAGCTCACCATTTGCATTCCCTGCTCCTACTGCCAATTGCCTGACCACCCTCTCTGCATCCACTACAAATTCATCTGATCTAATTTCAACCAGGTCCTTACAGCTGCATGACAACCATTTCAGTTTTTCCTGGTTGATTCTTTATAACATTTTCTACAGAACTTTTTAAAAAACCTTTTACTTTGTTTTTAACCATCCCCACCAGGGGATGCACCAGGGGCAGCTAGGTGGTGCAGTGGAATAGAGCACCAGTACAGGAGTCAGGAGGACCTGGGTTCAAATCTCACCTCAGACACTTGACACTCACTAGCTGTGTGACCTTGGGCAAGTCACTTAACCCCAACTGCCTCATCCTGAGTCATCTCCAGTCATCCTGATGAATATCTGGTCACTGGTTTCAGATGGCTCTGGAGGAGAGTGAGGCTGGTGACCTGCACAGCCCTCCCTCACTCAGAACAAAGTCAAATGCAAGTTATGTTATCATTCCTCTGATGGCATGGTCTTCTTCAGCAATAAAGGACGAACACACACATCCCACCCCAGGAACACTGTGGCCACCACTCTCTCAGAAGACATCACCTACTTAAGAAAACTGAACCTTAAGACGACTCTACATGTTTCTTTACCTGTTAACTGATTCAGTCTCTCTTCCTGGTCAGGACTAAGCCCTCGTTGTTTGACCCCAACCCTTTAAGAGTTTGTCCCATGGCTCATCTCTCCCCAGTTTCCTTTACTCCCATTTTCAATCTCATGACTTCTCTGCTGCCTTATGCTCTGGCCTCCCTCATCCTTAAAAACAAAACAAAACAAAAAAACTTTCATTTGAACCTGTCAGACCCTCACACTATAATTTTAAATCTGACACCTTTCATGGCCAAATGCCTAGAAAAACCATTCTACACTGACTGTCTCTATTTCCTCCTCACCCACACATTTCTCAGTGCCTCAAAATATGGATCCTAAACCTATTATTCAACTGAAACTATTCTCACAAACTCACAAAGGTTAGCAAATTTAGTGGGCTCTTCTCAGGCTTCACTCTTTGATCTTTCTGCCAATTTGAACACTACTGATAGAGTATTCAGGAGGAACACTACTACAATAGAAGATTAACTGCATGATGGAATCAAGTGTATGTATACACATATATACATATATATGTGTATATTTATATGTGCATGTGTGCAGATCGCATTGATGTGCATTGTATGCACATATATACAATACATATACACATCTATAATATATACATACACACATGTATATATAGATCTATACATCCACATCCACGTGTGTGTGTGTGTGTGTGTGTATGTGCATGTGTGTGTACCAAAGTGATGTATGACTTGAAAGGAAGTAAGTCAGGGGTATTTCAGCAATACCCAGGTCACCCCCAGGGTGGAGCAATGCCTAGTTCTGATCCTAGGAAGCAACAAAACCCCTTAAAATGAATCACACTCTTAAGCAGTACGTTTGCTTTCAGGCTAATCCATAATATGCAACTCTGCTTTAGTAGCAAGCTTATTTTTTAGAAGTCCTAAACCATAACTTTCAGTTTTTTCCTCCATAGCAACTTAGCCCCTTCTCCCTACGATCCCTCCAAAGAAAAGAGTAGTGATGTTGGGGATCCTGTCAGAGCAGACCAAACGCATACATTCATGCTGTTTGGAAACAGAGAGGTACAGAAAATCTTTTGTTTCTTCACTAGTCAGAATCACCTGCTACTTTTTCCCCATGTAAATTTAAGTTAGATGTCAAAGGTGGGAGTGAAGAGTGAGAATCCATAGCCTTCTGATTACACAATTTAACTCTGCTCTCTACATTTTCAATCAGCACTCACTCCTTTAAAAGATGAATCACATAATCCAGTTCCACCCTCCATGCTGTTCGGTCATCTACCCTGTCAGCCTCATTAAAACCACTGACTCAGGGGAAAAGTTGATGATTTCCACATTCTAGATTACTCCATTGTAGACTTTTTGGTGTGGATAGATGAAGCACACATTTGCCTCATGTTCTGGACTGTTCTTTCTTCCTTGGTGACACCTACAGTTTGTGTAGTTTCTTCTCAACCGAGAGAGATGTCCGTGACTGGGGTGATGAGACCCGGATTCCTAAAAGGAAAAGATTATGTCTTTGAAAGCAGCTCAGTCCCTGAATTTTCCCTTACATTTCATCAGCCCAGATCACTGGCACCTCCAGCCACCCCAGCACACCTAGACCATCTTATTAGCTTACTTGACTTTCCTTTTAGTGTTGCTCTTGGCCTACCCCAGACTATTTGCATATACCAATCATTCCTTAATCCCATCTAGAACACCTCATTAGCCAACTTGACTTTCACGGTTGCACCTGACCCACCTCAGACTATTTACCACTCCTTAATCCCATCCAGATCCTTTTGGTGTCCCTTTTTTGCATATAAGCATCAGTCTCAAACCCATTAAATTGCAGGTTCACCCAGCTGGCTTCTATTGGTGGAAGATGGTTTGAGTGCCGGAATTCATTCCAGGCGGATACTGCCCTGTACTCTGACATTTCAGGGTTGCCATCAACCCTAAACCACATCACCTAGTTCATGGCTTCATGACCCAAATAGTCTAACTTTTCATTGGTGTGGTGAAATGAGTCAAATATGTTCAAGTGCACTAATTCTATCAAAATACAAATCTTTCTTAAAACTATAAAATGTAATAATTACTAATTACCATAATTTAAAAGATAATAAAGCAGAGCAAGTTGTAAAAAATTCAAACTTTTAGATCCAAGTAAATGTCCATCTAACTCAAATCCTGCCCCTTCAGTGGAGCCTTCACAGCTAAAAATAATTTCTCCCTCAATCCAATTCCATTCAACAAATACTTATTAAGCACCTACTACATCCTTCCAGCGAACTCTTATAGAACTTTGGATTACTTTTCCTATGGATTTATATTTATTTTATTGTCTTTTCCTCTCCTGTTCCCCAACTTGACTTAGTTCCTTGAGAACAGATATTTTCAGTTTTCTTTCCTGCTTCTTGTCTAGCACCGCAGATAATAGAGATTCAAGAAATATTTCTTGACTGAAACTAAATTGCTAGCCTTGTCATTGTTTAACGGAACCCTGGCCTTCTTTCAGGCTAGAGTTGACACCACCTGGCAACTCACCACAACCACCTTTGTCATATCAAAAGATTTGCAGAAGACGATGACGCTTCTGAGACAGTTTGGCTTCAAAAGTCTGTCTTTCTACTTCTCATGCAAGGTATTTTAATCAGCACTCACGCCTTTAAAAGATGAATCACATAATCCAGTTCCACCCTCCATGTTTCAAGTGAGGAGACCTGGCTTCCAACACCGTATCAGATCCATGACTCATGTGATTTAATCCTTCTGAACCTGTTTCCTTATCTGTAAAATAGGGCGGTAATACTCGAATTATCTGCCTCATAGAATGTGAAGAAAGAGCTCTGAACCCTTGAATGATTATCATTCACAGACACCTGTTCAGAGAAACAGTAAAGGTGGACTTAAAAGCCCTAAAGGATGCAGGGATTCTGTCCAAGTTCAGACCTTGTTGGATACCCATCTTTTTCTGAATAAGACAGGGATTGGCTACTCAGAGGCCTCCCCCAAAAAAGAGGCCATTCCCATGTCATCTCATTAAAACAGTTGGAGAACTCATCGAATTGATCAAGGACTCACCTAATCAACCATTCTTACAGCTGACCTCTAAGCTTCATTTCAGACTGTTTCATATTTTAGATACCTAGTTTCTGATCTACACACTTTTTTTCTGAGCTCTGAACATATCCCTTATCTCTCACCATGATTTGTTTTATATTCTGTAATCCTTCAACTAGTAATTGACCCTTTCTGAAATCAAACTTTGATTCTACCAGTACTGCCTGATGAGGACAACTTGGTCTGTAGAGTTCAAAAGCATGGAGAATTCTTGGCCACTGTTTCTAGCCAGTACTGCCCAGTGGCCTGAGAAGTAATTCCTCTGCTAATGGAGCATCAGAAAGGAAAATTTTTTAAATGTTCCATTATGATACTGGTGTTCCACATAAAAATCCTTAAAAAAATTTTCCCAATCAGCTGTTTACTTGGCAGTTGGCTTCTCTAAGTACTTTTGGTTCCCTCTTTCAATACATTCTCTGGAAATAAGCATGCAACTAATAAACTTTTAGAAATTTGCAAGTTTTAACAGCTCAGCTTCTGTTTTATTATCAAAAGTCTAGAAATAACTAAAATCCTTACCCACACTAATTTTTTTTTTTAAAAAAGAACATATTTACACAGCACATAGCAATGTTTTAAAACAGAGAAACAGAATAATTTTCTCATATCACATATGCAACCATCTGGAGCAGTAAAGGATTAACCTGATTTTTCTAAGGGATAAACCCTTCATCAGACCTTGCTTGTGAGGTCATCTGCTAAATACTTTGGGCATCAGTAAGGCTTCAGTTTGTTCTACTTGAGAGTACAGAATTATACAAAGCAAAGTATTCAACCATAATCCAGAGCTACTTACTCACTCCTTTGAAGAGATGATTCACTGTAACCTAGTTCCTCCCTCCTTGTTGGTCTATGTCACCTACTTTGCCACCCCTTCTGTGAAACAAATCATTCATTGATACAAATGATATTACATATTTGATGAATGCAAACCAGTTATAGTACATGGTGAGCCTACATTAACAACTACTGCTACACCACAAATTTTAGGCAAATATACATTTTTCCCCTAGGTGGTCATCCCTTTATGCTGTAGAAATAATATATGTAGATTTCAATGGAGCATTTGACAAACTTTCTCTTGCTATCCTTGTGGACAAGATGGACAGATGTGGGTTAGATGACTGTACAATTAAGTAAATTTGAAACTGGAAAAAAAATTTTTTGAAATCTGAAACTGGTTGAATGGCCAAATCCAAAGAGCAGTCACTAATGACCTGATGTCAACTGGAAGGGATCTTTGACCCTGTTCTATTCAGTATTTTTAAAAAATCAAATTATTTGGATAAAAGCATAGATGGCATTACTAATAGATTTCCAGATAACATAAAGATCATCACAACCAGGAGAACATCATACAACAGTAACAGCCACAGTGTGCAAGGACTGCTTCTGACAAACTCCGCCCTTCATAGGAATGCAAGAACCTAAAACATTCCCAAAGGACTCTTAAGGCAAAATGCCATCCATATCCAGAGAAAGAACTATGGAATTGGAACGTGAAATGAAGCAGACTGTTTTCTCTTGTGTTATGTTTTGGTTTGGTTTGGTTTTTCTCATGGTTTCTCCCATTCATTTTAATTCTTCTATCCAACATGATTAATGTGAAGATGTGCTTAATGAAAATGTATGTTAGAACCCATATAAGATTGCACACTGTCTTGGGGAGGGAGGGGGAGAAAATGTAAAACTTATAGAAGCGATTGTTGAAAACTGAAAAAAATAAATTAATTAAATTTTTTAAAAAAACCATCAAGGTAATCACATATTAGACTAGATAGGATGTAAAAAGATCTTGAAAATTCCAAGTGAGTCAGGCAGATATAATGAGATGAAAAACAGAGATGAATGTAAAGTCATATAACTTGGAATAAAAAAACATAAGTGATGGTAGATATCAAAGAATATTTCTAGAATGCTTGACACAGTGCCTGGCACATGGTAGGAGCTTAATAAATACTTGTTCCCTTTCTTCCTCACCCACTGTGATACAACTAGATAGCGGTTCATATAAATAGACTATATGCTTAAAAACAGGGACAATTTTTATTTTTTGCTTGCCTTGTCAAGGAGTTTACATGGAGGATACCATATACAAGGGAAAATTAACACAAGGTAATACAAAGTATTATATGTTACATAAATTCAAAATCAGTTCAGAGGAAAGGAAGAGCTGTAATCATGGAGAATTCATATAGGACCTGGCCTCTGCACCAAACCTTCAAAGGAACAAGGTATTCTAAAGAGGCAGAGGTGAGGAGAGACAACATTGTGTGTATAAGGGACAGTCTATGCAAAGTCACTGAGGTGGGAGATGGAATGTCATGTATAGTGTATGAGGTCAATTTGGCTGGAACACAAAGTGTGTGAAACTTCTATCAAAATTGAATTGTTGAACCCTACAGGTGGGAAGGAGAGGGGAGGGACAGCAGAGATATACAACATGTACCTAAATAAAGAAACACAAAGTATTATGAAATACTTTTAAGAGTTCTAAAAACTGGCAGGTGTAGGGTGCAATTAGAGAAAACCTCAGAAAAGAGGCAGTACCTCACCTAAGCCTTGAAAGAAGAGAGAAGTTTTAAGATAACGAGAGAGGGCACAAGGGCATGAGATGATGTCATAAAGAAATGGAGACCAGCTACGCCAGGTTGATTGGAATGTAGAGTACATAAAGGGGCATAATATGAAATAAGACAGGAAAGGTAGCAAGGAGTTATAGTGTAGAAAGTTCCTGTGCTTTATTTATTTATTTTTGTACTTATATCCATAGTATCAAATACAGTGCCTTGCATTAGTTCTAAATTTCATCCAGCAGGATCTCCTCCTAGTACTTAATTCTGGAGCTGTGGTTCTTTTCTGATGTATTCTTACTGGCAGATTAATTTTACATTAGTTGAATGTCATAGTCTGTGTAACATTGTTTTCATCCAGTTTGTCTTTGCATTGTGAATGGTTACACTTACCTCTTTCATACTGATGTATATTTCACTGCAGATGTATTCTGGGTTTTGATGCAACGAGTAACATTTCATCTGTGGAAAGCTTTACCATCAATACAGAATTCTTTCGTTTGCATTTTACAAGACATTTCTATATATTGGTGAGCACCTTAGTTAAGCATACCAATCAATTCCAGTGTCTTCTTATTGCCTCTGTAATAAAATATAAAAACCTTTGTTTAGGTTTCAGAGTTCTCACAACCAACCTACCTTTACAGCCTCATTGCACATTACTCCCAACTCCCACTCCAGCCAAACTGACCTTCTCTCTATTCCTTGCTCACAATACTCAATACTCTTGTTACCATGCTGTTGCACCAGCTCTCCCTCATGCCTGGAATGTATTATTTCCTTACCACTGCTTAAAAGGTCCCTTTCTTCTTTTAAGATCAACTTTTAAGAGCACCTCAGACCCCATTTTCTGCATGAAGCTGTTTTCTGATCCCTTCACCCGCTACAGCCCTTTCTCACAATACCTTGTATTCAGTTACTCTCTCTGTGTTAATCCCTATCACATGTATTCACTTTTTATTTATGCTGTATAAATATTTCATATGCACTTGTCTCCTCATTAGAATGTAAACTCACTGCGATTTTATATACTTGGATGTCCAGTGTCTAGCACAGCACCTGCCACATGGTAGGCACTTAATATTTGAGTGACTGAATAGTCCATTGTTACACAAAATTGTCTCTATATTTGTATTTGTTATAGTCTGGCACAAAGTTAGCAAATACATAGCCAAAACACTGGTGAAGAAGACCCTTGAATGCTGTATTTTATTCTACTTAGTCAAAGATTTTTTTCAAAAAATCAATAAATGATAAGGGGTCTTAGATACTTTACTGTTCATTTTCAGTTATGTAACCATAAAGATGTAGCTTTCCATAGATAAAAACCTGCAAGAACCTGTTTCGTTCTCATTTTCCAAGAAAAGATGCCCTTTATGTACAAAAGTTGTATAGACATAGGGAAATAGGCATATAGGTTTCTAGCTGCTTTTTTGGTCATGATTTTTGGGTGAAAGTATTGTCAGTGGTTATTTTTTTCTTTCCAACCTTTTAGACATCCTTAAAGCTGACTTGAGTGTCTTTATAATTGTTTTGCTTCCAATATAGTTTTTTTCTACATATATTTAGTTGTCTCCATTCATGACCTTTAATATATGTAAGCCCATTCAAAAACATACTTCCTGGTTTGTTTTATAGCAAGATTATCAATATGGATACAGATCAGATCTTTTAATGTCCCTCCATTAATAGTAATAATATCAACAGTTATGTTAGTGTTTGTAGACCAAGAACCATATGACTCTTAGCTACTTCTACCCCCTTTTCTAACTTTACCAGTCGTGGGGAAGCTGGAAGGACTGAAGACCATTTCGATATTTTGCATACGTCATGGGTTACTATCTCCAAAAATCTTCATCCATCAGTGCTAGCCTGAGCTTATGACCCTCAGAGAAGATGAAAAGTAGACTTCTTAAAAAGTTTTTTTTTTGCAATAATCATGTTAATTTTGCTTTAAGAATATGCTGTTATAAGCACCTTGTCTCAACAACAAGGGAAGAAGACTCAGACTGCTCCTGATTGAATGAGAAAGAACAGTAATTACCATATAAAGGGGAGATAACCAAAGAACCGAGTCTGACTATTACAGTACGGTTGGAAAGACTTAATAGAGGACATCCATGGATGTGCAGTTAAATCTGGGCCCTGGGTTGAGTGATGCTTAGAAGCATTATTTATATCTGTGAGGCCCTGCGTAGATTTTAGAAGGTGAAGTAAGATTGTGAGTGCCTAGACCAATCCTAGTCACATGGGACAAAAAGACATCTTAGGTGCCTCTGAAAGTTTCAGTCTCTCCAATCTGCCATCGTCACCCTCCATGGGAGGCAGTAGAAAAAAGACCTGGATTAGATTAAAAAAAAATGGATTTGAGGACTAACACCTGACTAGTGGTTAACATTCAGATAATGAAATTCTCTGTATTTAACCAGATTTATTTTTGTCAATTAACATATAAATGAAAAAGCATTTAAAAGCCATTATTTTATTCAGATCCCGATGCTAAGTAGTGAGGATACAAAGGGAAAAGTGATACAGTCCCTGTTCTCTATAAGCACACATTCTGATTGGAAAAGATCACACATAGGACAGTTTTGCTGTAAGGCAGGGAGAAAGACTTGGTGGTCCTCAGGTTTTAGCGGCAAGGTAGATGGCAGAGCCCAAAGGTTCTCATGAAACATTAACAGGGCATACAGCGATGCTGGGGGGTCTGGAGGGTGCATCTGCAGAGTCCATGATAACGCAGGCACCCTGGCCTTCCATCTTATCAAAATGACTGATAACAGCCAGCTCACTCAATCAGTGCGAGCGGTCATAACTGCCCAACAGCCAGGGTGCTGGAAGGGGGAAATGAGCCCAAGATCAAAGTGGAACAAGTGCTTTGTCAAGGAGTGGGAAAAGGGAAGGAGACATTGGTAGGAAGGTTTGTAGGGAAGAAGAAATCCCACTGAGATCTGTTCAGGGTCATGCTGGGGGCAGGAAAAGGGAAGCAGACAGTCTGTCTCCAGGGCCTTACTCAAAGCCTTTCTAGTTTGGTAAAACTTGCCAGAGCTTATGTTCCCTTTAAAGGGGAACATAACCTTCACACTACAATGAGATATCAGATTGGGAATTTTGTGGTATTCTAACATTGAAAATATCTTTAATTAAAACATGAGAAGAGGCAGACTTTTGTACACTATTTTCTACAGCAAACCATGGACTATCTCAGTCCCACACACTTTTAATTATATTCTGTCAAGCATTATATTTACCACCTCCTTTTAGGGGTAGCTCATTAGACAAATTTAGAGAACCACGAGTAAGAGATTATCTTTATTACTGGTATTGAAAAGGAATCAAATTCTGAATCTATGTTGGCTACTCAAGATCGATCAAGAACTGGTTCAGTCCAATAGAACCTAATTCTACACTGATATCAGAATAATCATCTGCTCAGACAAGGCTTTAGGGTACATGGTTTTGCTTTTTAGAACTATGGTAGATTTTTGAGGGAAGACGAACTCTTTAGGAGTACATTTCTAACTCGGAAATTGGCATCTGAGTGTACAACAAAATCTCTTGTGGTGCCACCATGAAATACTTATTAGGACAAGGGCCTGGCTCAATATATGAACATTTTATTTCTTTTTTTTCTGAGAAACACTAAAATATGGTTTCATTTCCTTGACTCACTCCTTTACATAATGTTGGAGGTGACCTTTACTCTGAATTTCATACATGGCTTTCTCTTGTCTTAGGAAAAGACAGATAGTCTCAACTTACAGTGGTATAAATTTGGTATGTGTTACAGAGTTGATTTTAAATGGGTTGTTTGGACCTTGGAATATTACGTATGATGGTGAGGTTAACTGACCAACCCAGAAAGTCTATTTAACCCATGGTTCACCAGAAGAATATTACTAATAAAACTATTTTAAAAAGCTAACCGCTACATATAAATGTTTGTATGGAAAATGTACTATGGAGGAACCAGAAATAATCCCTCCTATAGCCCTGGAGAAAAGGAACCCTTTGGCACCCTTCTTCTTAAGAGTAAAGTTACAATTAGGACTCGAAACTCTCTTCCCCATCAAGGAGCTGTTGCAGGCTCCAGCCGACTAGAGGTGAGGCTCCAGTACAACAGGAATTTGGATGCCCCCAAATAAATGTTTAATAAACATTTATTAAGTATGTACATACAAAGCACGTTGAGTTCGGATGGGGTTCTGCAGGAGCACAGTAAAAGTTGTTCTTCTTTGATCCACACCTCTTTGGCACTAGAATGAGCTGACAAACAGAACTTGGACTGGCTAGGGGGTTGGGAGGTAGCAATGTGTGTGCTTGTGCGGTGAAGTGGGGAGGGGAAAGGTATTTCCAGAGAGGTACAAGGCCTACAATATGACTAAGGGGAAGCAGAACAGAAATCATGAAATCCCTATTAATAGGAGAGAGGAAAGAGGAATTAATTATATAGGCACCCAGTCCAGCCGGAGCAGCAGTTCATACTTATTTAGCTGGGTGATGGTGAATAAGTAAGTTATTCTCCTTCTCTGAGCCTCAGTTTCCTCATTTGTAAAATGGGGATAACTTCAATCCCCAACATGTAGTGTCACTGAAGAAAAAAACATCATACAAATGCGAGCTCTATAAGGTATATACAAATACAAAGTATACATAAGTCAGGGACTGTTTCTCCACAGGAGTCAGAGAACATCACTGTCTCTATATTTGAATCATGGCCACACATGAGGGAATATGTCTCCCAACAAAGAATAAATGGCTGGCACACTGAAGAACAGTGAGATGACCCAGTGGACAATCAAATACAACTCCAGAGAAAGAATGTGTCCTTACCAATTCTTTGCCTCCATAGTGGTATTTCCACTTGCATGCACTAAAACAAAGTAGATTATTCAACTGGACTATTCTTGTGGATATTATCTAAGAATGGCTAAGATTTTTTTGCTGTAGGCATTCACTAAAGCCAAATATTTTTAGCTTGTTTTTTTTCTCTTTTAAAATAGCATCATAACAAAATGACTGCATTCTACTGTATCATGAAGAAGACAGATTGCTAGACTGGAAGTGAGAGTACCTAGTTTCCAACTCCTGCTCTGCCACTTAGGACCTGTGGGACCATCGTCAAATCACTTACCCTCTCTGGGCCTTCTTTTCCTCATCTATAACATGAGGAACAGGACCTAGATGCTAGAGGTGCTTCCAGCTCTACATCTATAATCTCGTGTCTCTTAAAATTCTAATTGTCCTAAAGATAATTAACTAATCTCTCTTTAATGACTTTCTGAGATTGAGTCCAATTTCAATTTTTTTCAATATTTAATCAATATTCTCTCACTGGGTTTGCAGAATAAAAAGCTTTTTAGAATTGTGAGTTATGACCATTAGCAGGTCAGAAAATTAAAATGGTACATAAATTCTTCATGAAAGAGGGATATTTAATCACAACTGATTAGAAATACTTTCTATGCAAGATTTGCTTTCAAAAGTAACATTTATATAGATTCAAGTCAATTCTCAACATATATTCAGTGCTAGACCCTGAAGACATAAAGATGAAAAAGAACCCACTCCCTGTCCTCAAGAAGGTTATAGGCAAGTAAAGGGATATGACAGAACATTATTAAGTGGAATACAAAGTACAATAGCATGAAAGCAAAGCAGGGATCCTGACAAAGGACCTTTTTTTAGTACAATTTTTTATTATATTTTAAGTTTTAAACTGTCTCCCTCCCTCCCTTCCTCCCTCTCAAGAGAACACTACCATTTCTCAAACACACACACATATATGTACATATATATGTGCATATATGTAAACACACATGTATGTATGTGTGTGTGAAACCATACTATGCATACTTCTATTTATCAGATCGTTCTCTGGAGGTGAATAGCATCTTCCTTTGTAGATGATTTGAACATTTACAATATTCAGAAAAATTTAGTCAATCACTGTTATTCTTCTAACAATATTGCTGTTACTGTATACAACATTGTCTTGGTTCTGCACATTTTACTCTTCATTATTTCATGAAAGGCTTTCCATTTTTCTAAAATCAACCTGCTCATCATTTCCTGTAGCACAACAGTATTCCACCACAATCATATACTACAATTTGTTCAGTCATTCCCCGATTGATGGGCATCCCTACAATTTCCATTTTTTTTGCCACCACAAAGAGAACTACTTTACATATTTTTAGAACATAAAGATTCTTTTCCTTTTTCCCTGATCACCTTGGGAAACAACCTAATAATGGCATCGTTGGATCAAGGATAAACACAGAACATAATTCCAAATTGCTCTCCAAAATGATTGGATCAGTACATAATTTCCACCAACAGTATATTATTCCACCAATAGTGTCCCAATTTTTCCACATCTCCTCCGTCATTCTTCCCCTTATATTATTTTAGCCAATCTGATAGGTATGAGGTGTCTCAAAGTTGTTTCAATTTGCATTTCTCTAATCAATAATTTAGAGATTTTTCCATATGTCTATATATGTGTACATGTATGTAGTCATGTACATATATGCATGCATACGTGTGTATACACATGCATACACACATGTTGGTAGAACACTTTGATTTCTTCATCTAAAAATTGACTGTTTATATCCTTTGACCATTTATCAATTGGAGAATGACTCATATTTTCATAAATTTGAAAAAGTTCTCCACACATTTGAAATAATACCTGAGAAACTGTAACCCCCCCCAATTTTCTGCTTTCCTTCTACATTAATTTTATTTGTACAACACAAAGCATCTCACAATGCTATCTCTTATTTATTAACTCTCCTATCCATGTCTGATAGGTAATACGTTCCATTTTCTTCTAATTTATTTATGATATCTCCCTTATATTCTAGATCATATGGCCATTTTGACCTTATCTTGATAAAGACGTAGTACCAAGAGAGGGGCATCACTGCCAGCTGACAGGATCTGGGAAGACATCATAGAGCTGGCATCACAGCTTTGTCTTGAAGGAAGAGAAAGATTTCAATAGGCGCTGCTGAGTAATGCATGGGAGATGGCCTTCTGTGAAGACTTAAGGATAGGACCACACTGGAAAACATTCAGTCATACAGTTCAGCTGGAAGATAGGATACATGAAGGACAAGAATATGAAATAAGGTTGGTATGGTAGAAAGGACATAGATGATTGAGGGTCTTAAAAACCAGGCTAATGAGTTTGCATGTTGTTCTAAGGTTAACCTACTAAAGGATTTTAATCAGGAGAATGATATCAGATTGTGCATTAAGAAGATTATTTGGGCAGTTGGGTGACATGAATTGAAAAGAGAGACTGGAGGTAAGAAGTCCTCCAGTTTTGTCCAAGGGAGAGGTGATAAAAGTCCAAATCAGAGTGAGGGCCATGTAAATGGAAAATGTGATCCATATTGTGGGAACAGTACCAAGAGGACTATGAAATAGATTAAGTAGGGGGATGTAAAGGACAATAAAAACCAAGTTTTTATAAATATTAATACTTCCATAGTAAAACAGGCTTTGTTTCTTCATATTTTAATATGTTGCTTTTTAATAGTTTATATTTTATTTCAATACAACAAACATTATTTAGTGCCCACTGTGTATAAGGCACTCTGCTAGAGTCAGATAGTAGGCATAGGGACGAAACACTAGAATACGAACTAGCATTAGAGTCAGGAAGACTTGACTTCAAAGTCAGCCGCACATCCTTGCTAGTAAGTCATTTAACTATTGCCTCAGTTTCCTCCACTGTAAAATGTGGATCATAATAGGACTTATCTCACAGAGTTGTGAGATACCTGTAATGAGGTATCTGTAAAATGCTCAGTAAAATGCCTGGCACATAGCAGACACTTGAATTCTGGTACCTTTTCCATGCTATATGTTAAAAGTGTATCTTTGTCAAACATTTAAAGGACAATCCTGGCTCTGTGACTTACTACTTGTGTTGCCTTGGACAAATGACTTAAATTTTCTGTATCAATCTGTAATCTGTAAAATGTGAGGATTGAATTAGATAATCTCTAATGTCTTTTTCATCTCTAAATCCCATGATCCTATTTCATTTGGACTAATTTCTGTGGCTTCTTAACCTCTAATCATTGCGCTTGCTTTATTACTCTTAATAGCACCATGGAAATGACAATGAACTTCAAAACTAGCACAAAGCACAATAAAAGACAAGATAATGTAGTGTCCAAAATGATGCAAACATTTCACTCATGAGAGGACTAATTCTGTGCCCTGGAAGCCTGAAAACTTGGATACAGCAAGCAAAGAGAGAAAAATAATTCTGGAAATGTGCTCCTTATTAAAAACAGTCCACATTTGCATAGGGTTACAGCAGCCTCTCATAAGACATTATGAGACAGGCAATAGACATGGAAAGAGGTCAAATAAGTTGTCCAGTGTCACAAGTAGTAAATGGTAGATGCAGGACTTAACAGTTGAATCAAATTGGTTTGACTCCCCTTAAGTCTTGAGTAGGGGAAAGAAAGGCTAGTTACTAAAATATTACATCTTCACTGAAAAACAAATTCAAGTCTTAATTATGCCCTTCTCTAAATGCCTGCCTAACATCAATGAACTAGACACTAAATGGGAAGGGCTTTTCAAATGGCATGGACTGTGTGATATTGGCATAGCAGATCATTGTTACGGTTGGGAGCACAGACATCTGTAATACACAGCAATTTGCTAACTTGTGAATTGTGCTTCTGTTTACCCTTCTGTTCCCAAAGTTAGGTATTGTTTATGTATTTTGGAGTTTCCAAGAAGTAAGAACTTCTGCTTTGACTTTAGCTTCTAGTCCATTATCCAGCACTAGGAAAGCCTGGTGGCATTGTCTTGTCCTTCCTCTGACATCCACTCTAAAAGAACAATCCATCTTCTCATGGGCCAACAGTGCTATCTGCTGGCAGGAGCAGAGAACTATCGGATCTACTATCACTCCCACTGCCCCCTTTCTTTCCTCTCTAGGGGACAATGTCTATTTCTTTTTTCCTTTGTTATTAACTGACCACAAACTGCTTAAATCTATCTTATGTAATTTTTATCACACAGAAACAATTCAACAAATATTCACCAATGACCTAAATAATATGCAGGATATGGGAAAGAAGTACAATATTAGCAATGGATGCTTACCTGAGAGGAATCGCAGTGTAGTGGAATGAGTACTGGAATGGGAGTCAGGAGACCTGGGTTCCAACTTTCCCACTAACTAGCTGCGTTCCTTTGGGCAAGTCATTTTATGAGTCTGAGTTTGCTACTTTATTCACAAAGGAGTTTTGTGTAATTATCTCTGTGGTTCCTTCCAACTCTAATATTCAGATATATCCTCTTTCTCTTCTCTTTATAGTTAACTCAAGAAAAATCTCTCTTTTAATTTTTCCCTCCTCCTCTTGTCTTTCCATCTGTGATCTCACAACACAAGTAAGGGTGAACAGACTAGAGGTATACTTATGGTCAAGGAAAATAAAAGCAGCGAGTAGCGTTGTGGAGTTAACTATAATAAAGAATTTCTAAAGTCTTTGAAATAGCTCAGAAATCCCCTTCAGAATTCCAACAAAAGTTTCCATCTGCCTCCTCATCCTCCTTTAATTAAACTTGTCTTTTTTCCCCTTGAAAGAAAACCATATTGCACAGACATCACAGAAGGTCAGAGCCAGAAGGGCCTTTACCAATCATTGAGTTCAATCCCTTCATTTTAGAGACGAGTTATCTGAAGTCCTTAAAAGGAAAGAAATGTGCCTGCCTTCCTAGGTACTGTATTAGCAAACCTAGGTTTCCTGACTCCCAGAAGGTGGGCTTTTAACTATTCCTCTTCCTGGAGTAAAATACCTAAGAGTTCTCCTGACAGAGAGATGGCCTAACGTTACAGAATAAGATTTTTTTCTTCTTCAAAAACAGTCAATGTGGACATTTGCTTGATCAGTTATGCATATTTATTACAAGGTGGTTTTTTGCTTGTTTGTTTTGGGGGGTAGAGTGGGAGAAGCGAGGGGAGCCAGGAATAAGGTTGCCAAAGAGAAAGGGAAGACAAGCAGGTCATGGAAACATGTTTTTGAAAGCATGGGTAAGAACTTAAAGCCAGAAGAAATCACAGATAATCAGGACAGCTTTGAAACCAAAATGTTCGATTTATTTTATACTTGAAAAGCAAACTGCCCAATAATAGAAACTGTAATTTTGTGCATATCCTGTGTTCTGTTGTGCAGACGGAAGAGCTTGGTTTAGCTGATATTTGCTGATTCAGAATTTATAAAAACGGAAGGGGGGGAAGGATGGCCTAGGGGTAGAGGCATAGGAACCTAGGCATGCAGAGATGGAGCACTAGATCTGGACCTGCCACAGAGTGATTGGCCAGGGGGTACAGGGGCAAAGCAACTAGTTCCCTGATAGACTGCCTCTTCTGAGATGAGGTCTTCATGAGGCATGTTTCACCGTGAACCTTCCTTTCTTTCATGGATACTGTGTATCATAAAATACACCTGCAATAACATAACTGAGTCTGCATAGGTCTAGATAAAGGCTATGGACAAAAAGTTTAGTGGGGCACATGCCTAGCCAGAAGTCACCTTTTCTTCTGATCCTAGGAAATTAAATTCATCAAACTCAATCTCTCCTCCCTGGTGAAGGAAGGCATTGCTCAAAGACATCGAACAGAATGTTCTGTTCCCCTCCCTGCTCACATCTTGGTCATTATATACAAGGGAGGGTAGGAGGTCAAGGCTGTTTCTGTTCACAGAGCAGACTGTACAATTTTGTGACAAGTTCCTTAAGATTGATCCATTGTTAACTTCCCAAAACCATTTTACAAATAATCTGAATTTTGAGAACAAAAGTTCTGGACTTCGCCTTAGAGCAATCACAAGGAACTGCTGGTATTATCAACATGTATTGTATTTTACCCTTATTCATGGTAAAATATCGGAATTTAGCTGGTTTCTGGCACTCCACAATGGGTATTTAAGTTAGCTCACTTAGGAGCAACCACTAAGCCTTGTGAATATAGCAATTTTATTTCAAGTATATAAAAACTCAAACAGGACTCACCTCCCAAAGCAGTAGCAGGGTAATAGGGCCATTCTGCTTCTCCCTTCGCAGAGGGTTCAATTCTCCACCCTTCCCCACTCTCCCCTCCCCATCTTGTATAAGTAATCTCATCCTTTCAAAAGGGAAAGTCTCAATAGCAATAACAGGGAAAGTCTCAATGGAGTTGGACAATTTTGGTGGAGTCACCATCCTTCTTTGTTTGTATGGTCCCCTGCAGCCCAGGTTTCCATGCTCCATGTCTGTCTCTCAGCTCCTGCCTGCCTCCCTACTGCCACTACATCTCTTCTTGCTTCCATAACTTTGGAAACCTTTCTCCTCTCCCGCAGGATGCTGACTTCATGCCTGCAGCACTCTCCTCTCCTCCTTCAATCAGCACGTGTGTCTTGGACTCCTGGACTTACTGGAAAGTGAGCCGTTTTGTACTCTTCTCCACTGCACAAATCTACTATAGCAGTAAGAGGATAACATACAACAAGGGAAACCCAATTTCTCTGGGGGTCCTTCATATTAAAAACGAGGGGGTTGGACTCGATAACCTCCATATCTAACTCTAGGATCCCATGATCCTATAATACTATGGTCACTGCTGTTTTTCTGGCTTCAACAAAGGAAAGTCTGGGGTTTCTACCTTATTCTTGAGATAACATACTGGCAATAATAAATGGACCTAATTACAGTTGGCAGGGCTTCTACTTCACATTTTGGGGTGATGGAAGGTCCACAGGCTAACACTGTCATCTCCATAAGAGCTGAGGTTAGTACATGGTTGGAACAGAGCTCACAAATGAGGTTAAATAGATCCATCTGGATAGAAGTGAAGTGTGAGGGAGTTGGGCAGTTTCTAACACAATTTCAAATATATGAAAAGGATAGCAGAAGAAAGAGAAGGGCCAACCTCTGCTCAAAATACTTCTCCTGGGGACCCAATGTCACCCCATTACCTACAAAATGGACTTTAACATCTGGAAGAAACCTGGTCATCTAATCTGAGACAGATTAGGATTCTGCTCAAGATCACATAAATAGCTAAGGCAGAGCCAGAACTAGAACCCAGATAGATCCCTTAGCCAACACTCATTCCGCTAGTCCATGCTACTCAAAGCAATACAACCCTAACTTACCTCTTACTCCTCTACAAATATTTCAGACCACAACAACATTCACTGTTAACCACTTATGCTCTGGACTTTAGTGTCTCTGGGCCTTTGTTCATCAATTTTCCAGCAACTGGAAATCCCAAACTCCTATCGTTGTACCTCTTGAAATTCCACTCTAATGCCATCTCCTTAATGATGACTTTCTAGATTCTTCTCAGTAAATTTGTTCTTTCCTTTCTTCTGCTGCAATGTTACCACATGACATTTATCACCACCTTAGCCAAGCTCCTGTATCTAAACTCTCCAAATAAAGCCTTATTTCCATGAGGTCACAGCCATATCTTATTCCTTTCTGAATTCCTGTAGTACCTAGTAGGATGGGTATTCAATAAATAGTTAAGAATTGTGTTGAACTGAATACACTGGTAAGCTTCTTCTCCTCTCTGTTTCAGGTTCATATCTCCCTTTTATTGACTCAAGAAGAGTCATGAAGTTGGGAGACATTTTGTGATCAGTTGGAATGGAGTTAGAGAAAGTCACATGGAAGGTCTACTACCCAAAGTAAGTCTTCTCACTGATGTGAAAGGCTGCAGCGGGGGGTGGGGTCTAATGGAAAACAGTTATTAGAAAGAAAAGTGTAGAGAGAAGCTATACAGTACGGGGCAACAAGAATGGGAAATGGAGATAAAAATCCTGGCCCGCAAGAGTACATCTGGTATATTAGCTTGAGTAATATTTCGGTTCTCCAGCTTCTTTCTTCATCTATAAAATGTAGATAACAATATTGGTCTTACCTAGATCATGGGTGGTTGTGGGAGAAAGAATATAGTAAACTACAAAGGGCAATGTTAATGAGCTATTTCTCTTCTATTTGAATAATATAGCAGAGACACCAAGATCCTCCACGGCTGAAATTCTGATATAACTACAAAGAATACAGTGAATTAGTTAGAAAGAACTAAGTTCTGCCTTTAATCAGTCTGTCAATCAATCTCTAGGTCCTCAAGTGAGGACCTTTGACTGGATCCAAACTTCACAGTACAAATCCCCTTAATAAAAGGATTTATTCTATACAATTTGGACTCAGTCAAAAAGCCGCACTCAAGGTTCCCCACCTCAGGACTCTGGGTCAAGCCCTAGTGCTAAGGGGAGACAGAAAGAGGAAAAAGACAGTCCCTGCCCTTAAGGAACTAAGAATATAATGGTAGATCCACCAAATAAACGAATACATAGACTCCAGCTATATACTGGATAAACAGGAAATAACTGAGAAATAATTAAGAGGGGTTAGGATAGGCTACCTATATAAGATAGGATTTTAGTTGAGACTAAATGGAAACCAAGGAAGGCAGTAGAAGGAGACAGGGAGGGAGGGCATTCCAGGCTTGAGTAACAGCCAAGAAAAATGTCCAGAGTCTAGAGGCAGTGTCTTGAGTGAGGAATAGCCAGTAGGCCATTGTCACTAGATTGAAGAATATCTGGTAGGGGGTAAGGTGTAAGACTAGAAAGACAAGAAGGGGGCTAAGTTATGAAGTACTTTGAAAGCCAAGCAGAGATCTTATATTTAATTCTGTAGACAACAGGGAACCACTGGAGTTTGCAAAGTAAGAAAGAGGCTTATGTGGTCAGATCTGTGCTGTAGGAAAAATCACTTTAAACTACTCAATTAAAGGAATAATTAGCAGGTAATATGCAAATTGATTTGTGATATTATCAAGGTCTGTACTAGCTCCAGTAATGCAAATCACAGCCCCTCCATGTATTGCATTATACTACTTTTTTTATCTATTTAAAAAAATAACAATATAAAATAATCTTTTGTTTGTAAGATTGCGCTAGAGGACAGTGACAAATAAAATAATAAACTATATATTATAGGTTTGTGAATTAAAATCTACTAAGGAGTAACTATTACTCCTTATATAGAGCTGAATGGTTTAGAAATATTTCTGAGTATCTTAAAAATCCCTCCTTCTGGAGGGAACCAAAGACTGCTGAGACATAACAGCAGTTTTATAGTATAAAATTGTTTCTTCCCAACAACTCTATGAGGTAAGCAGTACACATTTTCCTCATTTTATGGGTGAGTAAACAGGCTCAGAAAGATGAAGTGATTTGCTCATAACTACAGACACACTCAAACCCAAGTCTTCTGACCATAGATTTAATATTCTTTTCACTGTCCCAAGAAGAGAGTGTCAAGGGAGAGAATAAAAAAAAGTTTCCTAAGAGGAAACTTAGGAAATATCTTCCTTAAATATTTGGGAAGAAGAAATAGAGCCAGTGAAGGAGATGTAGAGGCAGAAAAGCCGGAGAAAAGATCACATAAAGAATGTGGTCAACAGTGCCAAAGATGGTGAAAGGTCAAGGAAGATAATGGCTGAGAAAAGACCATTAAATTTAGCAATTATCATTGTGAAAAAAAAGTCTAATAGAATGTTAAAGCCAAAAAAATGATGGTAAGTAGTTGTAGAAGAATGGGAGTTTTAAATGCCACTACTTTCTAAATAATTTCAGTGGTGAAAAGGAAAATGATGCGATTAAAAATGTAGAGGGAAAGAGAAAGGTAGAGGTAGGTCTTTAAAAAAAAAGAATGAGGAGAATTAAGTGCATTTTAGGTAGGAGAAAAAGAAGCCAGTAAAAAGGGAAAGATTCAAGATACATGATGGAGTTGACGGATGAGTAGAAATGGTAAATGGGATGAGAAGCTAGTTTGTAGAATTAAAGAATGAATTCATATTTAGTGGTATCTAATTAATTTTTTTCATAAAAGCAAATAATCATCTTCCAAAGTGCTGTAAATCTGAAGTTCTGTAGATCAGTTTGTCTAAAGTTGGACATGCCTAATGAAGCGAAAAAGACCGGTTAGTGAGCTCATTTACTGGCATCTTGTTTGCATGCATAATGTAAAATATAATCCCTTAATCGGGATGTTCTACCTTTGCTGAAACAAATGAAAGTGTCTGAATTTCCTACTTATGCATATATTTTACGTTGATGTTTAAAGCAGGAACCTAGGATTCATCAAGAAGTCCTAGCCATATTTAAGCTGGGAAATTATCATCCTTGTGTTGCAGATACAAAAAGAATCCTCATCATAGATTTGCCCATTTTTCTTCTCCATCTGCTTCTATATATCAGTCAGTTTTCTGGTTATTAGATATTAGATATATCTGAATTTTATAGCTATTTATTTTTATTTAATTATTAAAGTTCTTTTCAAATAGTAAGAGTGTTTTCAATAAATTTGACACTTGAAATTTGCTATCCATTACTTTATATTTTAGTGTCTTCCATCAATGATACTGCAAAGTGCTGCTCATAAGACTTGACAGAATTTGCAAACTGAGCATAGAGTCTTAAACGTATCATATTGTTTCACCTCACCTTTCCATGCTATTTAGGTATAGGCAACAAATTGGAGCAGATATGTATAATGCAGTTTTTTCTCCCAGAAATGCTTAGGGCTTTCTCACCCTGGAAAATCTTACATTCTTTCCTTTCTCAAAAGAACTGTCTTCCATTGACATGGCTTTAAGATTTAAGTATTTAACAGAAAAACTACAAAACTTCATAATGTATTTTATTTATTTCCTTATTAAGCAGACATACAAACTTAAAGCTGCATTGAAAGTTGTGAATAAGAGGTGTGGGGAACATTCTGTTATTTTGTAGTTACACAGTCATTCAGTAGCATCTGACTTTGGTGACCTTGTGGACCATACTGTCCCTGGAGTTTTCTTGGCAAAGATTCTGGAGTGATTTGCCATTTCCTTCTCCAGTGAATTAGGTAAATGACTTGCCCAAGGTCACACAGCTAGCATCTGAGACTGGATTGGAAATTCAGGTCTTCATGACTCCAGGCCCAGTTTTCTATCCACTAAACGATCTAGCTGCTTCTGTGTTATTTTTATACTTACAAAATAGTAGTTTGTGTTTTGCAATAAGTAGTTATTTCTTCCATTCAAATCCCTAAATTGAAAAACTAAACTATTTCTCCCAAAAGTAAAATGCTGCATTGTAACAATGTATTGCTCTCAAATTATTAAATTTGGCAATTTTCCAGTTTCGGCACTGAATTCCCACAACTCTACTAGCCTAAATATGGTGGAGTTCACAAAGATAGGCAGGAACTGTAAAACAGAATGTTTGAAACCTAAGCTGTTAGGGAAAGTCCCATTAGATAATTTAACTTGGATATTTCTAAATGAACCACTAAGGTTTCATCAGCTGCACAAACAGTATGGAACAAGAGATGTTTTGAAAAAGCTTATAAACACTGATGTGCATAAAATAACCAGCAACTGAATATCACTAGCAACCTTCTGCCAAAAATGTGGGGTTCTCACACACAACAGTCAGCAGTTTTCTTTACCTGACGGAGCTCCTGGCTTTCCTGTGCAGCTATGTCACAGCCACAGGTGCCGTTGACCGCTACACCAACCACTGAGGTCAGGAATCCTTTCCAGATAATTCTTTGCTAACTGGTAGTGTAGACTAAATCTACTAGTTATTCAATTACATGGAACTTGTAGTGTAGCATCTCAGGACTCCACAGACTGGAAAACCACATGGGCACCTGATCTCACAGTACTGTAAGTAATGAACCCTATAATGCAAGTTGTGCTAGAGTGACAGATATTATATAAACTCCAAAGGTGTTTTTTTTTTGCTTTAATATTTAATACGTCCCACTAACTATGTCTAACATATTTTGCATAATATATGATTATAGTTGGTATAATGAGCTACATGATGCTATCTCACAAGCATATTAAATATTTACTATGTGTAAGGCACTGAAGTATGTGATAAATCAGTAGTGTCACTGACCTATTTGCCATTTACCTGCAAAAGGTAAATAAAAGGTAAATAAGAAAAGTTAAAGAAAAAGTTGACTCAAGGTAAAGATGTAAGGTCAAAGATGTGTATTCCTGCTTTTGGAGCTAAACGAGTTAGAAATTGAGTTAAATGGAGAGGAACTATTTGATTAGTCAAAAGCCAACTCCTGGGTCCGGAGGGATGCATTACTACCTAATGTATTCAGTTCAATGAAAAGATTATTAAGTACTTACTATGTGCTAAATAGTGTTTTCGGCACTAAGAAAAACCAAAATATGGATGAAATTATCCTTGCTAAGGAGTTTACATTCTACTAAATTGTACTGAGGAGCTGTATGTTAGCACTATTTTCATATGAAACCTATTCATTGCTTTTTCAGCTTGTTTTATCTGAATACAATGTTAAAGTTTTGGAATAATTTATCAATACTTGTGTTAGATCGTGCTTTATAGAAATCAATGAATCATAGATCCATTCCTAAGCAAAAAGGAAATATTCATCCCTGGGTAACAAATGTCTGTTAGAACTTTTATTGCTCAACGAACATCAGAAAGGCATAAAACACAACTAAATTAAGATGTAATGTTTGAATACAAACAAAACAGCCTGAAATGAGAAAATGAAGATGAGAATATTCAACTGCCTAAGAGAAATTGTTTAAACCAAGTTGCTGAATTTCAATAAAAACTGTAGTTCAGAATTTACACCTAGCAATTTTCTCCCTCAATTCTACTACTGAACAATCGCTCCACATTGGCAGATGTGGGAATGAATGCCTGTCATATTATGCATAGCTGACAACATATGAGATGAGAAGTAATGCTGTGGTGGGGTGTCGGGACTGAACCTCATTACAATTTCAGAAGTTGTCCTGTGCTCCACCTTCCCTACTTGATCCCTCAGTAATAAATGGGTTATTTTCCTCACTGACTGCTACTTCCACTTTTCTCAGGATCACCTTCCTTGTATTTACCTTGGTGGTACCAGGACTTTAGTACTGGCACAGTGCTTAGGTTTTCTGGTCTTCTTTGAAAAAAGTAGAGAAACCATCATCCTAAGGCATATAAAGACCAAGTTATGGTTCATATATTTGAGAAGAAAATAAAAAACGAACATGACACTTTATTGCATTGATGAAAACTTCTTTTCTAGCAATCAGAAATTTTCACAGCAATTACTTCTTTTCTAACCCAGCCCCAAGACAGGCACTGCATTCAGTTTTCACTACAGTTAACAGTGTTGGAAAAAGAGGTCCCATATAAATTCCATTATCTCTCTGAAAATGTCCAGAGTTTTTCATCAGTTAGTTTTACCAGCTTAGAGAAAAGCGATTTAAAGAAAAGGTTAAAAATACATTCCTCATAACGATGAAAACATAGGCCTCCATTTTCCTACCCTCTCACCAAAAAAACCAATAAACACAACGTCCTAACCTTTCATATATTGTTAATATTCCTTCACTGACAACTCTAGGATGTCTATATTTTAGAATCTGTTTGATGTATCCTTATCCAGGATAAGAGGATGCAGAGAATGGGTGGTACAGAAAAAAGAAAACTGGATTTAGCCTCAGGCAACCAAGAAGCACTAGACCTTTGTGACTGAGCAAATCACCTCACCACCCAGGCCTTAGCTTTTTCATCTATAAAATGGAAATAATTCATGTACTATGTACCTCAAGTATTATGTACAATATCCATTCATTAACTAAGGACTACTAAAAGCTGTTTATTAACATATTAACATAAGCTACAATTATTTTACTAAATGATTGTCCTTCAATGGTTCACTTGCAACACGTTAAAAGCATTCCTCTCAAGAGCTGACAAGCAGTCATGCCAACACAGTCAAAACTGAACAATATAAAACTTTGGTCAGTCAATATTCTAGGTAAACTATGATATTAAACAAAGAACTAGAATTGTTGATGGCATGTCTACAATTATTCATGACAATTCAGATGAAAGAGAATCAGTACACTAATAGAGAATGACTCAATTTCACCCCCTCCCAAAAGCTGCTCATTAAAAACCAAAATTTACCATTTGAGATAAATGCCATTTATTGACATAGGATTTTAAGACTTGTGAAACAATTTACATGTATCATATATCACCTGATCCTCACAACTTTGTGAGGGAGTTATGACAGCTATCCTCATCATTATCATAATTTTACCAGGTAGGAAACTAAGACTGAATTTGATTTGTCCGAAGTCATGCAGTTATCAGATGCAGCCAGAGTATCCAGGCTAGAAGTCAGGAAGACCTTTGATTTACTTGTCTACATGGTTTTTTTTCCTTCTAATAGAATGTAAACTCCTTCAAGGCAGGGAATTGTTGTTTTCGCAATCCCTAGAGCCCAACAAAGTACCTTGCACATTGTATGTACTTAATAAATGTTTGTTAAATAAAATTGTGTATTAATTATGAGCAACAAACTCTGCTCTCAAGGAGCATTATAGTGGGAAGTGCTACATGTACAAATCATTACGACACAAAGGAGAATGTGAGAAGTGGAAAGGAGAGAGGTTCAGGCAAAATGATACAAGAAATTTGAGACCTTGTTTTGCTTTTGTTTCCTTTTAACAAGACATTTGGATTTTAAGCTGTTTTGGGGATTTGTATGGTTTTGAGGTCCTTGTAAAAAAAAATCCTCTGCAGACGAAAGCAATTAGAAAAGTTCATCTTCTCGATAATCATTTTTTAAAAACAGTATGTGAATGAAATCACAGAGAAAAGTTATTCTAAACATGTGTAAAAATATGGTAGTGCCTAGGCGAGGAGAAAATGAGGATTAGGTGGTCTCATTCCACATTGTTTTAAGGCTGAATTTTTAGTGAAAAAATGAATTACAAAGCATTTGTTAAATGCTTGCAATTTCCAAAGCATTATGCTAAATGGTGGGGATATGAATAGGAAAACAACATGATCCCTGAACTCAAGGAGTTCGTATTATAATAGGATAAACAACACATAGAGATGGGCTCAGCTGCAAGTCAGATGGAAAGGCCCAGTGGTCCTTAGAGTATAGGAAAAAAAGCAGAAGGCAAGGCATCGTGTCTTTTTCATTGATAAAAGCATCTTGATTTCTGATGTCGAAACATTTGACAAGCTAAGGACTTTGGTGGTGAGAACTTGTTTTCCTCTAGGTGTTCTATGCCCTATGAAGATATTGAGGAGGTTGGGGCAGCAGCCTCTCCAAAAGGTGTGGCCAGGTTTCCTCTCCATAAGGCTTGTTTTCCTGGACGATGACTGTAGGAGATGGGCTCTTGGTAGGGGAGTGTGGGGCAGGAGGAAGGAGAGCTGCGATTCTTGGGTGTCTCAGCTTATTTGCTTGTTAATGGTGGTGTTGCTGGTGATGCAAGGAATATTTTGTTCCATGGTGGCTGCAGGAACAAGGCTAGAAGTGTAGGAAATGCTGTTATTCCTTGGACTTTTGGGTTACAGATTCTGAGCTGCCTCTACTCGGGTCTGAGAAGAGATGGTAGTTATGGTGGTAGAAATGGTTTGACTCAGCTGTCACATGGTGCCTGCTCCCTCAGGGTGCCATGCTGAAGAACTCCTGGCAAAAGCACTTTTACCATCAAATTTAGAATCAACTCTTGAATTTTACAGGTGAGGAAAGTGAGGCCCAGAAAGGTTAAGTCACACACAATGAGCAGTAGACCTGGGATCAAAGCCAGGTCTTCTGACTACAAATTCAATCCTCTTTTTGTTGGGTTATATTGCCAACTCTGCCTTCACCAAGAGTCACTGTTAACATAGAGCACAGGAGGCGGTCAGTCAATATTTTTTTTTAAACGAATCAAGCTATTCATTTGAATAAAAGGATCTACTATGTATTTTATTAGAAAAATAGTTTACAGAGACTTGACACCTATCTAAAAATGCCAGAATTCTGTAAGAATTCAAAGTCACATATATGTCTGATAGAATTATAAACTTCACCATTTTAGGGGGAGGGTTATGGTTTAAGGGAAAAGTACGAATATTATATGAATAAGCTACCAGTTAAATCCTTGCTATCTCCAAACCCTGAAAAGCTGTTGGGGGTAAACTTAACAGCATAGCTAAGGGGACGGAGAGGCAGGAGGACCTGGTTTTGAAATCTACCTAGGATACCTACTCACCATGGGCAAAATCGCTTAATTTCTCCAAACCTTCATTGCTCGTGGGGACAATACAACAGTTAGTATCAATCTCATAGGGCTCGTAAGGCTCCAGTGAAATAATGCACCCTAAGGTTTTTCAAACGTTAAAGCACCTTACATATGTCAGCTCTTCTAATCACTGAGCTAGATAGTCCAGTATTAGCCAGTTTATGTATATGTAACCTTTGTATACTCATTTATCTGTCGTGTGTGTGTGTGTGTGTGTGTGTGTGTGTGTGAGTAAGGTGAGCAGTCAGAAAAAAATAGCTCCCAATTTTTATTGGGACTGCAAAGATCATCTAGTGCAATCCACTCATTTTACATGAATTTGTCCCTTGCAAACAATTGACGGTTCTGTGGACTTTTGTCTTTAGAAATATCTGGCTTGTTACCAAGTATTTTTAAATAGCAGAGCATTTCAATTTCTGCCTCTTGCCCTGATCAAACCACAAGAAAAGATTAAAGCCAAGCATTCCATGAACATTCCTCAAAACTGCCATTAATTCTTGTTCTTAACAATATACCCCATAAGAGTACATTGCCCTCCCCCCACCTCCCAGCTAGAAAGGACCTTGCTGAACCTTTCATTCCCCCCTTTCCCTGATTTTATAACCCACAAAAGCTATCCCAAACTTTCTTTTTTTCCTTTAGCTTCCCATATTTTCTACTACCCCCACCTTCTTGGCTGAGAACTTTATCTCTCTTTACTGAGAAAATGAAGACCAATCCTCACAAATTCCTTTCTCTCTTCATCTCACAAACCTTTACTTTAGTCTCTTTTCCTTGAATCTGATCATGAGACAGTCTTCCTCTCAAGGCTAATGCTTTGGCTCCCTCAACCAACCCACTCCTCTGATCTTCAACCTCTCTTTCCTCTCCCTGTCCATTGGTTCCTTGACCACTGTCTTCAAATGTACCCATCTTCACTATCCTTTAAAAAAAAAATCCTTCACTAGATTCTCTTAAATTATTGTCCTAAATCTCTCCTTCCATGTGCAGTCACACTCCTAGAAAAAGTCAGCACCCATTTCCTCCCTTCCTCTCATCTTACTCACTCCTTAAGCCTTTGTAGTCTGACTTCTGACCTCCTCACTCATCTCTCATAAAGTGTCAACAATCTCTTAATTACCAAATCTGATTTCTTCTCAGTCTTTATCCATATATATGTGTCCATATATGTACACACACATATATTTGCGCTGCATTTGAAATTGATTACTGAATACTCTATCCTTTTTGGGTTTCAAGGAATTATTCTCTCTTAGTTCTCCTACCCATCTGACCACTCCTTCAGTCTCCTTTGCCAGCTCATCATTCATATTACATTCCCTTACTGGCTGTATCCTGGGCTCATGTTTCTTCTCTTTCTCTACTCTCTTTTGTTGCCCTGTATCAATCCCTATGGGTTTGATGATTTTTATGCAAATGAGTCACAGATCTTTACATCCAGGCCCAATCTCTCCCTGAGCTTCCATCACATTACAAACTGCATGTCCAAGGGACATCTCAAACTTGACATGTCTCAAATACAACTCATTATCTTCTCTTAAAAAATTAATTTTTTTATCCCTCTTCCAAAACTGCCATACTTCTATTAAAGGTACTCATTCTTCCAGTCTTCTAGGTTCCTAACCTCAGGGTTATCCACTCTCCTTCATCCCACATATACATTTAATTGCCAAATCTTATAATTCCACATCTTACACAACTCCTTTTCTCTACTCAGATAGCCACCATCCTAGATCAGGCCCTCCTCATCTCTTGCCTGACTATTGCAATAGCATCCTAATAGGTCTGTTGTCACTCATGTCTCTACCACTCCAAATCTGTCTTCCACAGTGCTATCAAAGTGATTTTTCTTAAGCACAGATCTGATCTTACTCAAACTTCAGTGGTTCCCTATAACCTGTAGGATCAAATATAAAGTCCTCTGTTTGGCTTTTAAAGTACTGGCCCCAACCTATCTTTCTAGCATCATTACATATTACTTCCACTCTATAGTTGAGCCAAACTGGCCTTTCTGTTCCTTACACAAGGCACTCCATTTCCCCTCTCCACACCTCGGTATTAGCTTTATCCCATTCCCTCCACACCTCTGCCCCAAGGCAGAGATTAAAATCAAGCACCACCTTCAAAACTGACTTTCCTTTGCTGGTTCCCTTCCTCTCTAAATAAACTGTATTTATATTCTGTACTTTTGTTTTTGTATATATTTAATAAGGTAATGCCGTATCACGTTTAGCTACTTTACTTGTATTGTATATTTATGCCATATATATTCTTACACGTATTTGACTCCCCCATTAGGATGTAAGTTCCTCTTAGAGTAGGGATTTATTTTGTTCCTTTTTTAAATTTATATCCCCAAGTGCCTCACACCATGCCAGGCACATCGCATATGCTTAACGCTTGTCTGAGTAAAACCTGTTTAGTTCTTTGTATTTTTATCTCTAGCACCCAGGATAGTTGCGAGCACGTAGTACGTTCTTAATAAATGCTTGTTGATTTCTAAATTGACCTATCATTTTGGAGGTGAATTAACAAAAGCTGAAAGGATAAGGGGGGAGTTCCTGATAAGTCCGAAAGTAACAAAGTAGCAACCAAACCGCGGCCGCACCTGGCTTTGCCATTAATAGCTACGCGATCTCGGTTAAGCCACTGAACCCCCTCAGCCAGCTTCAATTTCCTCATTTGTAAATTGCTACAAGTTGTAACTGACACCACCTGTTTAACATTGTCAGCGCGAGGCTCCAGGGCAACATGTGGTCAACGCTTAAAATCCTGCATCTACGCTGTTTGTACACAGTTGGTTCCCCTTTCTGTAAAAGTTGTGTGCACCAGAGACCTGGGCTTTTCTTTATATTTGTGGCGCTTAAGCAGTACCCGGCACTCTGCCGGCGCTTAATGAATGCTGTTAATTTCGAAAGGCTCGTGTGAGTTTCGGTAAAATGGAGGACTGCATGGAGAGCCGAGGGTATTGCACTCTAGCGTGAACTTTAGCTCCCAACACAAACCGTGGCCCTATTTCTGGTCTCCCACGCCCCTGTTCACGACCGCCTGGCCTGCCACTCACACTGGGGAGAGAAATGGTGCAGGCAGCCGGGGAGGGGGCGCGGGGGAGGCCAATCTGAAACTCCTTTAATATCCGGACTTCGGGCCCCAGGATCCCCCTCCCACCCGGACTCCACCATTTCGTAGAGAAAAGCGGCGGGGCGGCGAAAAGCACAAGCCGCTAGCTCCGGACGCGGGCTGCCCCAGCACGAGGTGCCAGCCCGGCAGACCGAATTCCAGGAGCCGCTCCTCCACCCCACCCCCATCCCCCAGCCTCGGAACCTGCGTGAACAGGGGCTACGTGCCGCGCGTGCGCACAGCCCGCCCGCCTCCCCCTGCGCCTGCGCGCTTCCCGACACCCTCCTCCTGACCCCTCCCCCAACTTCTTCGGGAGGGGGAGGGGGGATGTCGAAGCGAGTCATGATGGTGGCGACCAGGCCCTGATGAACTAGCGGATTCACTCACTGCCTCCCAGGCCCGCCCGCAGCTGCTGAGGACGGGCTCCCCGCCGGCCCCGCGCCTCGGGGAGAAGGCGATCGCGGCCGATCACGCCGGGGGAGAGCGACAGCGGGAGCGGCGGCGGCCCAGGCCCGGGGGAGAGGCCGCCCCGCAGGGTGAATGTGACCAACCCCGCCGGCCACCTCGACCTCCCTCCCAGCGGGCCCGAGAGGCCGAGCGAGCCCACAGCAGCCATGGCGTCCGGGGGCGGCGGCGACACCATGCAGATCACTCTGAAGACCCTCCAGCAACAGACCTTCAAGATCGACATCAACCCTGAGGAGACGGTACGAGGGGAGGGCCGCGCGGCGGGGGGGAGGGGCGGGAGCGCGGGCTCGCCAGGCGGGCCCCCTCCCCCAACCCGCGCCTGGGGCCCGGGGGCCGGGAGGGACTCGAGGAGGGGGCCGTTGGGCGCCCCGGCCCGGCCCTGCGGGCGGCTGGACGCGCGGGGGAGCCCCACGAGAGATTTAGGACGGGCGGACGGGGGCTCCACCGCGGCTGCGCGGGCCCGGGGACGGAGGGGGCCGCGGGCGGCGGCGGGGTCCGTGCTGGGGTGGCTGGGGGGGAGGGGGAGGGGGGCGGACGGCGGGGCCGAATCTGCGCCTGGGGGGCGGGGAGGGCGTGGAGGGGGGGAGGGGAGCCTCGGGAAGCGGAGAGCTTGGGGGTGGAGCCCCAGCCCGTGGGAGTCTCCGGGTGGGATTGGCACGGAAGCCTTGGCCGCCGCCGGAGGACCTGGCCCGTGGGAGGGCGGCCGTGGAGACGGGGGAACCTGTTCCACCGCGATCCGAAGTGGGGAGAGGAGCGAGCTGGGGCGCCATCTCCGCAGGTGTGCCCGGTGCCCTGCGCACGGTGGGCACCCCTGCTGAGCCAGGTGCCCGGCGGCCTCCTGGGTCCCTCGTGGAATACAATGGCAGGGCTGGGAGGGGTCATTTACCCTGGTGCCCGGGGGCGCTGCAGTAAGTCTCATCCTCCCGTGTTAAAGTTTTGAGGTCTTTCGAGAAACTTAGAACAAACTGACGTAAGCGTTGCCCGCCCTAGTGCCCGCTTGGGTGCCCCCGCCGTGAGCTTTTGTGGCAGCTAGGAGAGCACGGTGCAGCCCCCGGAGCTGAGGTCGCTGCCGGTGTATTCCAAGTACGTGGAAGCCCTGAGAACGTGCCCCTTGGGGAGCCTCCCGCGATACAGCCGGGTGGGGGGAGGGTCTTCTTTTTGTGTTTACTTGTGCCTGTGTCTGCTCCTGCACTGGTTTGCCCCTTAGTTCTCTTTATGTGTGTCTCCCTTAACATCTGGCCGACCCTAAGCTTAATCAGCGACTCATCGAGTTGGGGCGGTCCTCGTGTTAATGACAAAAGTTATTTTTCCCTTAATGAAGAAAGTTGGCCATTTAATACGTACTTTTTACTGGACAGCCACCCTTCTTGGTCCATGAGTAAGGACGTTCAGTCTTGCTTTATGTATTTCTTAAAATCCCGTCTAAGTCCTTAGATAATTGCATGAAAAGCTAGTTTAGTTGTGCCTGACTCTTCTGCGACCCTGTTTGGGTTTTTCTGGGCTCGTTTTTTCAGATGAGTAAAATGAGGCAGATAGGGTTAAGTGGGTCACCCTGATGATAGTAAGCGTCTGAGACCAGATTTGAACTCAGGAAGACTTTGTGACTCCAGGCTGGCATTCTTTCCACTGCTCCATTAACTGCCTCATACAGAAGTAGACTACAGGGATTCCTAACCTGGAATTGTGACATTTAATAGGATTTTTGAGTAGCAAATTTATATTTAAAAATAACGTTTTTACCTTAAAAATTTGTCTTTCCTGGTAGCTAGGATACGGTGACTAAAGCACTGGGCCTGGAGCTGAGTTTAAATCAGACTTCAGAAACTTGCAGGTTGTGTGAGCCCAGGCAGGCTGCTTAATCTCTGCCTGCTTCAGTTTCTCCAGCTGTAAAATGGGAGGTCGGAGAGCACCTAGCTAGAAGTGTTGTGAAGTTCAGAGGAGTTGGTTTTTGTAAAGTGCTTACTGTGGTGCTAGATACTTAATAAATACTTACTCCTTTCCCTTGTTCCCTCTTGGAATAATTACTGACTCCCTGTTACAGACTTGAGAATCACTTGAAATGCCCTTGAATTGTTTCTTTACTTTCCAACAGGTAGAAAAACAGTTTCTGTGTGTGTTGTCGATACAAACAAAATCAATTCGGCAAATATGAAGTCCATTCTGTATGTGGAGTACTAGATTGGAAGCTAGCAGTGAGAAAACTTCGATGTGATCTCTGGACTCAGAACTTGGAGTTTAGTAGAGGGTGTATGAAAAAAGTTAAAGTAACTTGATGATATAAGTGAAGTGCCAACAGCTTTTTGAAATTGGAGAGGGTGGTAATGTTTCATGGAGAGTGTAGTATTTATATACGTACTTTAAAGCTATGCTGTCGAATTTGGAAAGGGATCTCTGCAGCTGCATATTGACGTAGAAAACCACAAATGAACATTATTTATGTTTTATTGTATTTTTGAGTTTAGTTTTAGTTTGTTTTGAGTTTCTATTCTTTATGAAAGGAAATCAGTTCTAGAGTTTACCATGCATATCTGTATAACAAAGGAATAGATTGGTTAATTTTAATAGTATATTTATCCCCAAATTCCCTATATTTCCTTTACAATTACTTCAAATCCCATTCAGTATGCAAACTTCAGGCCATCAAAACTTGAAGTGGATCTGAACCATATTAGAATACATTGGGAAATATTTAACAGAAATAAAATACAATAGAACATAAATAATGTTAATGTGTGGGGTTTGTTTAAGTCCAGTATATGGCCAGTTGGGGTGCAGATCTTGTAAGGGCCAGTTTCAGTTTGAGTTAGAAACTACTATAAAGGACATAACAGTCATTCAGTATGTTGAGGGTGACTGGGGGGAGGAGGCCATTCCAAGAATTGGAAATAGCTTGACATGTTACACTCTTTGTCTTGATACCATTGAACTGATGTCACTTGCTTAGATCTCTGATTCCTTCTGCCTTGTCTGTGTCAACTTTAAATGTTTTCATATACATTTCATACAGTCCAAATAAGGGGTAGGAAATTCCTTAATAAATCTCTTAATAAAAGGATTTGTTCTGTAAAACTTGGACTCAGTCAAAAGGCTGCAGGTTCCACAGTGATGATAAACTGGGTCAGTAGAGCCAGATACTGAATGTTGACTTTAGCCAGCTAAGTATGTCGTCTCTAGCTATTGGCATTAAATATTATAAAAATTTGGGATTAGCATTTGGATTTCTTAAACAGCTTTAGCTCTAGTTTTTAAATTAGAAAGGCAAATAGTATACCTTTTCTGTGGCCTTCGTGTATCTAAGCACTTCACTTTGGTTCAAAATGTGCTGTGTGATGTTCTCTCACCCTGTATCCTCTGATTGTTCGATGCCTACATATTATTTAAAGCCTTTCTTAGAAGCATGTTTGGCTTGCAGGAAAGAGCACTGGGCTGGTGTTAAGGAGAGACTCATTTTTAAATTTTGACTTTAAAGTTTATAGTTGTATGATGGGGAAAAATCACTTCGCTGCTCTGAACCTCAGTTTGTTTATCTAAAGGGGGAAAATACTTGAAGTAATAACCACATTTTTGTGAGGAAAGTGCTTTGGAAGTAGTACTATGTAAAAGTTGTACACATAATTCAGTTTGTCTCCTAAAAACTAAACTGGGATAATTGAAAATTTTCTTTCAGCTTGCTTATCTTAATATTGCAAAGGGTTGGCTGTAGCCTTTTGTGACCCCATTTGTTAATCCAGGATGAGAAATGAAAGTTGTTAATCTCTGTGGAACCTAATATTTTAGAAGTGTAACTTCTAACTGTGAATCTAAGACTTATGACCAGTGTGACCTTGAGCAAGTCACTTAGCTGTTTTAGACCTGATTTCATCTTTAAAATGAGGCTGTTGCACTAGTGCCTTAAGGGCTTTCTAAATCTGTGATCATGAGTTAAGTGATTTTACTTGTTAGTAGTGTTTTTCACTATTTTAATAATGTGTGTTCTCAATCATAAAGAAGTTTTTGGTACACAGCAGTGATAGATTGGCTTTTTGCACAAGAGTGATCTGTGTATAATAAATTTTGAGTTAACCTTCATACCACAAGAAGTGTTACTTCCTGCTCTAGGTATGATAAATCAATATACTGACATTGCTTAGTGTAAAAAAAAAAAAAGGTTTATTCATTTTGTATTTATACATTTAAAACATTAAGGGTTTTTATGAAAAAAGTTTATTTCTACCTAGTTTTATTGACAAAAAAAAGGACCAGGTTAATGAGTTGAGAATGCACCTAAAAAGATTTTTCAAATCTCATTTTTTTTTGTTGTCATTTCAGTTGTGTCTGACTCTTTGTGATCCCATTTGGGATTTTCTTGGCAGTGATAACTGAAGAAGTTTGCCATTTCCTATTTCCTTTTCCAACTTATTTATCAGATGAGGAAACTGAGGCTTGCTCAGGGTCACACAGCTAGTAAGTGTCAGAGGTCAGATTTGAACTTAGAAAGATAGTCTTCCTGACTCCAGGCCTATCACTCTATTCATTACACCATTTATCTGCTTTGGGAGGGAGAATGGACCTCAAATTGAAAACCAAAATAGAAATCCTGAAAATTGAAGAAAAAGTTAGCAAAATTCAACCCCCCCAAAAAAAAAAATTAGTAGGAACTCTTTCCTTTTTTTTTTTAATAAACAAAAATCTGGCTAAAAAGAGAATGTATTGGCCAAGTTTGGTTTTTTGTTTTGTTTTTGGGAAGAGGGGGGCAAGGCAGTGGGGATTAGGTGACTTGCCCAAGCCAGTAAGTGTCAAGTGTCTAAGGTTGAATTTGAACTCAGGTCTTCCTTAGTGTTGATTCAGTGCTCTAGTCACTGTGCTACCTAGCTGCCCTACTAAGTTTGGATTAAAAAGAAAATAGAAAACTAATTTATCGAAATGAAAGAAAAATAAAAAGACAAAACAAATGAAGAAGTAAAGAATATCGTTAGGAACTGTTTTGCCCAGGTATATGCAAACAAAACCGACAACTTAAATGCTTTCGCTCCTACCAAGAGCCCATCACTTGACTGGTTTTAGGATGAATTTACTTTGACTTTCCAAATTACAACTCTCTCACCTGGCCACTATTCCCCTCTGACATATGTATTATTTTCCAATATTAGAATATAAGCTCCTTAAGGGTAACAACTTTCTGACTTTGTATTCCCAGTACCCTGAATCTGTTCCGTAAATAGTAATTACTTAATAGGTGCTTTTTCTTTCATTTACCCATTGTCCAAAATGAACAAGGAATCGAGCTAGGTGCTCAGTCCTTAGTTTACAGTTTAATAGAGGAAATAAGTTGTACATAATTTTTAAAGTATACAGATAAACATAAAAAAGGCAAGAACTGCTCTGAGGTGTCATAAATCATCAGTTGAAGGAACCAGACCAAAAAAAGCATGTTGTTTAAACTGAGAATTAGCAATCCTTGGAGAGTCAGGACAGTAGTAAGTAATTGAGCTTGCAAAGTGGTGAATACTTTGCTCAAATGACTTTTTAATCTAGTTTGAGAATAGGCTCAGTGGGAAGCAAGTACCTTCCCTTTACTTTGTACCATCCCCTCAAACTATCCTGGTATAGCTTTCATTTCATACCCTGTCTCTTGGAAACAGTTTTCTACACTAGGTAACTATACTTGTGATCTGACTTCTGATGAGATCACTCAACTGAAATCTTTTCAAGTTTTCCTGAGATCTCTTATTTTAATCTAGTGGTCCTAGCCCTTATTTATTTCACTGCAGTATTTAGCACTTGACCATCCTTTCCTCCTGGATACTTTATTCTCTTGAAGATTTTGTGACATTGCTTTATCTTGGTTTTCCTCCTACCTGTTTGATCATTTAGTTTCCTTTGACGGGGTTTCCATCCATGTCTGGGGAATGCCTCTAAGACATTGTCCTAGACTGTCTTTTTGTGACTCTATGGTCTCTTTTGCTGATCTCATCACTTGGATAAAATTGTGTGTGCAGTTTATTAACCGCTTTCTATACTTATTTTTTCTGCTATACTCCAGTCTCAGTGACACCATCCTTCCAGTGCTCCAGGTCCTCAGTCTCAGAGATTCTCATTCTCCCTTGTCCTTACCCAGTTTTTTGGTTCTGCCTTGATGTCTCTTGTATTTGTCCCCCTTTCTCCATATATATTGACACGGTTCTAATTCAAGCCCTCATCTTTGTTTGCCTTATCTCTTGTAACAACCTCCTAGGCCTTGTTTTGTTCATCATTCAGTCTTTTCAGTTGTTCTTGACCCTGTGTGGGGTCTCTTGGCAAAGATACTGCTGTGGTTTGTCATTTTCTGTAGCTCATTTTACAGATGATAACCGAGGCAGGCAGAGTTAGGTGACTTGGTCAGGGTCAGACTGCTAAGTAAGACACAGTAAGTGCCTCAGGTTATTGACCTTGAGGCTCAGCGCTCTGCCCACTTTGCTACCCAGCTGCTTCCTGATTGTCTTCTGTTCCTCAGTTCTCCACACAGCGGGTCCCGTATCCCTCCTCTGCTTAGGGAGCTCTGGTAGCACTACCTCTGGAACCAAATACGGTTCCTCACACCCTATCTTGTGGATTTACTGGCCAAATTGGCCTTGTTGCTGCAGTGTGACGTTTCTGATGCCCCAATTCTCTGTGGTTTCTTTCATTTCTTTCAAAGCTCAGCTTAGTGTGGCCTTTTGTGATTCCCCCAGCAGCTAGTGCTTGTCCTTGGTCCCCCTCGCCCACTACATTGTGTTTGTTTTCTTCACGCCGCCCCCTTCGGCCCCCTCTATGTGTTGTCTTCTCCCATTTAGAAGAATGTGAATGCTTTCCTTTTTGTTTATATTTGTATTCTTTGCACTTAGCGTAGTACGGAGGCATTTAATAAATGCTTGTTGGTTGGCTGGGAAGGTGGGGGGAGGGCTCCTTGGGGGCATCTGTGTGGCTTTGAGCAAGTCATTTAACCTTTTTTTGGGTCGCAGTTTCTTAGTCTATAAACCCTATAAATCCACAGTGTAGTTGATTGATTTAAAGTAAAACCAGAATTAGGATGATTGACTAGGGCTGGGGTGGGGAAGTAAAAAGATTAGTTCTGTAAAACTTGGACTCTGTCAAAAGGCCACGCCCAAGTCACATGTAACATGTAGCCTCCTGACTGAAGGTCCCCCACCCCTCGACTGGGGAAATAAGGAGGAGTCCAGAGATTGAGGTTGGTGAAGATCTGATTCTGGTGGGTCAGGTGATTGTGTTGATTAGAAGAAAGAGGTAAAAGATTTGGATTCAGGCTCTAACCTTGTTTCCTTATCTTTAAAATGAATAGGGTAATGATATACAATCTATCTTATTTTAAGGAAAAAAATAACTATTAACCTTTAAACATAATATAAGTGGTTGTTATTGGGGGGAATTTCAAAATTAGCTTTCTATGTCCTGGTGCTAGATACATGATTACGTAGAGGTTATTGAGGATGAGAACAGTCTTTCAGAAAAGTGAGAGGATGTTCTGTTACAGGATTTGTTAACTTGAGGTCCACAGACCCCCTTCATAAATTTGGCAATTAAGAGATTATTGATACCTTTGTGGAAAGGAGTTTCATTTGAATGATGAGGTTGGAAGGCAAACTTCAGAGAGTTTAGAAGAAAATGAAGGTTTCGGTTTTAAGTGAGTTTCTCTAGTAGTTTAGCTACAAAAAGGAGAGATAAAACCGTAGTTATTGGAGTGGTAAAGTCAAGTGAGGCTTTACGTTCTTGCCGCTTTGGGGGGGGAAGGGTTGGAGATGGAGAATGCAGATGTGGCCATGATTGTAGGCAGCAGAGAAGCAGCCAACAGACAGGAAAGAAATTGAAGATGAGTGAGAAGATGGGGAGGATTGAGCAGTGCTGCAGAGGGCAGGGTTAAAGGTTAATATACAGTGTTTTGCCTTGGCAGCCTCCTCACATGAGGAGTTGAAGGCAGAGATAGTAGGGAAAACAATGTGAGTGGTTTGAGATAAGGAGCGAGCTCAACACATGTCCTCAATGTTTCCTGTGAAATATGAGGCAGGGTTCTCACTTGAGAAGGTTTGAGGAAGGATAAAATTTGGAAATAACCGCTGTACTGAGTGGGCTAGTGCATAGATTAGGGAGGTATAAAATAATTGCCTTGCTGTATGGAGCGCCCATTTTGGGTTGCATAAGATAAATTTGTATTAGACCTAGGCAGCATGGTTTTGTGATTTTTTTTTTTCAGGTTCATTCAATATCATGTGCATTAGGAGCAAAGATGGTGGGGATAATCCAAGGCTGGGAATTGGCAAACCACATTAGCATGGAGAAGATGGGGCAAGGGACTCCAGTGTAGACGATTGTTTTTCTAATTGAAGTGGTTCATGTATGTACTTAGTCAAGGGATGACCTGGGGGGAAAAAGAACTAAGGGGGTGGAGGGATTGGAAGTCAGTTAGGATGAATATCAGATTTAGGAGCCGCACAGCCAAAGGAAAGTGAGTATGCTAAAAGACTGCCATCAAATAAATTTTGAAGAAGTTCATGAAACTTAGAAATGGACCACTTCGTTGAAGACAGCAACAGCAAGAAGCATGCACCCCGGGTTACTGAAGAGGCTTGTGAATGTGATGGCCGTGATGGCCGAGGTACTGCTGATCTTTAAAAGATCATGCAAGAGGTATACTACAGGGCTAGGGGAAAACATGTCCCAATTTATTGCTTTCCCTCAAAAATAACAGTACAATCTGTAGAGTATGATTTTTAACCTTTATTTCCCGACATAATTTTGGAGTGTAGTTTTAAAAAATTTTTAAGAACTTGCTAATCATCAACAATTTTAATGACAGCAAGAGGATAGTGTCTGAAACTCCAAAACTGTTACATACAGTTTATGTTTCTTTAAATATTTCATTTGACGTGATACTTTGAAAAATACTGCTTTTTTCCTCCTTTCTCTTTTTTGGTCTGTTTTATAGCTGCCCATACCCACTTGCTAAAGGACAGCCCTCTTTTTTAACAAAATATCCACACATTGTTTGAGTCTAGAAAATGTGTCTTTGCACTTAGTCCTGTCAGAGAGGAGAAGCATAATTTGTCTTTAATAGTTAGAGTTGGTCATTGGCACATGACCATAGCTCTTAAGTCTTTCAAAATCAGTTTCCTTTACAATTTGGTGGTCATATAAGTAGTCCCAGGTTTCGTCTATAAATCTGTCTCATGATTTTTTTCATGAAACAATACTTCATTATATTCATATAAAATTTTTCAGCTATTCCCCAAATTGATGAGCACTCTTTTTTTTTTTTTAAGTCTTTCGATTATGAGATCTAAATATTCAGCCCCAGTCTTTCTCCTGAGCTACAGCCCCAAATACCCAAATACATTTTGTAAATCTTGAACTGGACACATCTTATTCATCATGTTCAAATCAAACCTCACTATCTTTCCCCCAGAACACTTTGCTCCTTCTGAACTTCCCTGTTGCCATTGGTGACACCATCTTTCCAAGCACATATATGCCAGGCTTGCAGCCTAGGTGTCAATCTCCTCTCTATGCAATCAGTTGTGTGGTCCTCTTGTTAGTAACATCTCTCCTTTGATGGAACTTGGAACCTTAGTCTCATTCTTAATTCTTCACACCACCAATCCAATCTGTTACCAATCTTTCTACTTTCATAGCATCTCTCACAATTTGCTCTCTTCTCTCACATAGCCACAATTCCCATTCATGCTCCTGTCACCTCTCACCTGGACTACTGCCACAGTCTTTTACTGGGGTCTCCATTCCACTTTGTTGCCAAGATGATTTTTCTAAACTATGTTCATAACTTGGCCGTTTTTAACCTCTCTAGTCTTATGTTGTTCCCTTCCATGAAGTCCACAATCCAGCTGCCCCACAGTAATAACTGTTTCTTGGATGCATCATTCCGATTTCCCATGTCCTTGCCTTTTCGCTGCCCTGTCTCCCCTTCCTTTACAGCTCTGCCTCTTGACTTTGTAATTATATGAGTCAGTTTGACTTACACTTTTTACAGGAGGTCTTTTTTGATCCCCTCAACTGCCAGTACTTTCTCCTCTGAGAGATACTTACTTTGTAAATGTCACCAAGGTACATGGTTATTTACATATTATTTACCCCATTAAAATCTGAACTCCTTGAGGGCAAGGGACCTTTTTAAAATTTTTCTTTGCTTTCTAAAGATTGTCGATGATTGACTGATAGTCCTTTTTAATAAAAGGTGGCTGCTAAAAATATTTTTGTGCGCTTGGGTCATTTCCCCCATCTTTCACCTCTTGGGGTGTATATTTCTAGTAGAAATATCTTGAGTCAAAAGTTAACAGTTTAGTGACTTTTGGTATATAATTCCAAATTACTTTCTAAAATGGCTCTGCCCATGCCTGTTTTCTCATCATTTCTCCAAAAGTGAACATTTTCCTTTTTTGTCATTTTTCCATGTCTGGTTGGTATGAAGTGGAATATTAAGAGTTTTTTTTTTTTTTTAGTGGAGAGGGTAAAACAAGGCATGTGGGGTTAAGTGACTTGCCCAAGGCCACATAGCTGGTAAAAGTATGTCAAGTATCTGAGGGTGGATTTTAATTGAGGGCCCTTCTAACTCCAGGGCTTGTGGTCTACTCACTGTACCACCTTACTGCCGCTTAGAGTTTTTATTTACATGAGTTTTTTAGTGATTTGGAGCCTTTTTTTGTATTGCTTTCTTTTCCTTGAGGATTGCCTGTTGGAATTCTTTGAACATATACCTATTGAAAAATGGTATTTGTATATTTGCCATCAGTTCTCCGTACGTCCTGAATGAAACCTTCATTAGCGACATTTGCTTCAGTTTTTTTTTTTCCTCTTAACCTGTTTGCTTTCTAATTTGAACTACATTGATTTTATTTGTGCAAGGATTTTTCTTTTCTTTTTTAAAATAAATTATTTTTAGTTTTCAATGTTGACTTCCATAATATTTTGAGTTCCATATTTTCTCTCCATCTCTCCCCTCCTCCCATCCCATGACAGCAGGTAATTTGATATAGGCTCTACATATATATTTATATTAAATCTATTTTCAATTAGTCGTATTGTATTTTTTGTCTTTAAAAAATTTTTTATTAGTTGTAAAGAGGAATGAGAAGCAATGGGAGAAATCAGGTGAAAGAAGAAACAATAACAAAAAAGATAGCAAATAATGTTTCAAGTGCCGTAGTTCTTTTTCCATCATGAGTCTTTAGTTGTCTTAGACTTAGGCAAGGATTTTTCTTTTTTTTAATGTTTATTTATTTTTAGTTTTCAACATTCATTTCCACAAAATGTTGAGTTCCAAATTTTCTCACCATCTCTCCCTTCCTCCCACCCCAAAATGCTGTGTATTCTGATTACCCCTTCCCCCAGTCTGCCCTCCCTTCCGTCACACCCCTCCCTTCCCTTATCCCCATCTTCTGTCTTTTCTTGTAGGGCAAGATAGATCTCTATACTCCATTGCCTGTATTTCTTATTTCCCATTTCCCAGTTGTATGCAAAAACAGCTCTCAACATTCATTCCCAAGACTTGGAATTCCAACTTCTTTCCCTTCCTCCCTCTCCACCCACCCCCACTGAGAAGGCAAGCAATTCAGTATAGGCTATATATGTGTAGTTTTGCACAAGACTTCCACAATATTTCCGTCCATCCTATTCTGCCCCCATTTATTCTGTCCTCACTTTTGACCTTGTACCTCCTCTAAAGTGTTTACTTCTAATTACTCCCTCATCCCATTTGCCCTCCTTTGCATCATCCCCACCCTGCTTGTCCCCTTCTCCCCTACTTTCCTGTAGTGTAAGATAGATTTTCATACCAAATTGAGTGAGCATGTTATTCCCTCCTTCAGCCAAATGTGATGAGAGTAAGCTTCATTTTTTTCCCTCACCTCCCGCCTTTCCTTTCACTGAAAAAGCTTTTTCTTGCCTTTTTTATGAGAGATAATTTGCCCCATTCCATTTCTCCCTTTATCTTCCCAATATATTCCTCTCTTACCCTTCAATTTTTTTTTTAGATATCATCCCTTCCTATTCAAATCACCCTGTGCTCTTGCTGTGTGTGTGTGTGTCTGTGTGTCTGTGTATGTATAAAATCCCTCCAACTACCCAAATGCTGAGTAAAGTTTCAAGAGTTACAAATATTTTCTTTCAATGTAGGAATGTAAACAGTTTAACTTTAGAAAGTCCCTTATGATTTTTCTTTCCTGTTTACCTTTTTGTGTTTCTCTTGATTCTTGTGTTTGAAAGTCAGATTTTCTATTCAGCTCTGGTCTTTTCATCAAGAATGCTTAAAAGTCCTCTATTTTATTGAATGACCATTTTTTCCCCTGAAGTATTATTCTGTTTTGCTGAGTAGGTGATTCTTGGTTTTAATGTTAGTGCTTTTGACTTCTGGAATATCATATTCCAAGCCCTTTGATCCCTTAATGTAGAAGCTGCTAGATCTTGTGTTATCCTGATTGTATTTCCACAATACTTGAATTGTTTCTTTTTGGCTGCTTGCAGTATTTTCTCCTTGACCTGGGAACTCTGGAATTTGATTACAATATTCCTAGGAGTTTCTCTTTTTGGATCTCTTTCAGGAGGTGATTGGTGGATTCCTTCAATATTTATTTTGCTCTCTGTTCTAGAATATCAGGACAGTTTTCCTCAATAATTTCATGGAAGATAATGTGACTTTCAGGTAGCCCCGTAATTTTTAAATAGTCTCTCCTGGATCTGTTTTCCAGGTCAGTTGTTTTTCCAGTGAGATACTTCACATTGTGTTCAATTTTTTGGTTCTTTTGGTTTTGTTTTGTAATTTCTTGGTTTCTCATAAAGTCATTAGCTTCCACCTGTTCCATTCTAATTTTTAAAGAACATATTTTCTTCAGTGAGCTTTTGAACCTCCTTTTCCATTTGTCTAATTCTGCTTTTTAAAGCATTCTTCTCATTTGCTTTTTGGACCTCTTTTGCCAATTGAGTTAAGCCTTACTTTTCAAGGTGTTATTTTCTTCAGCGTTTTTTTGGGTCTCCTTTAGCAAGCTGTTGACTTGCTTTTCATGATTTTCTTGCATCACTCTCATTTCTCTTCCCAATTTTTCCTCCATCCCTCTTACTTGATTTTCAAAATCAGTTTTGAGCTCTTCCATGGCTTGAGACCATTGCATATTTATTTTGGGATATCTTCCTCTGATGGTATGCATTGTTCTTCCTCATCTGAAAGGATGGAAGAAAATACTTGTTCACCAAGAAAGTAGCCTTCTATAATCTTATTTTTTTTCCCCCTTTTTCGGGCATTTTCCCAGCCAGTTACTGGACTTTTGAGTCCTTTGTCAAGAGGAGGGAATACTCTGGGGGCCTATAAGTTCTTAGTTCCTCCAAGGTGACACAATCAAGAAAGAGGAGTTATTCCTTTCCTGGCCTGCACTCTGGTCTGGGAGCAACCATAGGCAGGATCTGCTTGTAGGGTTTCCTCTCCAGAGCCTCCACCAGCTCCACCATGGCAGCACTCTTCCTCCACCTGGGAGGGCCACACAGGGCTGAGACACAGATCAGCGGCTCAGTTCCCCCAGGGTCTTTAGGCAGAGGACTCCAAAAATGGTCTCAATCAGAAGCTACAATCAACAGTCTCAGAGTGGCAGATAATAGTATTCTGGTGGCAGAAAGTGAAGAGGAATTAAGAACTCTCCTGATTGAGGGTGAAAGAGGACTTGAAAATTAACATAAAAAACCCTGAAGACCATGGCAACTGATCCCATCACTTCCTAGCAAATAGGAAGAGAAGAAGTAGAAGTTGTGTCAGATGTTATATTTTTGAGCCCAAGATCACTGCAGACAGTGATTGTAGTCATGAAAGTAAAACATGATTACTCCTTGGAAGGAAAACAATGGCAATTCTGGACAGCATACTAAAAAGAAGAGACATCACTTTCCGACAGAGGTCCATATAGTCAGATCTGTGGTCTTTACAGTAGCAATATGTGGCTCGGAGAGTTGGATTATAAGGAGAGCTGAATTCCACAGAATTGATGGTTTTGAATTGTGCTGAAGACTTTTGAGAATCCCTTGGAGAATGAAGAGAGCAAGTCAGTCAATACTGCAATTAATTCAGGCTGCTCACTGGAAGGTCGAATGCTGCTGCAGTGGCTGCTGCTGGTGGGTCCAGACCATGTTCCCTTCTCACCCAAGTGAAACAGCTTTCTCACTGATCTTTGAAGCTGTCTTTGACGGTTTGTGGGTTGAGCAATCTGGGAACCCCATGATGGTGCCCTGAAGCCAGTACTGGGTCCTGTTTTTGCTGCACCGCGTGGCCCATGCTGGGCTTTGAGCCCAGTGTGATAGACCTTTCCTATCGGCCCTCCAGGATGTCTTGGGCTGGAAATCTGTTTAATGCTGTCATTTTGTGGCTTCTGCTACTCTACAATTTGTTAGTCATTTTTTATAGGTATTTTATGGGCTATGGCGGGGGTGGGGAGCTTCTATAGTTCCTTCTTTCTACTCTGCCATCTTGACTCTGCCCCCTTGGTACATTATCTTTGCAAGGATTTTGCAATGAAATGTAATCGTAATTGTCCATTTTATATATTGTGATCTTATCCCTTGTTTGGCAGAGGACCCCCTTTCTCTGTCCTTAATTGTTAAAGGTTATCTCCTTCCCTCCTCCAGTTTGTTTATATCTGTACCTTTTATATCTAGGTTGTGTGCCTTTTTTTTTTTTGATGGAGCATGCCTAGACTATTTTCCAGATGGTGGATCCTTTCCCAGTAGTTGGACTCCTCGCCATTTGCTTCTGCATGTTGTGTATCTGATCTGTCTCACTAATCGACCTTTCAGTTTTTTGACTAGTGCCAAATAGTATTGATTATTGTTTGATAGACCTGTGATCTGGTGCCATTTCTTCCTTCCCACATTCTTGACCTTTTGCCCCTTTGTATGAATTTCAATATTTTTTTCTTGGTCCTATAAAGTAGTTTGATATGGGGCTGAGTCTTTCAATTAATTTAGGTGGCAGTATCATTTTTATTATATTGACATGACCCAACCATGAGTAATTAATCTCGTTATTTGGCTTTATTTCTGTAAAGAATTTTTTATGTTGTGTTCTCTCGTTAAAGAGAATTTATCTTTATGTCTCTTTCTGGTTTTGTTGGTGATATCCTGAAAGAGTGATTTTTGTGAATTTGCTTCCTCAGACTTCCTGAAGTTACCCAGGATGTATTTTTATTGTTTTTTAGTATTTATTTACTTACTCATTCGTTGGTTTACTGGCCCAGAGTCTGGAAAGGGGGATGAGAGAGAAGTGAGTTGTACCTGGCCCACGGTGCTTCTTCAAATGAAGGTTCTGTACCTAGACTTGGAGGGGAGAGGATGGTGACAAAAGCAAGCTGAAGACCACTCCGTTACTTCCTTACCATTTCCATGCTTTTCTAGCTCTTACTTTCCAACTTTAACTCTGGGAACAATGTTCAAATCATGCTACCATTTCTAGAGAGGGCGTGCCAGTCATTTTTCCTAGGGCTTCAGTTTCTTATCCAAACACTTCTTCCTGGCGGTCACTTCCCTATGTGTGCTGTCTTCCCTGGTTAAAATGTAAGCTGCTTGTTGGCAGGGACTGCCTTTTGTTTGTATTCCTACCTCTTTGCATGGTGCCAGGTACATATTGAGCATCTGATAAATTCCTTTTCATTCATTTGTTCTAAGCAGCTGGCAGCAGAATGTTTCCTGTTTTTTTTAGTGAAGTCTTAACTTTACTATTTTTGATATATATAATAAAGTACAGAAACAGTTTGACATCTTTCTGGGCTATTACTTAAGGAATGTTGGTAAAAAATGACACTGATTGAGACATAGTGAGTTCTGTTGCTAGTTTCTCAGTGAAGTTGTCATAGTTTGGGATGAGGAATAGCCAGATAGCAGCATATGAATGCCTTAAATTGCTAGTCAGCGAACAGGAAAGAGGCACAGCAATTATAAATAAATGTAAAAGAGCCCAAGTAATAAGCATCCTTCATAGGCCGTAATGCAGCAAAATTAGTAATCAGTACAAGAAATCATAAGAAAAAGATAATACACCTACGACTTAATAATGATCTGAAATAGTGGTTGGGGGAGAGAAACAGATGGTAGAAAATAATAACTATGAAATACAATGATAATTACAAGGCAACATGTCAAAGTTTCCGGGATGCCTTAAAACATTTCTCTGAGGAAAAACCATATCCTTGATGAATTACATTAACAAAATAGAAAAATGGTTAATGAACTGAATGTAGTGCAAGCAGCATGGTTTAGAGCTAGTGGGCTGAGTGTAAAATTGAGGCCTAGTTCTGAAAGAGGTTAGGCAAAAAGAGAAGTCAGTGTAGGAGAAAAGAGAAACTTAAAATTGCAATTATGAAGACAAATGGAAATTATTCTAGTGACCAGGAAATACAGGAATTTTCCAGAGAGACAGAGATGTCTGCATAGGGAAGCCACCAGTCAATTTGAAGTTTTACAGACTATTACAGAGTATTGTTACTGTGATCGTCCTTTGTTGCTGAAGAAGACCATGCCATCGGAGAAATAATGACATGACTTGTACTTGACTTTTGAGTGAGGGAGGGCTGTGCAGGTCACCAGCCTCACTTCTCCTCCGGAGCCATCTGGATCCAGTGACCTGATAGTCCTCAGGATGATTGGAGATGACATCAGGCTGGGAGGGGAATAGTAACAGTTACTATTGATAATCACTCTTAAGCCAGGGGGGTTCCAGAAGAGAGGCCTTAGCTAGGGGCCCAGTGTTATCCAATGTATGGGCTTCAAAATGCAGTAGGTAGGAAAGGAAAACAGAAGGAATCTGGCCAGTAAAACTCAGGAGAGGAGGTGCCACAGGTTATTGTGTTGGACCTTTGTTGCCAAAGAAGACCATGCCATCAGAGAAATGATTGTAGAATGTGGAAACCAAGGGAAAGCACGTGCTTGGATCACCTTCCAGAACTGATGGAGAACCGTCACATCTTACTATATAATTCTCTCTTCTGTCTGTGCCTGTAACATTTTCATCTTACCTAAGGATATAATGCAGGTACGTTTGAGCTTTGCCATCCCACTCTCATTGGATCATGATGAAATTTTTTTTATGCATTGCTTACCCCACTTATGAGTTCCTTGAGAGCAAGAATTGTTTCACTTTACTATTTGTATCCCCAGAGCTTATTACACTGCTTGTTATAAAGTAGGCTTTTAATAGATGTTTTTTCTTTCATTTATATAGAATTTAAGAAAATTTAAAAAACAACAGATAAACTCAGAATAAATGAGAGGAAATTTGGAAAATAGAATAACTAGAAACAAAAGACTGGTAAAACTAAGAACTGGTAGTTAACTTGATTAAAGGGGGAGGAAAAGGTAAATAAAACATTACATCTAAATCAGACCAGAGAAGAAATTGGAAAAGAAATATGGGATCATTAACACCAAAAATTATAAATACCAAATAGAGATCTTAAACCCATTTCAAAAAAGGAAACTGAATTAGGTATAAAGGTATTGCAAAAAGGAAAAAGCACAACTTTTTGTTCCAGCTGTGTTTTACAGTAGAATTCTGGTCCATCTTCGTTTAGCCTAGGGTTTTGTACTATCGCACATTATGGTTTCAGATGTCTTTGCTCTTGAGTAGGCAATTACCGTTTATAACATTTTGAGATACAATCCTTTGATAACAGATGTACAAATAAGTTTGGAAGACAGTCTATATAAGCTGTGGCTTCCTTGTCCTGGTTTCCATCATCTTACTGAAAAAAAAAAAGTTTTCTTAGTCCTAGTTAAACACATTTCTTTTAAAAGCTAATGTACTGAGGCATGAAAGCATTTAAAGGCATCTGTCACTGAGAAGTGACCTGTTAAATTTAAAGAAGAGCAAAAAATTTAAAATAAGAAATGTATCAGGTAGGATATGTCCTCTTCATGACCATTTTTTTCCTTCTGTCACATGCAAGAAGGTGCATCCCAAATGCTGTGACGTTGGAGTGTCTTAGTAGAAGGATATCTTATTCCTGCTTAAATATTTTGAAAGGAAAAAATAATCTCTGCTTTCAGCTTAAAAATTTCTCTGCCATTTTAAAGTTGATATAGGAAAATAATCAGTTGTAGAAGTTACTGTTCTTCATACAAGGGAAATATCTATCCACAGTTCCTATTTAGGAACCAAAAGTTTGAATAAGCCCAAGGGAAAAGTATTCCTTGGAATGTCCTTACCAGTCCATTTAGACTTCTGGTAGACTCTTGGATAATTGTTACTTACCAAAGCTTTATTGTTCCTCTCCCCACCCAGTTTAGATTGACAAGCTATAGGCTCCTTATTCCCTAATAGCTTTCAGTTCAAACCCTTAAGGGACTCAGGAAAGATGGAAGTCTAGATATGAAACTAAGAAATAACAGAAATTTATGTTCTTGTGAATTTTACATACGTAGTAATTCACATTAGAAAAATTAATTTTGCTTTGAAATCATGGATTCACTTTTTTTCCACAAATGTCACCTATATTGTGCTGTGTTATCATCAAGCCAAGAATTTTTTTATGTGGAAATTAGTATTTCATAGGTATTCAAAAAGTCAACTTAGAAATAAAAACAAAAAACCTTCAAATCACTATATGCTTTTTGACAAGTAAAGGACAATTGCTTGGCCCTAGAATTGAGTAGGAAGAAAACATAGTCCTAGGTCACATTTAAAAAACCATTCAGTACTTCCAGTGATTCTAAACGCTTGTCAAAAGCTCATTTTGTAGTTTTTTTCTCCTGTGTCAAAGAGGATATAAAAAGAACGTTATATGTGAAACCACAAATTTCTAATGTGTACTGCTTGTCACTACATGATAAACTCAGCCTACTTTCAAAACTATCCAGCTTGGCCGTTTCCTTCTAATTTCTGAAAAATACTTAAATAAGTTTTTTAAAATCTTACTTTTTTTTTCAATTTATTAGTTTATGTTTTTAGTTTTCAGCATTTCATTTCCAAAAGTTTTAAATTTTCTCCCCTTCCTCCTTCCTTCCCCAAGATGGCATGCAGTCTGATATGAAAACGCTGTCTTTTTTAACACCATTGTTGAGTTATCCTCTAAGGCTATGAGTAATTGAAAATAGCAGAATTGAGGATGAATCAGATGGCTTTAGTAGGCGCGTGGCTGGCATCCTTAGGCTGCATGATTGAATAGAGCAAGTGCTTGACTTGCAGTTTGGGTTTGTGTCCTGACTAATCCTTGTGACAAGTCATTTGGGATCTGAGATCCTCAGTTTGGTCGCCTTAAAGGGAACATCATAACTGTCTTCCAGGCTTTTATGTAGAAGATAAGTCTTTTTTGATCCAGGGGCCAACACGGAAGAAAAAGGGTAGAAAGTGTTAAAAGGCAGATTTAGACTTGATATAAGGATACATTTCTTAACAAAAGAGCTATCCAGACTTTGAATGGGTAGCCTCTGAATGTAGTCAACCTCCCCAGTTTTGTTTTTTTGTTTTTTCTTACCACTTTGTAAGTGTTTCAGTAGGCAGAACTTTACAAAAGAAATTATCAAGTACTCATGATTGGAAAAGGAGATGAACTGTTTAAGAGTGGAAGTATTACAGCCTTAGTTCCATAGCGTTATCTACAAAATTAACGGTATTGAAATGACTGACATTTATAATCTACAAAGTTTTTAAAAAAGAAAAACAAAGCCCTGAACAAAAATTGGGCACTGATGTTAATCCAACAATGAGTCATATGCTGCTTGCAGTGTTTAGGGACATGGGACTCACCTAAAGAAAATAACTTCTTTCAAGGAATCTAGGCATCTTGATTAGTTTAGAAAGAGATAAATCATTTTATACCATTCCCCAAGAGGGCTTCCTTAATCCCCATTTTCAAAATACCGGCAGAGAACACACTTTTTTTATCCAACTAAAATGACAGATCCTATCAAAGAAAAGGGTTAGTATTTTGTAAGTGATTCTTTCAGGACCTCTTAAGGAAGTTGACTGGAACACTATTGACTTGAATGTACTATTTCTGTTGCATTACCTCTACTTGGGCATTTGACAGTCTTCTCCAAATCCTTGTCTTTGTTGACTCTAAGATATGGTTTATTAAAACTTTAATTTATTTTAAGCTTAGTTTGCTAGCCAGTATTAACGAATATAGAGGCAGGTTTAACCACCTCACCACTGTTGCTGCTGTTGATCTACCTTCAGAGTATCACGAATATGGCATTAGATAATTATTCTAATTCAGATTGTATTTAATTATTCGTGCAGTTAAATTCATGGGGTCCAGTTTTGGGGGAAAAAACCCAGCTCACTACTTCTATCATTTTAATGAAATCAAATCTGGGTCAGGTTTCTTGGGTCTTTAGAAGGCCTGGGAAGGAATAAAGGGAAAGATTAGGTTTGTTCAGAACTACGTACTTGTAGAGCTATGCTTTATTTAATTCAGTCTAGCACATACAAATAAATGCTGATAAACTGAATTCTAGAGACGTTAAGTGACTAAAAGAGAACCCAGGTATCCTAATTCTTAATCCAGTTTTTATTTTGTGCCTCATAGCATCATCAGATTGTTCAGAATAAACTTGCTGGTTTTTCACAAAATCTCTAATATAGGATTGTTAACCATTTTGCGGGTGGGCAAATTGAATCTCCTGCGGAAAATCACTTAGAAGAGAATACAAAAAAACAAAAATACAGAATCTTGACATTGGAAAGGAACTGTGATTCAATCTGTATTTGAACAAGAGTTAGCTCTGTCATGCACCTGACAAGTGATCATCCAGGCTCCAACTTGGAAACCTGTTGTTATAGCCAGGTAATACCTCATTTAGCCTGTTTTACTTTAAGAGAATTCCAGTTTTTAAGTTTTTCCTTTCATAGGAATTTGAAAAGAATTTCAGTAGCCAACCTGGAAAGTCTGGCTCTTCTTCCACCAGAAAGTCCTTTAAAGGCTTGATGGCAACTCTTGAGTTTTCTTGAAGGTTTCTTTGATAGGCTAGATATACTTAGTTTTTTCAATCAATAGTAACATACAGTGACTTCCAATCCAGTTCTATCCAGCCTGCTCTTGTTGGAGTTCATCTTGTCAAGCAAAGTCTTTCATAAAATACAGGCTACAAAAGGACTGTCACCTCCCTCACTGAAATCATTATTGAAAAAGTCCAAAAAGTAGATGATGAAAGGAAACTATTTTGGATCTCTAAAGAGATCTGGTTTCTCAAAAAGAAATGAGGGCAACCTAAGGGACAAATGATTATGGAATTTGTGACAAACTTTTTTTTTTAACAAATTATTTAACTTTTTACATTCATTTTCACAAAATTTTGGGTTCCAAATTCTCTCCCCGTTTGTCCCCTCCCCCACCCCAATACACCAAGCATTCTAATTTCCCCTATCACCAATCTGCCCTCTCTTCTATCATTCCTCCCTTCCCATGTCCCCATCTTCTCTTTTGTCCTGTAGGGCCAGATAACTTTCTATTCCCCATTACCTGTATTTCTTATTTCCTAGTAGCAAGAACAGTACTTGACAGTTGTTCCTAAAACTTTGAGTTCCAACTTCTCCCCATCCCTCCCTCCCCACCCATTCCCTTTGGGAAGGCAGGCAATTCAGTATGGGCCATATCTGTGTAGTTTTGCAAATGACTTCCATAATAGTCATGTTGTGTAAGACTAACTATATTTCCCCCCATCCTATCCTGCCCCTCCTTGCTTCTGTTCTGTCTTTTCATCCTGTCCCTCCCCAAGAGTGTTGACTTCAAATTGCTCCCTCCTCCCATTGCCCTCCCTTCTATCATCTCCCCAACCCTGCTTATCCCCTTCTCCCCCACTTTCCTGTATTGTAAGATAGGTTTTCATACCAAAATGGGTGTGCATTTTAGTCCTTCCTTTAGTTGAATGTGATGAGAATAAACTTCATGTTTTTCTCTCAGCTCCCCTCTTTTTTCCCTACACTAAAAAGTCTCCTGCCTGCCTCTTCTATGAGGGATAATTTGCCTCATTCCATTTCTCCCTCTCTCCTCCCAATACATTTCTCTCTCACTGCTCAATATATATGATCCCATCCTATTCAATTCACTCTGGCGTGTGTGTGTGTGTGTGTGTGTGTGTGTGTGTGTGTGTGTGTGTGTGTGTGTGTGTAATCCCACCAACTACCCAGATACCGAAAAGTTTTAAGAGTTAAAAATATTGTCTTTCCATGTAGGAATGTAAACAGTTCAACTTTAGTAAGTCCCTTATGACTTCTCTTTGCTGTTTATCTTTTCATGCTTCTTTTCAGTCGTGTGTTTGAAAGTCAAATTTTCTTTTCAGCTCTGGTCTTTTCATCAAGAATGCTTGGAAGTCCTCTATTTCGTTGAAAGACCATTTTTTCCCCTGAAGTATTATACTCAGTTTTGCTGGGTAGGTGATTCTTGGTTTGAGTCCTAGTTCCTTTGACTTCTGGAATATCCTATTCCACGCTCTTCGATCCCTTAATGTAGAAGCTGCTAGATCTTGTGTTATCCTGATTGTATTTCCACAATACTGGAATTGTTTCTTCCTAACTGCTTGCAATATTTTCTCCTTGAGCTGGGAATTCTGGAATTTGGCCACAATGTTCCTAGGAGTTTCTCTTTTTGGATCTCTTTCAGGCAGTGATCGATGGATTCCTTGAATACTTATTTTGCCCTCTGGTTCTAGAATCTCAGGGCAATTTTCCTTAATAATTTCATGAAAGATGATGTCTAGGCTCTTTTTTTTTGATCATGGCTTTCAGGTAGTCTCATTATTTTTAAATTGTCTCCCCTGGATCTATTTTCCACGTCAGTTGTTTTTCCAGTGAGATATTTCACATTCTCTTCCATTTGTTCATTCTTTTGGTTTTGTTTGGTGATTTCTTGGTTTCTCAGAAAGTCATTAGCCTCCATCTGTTCCATTCTAATTTTGAGAGAACTATTATCTTCAGTGAGCTTTTGAACCTCTTTTTCCATTTGTCTAATTCTGCTTTTTAAAGCATTCTTCTCATGGGCTTTTTGAACCTCCTTTGCCAATTGAGTTAGCTTATTTTTCAAGGTGTTACTTTCTTCAGCATTTTTTTGGGTCTCCTTAGCAAGGAGAAAAAAGCTTTTCATGCTTTTCTTGCATCGCTCTCATTTCTCTTCCCATTTTTTCCTCCACCTCTCTCACTTGATTTTCAAAATCCTTTTTGCTCTCTTCCATGGCCTGAGCCCATTGAATATTTATTTTGGATGTTTGGGATACAGAAACCTTGACTTCTATGTCTTTTCCTGATGCTAAGCATTGTTCTTCCTCATCAGAAAGGAAGGGAGGAGATACCTGTTCACCAAGAAAGTAACCTTCTATGGTCTTATTTTTTTTCCCTTTCTGGGCATTTTCCGAGCCAGTTATTTGACTTTCCACCTCCGCCTTGCCTCCAGATCAGCCCATCTAGTGCTTGGGGGCTGAGATTCAAATGCTGCTTCCCAGCCTCAGGGCTTTCAGCAGGGGCAGGACTGCTATTCAGTGAGAGATTATGTTCAACTGCTCGGGTTGGGGCTCATTTCCCTCAGGGGGTTTATGTGGAGACCTTTGATAATGCGTCCTAGCTCCTGCCTCCTTTGGGAGCCCCTGTCTGCTGCTACCTCCTGAAGGGTCTGAGTTATGGAGACACCCTGCTCCCCTCTCAGCCAGCCGAAGAGGCTGTCTCACTGACCTTCGTGCCTGTGGCGGGAGAGACCTGCGCGGCTGCTGGAGATTCCGTCCCTGAAGCCTACTCGGATCCGATCCTCTTGGTGCTGCGCGGCCAAGGCAGGGCTGGCTGGGCTCTGCTCCGGGTCTGGTGCATGATGGACCTTTGGTGTCAGTTTTTCAGGTCTCTCTGGAACAGAATATCCTCCACTTCGTTGCTGTGTGGCTTCCGCTGCTCCAGAATTTGTTGGGAGTTCTTCTTTACAGATATTTTATGGGCTGTGGGTTAGGAGCTAGCACATGTGAATCTTTCTACTTCGCCATCTTGGCTCCTCTCCGCCCCCCCCGTGACAGAATTAAAGAAAAATCAAACACACTCTGAAATACACACATTTTTTAGAGACCTGTTTCTTTTTTTTTTTTTTTTAACTTTTATTTTTTTTTTTAAATTTATTTATTTATTTAAATTTTTTACATTCATTTTCACAAATTTTTGGGTTCCAAATTTTCTCCCCTTTTATCCCCTCCCCCCACCCCAAGCAATCTAATTTTCCCTATCTCCAATCTGCCCTCTCTTCTGTCATCTCTCCCTTCTCTTGTCTCCATCTTCTCTTATTCTCCTGTAGGGCCAGATGACTTTCTATTCCTCCTTAACTGTATGTCTCCTTTCCTAGTTGCAACAACAATACTAAATATTTGTTCCTAAAACTTTGAGTTCCAAATTCTCCTCATCCCTCCCTCCCCACCCATTCCCTTTGGGACAGCAGGCATATATCTGTGTAGTTTTGCCAATGACCTCCCTGATAGTCGTGTTGTGTAAGACTAACTGGATTACCATCCCTCCTAACCTGCCCCTCATTGTTTCTCTTCTGTCTTTTGATCCTGTCCCTCCCCAAGTGTTGACTTCAAATTGCTCCCTCCTCCCTTTGCCCTCCCTTCCATCATCCCCCCCCTTGCAATATCTCTTTCTCCCCCACTTTCTTATACTGTAAGATAGGTTTTCATACCAAAATGAGTGTGCATTTCACTCCTTCGTTTAGTCAAATGTGATGAGGGTAAACTTCTTGTTTTTGTTTGTGTTTTTTTGTTTTGTTTTGTTTTGTTTTTCTCAGCTCTCCTCTTTTTCCCTCCACTAAGAAAAACTACCTGCCTCTTAAATGACATATAGTTACCCCCTTCCTTTTCCCTCCCCCTACATTTCTCTCTCACCATTTACCCTAGTTTCTTTTAAGGTATGGTCCCATCCTATTCAGTTCAATCTGTGCTCTCTATCTCTGTATGTGTGTGCATGTATGTATGTGTGTGCATGCGTGTACATGTGTATGTGTGGTCCCACCAACTACCCAGATACTGAAAAGTTTTAAGAGTTACAAATATTGTCTTTCCATGTAGGAATGTAAACAGTTCACTCATGGTAAGTCCCTTAAGACTTCTCTTTGCTGTTTACTTTTTCATGCTTCTTCTCATCCTTGTGTTTGGAAGTCAAATTTTCTTTTCAGCTCTGGTTTTTTCATCAAGAATGATTGAAAGTCCTCTGTTTCATTGAAAGACCATATTTTCCCTTGAAGTATTATACTCATTTTAGCTGGGTAGGTGATTCTTGGTTTGAGTCCTAGTTCCTTTGCCTTCTGGAATATCCTATTCCACGCCCTTCGATCCCTTAATGTAGAAGCTGCTAGATCTTGGGTTATCCTGATTGTATTTCCACAGTACTGGAATTGTTTCTTTCTAGCTGCTTGTAAGATTTTTTCCTTGAGCTGGGAGTTCTGGAATTTGGCCACAATGTTCCTAGGAGTTTCTCTTTTTGGATCTCTTTCAGGTGGTGATCGATGGATTCTTTCAATACTTATTTTGCCCTCTGGTTCTAGAATGTCAGGGCAGTTTTCCTTGATAATTTCATGGAAGATGATGTCTAGGCTCTTTTTTTGATCATGAGTTTCAGGTAGACCCATAATTTTTAAATTGTCTCTCCTGGATCTATTTTCCAGGTCAGTTGTTTTTCCCATGAGATATTTCACATTCTCTTCCATTTTTTCGTTCTTTTGGTTTTGTTTGGTGATTTCTTGGTTTCTCATAAAGTCATTAGACTCCATCTGTTCCATTCTAATTTTGAGAGAGCTATTAAATTCAGTGAGCTTTTGAGCCTCTTTTTCCATTTGGCTCATTCTGCTTTTGAAAGCATTCTTCTCCTCATTGGCTTTTTGAACCTCCTTTGCCAATTGGGTGAGCCTATTTTTCAAGGTGTTAATTTCCTCAGCATTTTTTTGGGTCTCCTTTACCAAGGTATTGACCTGTTTTTCATACTTTTGTTGCATCTGTGACATTTCTCTTCCCAGTTTTTCCTCCACCTGTCTAACTTGCTTTTCAAAATCCTTTTTGAGCTCTTCCAGGGCCTGAGCCCACCTACCACCCCCCTGGGGTGTCTGGGGTACTGAGGCCCCGCCCTCCGCGTCTTTCCCTGACGGCAAGGATACGTCCTCATCATCAGATCCAAAGGTCGGGATCATTTGCATTTGTTGGAAAAAACTCTCTATAGTCTTATTTTTCTTCCCTTTTCTAGGCATTTTCCCAGCCAGTTACTTAACTTCTGAGATTCCTTTCCACCCCCGCCTGGATCCGCCCAGCTAGTGCTTGGCCTCTGAGATTTAAATGGGCTTTCCTCCTGCCGGCTGTCAATCAGTGAGCTTTAGTTCAGGTGCTGGGGTGGGGCCAGGGCTGCCTCCGAGACTCTGATCCTTCAGGGGGGCCTTATTCAGAGACTCTCAGGAATGGAGCGGGTGGGGGCGGGGTGGGGGGCCCGCCTCCCAATCTCAGCTCCCCTGGGGGTCCCGAGCAGAAGCCTTCAGCAACAGAGCGGGGTGGGGGCAGGGCTGTCTCCCAGGCTCAGCTCCGTCAGGTTTTATGCGGGAATCTTCCGTAATGAAGATCCTGCCTGCTGTTGGGGGATTCCTGAGTCCCGGTCCGCTGCCGCCTCAGCCTCCGCCCACACCTCCGCCTCCGCTTCCTGCTCCCGTCCCCGCCGCCGCCGCTTCCTCCCGAGGGGGCCCGAGCCACGGAGTCGCCCTGCTTCCCCTCTCCTTCAGCCCGGCCTCTCTCACTGACCTGCTTCTGTGGGCGGAGGGACTTTTCCGGCTGCTTCAGCTTCCGTCTCTGAAGCCTGCTCAGATCCGCTTCTCTGAGGCCTCGGCCAGGGCAGCGCTGGGGGTCGGGTTTACTCTCCGGGGCGCGCCGGACCCTGGGGACGGGTCCTCAGGGCTCCCTGGAACGGAAATCTCCTCCACTCTGCCTCTGCACACCTTGCACTCACCCAGAATCTATGGGGGACTCTTTCTACGCCAATTCCATGGGCTTTGGTTTCGGAGCTCGTAAACGTGCGTCCTTCTACTCCGCCATCTTGGCTCCGCCCCCTAGAGACCTGTTTCTAAAGAAAGGATTGGTAGGAATCCAGGTATGGATATTCTGAGGAAGAAATCTGCTGAGAAGGAATGGTAAACTCTTTAAAAATGAAATTATGAAAACACAAGGGCAAGTGGTTTTGATGAGGAAGAAGGGGTGAGGGCTGGGGTTGGGGGGCAGTGGGGAGAAGGTTTCTAAAGAGACCAGTGTGGTGGCTGCACAAGAAACTCCCATGTCTGATTTAGGCTTTAAACAAAAATGAGTGCAGGTAACTTGAGAATAAGCATAAATGATTTCAGTATTGATAAATCCTAAATGATCTGAGGTTGGTGATAGAAACTAAGGGAACAAGATTTCTGTAGTTAATGTTGAGATGAGAAGACGATCAAAGAGTGAGTGTCCTTGGTGCTCAGAGCGGACGAGACGATGACAAAGGGGAGAAGGCCGAACCATTCAGCTCTAATTTTACTTTTGTTCTTTCCAAGGATGATCTCTGGACTGGGAAGGATAGAACAAAAAAGCCTCAAGTAGTGAAATCGCAGAGAAGTGAGGAGGTGGCAGGAGAGCAATCTTCCATGAGTTCAGGTCACTAGACCCAGGTGAACTTGAGCTCTGGGGATCCTTGAAAGAACTTGGAGAATGGGGGAATATTCCATAGGATTGGAGAAAGGCAGATGTTACCTAGTTTAAAAATAATACAGTAGAGTCTGCATACTTAACAAGGCCAGTGAGTTTCATTTGTATCCTTGGAAAAATTCTAGGACATGCTAAATAGAGGGTTTTATGAGCATGTAGAAGAGGAAGTAGTGATCACTAAAAAACATGACTTTACATCATTTTCTTTTTTGACAGGGTAACCCAACTAGTAGGTTAGGGGGTTGCTGAACATGTTTTGATGTTGAACACCATTCAACAGAATTTTTCATGCTTAGGAGAAGATAAAAGAGAAATGGTTAGGTAGTAGTGTAGTTAGGTAGATTTGGAACAGGTGAAATGGAATGACTAAACCCAAGTAGTAGTCACTGATGGGACCATGTCAGGATGGGTGAAATTTTCTAATGGAGTGCTTACTAAGGAAAAATGCCACTTCTACACTTCTATTCAAAAATATATTTCAAAACATTATCCTTTGGACTATAAAAGGGATATATGGAGGCTAACACTGCATTGTTAACATGGCAAAGTCTAGTGCCCTATCCTAGGTTACATTGAGGGAGTCATGGATTCCAGAAAGAGAGAGTCTTGTACTGTAGCCTGGTCAGACCACAGTCTCTGTCCACTATGTCCACTTTTTGGTGCTACGTTTTGGGAAAGATATAGACAACTTCAAACATCCTGAAGGGAACGACTTGAAGCTATATGAGGACCCACTGAATAATTTAGTCAGAAAAAGAGAAAAGAATGGGGAGAGAGGAATAGTATCAGTCTTCAAATAAGAATTTGAAAGTCTGACATGTAAATAGAGAATAGCCCTTTTCTGCCTGCCTCCAAAGGGCAGAAGTGGGAGGAATGGGTGAAAGTTAGTGAGAGCCATATTTAGGATGTAAGAAAAACCTTCCCAGTAATTGTTGAAAAAAGTAATGGGCTATCTTCGGAAATCTGTATTCTCATTCGAGGTCTTCAGAAACTTGTTGAGCATATTGTAGTAAAGATTCTTGTTCAGGTGTGGTTTGAACTCCATGGTTTCTGAGAACACTTTCAGCACTTAGATTCTGTGATTCTGTTTAACCTGAAATCACTCTGTGTGTGTGCCTGTGTGCTTTGCTTCATTTAACCCTCTGAGTCTCAGTTTTCTCATTTGTAAATGAAAGGACCAGTTTAGAATTTGAGTGTTTTCCAGCTCCAACTGCCATCTTCTGGCTTTGACGCTTTATTTGACCGTGTGCCACACTTTCTGTTTGAATTTGACCATCAGAACCTTGTGTCTTATTTACATGAACTATTGTCTGTGCGCACCTCCCTCCTTTACTTTGGAAGTTGGCTGAGTAGTTGTTGGATGTCTTCTCAGTTCGCTGGTTATAAGAACGTGATGTAGACAAAGATGACATACCTGGAAGATTCTCTCTCTTTCCCCTGGTGGTGATAGACCTTCCCTTGAAGTCCTGGAGAGCTGTCTCTGATATTACAGACAGTGTTAATTAACATGTAGATGGTGGAGAGTGTGTCCAAAGGAGAGCAAGTTAGTACTTATTAATCTTAAGCTTATAATATATTTTATTAGTCTGTTATGTTCCATCAAAAACCCAAAGAATTAGAAGAGAGATCTGTTTAATTTTTTTGTTTTCTTAGTCAATGAACAGTTTGGTTATTTCGGTATTCCTAAACCCTGAGTCTGCCTTAAAATTCCACCTGTATTTGAGATTATTTATTTTTCCACCTCCCTTCCATCTCTCTTTCCTCCTTTCCTTGTTATTTTCTTCCTTCTCAATCCTAAATTCTTGTGTCTGTATACTCCGCATTTGACAATTGTGATTAGACTACTGCAAATAATTCATTTTTATAATATCTTTGATAACTTACTCTTTTTGCAACAGAAATAACTTTCCCGTATTCTTAAATTAGTTGGTTTCCATGGTATTTCGTGACCTATTTTGAGCCATTGGGCACTAGTCCTCTGCCTTTTCTTTTATATCCTTTGCCTTCTGGCTACTTACTATACAATTCATTCTTTCTCTGTGTCTCATTCTTATTTCTCTTGGGTCCTTAACTAGTTAAAATCCCATTGCCTACCCTTCCAATTTCTACTCAGTAAGACACTACCATATTAACCTTGCCAGGTGAAGTATAGTCAAAAGGAAATTTCACCTTTGCAGAGAAGGAAAGGTATTAGTTTATTATAGTTATTATATATAGTATTACATACAGTTCAGTAAACAGTTGACCTAAAAACCAGTCCACCAAAACATTATGAAGACCATGTGAAAAAAAATGTTAGAAAAAATTGGAAATGTAAGAAGTTTTGGTACATGCATTTTATATACCCTAGAGAATTTTTATACAACTCCAGTTCTTAGACTTTTTGTATAATTAATATGTGACAGTTTTCAGAGCTACATGGCATGACACACCTAGAAAATCCTGTAGACAGTGCTAACAACCAATTATGATTTTAGATGTTATATGTAATTATGCCAGTACCTTCCATTTACCATCTAATTTACCTTCCATTTACCATCTAATTTCTAAAGCATAATCTATATAGCAGTAGCAGCTTCTCTTGTACTCATTTTTCAGCAACTTAGTGTCATATGATTTTTTTCACCTCCATTTACCTTCTATATGTCCTATATCTTCATAATTGCTTGCATGTGGTCTCTCATTAAAGTTTTGCCTTTCTTTGTACCATCAGGGCTTAATACCTACTAACTGTATGGGCAAATCACTTAATGTCGCTGAACCTCGATTTCCTAATCTGTTACGTGATCGCAGTAGCATTTGCTTCTAACTAGGGCTGTGGGTATAAAAAAATCACATTAGAAATATTTACATTGCTGTTAATAACCTTTTTAAAATTAATTATAATTTTATTTTTTTGGTGTTCTACAATCACTTCTTTAAAATTAAGATTTTATCCCCCCACCTTTCCCCCACTACCCCCTCCCTCCCCGCGACAACATACAATTCTGTATAGGTTCTACGTATACTTTCCTATTGAGTACATTTTCACAATAGTCATGTTATGTAGTCGAATTAAAATAAATGGAAGAAATCATATAACGAATCAAAACATAATACACTAAAACCTACACATATACAAACATGATCTGTTTCTTTCTCTGAGTGTGGAAGATATTTAGTGTTAGAATACTACCATTGGGATTTTTTTTTTTTAAGTAAGTTCTTGTGCTATTACAAAGTTCCAAGTCTACCAGAAAAAACTCTTGCACACTGTGGTCATTGCTGTGCAGTGTTGTCCTATCCTGTAAGTCCTTCCAGGCCTCCCTGAAGTCTTCTTGTTCATCATTCCTTTTTTTTTTTTTTTTTTAATATTTATTTATTTATTTATTTATTTAACTTTTTACATTCATTTTCACAAAATTTTGGGTTCCAAATTTTCTCCCCTTTTATCCCCTCCCCCCACCCCAATACCCCAAGCAATCTAATTTTCCCTATCTCCAATCTGCCCTCTCTTCTGTCATCCCTCCCTTCTCTTGTCTCCATCTTCTCTTTTCTCCTGTAGGGCCAGATGACTTTCTATTCCTCCTTAACTGTATGTCTTCTTTCCTAGTAGCAACAGCAATACTAGACAGTTGTTCCTAAAACTTTGAGTTCCAAATTCTCCCCATCCCTCCCTCCCCACCCATTCCCTTTGGGAAGGCAGGCAATTCAATATAGGCCATATCTGTGTAATTTTCTAAATGACTTCCCTGATAGTTGTGTTGTGTAAGACTAACTGAATTACCCTCCATCCTAACCTGCCCCTTATTGTTTCTCTTCTGTCTTTTGATCCTGTCCCTCCCCAAGTGTTGACTTCAAATTGCTCCCTCCTCCCTTTGCCCTCCCTTCCATCATCCCCCCCCTTGCTTATTTCCTTCCCCCCCACTTTCCTATACTGTACGATAGATTTTCATACCAAAATGAGTGTGCATTTTATTCCTTCCTTTAGTCAAATGTGATGAGGGTAAACTTCTTGGTTTTTTGTTTTTTTTTTTCCTCAGCTCTCCACTTTATCCCTCCACTAAAAAGTCTCCTACTTGCCTCTTAAATGACATATAATTACCCCATTCCATTTCACCCTCTTTCCTCCCACTCCATTTCTCTCTCACCATTTACCTTAATTTCTTTTAAGCTATGGTCCCATCCTAATCAATTCACTCTGTGCTCTCTGTCTGTGTGTGTGTGTGTGCATGTGTGTATGTGTGTGCATGCATGTGTGTGTGTGTGGTCCCACCAACTACCCAGATACTGAAAAGTTTTAAGAGTTACAAATATTGTCTTTCCATGTAGAAATGTAAACAGTTCATTTCTGGTAAGTCCCTTAAGACTTCTCTTTGCTGTTTACTTTTTCATGCTTCTTCTCATTCTTGTGTTTGGAAGTCAAATTCTCTTTTCATCTCTGGTCTTTTCATCAAGAATGCTTGAAAGTCCTCTGTTTCATTGAAAGAGCATATTTTCCCCTGAAGTATTATACTCAGTTTAGCTGGGTAGGTGATTCTTGGTGTGAGTCCTAGTTCCTTTGCCTTCTGGAATATCCTATTCCATGCCCTTCGATCTCTTAATGTGGAAGCTGCTAGATCTTGAGTTATCCTGATTGTATTTCCACAGTACTGAAATTGTTTCTTTCTGACTGCTTGCAAGATTTTCTCCTTGAGCTGGGAGTTCTGAAATTTGGCCACAATGTTCCTAGAAGTTTCTCTTTTTGGATCTCTTTCAGGTGGTGATCGATGGATTCTTTCAATACTTATTTTGCCCTCTGGTTGTAGAATCTCAGGGCAGTTTTCCTTGATAATTTCATGGAAGATGATGTCTAGGCTCTTTTTTTGATCATGACTTTCAGGTAGTCCCATAATTTTTAAATTGTCTCTCCTGGATCTATTTTCCAGGTCAGTTGTTTTTCCCATGAGATATTTCACATTCCTTCCATTTTTTCATTCTTTTGGTTTTGTTTGGTGATTTCTTGGTTTCTCGTAAAGTCATTAGACTCCATCTGTTCCATTCTAATTTTGAGAGAACTATTGTCTTCAGTGAGGTTTTGAACCTCTTTTTCCATTTGGCTAATTCTGCTTTTGAAAGCATTTTTCTCCTCATTGACTTTTTGAACCTCTTTTGCCAATTGAGTGAGCCTAGTCTTCAAGGTGTTATTTTCTTCAGCATTTTTTTGGGTCTCCTTGACCAAGGTATTGACCCGTTTTTCATACTTTTCTTGCATGTCACTCATTTCTCTTCCCAGCTTTTCCTCCAGCTGTCTAACTTGCTTTTCAAAATCCTTTTTCAGCTCTTCCAAGGCCTGAGCCCACCCGACAACCCCCTGGGGTGTCTGGGGTACTGAGGCCCTGCCCTCCACATCTTTCCCCGATGGTGAGAATATGTCCTCGTCCTCGCCATTAGATCCGAATGTTGGGATCATTTGCATTTGTTGGAAAAAACTCTCTATAGTCTTATTTTTCTTCCCTTTTCTAGGCATTTTCCCAGCCAATTACTTGACTTCTGAGATTCCTGTCCACCCCCGCCTAGATCCGCCCAGCTAGTGCTTGGGCTCTGAGATTCAAATGCCCGCCCAGCTGGTAATCAATGTGACATTTTGTTCTGGTGCTGGGGTGGGGGCAGGGCCGCCTCCCAGGGTCAGTGCCCTCAGGGGCTTTATGCATAGGCCTTCAGAAATGAAGCTTGGTGGGGCAGGGCCGTCTCCCAGGCTCAGCTCCCTTTATGCAGAGACTTTCAGTAATAAAGATCCTGCCTGCTATCGGAGGAGTCCCAGGCTGCCGCAGCCGCGCCACTGCTGCCTGCCTCGGCTGCCGCCCACGCCTCTGCCTCCGCCGCTTCCTGCCCCGGTCTCTGCCACCGACGTTTCCTCCCTAGGGGGCCCGAATCATGGAGACACTGGGCTCCCCTCCTCCGGCCCAACCTCTCTCACTGACCTGTAGCTTCTGTGGGTGGAGGGACTTTCCCGGCTGCCGGAGCCTCCGTCTCTGAAGCCTGCTCCGGTCAGTTTCTCTGGGGCTGTGGCCAGGGCAGCGCTGGTGGTGGGGTCCACTTTCCGGGGCGCGATGGACCCTGGGGACGGGTCTCCAGGGCTCCCTGGAACGGAAATCTCTTCCACTCCGTTTCTGTACCCCTTTCAGTGGTCCAGAAGTTATGCGAATCTCTTTTTACAATAATTCCATGTGCTGTGGGTTGGAGTTCACAAACTTGCGTCCTTCTACTCCGCCATCTTGGCTCCGCCCCCTTGTTCATCATTTCTTATGGCGCAATAGTACTCCATTACATTCATATACCATAATTTATTCAGCCATTCCCCAATTGATGGGCATCCCCTTGATTTCCAGTTCTTGGCGACCACAAAGAGTGCTGCTATAAATATTTTTGTACATGTGGGAGGGACCCTTTCCCATTTTTATGATCTCTTGGGGATACAGTTCTAGTAGTGATATTACTGGGTCAAAGGGTATGCACATTTTTGTAGCCCTTTGGGCATAGTTCCAAACCGTTCTCCAGAATGGTTGGATGAGCTCACAGCTCCACCAACAATGAATTAGTGTTCCAGCTCTCCCATATCCTCTCCAGCATTTATCATTTTCGTGTTCTGTCATGTTTGCCAATCTTATAGGAGTGATGTGGTACCTCAGAGTTGTTTTGATTTGCATCTCTCTAATCAGTAGTGATTTAAAGCACTTTTTCATATGATTATAGATACCTTTAATTTCTTCCCCTGAAAATTGCCTGTTTGTCCTTTGACCATTTATCAACTGGAGAATAATTGCTTTTTTTAAAAAATTTATTTTCAGTGTTCTGCAATCACTACTGACTTAGAATTTTTTTCCCTCCTACCTCCCCAAGATGTCAGACAATTTTATATAGATTCTACACATATATTCCTATTAAATACGTTTTCACCATGGTCATGTTGCACAGAATTAAAGTAAATGGGAAAAATCTTATAACAAACTAAAACGTAACGCAAAAGAAAATCATCTGCTACATTCTGCGACTGAATTCCATAGTTCTTTCTCTGGATGTAGAAGGCATTTTACCTTAAGAGATCATTGGGAATTTTTTAAGTCCTTGCATTGCAATGAAGTTCTAAGTCTACCAGAAAAAATCCTCTCACACTCTGGTTGTTGCTGTGTACAAAGTTCTCCTGGTTCTGCTCCTTTGATTCAGCATCAGTTCATATAAGGCCTTCCAGGCCTCTCTGAAGTCTTGTTCATCATTTCATAGCGCAATAGTATTCCATTGCATTCATATACCATAATTTATTCAACCATTCCCCAGTTGATGGGCATCCCCTTGATTTCCAGTTTTGGCCACCACAGAGAGAGCTGCTATATTTTTGTCCGTGAGACCCTTTCTCATTTTTATGATTTCTTGGGGATAGTCCTAGAAGTGGTTTTGCTGGGTCAAAGGGTGTGCACATTTTTGTAGTCCTTTGAGCGCATAGTTCCAAATTGCTCTCTAGAGTAATTGGATCAGCTCACAGTTCTACCAACAATGAATTCGTGTTCCAACTTTCCCACATCTTCTCCAGCATCTATCTCCTGTTTTGTCATATTGTTCATTACTTAATGGTTATTTTTACCTGAATTTCCTATAGGTAATTCAGATTTAAAGGTGATGAAACCAATTAGACTGCAACTTTGACTAAACTTTGTCCCTTCATATCCTGTAACCAATGAATGACCAGTCCTTCCTGTCAGTTCTGCCTCCATAGTAAATGAAACCATCCCCAATTTTCTGTCACCATTGCCACTAGCCTAGTTCAAGTCTTCATGAATCATGGACTGTTCAGTAAGTCTCTTAACTAGTTTCTTTGCATCACTTTCTCCCCTACTGGAATCCATTCAGTGCTGCCAGAAGAATCCAGTTCTGAACAAAACAGTTCTACTGGCACACCCAGTGGGTCCTCACTGCCTCTTGAAACAACCCGGTACACTTGAGCAATTTGATAGCCTTATATAAGGTGGCCCTAACCTATTTGTTCCTCCTCAGAATAGCCTTTTTTTTCTCCATCCCTTGTCAAACAGTCTTCAGTACCCTCAGACTCAAATCAGTGGAGTCTACTTTGCTTCCTTTCTTTTCCTCCCATAGCTAACCACTGATTGAGTTTTCTGTTTTCTGACTATACTCTCTCTCGTCCGTCTTGTCTCTCTGCACTGATACTGCCTTATTTCAGATCCTTATCACCACCTGGAATATTGTAAAACCCCTGACTTGGCCTCTACCACCATTTCTCTAGTCTGCCATTATACCATTGCCGAAGTATGATCATGGCACTCTCTTGTTCAGACTCTTACTTTTCAGTTGTTACAAGGACTGATTCCAGCCTGATTTCTGCTACTCCTTTGACATATTTCATTTTAGTGCAGCTGTACTGCTAGTTAGCTGCTCCCTGGTCTTATGCCTGTGTGCATCTTCTCAATCAGTTCATTAAATCAGGAGAGCCAGTGTGCCTTAGGGGAAAGAGCGCTTGACTAAGAGTTTGATATTCATCTCTGCCTCTTTGCACCGGTATGATTTTGGGTGAGTCCTCAGTTTCCTCATCTGTGAGAAAACTGGACTAGACGGCCTTAGAGCTGACTTCGAATTTTAAAGCCAATCCTTTGTGAACTTCTTCCTATGGGGCCCATCACTTTCTTCCTGGAAAAAGTAATGGGGAGTGAGTATTGGGGAGAAGACCCAAATCAGACTAGAAGGCAGTGTGGTTAGGTCCAGTCTAGCATTCCATAGCTGAACTGTCCAAGCCAGTTTGCTTTTGGTTTCTTGTTCTAGAAAGGTGCGCTCAGAAGCACTAGAGAATATAGCACGTTCTTTTATGTAACATGTAAGCTTCCCTAACTTTGGATCTTTCCTCCCTCTCATTCTTCCTTTTTTTGACCTGGTTATCCTAATTATCTCATAATCACTTGTGCTTTTTTTTTTATGTGTGTCACCCCTATATTAGATTGAAAAATATTTTAAGGGTTTTTCATTTTGGTAATTCCCGGTGGCTGTCATAGTGCCTTCTACTTAGTAAAGCTTCATGGTGTTATATTCTCTGGTGCTTTAGAGTACCACTTTCTAAAAATAAGAAACCAAAAACTTGTGCTTTTTACAGTTCAGCTACGGAACGCTAGACTGGATCTAGCCACGTTGTCTTCTCCTCTGATTTGGGTCTTTTCCCCAGTATTCACTCTCATCACCTACCACGAGATAAGTGTACCCTGCTGCCTAATACTGAAATGACACACACATGCAGCATATATTTTTTGAGAGTGATCTACATTTTCAGGTCCAAAATGAGAGGCAGTTTGGGTACTGTGGAAGAAACAGTGGAGTCAGAGGGCCAGTTAGATTTCTGATGTTTTGCTTGACTGTGGTCAAGTCTCTTGGTCTTCCTGGGCCTGCGCCTCCTCAAATACAGAATGCCAGGGTTGGACTAGGAAACCTCTGTGGTCTCTTCTAACTGATCTGCTTCACCACCGTGTGTGTCTGTGTGTGTGTGTATAGATGTAGACAACAGTATTTCAGAACGGCGTCACTTACTCCCATCCCTCGTATCCTAGGCTTCTCAGTTTCATTGAACTTACGTGTGCTCTGGCCAAATGGGACTATTTTCTACTCCCATCCATACTGCACCTAATAGTGTTTAAAGTTAAGTATTTACTGTTTAAAAGGTTAATCAAATACTTTGCTAGTTAAATGGAATAAAGTATTACAGAGTTTATCCTACTGTTGTGATCATTAGAAAATATTCTTATGAGAGCAATTTTTGTTAGTTCATTAGATGTTTGACACATCTTAGTTTTGTGTTGCATGAATGAACAAAAACGTAGACCACATCACTCGGGCCCATAACACTCCTCAGTGCCGCCTGAACCAGATTAAAATGCAACTGTGAAGTATTTAATAAAATAAGTAATACAGTAAAACAGATAGTACATTTTTAAGACTAAGTCAGTATCTGATCTTAGGGGGGACCCTTTTATTATGGGATCCCGTTTCTGTTTGAACTTGACACTACCGCTGGCTTTGAGTCAGTGATGGCGCCTCAGATCACAGAGCCCGATGTCATATTTTACTAAAGATGTATAGTAACTCCAGTCAACTTCTTTTCCTCCAAAATGACAATAATTATATCTCAAAAGGCAGTTGTTAGAAGTGAATAAAATTTTGATTTTTTAAAATAAGATTGTATAACTTGGGTTATAAGGTTAATAACTTGGGTTTAGGCTTTGGTCAAAATGAAGAGTCTTATTTGTATATCAGACCTTAAATAAGCATTGCTGAAATTGTAGGAATCAGCAGATTGGTTAGTAAGGAAACATTCTACCTTTAAGTATGTTGTGTCATTAGAAGATAATGACATTTCCTTAAAAGCACTTCAAAAATTCAGTCTCCTGTTAAATTATGAAACATGAAATTAAATGTTTTTATCTTATATCTAATACCAAAATTCAGTTTGGGTGGATGCAAGGAAATTAACTCTTTGTTTTTCCTCCAGGTTAAGGCACTGAAAGAGAAGATTGAATCTGAAAAGGGAAAGGATGCCTTTCCAGTAGCAGGCCAAAAATTAATTTATGCAGGTAATTAATTACATCCTCTGAATTACCTATTTAAAACAGAAACAGTCTATAAGTTGTTTACATTGAGAATGTTGATTCTTAAAATAGTCCTCTCTGTAAGAATTGGCACTTAGAAATAATCGTTTTAATGTCAAAAAGCAAGACTTTTACAAATGGATATACTTTACTAGAGTTCAGTGTGCAACTTAGAAACTATGAATCACCACTCAGAACATGTTAACTCTGCTATTTCACAGCTTTGGAATGAGTGCCTTTGAGTATGTCTTAACTCCCTTTAGGAAGGTCTCTTCCTATTATTTGCTACTGACATTGGAGCTTTAATTTTAATTGGATTTTACTTCTTGTCTCAGGGATTTCTTTACTTACTTCCTTTTTCTTCCACTTCTATCGCCTGTCCTTTTACCTAGTTGATACTTGAGAAAATAATGTTTTAATATTTTAAGGATGGCAAAGCGTGTAGCTTGTCTCCAAAGACTTAGTGCAGTTTTAAGCTATCAAATTCTTGAGATACCCTTTATATTACTTAATGATTATAGCCTACTCTTTGAAATTTTGGGACTTGCTTTCATCCGAAAGGACTGAATGTCCCTCAGATGGACTGTGGGCTGCACTTCCAAATTTCCTGACCTCCTCCATGGTAAGTTCCCACTTCTGGTGTTTTCCTTTGCTGTAGGGAAACAATGACTTTTTCTCAGAATCTGGTAATGGCATATAACATGAATCTTAGTGGAGAAATGGTGACGGTATCAAGGGAGGGTCGCGTTAAGAGAAGTACAAGACCACAAATTGTTTTCTCCTTTTTTTCCTCCCCTTTTTTTCTTCCTTAGGTTATTTTTTAGCTCTATGGTTCCTTGAGAACCTCTGTCTGAAGTTTTATTTTATTTTATTTTTTTTGCAGTTTTGTTTTCTTAGAGAGTGCAGAGTAAGAACCAGTGAAAGAAGCATAATCAATACATGAATCGTTTGGCATAAAACAACAAAACTGTTAACTTTAAAATTGGCTTGAACATACAGCGGTATTATAGCCAGATAAAGATTTTGCAGACTAATTATAAAAACATTTGTGAATTGCCTAAATATTTCATACACCTGTATTTGACCTTTGAGAAAAAATCCCATTATTGACTTAACTTTTAGGGTGAATAACTCTTTCCATTTCTTTTTCTAAAGCTTATTTTTAAATATGAGAGAGGTCAGGATATTTTAAAAAAAACAACTTGTTTATCTTTTGTCACACCTAAATTCAGATCATCTTAGCTCATTTGGCCGAGCCTCTTATCTGTTGGTGCACTCAGTTCTAATTGGGAACATTAAGAGGAGACTCTTGTACAGTTTTACCTTATTGTGCTCCCTGCCTCTAGCTTTCATTGGTAAGTGAGTTGTTATTCCAGGTTCCCTTCCTGCTTGCCTTTGTCAAGGTAGGTCTTCTCTTAAGCACTTGCGGACCTTACAGGTACAAGTAACCAATTTTCGTAGTAAATTTTTTTTTCATATTTGGTGTACTTTTCATTTATATTATACTTATAATTTCCTTAGCCTGTATGCTTTTTCTTTCAAAGAACTTCTACTGTAGAGTTGTTGCCTATATTTAGGAACAGCCTATGTTCCTTTCTTTTTCTTTTGAAAATCTAAACCCATGCTTTCATTAGGGTAAGATATTTTTCTCAATGAGAAAATCTCCTTTGCCAATCAGTATTTGGCAGCTGCTGCGTGGGTTTCTCTTAGCTGAATTAGCCAGGGCCATACAGCGTGTCAGAGGTGGGAATAACTGACCCTAGCCTTTGTACCTTCCAGGCTAGTTCTCCCTGCTCACTCTCAGTAGTATTTTACATTTTGTGTTTCTCTTTGTTTCTGCCAAATTACTTCAATTTTTAAAAATTACTACCTTATCCCTAAAAACAACTGTGTGTAACAAATAGATATACAGGTGGAAGTAACTTGTGCATCTCACATACCTGGCTGGTTCTCATTTGGAGCTAGCTGCCAGTTCTGAGAGGCAGCAGCATGGCATAATAGAGAGAATTTTGGACTTGGAGTCAGGAGAACTTGATTTAATTCTCACCTTAGGAACTTAATATTTGTATAAGTGTGAACAGGTCACCTTACTTGTATTAGCTATAAAATGGAGAAAATAAAATTGCCTACTTTACAGAGTGATTATGAGGAAATTAACGTATAAGCCTTAAGTTGCTGTATAAAATGGTTTATTGTGTTGTACTTCTAATTCTGCTTTTTCCTGTCTTTTATACATAATTAGTATATGTAAAATTATCTGTACTGTACGTAACCATTTAACTTGAGGTAAGAGTTTTATCATTACTGATGTACCATTTTAAATGACTTGAAGCGCACTGCTTAGAGTAATCTCCATGTATTTTTGATCACTTGCTGAGTTCTGAGGTCATTGTAATTAAAGATCTCATACTTGGAATATGACAGACATTTTGAAGTACTTACTTTTCACAGCTGCTGTGATGAATTCAGATCCAGTCTTCCATTCTGAAGACAGGTCTCCTTTTCTGTACAGACAACTGACGTTTACTTACTTTCAGGAATTGAATTTTTAGTTTGTTGGATCTTGTACTATTGCAAGTTTGAGGATGTCTCTAGAACTGATGGTTACACCCTTTACAGTAGAACACTAAAATTTGCTAATTGCTTTTGAAGGTATTTGAGACGAAATATGTAATGGATTTTGAGCTGAATAGTGGATTGGAATCTATATGATAATATTATCTGTACCTTTCTGGTATTGAAGGGAAAACTTTAAGAAAGTCTCAAAATAGTCTATTCATTTAAAATAAAATAGAGAAGCAAGTGAAGATGTGAAAAATTTAAAAAAATAATAAAAATGTAGAGTTTTGTTTTGCAAGTATGATTATAAACTTTAATGGCTACTAAAAATAAATTGGCATTTGGTGTACCTTAAAGGATTATGTAAATGTTAGTTGTTTTTTTTCCTTCCATATTTCCCTTCCAGACATAGCCCTAAAAGGTTAAGGGTATGCCCCAGACATTTTCCTAGTAACCTTCTATAATCTTATTGTCTATGAGTCTGTTGATAGTTCTAGCCTGTATCTTTTCAGAGTAATAAGGTCTGTGACATAAAGTAATTAAAAAAATACTCTGTAGGTACTACTCTCTGAAGCTTTAGATGATCTCATTTAGGTATCTCTTGGATTCTCCCAAGATTTTTGGCACGAGTCATTCAGTCTATCAGTGCTTTTGATGGGGTTTTTATAGATGTAGCTCCAGTGTTCTGAACGTTCAACTTTCTGAAACAAATCAACATTTTTCACTCCTTCCGTATGAAAATTATGATTGAAAGAATATTTCATTTAGAGATCTCATGTAAATATTGAATCTTAATCCCCCCTTTTTTTACTTGAGGCATATATGTATGCTAAATTACTTTCAAAAGATGTTGGGAACCCCAAAAGGGCATTTGGTTTAAACTTCTAAACAAGAAGGGCACCCAAAATTGGATTTTCCATGCTTCGTTTCGAAAACCTCTGATGGGGCAGAATGCCGTAAAATCGTTCACTCCACTTTAAGAATACATTAACAGAAAGTTGAGTTGTGGCTTTTTTTTCCCCCTTTAAATTAAACCTAAATCTGCCTTTTTGTGACTTTTGTCGGTTGTAATTGTTCCTAGCTCTGCCCCTGATCTCAGTATATTTCATCCCGTTCCATGAGAGCCCTTTGAAGGACAGCCCTTAAGTCTTCTTTCAGTCTTTTCTTTAGACAGAATATTCCCATTCTCTCATCTCAGTTAGGAGGGGGTTCTTGTTCAAATGTAGATTGGACTAGCTGACTTCTCTAGAACCTTTCTTAGTTTCTCTGATGTTGTACCTTGGGAGTATAGAATGCTACCTATAGACTAGACAGACTAGAAAACGTCAGTAACGAGGATAGTAGTAGAATAGGAAAAGCAGTTCAACTTAATTCTTCTTTTACTTTCTGCCATTGAAGGATGGGGAGAATCTTCCTCTACTTGGAAAGATTCATCTACGACTTTTTCTTAGCAAGTGATAAGATTTTCATTTCAGGTAAAACATTGGCTTCTACTTGGTGGGAAGAAAGAATCTTTATCCATATTACCTTTAACCATTGCACGGGGCAAATTTCTTAGGTGTTTTCGTACGCTTATTGGACAACTTTAAAGGACTGTTTTGTTTTCAGTAAAAGTTGTATTCAACCTTCTGAATTACTGTAGCTCATTTGGCTTTTGCCTGAAGCTCAGAATATTTTTATTCAGTAAATGAGAGAACAAGAGTAAATTAATTTTTAAGATATATTGACAGTTCCTTTATTGTTTGGAATAGTTTAATGACCAACTTCCAATTGTTTTTGGATTTATGTAACTGGAACAGTGTCACTGAAATTTGAAGGTGTTTATGAAGTTTTGTTTTAGCTTTGACTTTGACTGTTTTGACTTTGTATTCTTAAAACCAACTTTACCAAATATCAGGAAGCAATAAAGTCGGTGAATTTTATTTAATTTCTTTCCCCTCCTATTTTAAATGTGTTTTAAACAAAAGCTATATCAGATTATATGTTAAATGAAGTGGTAAAAAAATAAATATTTAAGTGATCCTTAAGATTTTCATGTACTTTTTTATTGAAGCATTTTCTATTGTGAAGTAATTAAGGGGGAAAAATACTGCATTGTCAAAAGCCAGATGACCCATAGAAGCTCGTGATGACCAGCCCCATCATTTTGTGACTTACAGATTGTCCTGGAAAAGACGAATTTTTCTAGGCCAATTCTTTCATTTTATGTGTGAAAAATTTTCCCTCTGTTCTCACTCTTTATGAATATTAAGCTTTTTCATGTTTTGTAATTGTTAAAGTAGAAAATAAAAGAATTAAATGTCTTTAACCAAATAAGGAATTTATTTTGCAAGCTTGGGCAAGTCATAGGGTTGTAGGTATATTGTTTATTTTAAAAAACAAAACCAAACAATTTGTAAAGTGCTAAGTCCTGAGTGAAAAATTCTTAGATTGGTATTATTACTCATTGGCTAATGTTCACCAGAAGAATAACCTGTCCCTCAGATGAAATTACTGAAAAATTCATTTTTTTGGGGGGGGGGGGGGGGGGGAATGTGGTTTTGTAGCTTTTTTAGAAGTAAATTTTCTCAGTGAGCAAGCCAAAACAAGCAAGTATAACAGAATAATTAAAGGAAAGGCTTTGGATTATCTTTCTTAAAAGTACACAGTCAAAAAATTACTGCTTCTAAATTAGATGCTGCTTTTATGCTATACTATTCTTTCCTAAAACCAACATTTTTATCTTTAAGCATTTCTAGAAGTATGTTAGTTTGTCTCTAATCTGTCATGGGAGTCTTTGGATTGGTTGTATTGTTTCAGCATGTATCTTCCAAAATGGCCATTGCATTGTAGGAAGTAGTTATAAAAATCAGTTTATAGAATTACAGAATGTTAGTGCTGGAAGGGTCCTTAAAGATAGTTAGATCATATTGGACATCAGCCATGCATATTATTGAAAGGATGATCACATTAAGTGTGAATTTGGATTAATTTCCGTCTCTGAGAGACTGTAAAGTTACAGAACCTTGTTGTCTCACCATAAGGTAGGAAACTAAGACCCAGAGACTCTGTGGTAGCCCAAGTTTGTAAGATAGTAATGATGTAGCCAGGTTTCGAACCCAAGACTTTTGATTTCCAAATCTAATACTCTGCACACTGTGCTATCTTACTGGATGCTGTTCTGATACCAATCAGATGTTAAAAATTAAAAACAAAAAAACAGTTGGAGAGGATGTCACCAGTACCTTGGTCAGATCCTGTGTAGAGGTTTAAAGCTACCACATTGTTAACGAGTACTTTAATGTATTTGAATCAGAAGTTTATAAATGGTTTCTAATTTGACCTGCTATTCATGTTGGGTTAATTCAAATTAAAATTTGTTTTAAAAGAAACTTTTGACATAGTGCTTTGTACCTCAGATGTATACATTTACAACTATAGATTTGGAAGAGGGAAGGACCTCGTGGTCATCTTGTCTAACTTTATAGAGAAGGAAACTGAGCCATGAGAAGTGAACTGGCTCTCCTAAGGTCTCCCAGTCAGTAAATGGCAAAGCTAAGGTCAGCCTTGGGTCTTCCAACTCCAAATTCCATATTCTTACCGTAATGTGTCTCATGAAGTGTTTTCTATTTTAAAATTTTAAACTTTACTTGAAAATTTCTTGGTTTTTGCCAGTAATTGATGTTCCCCCAAATAACCAAATTTTTTACTAAGTGCTTTTCATTCAGATTGTTTAATTTTTCTTTTTCCCGTTGAGATTTTGTTTAAAATAATAGATTTCTGTGTGAAAGGGAAAGATTTAGGTCAACTGAGTTTTAGACACCTTAGGAGAATTGATCATTCATAGTTTCTGATCTGGTATTCAGAATATTAAATTAAGAGCCTACATGTAGGATGTAGGTGATAAGTGTTAGGGCTATAGCCATATGAAGAAAGCCAAACTAATTTGTCTTAATATAGTAATTAATTTTTTTTGCATTGCAGAGGGAAATTGCATCAGATATCAGTGAAGCACAAAAACCTACTTTAATATTAAAATTGAAATGTATTTTGTAGGAAATGGGGAATGTTGAATATAAGATTGGCATTTCTGTCCCCCAATAATCTTGAATGTAATATGGTGTGAAAAACAGCTCATAGAGTAGTTTTAGCTAAGACTATTTTGCTTTGCCTCATTTGGTGAAATACTTGAATTTGGGGTCTTGTCTGTCTTTGCTGAAGCTTAAAGGCAGTGCAGGAGCAACCAAGGGAACTCTCATTAGCTTAATCCTGTCAGCATTTATGTTTCTTATTTATATAGCCAAGTTGCAGATTGCATAAATTGTGGTTCCGCCCATCTGGAAGGGGAGAGTTTGTAGAACAGTTTTCCCCTTCTTTAAAAGCCAGAGTTCACATGAGAAGTTAGAAATTGCTGTAGTTTCTTCGGTGCCTGTACTGTTAGTTTGGGATAGAAGAATTTGAGAGCTATAATGTAGAAAAAAAACATGAAACTTTGAGTAAGGGACAGTTCAGGGCAGTGGGGCGGCGTAGCTTATAGAGCACTGAGCCTGGAGTGAAAAAGGCCAAGCGCCGAAGCTCAGAGGCTGTGCGAGTCACGTCACTTCACTTCTGTTTCCCTCAGTTTCCCCTACCATATAGGGAGATAGTATTCATACCTGCCTCCTAGGGTTGTTACGAGGATTAGATGAGATAGTTGTAGACGTGCTTAGCCTAGTGCCTGGCACACGGTAGATGCTTTCTCTTTCCCCTTCTGTCTGAACTTTGATCACAACTCTGCCACTTAACTCCTCTGAGGTGTTTCAACTAAATGATGTGTATTTTGGTATATCCCTTTTGGTTCTGTTAGGTGTTATAGGTACCAGACTGGGTGATGACATTGTAATGGTGTTCAGGGCCTTTTTGGATGTTTGGAGAATAAATAACTGGAAGAAAGACCAGAATGTCTTCTGGAAAACACAAATGCCAATTTCCTGTATATTTTTTTTAAATGAAGCGTTAGGTCCTACTTGGATTCCCTCTGAATTCCCTGCCCCAGCCCAGAATTTACATGTTTGAGGCTATTGGGTGTCATTCATGTAGGGGAATTTTTAAAGATTTTTCAGTGAATTGTGCTTGGATTGTATACGCATCTTGAAGCATTTGGGCTCAGCTGTTTAGTCATCTCTAAGACAAGTCTCTGAGATAAACTATTCATTTACTTCATGTATTTTCTTTTAATCCACTAGGCAAAATCCTCAATGATGATACTGCTCTCAAAGAATACAAAATTGATGAGAAGAACTTTGTGGTGGTTATGGTGACAAAAGTAAGTTTTGACCTATTTTATGTGTGAGTGTGCCTCATATATAAAATTAGTGTAAGTGTAAGTGAACACAATAAAGCCATAGATAAGTCACAGGTTATAATGTATAATTGTACAGTTAATGATTTTACATATTTACAGTTAGTGTTACCTCCTGCCTTGGCGAGGCTTCTGAGGTCTTGGATTTTGCTGAAGTAGAGGAATTTGCTGTATAGCTATGCAAGGGTAAGCTTATTAACGTTGGTGCAGGTGCGCTTTATTTGGAAATTAGCAGGCCACATTAAAGAATCAGCTTAAATCTCTTAATTGTCTCGCTCATTCTAAAAGACAAAAAGCTTCATGTTCTCTGGTCAGTGAGAATAACAGCAAAGCAAATTGCATTGGAAATGGGAAGTAAGAAGAAATAATAGACAAAAGAAATTAATAGAAAGAATATGTAAGTCTGAGATGAGAAAATTGTTTATGATTTAATGGAATTAACATCAAGGAAAGACTACATTCGTTTAAAGAAAATCCTTTGCACCAAACGAGAACCTCCAACATTTCTCCTTTCTCAGGGGATGAACACAAAATGGCGCTTACTGTGGAAGTATTGTTCATACTCTTCATTTGGAGAAAACAGATCTCCAGAACACTGGTAGACTTTTTAATTGGAGGAAGAAAAGATTGATATGGAGGCCTGGGGTAAAAGAGTTGTGATTGTTTAAGGAACAAGAAATGGATTAAAATGTAAAATTGTTTTGCAGGGTGTACAGCAGAGTTTAAGATGCAAAAGTTGTCATTGAATACTTGTATTTAGAAAGTAACATCAGTTCTGAGTGCTGTGTAACACTCCCATGTAATGTAGTTTGATTGTGGATCTAGTTCAGTTACCACATTAACATTGTTTTTGTAGCCATTACATTATACTGAGTTTTAAGAAGAGAATATGTTGTGTGACGGGCTCCTTAGGTGGGAATAACATTTTTTATAGGCGTGTTTTATATTACTGTATTCATTTTCACAAAGATTTTTTATAGGCCAACTATATGGCTTGTATTGTGCAAGCCTTTTTTGAGAGACAGAGTTTAAATAAGACAGTCTCTGTGATCATAACAGTTTAATTTGGTAACATGTTGAGTTTTTCCTCCCACTTTTTGTTGTGTTACAGTAATGCCTCATCTGTCTGAAATTCAGGTATCTGCAACTTTACTCATCTGTATGACATCCCCAACTGAAATAAACCAAAAATCCCTATTAATAAATATCCAGATATGTGGCAGAATGAAAACAAAAATTGCTCACTAAAAGCTTGGTTTGTTCATAAGAGAGAAGATATTTTGGTTCTTAGTTTAAAAGTTAGCTGTGATTTTCGAAACAGCTATTTGGAAAGGAAAGGAGTTGCCAGCAGCAGAGAAATTTAGAGTTGAAGCGACATCTCAAGGAAAGAGATTTGGTGGAGGTGGGGTATAGAGGGTGTGAGAGGGGAAATCTGGACGTGTGGTTTAAAGGGAGACTACCTCAACTCATGTAGGTTGCCAACTCATCTGTAACTCATAACCTTAAAACTACAAAAAGTCAAGTAATTTGCTTTGGCCACAAAAGAGTTAAGTGACTTGGTCCTTGGTCCCAAAGCTAGCGTATGTCAGAGGCAGCACTTCAACCACCTCCAGGGATTCCTCACTCCAGGGCTGGCGTGAGCAAGGTGCAGAGGAAAGAGCACCGAATTTGGAGTGAGGATGTAGGTGCATATCCCACTTTTTATCACTGTGGGACTTGGAGTGATACATGAGCCTTGTTAAGTTCTGCATCTATAACATGAGGGCGTTGAACTGAATGTCTTTGAGGCATCTAGTTTTAGATCGATGTGATCCTATAATCGAAAGGGATTACGTAGACTGTACAGTACTTTTACTTTAAGTAATTAAGCATTTAAGTTTTATTACTATAAATAGTGCCAGTTAGCAAGTGTATACATACAAAACGTCACCAGCCAAGTCTGAGCTCCAACACTTTGGCAACTGGGGAGGCTGAAAGAGGGGAGCTGTCAGCAAAGGTCCTGACTGGGAGAGCAGAAGTGGGCACTTCTGCAGCAAAAGACCTCCAAAGATTCATCTCTCATTCAGTCTCTTTATACATGTAACTTCAGGGAAAAGTGGACCATTAGAACAAAGAAGGAACTCTAGCCAAAATTTCCAGCTGTTGGCTTTGATGTATGTGCCCGAGGACTGGCGGGGTCCTTGAACGCAGACACCTCCTCCCTTAAGGAGTTTTATGACTCTTAAGATGAGGGTCTCTTCGCCCTGGCTACATGCTTCATTAATTCTGCTGCTTCCCCTGGCACTCCCACTTAAAGCATATCAGCTTTAAGTTACATTGCTTATGTTAGGTCATGTGGTAGTCATGCAAGGGTCTGGGAAGGATCTTCCTCGGTTTCCCCACAGATCCTAAGATATCTTCCAGGTAGAAGTCTACAATCCTGTGATCTTTTCTCTATTACATGAAAGAACTGATCTAAAATTTCAATGTCTAGATGATAATTTAATGTAGAAACAAGCTTATGTATTACACAGTATAATTAATGAGCGTGATATTAATTCAAGTTGTCAAGAAATAGTTAATTTTATATTCATTAAACTGTTCAAGAATATATTGATGTATGGAATGAATTTAGGAAGATTTCTTTCCAGCATGGAAAGTCCAAATTATGGTGCTTCAAAAAAAGCACTCCCAGCTATCTAGAATAATTAACTGTCCAGAAGGGCTCTAGATGTGGTCAGGATTTCAGTGAGTTAAGGTTTTATTATGCGCGAAGTTATTATGTTGGATAATTGGGCAGTTATCTATAACTTTCTTTAAGGAGGTCAATTCAGTAAGCATGTGAGCGTTTCATATCAGTGTCTGCTAGATACATGAAAACAAAGAAAATGGTGTCTATTCTTATAGGTATTTACATTTTGCTTGGGAGTGGGCCATAGTATATATACTGTTAAATTTATACAAAACATGCAAAGTAAATCCAAAGTAATTTGGGGAAAGTTATGGGTTGGGGAGGTGGGATATATTTGTAAAGAGTTTCTGGGGGAGCTAATACCTAAGCTGGGTTTTGAAGAAAGCTAATAATGATTTGATGAGGGGAAGTTGAAGAAAGAAATCATTCCAAGTGTGGAAGGCAATCTATGCAAAGGCACAGAGGTAGGAAAGGGAAGATCACATAAATGTTATTTTCTCATAAATTTTCAACACAATTGAACCTGAGGCAGTATGCAGCTTTGTTTTCCCCTCCATAGATAGCTTACCAGAAGCAGAAGATGTTTGTGATTGTTTTAAAATATTGTTTATACCTCAAAACATTTCATTACCTTTGGCCTTTAAGGACCTTGAGAGTTCTGCATGTTCCAGGTCCTTACTGAAGGATTGTTTTATTCCTTTCCCCACTCTCCTTGATACTTTCTGATTTCCACTTCAGAAAAATGCTAATTAATAAGTTGAACAGCTGTGCTTGATGTTATGAGCATGATTATTTGAGACCTTTATTTTGATAAGCCAACTATAAACTTGTTTTTAATGGCACATTTGGTAGGTTAAATGTATCACTTCTTCTCTTCCTCCCCCCACCATGAAACTGAGTTACTCTTCAGCTTTGAAAGTTTTGGTAGTAGCATGCAGCTATGGCAAGTCTTGTCAGGTTAGGGCTAGACTCCCGGTAAAGATCACCAAGTTACTCCAGAGTTTGGGATGGCAAAGGCAGGTAGAAGGAACACTGATACCAATGTAGTCATGGGGTCTCAGAGTATTGAATTAAACATATTCTGTAGCACACATCTAAAGGATATGTAAAACCTGTTAGTTTGCAGTAAGTATTGGTATTTTTTTCTCCTTGAAATGGTTGTGATGTAGGATAATTAGCAAGTATGTTAAAAAGCATTTATTTAAGTTTAGATTTTAAAAGGGCAGCATGGCATTGTGGAAGACCTGATTTCAAGGTTTCTTTCTAACATCTCGTTATGTGATGTGAACGAGGCATTTAACCCCTCAGTGCCCCCATGTAACTGTAACAGTGGAAGTTAACAGAGATTATATATGGTGTGTGGGGTTTGAGTGGTGGTCTAGGGGTGAGTTTTCCACAACAGTTGTGGTCTAAAGAAATGCCAAGCATTTAGGCTTAATCCTTGGCATAAGTTGGGTATGCATGTGGTTAAGCTAAGTCAGATTAAATTTTTTTCCTACAGAAACTTTTGTTTGAGATAACCCTAATATCTTCAAATTAGGTAATGTAGGCTTCATTTTTCGAAGCATATATTATACAATTTAAAGCAGTGATTTAACTTGATTTTTTAAAAAATTAATTTGGTAACCTATCAGAACTAAATGACTTTTTCAAATAAAGGCTCACTGAAGCAGAATGCAATAGACATGGAGACTTTAATGCAGATTCGTTTGAGTAAATGTCTGTGCTGTTCGCATGTATGTTCGTATACTCTCCTTATATGTTAATCAACCTTGAGTGAAATAAGTAGTCTGATACTTCATCTAGATGCTATTGTTAGTGTTTTCATTGTCCAGAATTAGAATGGTCTTTCAGTGGAATCCCAGAAGGGTGGAGGTTAAATTGTATTCTTGTCTAATTGTGTGATGCTTTCAAAGTCAAATGGTAGTTCTTGTAGCAGTATGATATAAAGGAGAAAAGGGTGTGTATTTTTGTATTAAGATTTGATTTTTCTTCTTATCCATTTAGCCCAAAGCTGCAGCAACTTCAACACCATCACCCGCTACAACTCAACAATCAAATCCTGCTTCCACCACGACAGTTAGTTCATCTACAGCGGCATCTGTGGCTCAAGCCCCAGCTCCTTCCCCAGCCTCAGCTCCCACCCCTGCACCCACCTCTGTCACTCCAACACCAGCTGCAGCAGCTTGTGACCCTATTCCTACTAGTGCTCCTAAAGAAGAAAAGCCAGCAGAGAAGCCGGGAGAAGCTCCCATTGGTATTAGCCCAGCATCTTCTGACAGGTATGATCGCTCTATGGGAAATTGTAGATCAAAACTCTTCCTTATGAGGAAGCTTATTTTGACATGTTATTTCAGTTTTGATTTCTTAATCTGCTGGAAGTAAACATTAGTTTACTGGAGCTTCTGAGGCTTCACTAAGTATGACTGAGCATGACCAGAGTAGCAGGACAGGGGCTGTGTCAGTACTGGGACTATTGAGAACGTTCAGTCTTACACCAGAATCTCAGAAAACCTTTTAACAATAGGGTAGAAAATAGCTCCAAGATAAAGACTTTTTGGATTTTAGAGCCAGTTATGGCACTGCATATTTACAGTTGGATATGAAGCCCCAAATGCCTTCATATATGATGTACAAAATGAAGTTATTTTAGCTACTATCATCAAGTTTGTGCGGTGGCCTTAGATAACTCTGAGTCTGCTTTCTAAATTATAAAATAAGAATAACAGTTTTTAGGTGGCATGGCATAGAGAAATGCTGGAATTGGCATCAGAAAGATCTGTTAAAATCTCAACTCCTAGGCTTAATAGCTGTGTTACCCTGGATAAGTCATTTAACCTTAAAAAACTGAGGCATGGAGAGAAAGCTCTTCTGTAAGGAAGTACCTTAAAATCAGTATTATCTAATAATAGATATTCTGTATTCCTCACATTTGAATACAGTCTCTCAACAGTATTTTTTGACAGCTCAAACAAGATAATGTATGTGCTAAAGAATTTCGTAAGTTGGAAAGAATCATATGCTTAGAAACCGTTAGCATACTCATTTTCTGACCTGAAGTCTATCCATTATAAATTTGCCCTTCTACATTCCTTTTTCATAATCATTAAAATTGAAAACCAGCAGATTTCTGTGAATATGTGCACATACACTGTTGGCTTTGGCATTATGCAAGGTAGAGGGATGTGAAGACTTAGAAAAATTGTTTCAAGGATGTTTTTTGGAAGAAAAATTTGGATTCAAATCCCCACTGCCAACACCAAGAAATGTGGAATTATGGAATTTATTTTTTGTAATCAAAGTGTGTGATATGGTTCATATTGTTAGCTGGTCTTCACTTCCCTAAATTGATTTCTAAAAACAATATTTTGAAAACATTACATTTAAAATGATCTACATCTATCTTTGTACCTGAATGTACCCTAGTATCCTTTGGGCATACATTTCCTTACCCATTGGTTGAATCTATTAGTTGATGTATTTCCACTTAAAAAGAGAATTTGAGTGAAAGTCTATTCAGAAGACTATTTCCAATGCATTTCATGTTATTACTAATTTCACTTCCTTGGGATTTTAAAGTAGAAATTTATGAGATAATAGTGTTAACGCTGTATTTTGACTAAGATTCCAAATGTGCAGCATATTTGAGACTTACTAGAAAAGACTTTCATGTGTTGTAATGAATTTTACTTGTACTTTTTTTATCCATCTCCTCTGATCTCAGTGGCATCACTTTGTGTGTGGGGCAGTGCCTTCCACACTTGTTTTTAAATAAACGTGTTTTGAGTTGTAATGTTATTTACTCCATTCTCCGTGAGAAAACTAAGACTAAAAGATGTCTCATTGAAGATGATGAGACTGTTAGAAGACTGATCTGGGCTGGCTGGAGATGGAGGGTCCAACTTAGAAGGGTTCTGGACTGGACATGCAGGACATACAAGAACATTGAAGCTTTTGGAGTTGAGTGAGGCCTAAGTCCTACAGAAAATGTAGTTATAGTCTGGTGAGAGTATAAAGGATTGATTGGGAAAAGGAGAATATAAGGTCTGAGAGACTGGTTTAAGGATTCTTAACTGAAATTTAGGTAATCTGAGTGGTGGTGCCATTTGGGAAGACATAGGTTCGATATGGAGAACCTTAAATTTGAAATACAAATGTCTGTTCAGACAGCTGAATATATAGATTGAGAGTTCAGGTGAAAGAATTAATCTGGAAGTGTCTGTCGATGTAGGGAAGATACTGAGTTCAGAATTGGTAAGCCCTGCAGAATCTAGGAGGCTTGGGTTAAGTTTCAAACGAGAAGGGGAATAAACACACAAATCCTTACCTGGACACCAGGTGGCCTTTTTCCAAAATCTTTAGAATCCTTAGTTTCACGTGATTTTATTGTAGTCTTCCTGAAGTTTTACTCTGATTCTTCATTTTGTTAATGCTAGTTCACTTAGGAAGTCCTGAGTTCTCAAAGGCTGTGGAATTGGAGTATTGATGTTTAAGTGACAAAATTCTCACCCATGGTCATTCGTAGGCAGGATGCACGCCAGTAAAATTTCAGATTTTTTAACTCTTTGAACAAACGTTAATCTTTGTGGCAAGGCAAGACTGGTCCATTGATCATGTAAGTTTTCTTGCTTATGTAAAGTTTATGTGGGTAGAACGTGATTTTGGAAAACATTAAATGTCAGGATAAGAATTTTATCTTTGAAACAGTAAGGAGCCACTGAAAAATAACTAGTATTTATTAGTTGTTTCTAGGATAAAATACTCATTGGCCTGGCATTTAAGCCACCAACCCCCTCTTTGGTTCCCACCTACCTCCTAAGACCCTGCTTTTCATAGATTGTTCCTAGCAAACTGGGCTTGAAGCATCATTCCCTGAGCTCAGTTCTCTGAGCCATCTTTTGTTTCCATGCCTTTGCGTAGACCATCCCCCCATGCCAGGAATTTCCCTTTGTGTGTTAGGATTATTGTCTTCCCGTAAAGTAGAGCAGAGGTTCTCCTCTGTGAAGCATTCCTTGTCTTGTCTCCATCTTTCCTGAGATTTTTCTAGAATATTCTCCTTTGTTGATTATCATAAATTACTTTGTATTTTACTGATCTCTGCACATGTTGTAGTCCTTTTAGCATAATGTAAGCTTCTTGACATGGCCATAAAATACTTGGAATGGTTATAAGAATTGTTTTCAGCAAGAAATCACAAAAACATGGTAAGAACTATATCATATTTTTAATCTTTATATCCCTGCCACCTGAGGGTGATTTCAATACCTGAGAAGATAGGGTGCCATAGTGGACAGAGTGGTGGAATTGGAGTCAGGGTGACCTCATATCAGGTTCTAATGCGTAGCTTGCTGTTTATGCATGAGAAATTAAGTTAATCTGTGTGCCTCAAGCGACTCCAAAACCTTAAATTTTAGGCAAACTTGTATTTGCTAGTTGTAGTCAGTCTGCCTTGGTGGAAGAAATTTCTGCATTTTAATCCGTCATACAAAAGAAATTACAGGTCTTTGATATATCCCCAGTTACTAGCATAGGAACTTGTACATAGTAGGCACTTAATAAATTTGTTGAATTTCATAGTTGGGGAAACTGAGGCTCACAGTGATTAAGGCACAAAGCAAATGAGTACAGTTGTTAATTACCTTCATGAATATTGGAAAAATTGGAGGGAGAAAATTACCACTTTATAAAATGGATACAAGTTTATTTAAAGGTAAGGTCAGCAACCTCCCTAACCTTAAATTTGTTACTGGTGCAGAAAAATGTTGGATGGTGTTGATTTCAAGTATAAGGAGCCAGGGGAATAGGGAAGGAAAGAATAAGAGAAGTTGAAGTGTGAAATGTGGCAGAAAGAAAATTATTCAGGTGTAATGGCAGAGTACTAGAAAAACATTTCTTAGGCCAATATTTTAAGGGTCCTGCTATTCAGGTAATTTTGTTTCTTTATTTTGACTTCATTGTTTAATAAGGTGTTTGTTCCAGGGCATTTCTTACTGATTTGTTGAATGGAAAATAAATGAATGACTCTTGGCAAATGAATAGAACACTTGAATCATTGCAGTGATGGCCTTAAGTGATGAAACCCAGGATAAGCTTAGATTTTCATTGCATATAGCCATTTGCCATCCAGTCTCTCTTGCTAGATTCCTGTAGTTGTCACTTTGCTGTCTGATGGCTATAACTGATTGAAGGCGGTGACAGCACATTAACAAAATCATATCCTCTTTCTTACTACTATGGAACTGGAAGTTTTCTATAGTTCCACATCCCATTAATTTAGGAAAATCACAGAAGGAATTTTAAAACAGCTCAGTTGGTTAGTGCATTACTTATCATATTATTTTTTGGGCTTTATTAGCAGTGATGGTAGAATTAAAGTTCAAGCCCATCAGCACCTGTTGATTGCACAATGAAATTCTCATGTCCTATTTTTCACACATTCCCACAGCAGTGAACTGCAGTGTCCTAGATAGCTAGACCATGACTACTGGAGGAGAAAGAAGAGGTGTAGTCACAGATGAACTATTAAGTTGAAATGAAAGGTGGGCGTGAGAGTGATTTCATATTTACTTTTCTGTGCAGAAAATTATTTTCCGTGACCACAGATTTTACTCTACACTCCAGCCTATTTTAAAATTGAATGTTATTAATCACAAGGGCCATTGAGCAAGAGCCTCCATGTATATTCATCACACTTATGGGAATAAAAACTCAAAGTTCATTTCTTTTTTTTTTAAATAAAAATTTATTTATTTAACTCTTTACATTCATTTTCACAAAATTTTGGGTTCCAACTTTTCTCCCCTCCCCCCACCCCAATACACCAAGCATTCTAATTTTCCCTATCACCAATCTGCCCTCTCTTCTATCATCCCTCCCTTCTCTTGTCCCCATCTTCTGTTTTCTCCTGTACGGCCAGATGACTTTCTATTCCTCATTAACTGTATGTCTTATTTCCTAGTAGCAACAACAATACTAAACAGTTGTTCCTAAAACTCCGAGTTCCAAATTCTCCCCATCCCTCCCTCCCCACCCATTCCCTTTGGGAAGGCAGGCAATTCAATATAGGCCATATCTGTGTAGTTTTGCAAATGACTTCGATAATAGTCGTGTTGTGTAAGACTAACTGTATTTCCCTCCATCCTATCCTGCCCCCCATTGTTTCTATTCTGTCTTTTGATCCTGTCCCTCCCCAAGAGTGTTGACTTCAAATTGCTCCCTCCTCCCATTGCCCTCCCTTCCATCATCCCCCCCGCCTTGCTTATCTCCTTCTCCCCCACTTTCCTGTATTGTAAGATAGATTTTCATACCAAAATGAGTGTGCATTTTACTCCTTCCTTTAGTCGAATGTGATGAGGGTAAACTTCTTGTTTTTTTTCTCAGCTCTCCTCTTTTTCCCTCCACTAAAAAGTCTCCTGCTTGCCTCTTGAATGAGAGATAATTTACACCATTCCATTTCACCCTCTCTCCTCCCACTACATTTCTCTCTCACCATTTACCTAAATTTCTTTTAAGATATGGTCCCATCCTATTCAATTCACTCTGTGCTCTCTGTCTCTGTATGTGCATGCACGTGTGTATATGTGTGTGTGCATGCATGTAGATGTGTGTGTGCGTATGTGTGTGTGTGTGTGTGTGTGTGTGTCTGTGTGTGGTCCCACCAACTACCCAGATACTGAAAAGTTTTAAGAGTTACAAATATTGTCTTTCCATGTAGGAATGTAAACAGTTCACTTTTGGTAAGTCCCTTAAGACTTCTCTTTGCTGTTTACTTTTTCATGCTTCTTCTCATTCTTGTGTTTGAAAGTCAAATTTTCTTTTCATCTCTGGTCTTTTCATCAAGAATGCTTGAAAGTCCTCTATTTCATTGAAAGACCATATTTTCCCCTGAAATATTATACTCAGTTTTGCTGGGTAGGTGATTCTTGGTTTGAGTCCTAGTTCCTTTGACTTCTGGAATATCCTATTCCATGCCCTTCGATCCCTTACTGTAGAAGCTGCTAGATCTTGTGTTATCCTGATTGTATTTCCACAATACTGGAATTGTTTCTTTCTAACTGCTTGCAATATTTTCTCCTTGACCTGGGAATTCTGGAATTTGGCCACAATGTTCCTAGGAGTTTCTCTTTTCGGATCTTTTTCAGGTGGTGATCGATGGATTCTTTTAATACTTATTTTGCCCTCTGGTTCTAGAATCTCAGGGCAGTTTTCCTTGATAATTTCATGGAAGATGATGTCTAGGCTCTTTTTTTGATCATGGCTTTCAGGTATTCCCATAATTTTTAAATTGTCTCTCCTGGATCAGGTCAGTTGTTTTTCCCATGAGATATTTCACATTCTCTTCCATTTTTTCATTCTTTTGGTCCATTTTTTCATTCTTTTGGTTTTGTTTTGTGATTTCTTGGTTTCTCAGAAAGTCATTAGACTCCATCTGTTCCATTCTAATTTTGAGAGAACTATTCTCTTCAGTGAACTTTTGAAGCTCTTTTTCCATTTGGTTAATTCTGCTTTTGAAAGCATTCTTCTCCTCATTGGCTTTTTGAACCTCTTTTGCCAATTGAGTGAGCCTATTTTTCATGGTGTTATTTTCTTCAGCATTTTTTTGGGTCTCCTTGACCAAGGTATTGACCCGTTTTTCATGCTTTTCTTGCATCTCTCTCATTTCTCTTCCCAGTTTTTCCTGCACCTGTCTAACTTGCTTTTCAAAATCCTTTTAAAGCTCTTCCAAGGCCTGAGCCCACCGGACATCCCCCTGGGATGTCTGGGATACAGAGGCCTCGACCTCCATGTCTTTCCCTGATGGTAAGAATATTTCCTCGTCATCAGAATTGAAAGGCGGGAGCATTTGCACCCGCTCAAAGAAGCTCTCTATAGTCTTACTTTTCTTCCCTTTTCTGGGCATTTTCCCAGCCAGGTACTTGACTTCTGAGATTCCTGTCCACCTCCGCCTAGATCTGCCCAGCTGGTGCTTGAGGTTTGAGATTCAAATGGGCTTTCTGCAGCAGGTGCGGCTGCTATTCAATGTGAGCTTTCGTTCTGGTGCTTGGATAGGGGCAAGGCCGCCTCCCAGGCTCAGTTCCCTCAGGGGCTTTATGCAGAGACCTTCAGTGGTGGAGTGGGTGGGGGCAGGGCTGCTTCCCAGGCTCAGCTCCCTCAGGGGTTTTATGCAGAGACCTGAGCTTCTGCCTGATCCTCGGGGAGTCCCGGGCTGTTGCTGCTGCCTCTGCCGCTGCCCCTGCCTCTGCCTCCGCCTCTGCCTCCGCAGCTTCCTCCCGAGGGGGCCCGAGTCACGGAGACACCCCGCTCCCCTCTTGGCCAGCCCAGAGTCTCTCTCACTGACCTGGAGCGTCTGTGGGTGGAGGGACCTTCGTGGCCACCGGAGATTCCGTCCCTGAAGCCTGCTTGGATCTGCTCCTCTCAGCCACGCGGCCAGGGCAGCGCTGGGGTGGGCTCCGCTTTCCGTGGCGCGACGGACCCTGGGGACCGCTCTCCAGGGCTCTCTGGAACAGAAATCTTTTCCACTGTGTTTCTGCACGTCTTGCAGTGATCCAAAATTTGTGGGGCATTCTTCTTGCAGAAAATATATGGGCTGTGGGTTCGGAGCTAGCATACGTGAGTCTTTCCATTCCGCCATCTTGACTCCACCCCCTCAAAATTCATTTCTTAATGGCAATGTGTCAGCATCATATCGCTGTGTATGACAGCATACACAGATTAGTTACATTGTCTGACCTTGAAATTTTAAATGTCTTTCATGATGAGTGTGGGTACAGACTGAATGACTGGACCCAAAGAATCCAGATTTCTACTAGGAAGCAGACTTGTGTTCCTGCAAGCTGTAGTGCTGTTCAGCACTTTTCATCAGTGACTTGAATGAGGGCACAGGTGGCATGTTCGTTGAATCCCTAAATCAACCAGTACAGAATGGAAGAGGCATGGCTAGACAGCAGGCCTGTGAAAGAGTGTATTCAATAAGCAGAGTGACAAAACAAAAGAATATGAGGGTGCATTAAGAAAGATGTGTCCAGATGAAAAAGAGAATTTCTCCTGTGCTCAGATCCCATCTGGAAAACAGTGTTCAGGTTAGACATTGTAGATATAGATATGAAAATGGGACCCTGTCCAGCCGGAATGGTGTGAAGATGCTATTTGGAGACTAGAGGGTATTCTGTATGAAGATCCATTTAAGGAACTGGAAAAGAGGGTATTTGAAAAGGAATAAGACTTTTTGGCTCCAAAGGAAAGAGCTAAGAGCCAAGGTTGGAGTATAAAGCAGAGAAGGGTTAGATATTGTAAGGGAAAACTTCCTACTAATCGTTAAGAGTTTTCTACCAGGAAAAGTGGACTGCGTTGGAAGGTAATGGGTTCCCCCTTCTTGGAGGGCTTCAAGATACGCCCGGCTGGCCAACCCACTTGTCAAGCTTGAGAAGGTAGTCTTACTCACATAAGAGTTGGAGAGCCTTTCCAGTTCTGACCCTATGTGATAATTCAGTTATAGTCCTAGATATTCAGCAGCAAAAGAACCTAGATTTGCTTGAACTTTTTTTTTTTGCCAGACTTTAGTTTACAAAAGATTCTTTCTCTTTGAGCACTTAAAAGTTTTGCTTCTTGGAATTCCCTTTTTGAAATGACCTAATTATAAACAAAGTTTCTAAAGACCACTTGTTTTGTGTATCCTGAAGTTTAGTTTCTAATGTTCTCCAAAGTTGCACTTGTTCATTGAATGTTGGCGGTAAGCATTTCGCTGAATTAAAGTGGAGGAGATGTTTAACCTTTCATTCAGTCGTCTCTCCATCTTCATTTCCTCCCCTCCTCTTAAGAGCACAACTACATTCAGTGTGCTGTACAGTCCAGGTACAACTTCCAACTTTTGAAAAAGCAAGAATTTACAGGAGAGGCAGGGCCGGAAAAGAACAGGATCTTCCTTTGGGGGAATAAAGTAAACCTGTTTCTTCATAGCTGAGAAACCTTTGTAAGTCAGAGATTGCTTCAAAAGTTTTTCATTCTAATTGTTATTTTTAGTTTGTCAGATCATAAACTTAGTTTTTCATTTGATAGTGATCTCTGTTTTTGCTAATCCTGTCAATATTTGTTTTTACATATCATTCTATAGTTTTTTCTGTTAATTGATGATCTGAAAATTTTTAAAATTCCTTTATCTCAATGATTATTGACCTGATGGAATTATATTTTTAATTAAATTGAGAGATAGTAACATAATTTTAGCATAAAACATTTGTATTTAATTTTAAAACACTAAACATCTTTTTAGCAAATGCTCTTCTCTTTGTGTTTTGTAAGCCATTTTATATGGAAATGGGAGATTAAAAAAAGTCTTTAGAAGATTATTCTATGTTGTGTGTTCTTTTGGACCAGAAAACACTGAAAATATGACCACTTGTGGAAAAAAATTTTTTTAATTAGTAAAATTTAAATCTGGAAAAATAAATAGTGCCAGTTAAACTTAATTGTGGGAGGAGGCTTGATGTAGTATAAGGTATATTGGATTTACAATCAGAGGTTCCAATTTGAGATTCCATTTCTTACTACCTTTGGTATCTGAGATAAGTTGCTTCACCTGCTTACATTACTTGTATATGAAATAAGGGGGGTTGGTTGGACTACATGGTCCCTTAAATCACTTTCAGATCTAAATATTATCTTTTGATCTCCCCACAGGATTGATTTTTCTATAAAGTCCTGGTGAATTTCCTTCCAGAGCTATGGTTAAGGGAGGGGAAGATCTCAAGTCAGGGTTAGAACAGCACAGTCTGTTTAATGTTGTGTTTGTTTTACATGTGGATCAGACTTCACATTTCATGAGTTTCACAAAGATAAGTTTCTACAGTACTAGTGGAACTTTGTTGTAGAGGACCATTTGTTGGCTATGTTGTAGTGGAATTTTTTTCTTGTACGACTTGGCCTAGATTGCTTCTGAGATCCTCCAACTCTGAAATTCTATAATTTATTGATAGTCTTCTCAAGTTCCTCTGAATTCAAAAGAGAGATTAATTTTAATGAAGAGTAGGGATATTCTATGACAAAAGGAGAGTGACTGGTGGTCATGGTTGGAACTTTGAAGGGAGGAGTTACAGTAATTTCTTTCAGTGAAGGAGGATGTTAAGTAGTGTTTTGTTGTAATTAGAAGGAGGTAAGATTTGAGTTTGGGGACTTGAAAAGCACAAAGCAACAATCTGTACAATGAGATAGTGACAGAGTAGAAAGATTGAGCATTAGTGATGATTGTTATTTTTCCCCCTTAAAATAATGCTTGGTTTTTAAATTGCAGTAATCTGGGTTTTTTATACTTAATATTAAATTTCTAATATGTAAGTGGAATGAGCGGGTGGCTTATTGAGTGCTGTTTAAATTTCTTGTGTATTTTTGTGGTCATCATAGTGCAGCAAGATTCTGTGTTTCGAGAGCTTTTGTGTTACTATCTTTGAGTTGTTTTTGCACCACCAAACTTGCCATCGTTGAATAGGATCCAGTTTCTTGTATATTAAATTTAATTAGCATGAAAAGAGGAGAATTCATGATTGTAAGGAAAGTTAAATTTGTTAACTTTAGCATTTGGGTTAAGCTTTTTTTCTCTCTTTAGTTAACGCTGCCTTCTGCCGTACTAAATGCTTCTTTTTTTTTGGTTGTTTTTGGTTTGTTTGTTTTTTTGTTTTGTTTTTTTGATTTTTTTAAAATTTGTTCTCAGTTTTCTATGATCACTTCCATAAGTCTTGGATTTTCTCCCCCTCCTTCCCCAAGACAGCATGCAATCTTCTATGGGTTCTACACATACATTTGCAAAATTTTAGTCAGTGGGAATATTGTTTTGGTTCTAATCTCTGCACCCATTCTTTCAATCTTAATTACTCTCTGAATTTCTCATTTACCATTTCTTAGCTTACAGTAATGGTCTATCATATTCATCTGTCAACCATTTATTTTTATCCATTTACTAGTTTGTGTGTCCACTTTTTTGTCTAATTTTTTTGTTACAACAAAAAATACTATTTGATATATTTTTGTGTAATATAAGACTTTTCACTGTCATTGATCTCCTTGTTGGGGATATACCTTGTAGTTTCCTAGGCCAGGGCATGAGAACAGTTCTGTAACTTTTCTCATACACTTCCAGATTTACAGCTTGGCTGACATGGCTGTCATGAAACTAAACTCATGTTCTAGTGTTTGAATCCATAGTGCAGTTATGTGTAGCCTTTTTTAAAATATTGTCTCCCCAGCCCTCTACCCCAGGTAAGCAAATAATGGAAAAAAGTTACACAGGCGATCACATAGGATAAGTGTTATAGTTGGGTGATAGGTAAAAGAATGTTAGAGTGAAGTATGGTTATAATTAATATATTTAACAATGTTATTGAAAAAGGTTGCTAGTCAAGGCATCGTTAGGAGAGTTGAAGGGAGGAGTTAAAAGTAATTTCTTTCAGTGAAGAAGAATGTCTTTTGGAGAGACCAAGACTCTCACACTGTTACCTGATTTGTCTTTGACTTCAAGTACAGATTCTCGCCGTTTCAGTTAGCATTTCTATTCATTGCTCCCAGATCTGTTGTGTGTCCTGCCTTGACCTTCCTAGCTCTAGACCCAGCTAGCCAGCTGCTTGTAGAACGTCTCTACCCAGGTAGTCTGCAGTCATCATCTCACGCTCTGCATGTCTGAAACTAAGGTTAGTATGGGATCATTGGATCTGGAAAGGACCTTCAGGTTATCTCGGCCAGCCTTTTCATTCTGAAAACGAAACTGAGGACCAGAGAAGTTTGATGGATTGTCCAAAGTCACCTTCATAGAAAATAATAGTATTTGAGCCCAGGGCCCCTTAATTTGAACATTCACTATGTTTCCGCTGTCCTCATCTTTTCTCCAAAACCTTCCCCCCCTGACTGCCATCATTCGTCAGTCTGACCAGTCTTCACGTAGTTCTTCCACATGAGAACCTTTGGTATTTGACTTCTCCCCGCATCTCATAGTCAGTATTTTCAAATATCAGTCAGTTTCATTTCCACAATATCTCTCACATCTCTTTGTTTTATTCCCAGTTTAACCACCTAGTCCAGGCCCTAATTATCACCCAAGTGGAGTTTTGTGTTAGCTTCTGAAAGGGTTTTGTGTCTTCACAAATGTTGACTCCAATCCATTCTTGATAACACTGTCAGATAAGTCATCCTGACCTGATATGGCAGGGCTTTCAAAATTTGAGCACACATTAGAGTTTGAATGATCAAATAATATTTGTGACACATTTGTAAATGTTTATTAACACAGTGCCTGCCACGTAGTGGTACTAGATAAATGCTCATTCGCGCCCTCCAGCCTTCAGTCTGGTGATACACCTTCTTTCCACTTAACCTCGTCTTGCTCCCCACCATATAGAGTGTATTCCAGCAAAACTGCTTCATATTCATGCTCATAATCGTCCTGCCTTCATGCCTTGGTTCACGTTCTTAGTTTGCCCTTCTACCCTGTTCCCCTCAGCCTTTTGATTCCCTATTTTTTAAAGTTCAATTCAAATGACATCTCCATGAATCCTTCTTCCTTCTTGTCCATCCCCCCAGTTAATGCTCTTTCCATGCTCCATGTAAACACTTTGCTTTTGTACCTTTCATCTTGTTGTTTTGTATTACAGTTACTTTTGGATCCAGGACTATTCCCTTACATAAATAAAAAACTGCATTAGGGCAGGGACCCTGTCTTATCCAGAATTTTATCTTCATTTCCTAACAGTGCTTTGTAGGTAGTTGATTCTTTATATAATAAGTATTTATTCACTTAAATTAAACCTAATTTAATGAGGGATCTGTTTTTCTGTGATGATATTTTATTTGTATTTCTTGTGAGGCAGTACTGAAATGAGTCTCAAATTTCACACTAGTTTATTCTTTGATTTTTCCTTTTATTAAAATATAGCTGCTTTTTAAATGTTTTCAGAATTGGCATCTTCCATTATAATCGAATTATTTTCATTTGGGAGAGCTTTCATTACAGGTCACCTCTTGTGTTTTCTCTGAATGGTCTTTATTTATATATTTATTTGTCTTTGATATCTTTCAGACTTTATGGGCACACAGAATCTCAGTTTAATGAATACCATTATGATGTCCACTTCTATGTAATGAGGATATTTCCACATCCTGGCCAACAGTCCATACTAACATTGCTTTGCTGATGTGGATACAGTAATTACTCACTTATTCGGAGGCCGCCTATGCGGCAACCTCAACTATCCGGAACACCACCAAGAACCTGGCAGTAAGCAAAAAAGAAAAGAGGCCTTTGATCAGCCAAAATAGGTGTCATTAGGTGCAGAAGGCTCATGCCTTTTACTCATTGGAAAAGTCCTCATATTCTGATTGAAAACTCATTTGCTTATTTGGGACGCAGTTTTAGTTACCCTGGTTTTAAAGGGGCTCCTTTTTGGTAGGAACATTGATAATAGCAAGAAATGACAGCAAAGTATAATACAGAGAATATGAAAAGCATTGCAGAATAACTGGGGGAAAAAAGCATTGCCATTTAATTAAAGAGAAATAATCCTGCAAAACTTCAGTGTTTCTGCTGATATTCTTCCCCTAATCCCAGTATAGGACAGTAATTATTGATGTGCTTCGTTATTACTGTAAGTCAAAGAAAGGGTTAAGTATACTCTCTTTAAGAGGTTGGGGAAATAGGAGCTACTGTTAAGGGAAAGATGTCTATCTAAAATGGTTAAATTTTTTAGATTGATACTTTAAATGGTGAGATTCAGTTATCCAGAAAATTAACACGTGAGAAATTTCACTTCTCTGAGACTGAGTACATAGAGTGTATACACAGCCTAATTTTTCAAAATTTTAAATGCAATGCTGCCTTTGTCCGTGTAACAGGGATAGTCCTGAGGTATTTCAGCATTTGTTTTTAAATAACTGTTAAATTGAATACCAATAAAATTTATTTCTTTCAAAATGTGTTGATAGTTTATGATTTTATGAATTGGTATAGTTTGGGAAAGTTGATGATTGTTTTATGGAAAACGTTTCTTCCTATCTATTTCCAGCCAACCTACAAAGTGATAGGGAGTCCTTTAATTCTAGGCTGGAGAAAGAGTAAATTAATTACTTTGAGATTTTTCTCAAGATTTTCTGCCTATTATCGGAGCACATTTATCTCAAGTTGAACTTAGTTTACATGTATTAATTTAGAAGACAACTGACTTGATATATTGTAAATCAGAAACTGTCTCAGATTGTCTCTATACTCTGCGCAGATGTCACAACCTTATTATTATATGGTTACCACAGCCAGACTGGAAATGCGTTATTTTATCCTTCATTGCACTTTTATATCATAGAAAGTGGGCAGTATAGTATTTGCCGTCCTGATAACTTCCTTCTCTGCAGTATTCTTCTTAATTTCCTATTAATGCTTCCCGCTTAATGCCTTGTTTATATCAGGGGTTCAGAAGCTGCTTTTTTCTTCTTGATTTCTCCTTAAATTTTTTTCTACCTTCCCTTCTTCTCTTTCATTCCTGTAATTGTAGTTTATCTGATGATAACATAAATTTGAGTATTATTTATTGAATAAAATTTCATGTTGTCTGCCTTTTTTTAAGTTAAACATTTCATATTTCTATTAAAAAAAGTTAAGACTATTTGTATGGGTCTCAACAGAAAAAGAGGCTTCCTAGTCCAACTTTTTATGAGAAACCTTTTATGACTATTCACTGGACCAGTATATTTCCATTTAAACAATAATTTCGATGTTAACCTCGAACAGGAGTCTTTGTTTGTTAGTGTCTAAACGCTTTATTTTTCTGTTTTTTCAGCTTTATCTTAATTTACATTTTATGTTTAGGGACACAAGATACAAATTCTGTTTCCTGATTGATGGTGTGGGGGCATGGGGGTTCCCTGGGGGAACTGAGGGAGTTTCCCTCAATTGTAGCTCTAGCTAAAATAAAGTAATAAAGGCTTTAACAGGACACAATAAATTCTTATTCTCCTTACTATTCAACTAGAAAGACTATATTCCCACAACTGGTTCTTGATCATCTAGTTCTGGAAGCAAATTTGTAGTCAAATACTATCTTACAGCCTGGAATATTTTCCAGCTAAATATATTTTCAGACAGGAAAAGTAATGTTTTCCTCACATACTGTTCCATTATTCCCCCCCTAGATATGTACTTTGAACCAGCAGCAGCTATTGATGCTAAAACGTTTTTGGTAAGAAATAAGAGGGATTGACTAGGGTGAGGAAACTTCACCCCATCTGAATCTGGACAGATCTCACTGCCTTCTTTTACTGTATCCAGATTTTCATAGAATAGGATTCAAACTATGTAGGGAAATTTAGAATACTGAGCATTACCTTTCTTTTTCTATAGCTGCCTACCACTAACCCTCTGCTTAAGGGTACTTAAGACTAAAACTTGAAAGAGAAAAGTGTCAGGCCCCACAATTTACCATTCAACAAGTAGCATTTATTTGATGCCTGACTTTGGGTAATACATCCCTCCCCAAACTTACCCTGGCTCTCCCTCAACGTTCGCCAAAAATCTTCTCCTTCATTTTGAGCTCCCTCTTCCTCATCTTCTATCAGTCAGATACCTCCTCCTACCAGATATGTCCTATCTTCTCTCTCACCAGTCTTCACATGATGAAATAGTCCCCTTACCAAAACTAACACTTCTATTTGTTCAGTCACTTCCGTTTCATCCTGGCTCTAATATCTGCTCTATTGTCCGCACTCTTTGATCCATTTTCAATCTCTCCCTGTTATGCTGGCTGATTTTCTTCTGCCAAACCTCCCACTTAATCTTTCCATCTCTTCCCCTCCCCCCAGGTCCTCTATAGCTGGTGCCTTCATTTTCCTTTGCTCACTCTCCTCTCTTCCTGACCCCCTTACAATGTTCCACTGAAACTGCTCCTAATGATCTTGCCAAATCCAGGAACTTCTTCTCAGTCTTCTCCTTTGATACTCTCCTAGATTTTTCAGGATGTCATTTGCACTGTTAAAATCATTCCTCTTTCTCCCTATTACCACCTTTCCCCATCTTTATTTCATTTGCAGGTATGTTGGCTCTGTTCACATTCAAGCCCTTAAGCATATACTATCAGGGGAAAACATATAGGTGTAAATATGTGGTGTATAGAAAGAGGTATTTGTATATGAGGGAGGATGGGGGAGAGCACACACATAAATAATGCCTCAGACTCCTACAGAAGGTGTTATTAAAGTCCATTTGGTGTGGTCTTAGTACATAGAAGGAGGTGACATTTGACCTAATCCCAGCAAAGGAAGATGTCTTTAGGTAGAAGATTTCTTCCGTGTGGAGGAAAAGACCTAGAAGAGGACAGGCAGTCACAGTGTGAGATGCTTAGCTACAAGGCCAGTCTGGCTGGAGTCTGAATCATGAAGGGGAGAAGTGGGATGTCTTGCTGGGGAGTAGTGATGCCTAGTTACAGAGATTGTTGAGTTCTAGTTAAGAAGTTGAAGCTTCACTTCCCCAAAGTAATAATATTAATAAAAATAATACAGTTAAAGGGCCTGGTGGTGACACCATTGATGTTTAATACTTCCAGTGACACACACTGTCTGGTACCAGCACATGATCTAAAGTGCACCAGCCTGGAATGACTTTCCCAGATGAAAAATGATCATTCAGTAAATATTGAAAGAATTAATAAATAATTATGGGAGAGAGGACAAGTCATAGACATAGAGCAACTATAGCCTTTACCTAAACTCTCCTCCTTAGCAGTTAGAGCTACCTAAACTGCTTATCCTAAGCAAAAAAGTGACAGAAGTATCATCACCATTTTGTGACTAACTGGCATTCAGGTTAACAAAATTATGTCGTGAAAGACAATACACAAAAGCATAAAAGGAGGTAAGCAGGGAGATGGAGTACCTAGCCAAGAGCATGATGGTCCTGGAGTCTTAAACCAGCTAGAGCAGCTCTTAAGGGAAATGAAGCGATAACTGGAATGTTCTGGAACGTAGGCTTGGAGAGGCACCTGGTGGTGCGGAGATGTTGAGTAAACAAGCTGGATCAGTCTTTAGGATGACGAGGGTTCACATGAGTTTACCCAGAGAGAGGCACTGATGTTCATATTGCTGAAGTCTGGGGGAAAAACTGAGAAAATGAAGTTCTGAGGAGGGCAAGAGTTCCCCTCCAGCCTCAGATGTTTATTAGCCTTGTAAGTCACGTAGCCTCTGTACACCTGGCTTTTATCTCACGAGGTTGTTGTAAAGGTCAAATGAGATAATATTTGTAAAGGGGGGCATAGCACGGTGCCTGGCAGATGGGAGCTGCTTAATAAACCTTTCTTCCCTTTCCTTTCTCACTTCAGACTATAAGCCAATGACTTTGGCATTCTGTTCCTGACAATTTCTGTCAAACAGTATTAAATGAAAGTGACTATTACAAAAAGACAAGCCTGGGTTCATCAAGAGTAGTCATACCTGAATAATGCATTTCTTTTTCTGACATTATTGCGGGACTGGGAGATCAGAGGAATATCATTAACAATAGTGTATTAGGATTTTAACAAGGCATTTGAGTCTGTCATGATAGCCCTTTCAACCAAGTGGAGAGGTATGAGCTCCATAGTAGTACAGACAGATATGGCACAGTTCTATACTAGATGGGTTCGGAACTAGTTGAATGAGTGTTGGGAGCATCCCGTGGGTTTTTTCATTGGCCGTCTGTAGTTTGACTTTTTTTTATCTGTACCTTAGATGAAAACGGAGGTTATTCTCCTCAAAATAATGTGACACATTTGGTGGAGTGAGCATACATGTGGATGTCTGCTTCAGGATTCAGGTAGACTTTGTGTAGTCAAAGATAGTATCACAGAGAAGGCTTGGTTATGCTGTTCTTGTGTATGAGAGGGCGCACTATAAATTCTGTGTGACGAAGTAGTTTAACAAAAAAGTTAGATTTCATTAGTAGGGGCATTGTATTCGGAATAAGAAAGTTTTGCTATCTTCTCTACTGTAAGAATTTATCAAGCTTTTAATACACTTTGAAGATGGGATTTTGATTTTTTTAGTTTATAAAGCATCCCTTAGTATTTTCATATTTAAGAATTTGACGTGAATACCTTAGGTGAATTGTGTTGATGTACCTATTATTTTTTCTGAAAACCAATAATAGTGAACCTAATAAATATTTTGACATGATTTGAGAGATGAGTATTTTGATTTTACATTCAAAGGCTTGATTTCAGATTCCAAAAGAACATGGGGTCTGAGGTACTGAAGGTGCTTAAAAAGCGTCATGGTGATGATGGGGTTCAGACCCTGGGAGCCTCCTTGAGCTCCCCTGAATCTTCCCACTTAGTCTGGCCTTTCTTACTCAAATCTGATATTCCCCTTTGTTCCGCAGTCTCAGGAAGCCTATGGGTTTTTCATTAACATTCTGCCGAAGTCTCTGTTGCATCCCTCACCCTTGATCCCATCAAAACCCCATTCCCTAGGCTGCTGACCACTCCCATCAAGGTCTGTATTCATTCCCATGACTCCCCTATGGAGACCTCTGGATTGCCCCACCTGCTTCTCACCCAAACCTTCCATTGATATCTCCTGATAGTTTCCAGCCTTTGACAAAACCTCCGGACTTCTCCTCCAGACCCTTCCTAAACCTCTCCTCTCATCGGCACCCTGGACTGCGAGACCACTCCCAGATCCCTCCTATAGTCTCTTGTGTATTTAAGTTGCATCTTGCCTGAATGAAGGCGCTCAGATTCAATCCAGCTCAGACTCTGTCTAGCTGAGATTCTATCTGGCCTGCTTGTGAATGCAGGCATTACAAATGCTTAGGCTCCTTAAGAGCCAACCCAATTTGGTGAATCTTTAATAAACTTTGTTTTTTTTTTGGCTTTAAGAAGGCTTGAGATGAATTCATTTGAGCACGACCTGGACTATTGGTGTTTTGGTGCCCCTATCACCCCTCAACCTCGTCAGTGAAATAGCAGAAAAAAGTGATCTCCTTAAGAGTGGTGTTCCTCCACAGCAGGGGGCATATCTGTCAGCAGAGAAAATAAATCATGGGGGAAAGTTGATAGAAAAACAACTGGTTAGTAAGAACATTCCGTTCCCATCCAGTTCTCTTTGGCTCCTCAGTATATGAGATCAAAAAGGGACAAGTCAGTGATAGCAAAAGACACTTCTCTTTGATTTATGCCCTCAGGGATTTATAATTTATTTTAATAAGGTAGAATATTTTATTTGTTCCAGACCTGTGATTTCATTGTGTGAAATCTCACTGTGTGAAAAGTTCCCACTGTAGAAACTCCACCTATTCAGATTGTCACTTCATCTGTAACTTTTAGTCTTCTCGAGTTGCTTAGGGCATTGAAAAGTTAAGTGTGGTATGTTGACATAGATATGTACAGATAAACTTTCATAATGAGTGCTGTAAGGAAATAAATGAGTCAAATAGAGTACTAAATATATTGCACAGCTCTGCTGAAGTTTTTTTTGTTTTGTTTTGTTTTTTTTTTTTTTGGAGATGACCCGTAATAAACAGTTTACACAAAGAAAGAGATAGATTTCAGTGAAAAGGAGAAAGGTTTCATCTGTGCGTTCTGGATGATGTGAGTAAAAGTTTTGAGTTGAGGTGAGGGGACCCACCTTGGTTATATATATAATGTGCAGCCTGCACAAGTAGAGATTGTTTGAAAGTTATACACGGAATCACTGTAGCATTGATAAAGAGTTGAGGATGGCTGAACAAGTTATGGTATTATTGTAATAGAATACTGTTATACCATAAGAAATAATGAACAGAAAAATTTGTAGCAACTTGGGAAGACTCATTTAAATATGTGAGCAACTTGATAGAATCAGGAGAACAATGTAATATATGCATTAATATAAAGGGAAACAATCCTAAAAGAAAGCAAAATTCAGATTATATCCAGCCCTCATCTTTTCCAAGTTCTGGTCCTCTATCACCAACAATTGTTTGGTACGTTTTCAACTAGGTTCTGTAGTGATCTCAAATCCAACATAACCAAAACGATTCATTATCTTTTCCCCCTAAACTTACCACTCCTTTACAATCCCCTACTTCTGTTAAGGGTAACTATCTCTCCCTTCATATGTCTGAGTTCACAGTTATAAATGGAGTCATCTTTATATCCAGTCAGTTGCCACACCTTTTTAATTCTGCCTCAACACCTTTCTTGTCCATCCCTTTCTCTCCACGTACACATCCACCAATCTATTTCAGACCTGCATCACCTCTTACCTGGGCTGTTGGAACAGCCTCCTAATTTAGGCTTGAACCTTCTAGTCTGAAGTCTCTATAACCCATTCTCTACGTGGTGCCAAAGTAATCTTCCTCCACCAGAAGTCTCACCCCATCCTTTTTTTGTTGAAGGACCCTCCGTGTCCTCCTGTTGCCTTTAGGACAAAATGCAAATTTGTTCATTTGTCATTTAACACCCTTCACGATCCAGCTCTGTTCTACCTTTCCAGCTTTATTTTATGTTCCCTTCACATGCACAGTCTTCTAGCCAGCCAACCTGGCCTTTTTTGCTGTATCTCCAAGTACAGTATTCCATCTTCTGCCCCAATGTCTCATGCCCTAGAATTCACTCTTTGCACCTCTGTAGGATCACTTAGCCTCATTCAGGGCTCCAGTCATAGGTCATGTCCTGTGGAAAGCCTTCCTTAATGGTTGTAGGTTGTGTTTTCTCCCTCCTTTTACTTAGACACGCACGCACACACACATATGCACACACACAATATTCTATTGAGTTAACAGAATTCATTAAGTAAACTCCCTGATAATGGACTTTTTGTTTTTTATATTTGGATAATTTTTACAGGCTTGTCTTATTTTTTCCAACTGATTTTTAAGTCCATTATGGAAACTTGATTGTCCTATCCTTTTGTCTCTGCCCAACACAGTAATTCAAGAAACATTCAATAAATGCCTGCTTTGTGCAAGGAAAGTGTTTGTTATTTTCCTAGATGATGTGAAAGGGTGATGACTTCTTAGATTGAACAGGCCTTTCTTAGAAGGACTTCAAAGAATTCTCCCAAAAAGAGGATGAGACAAAAACTTTTCTGTTAGTCCACAGAGAGGCTACTTTAACTTTGTAGAAGAATTTATATTTCCTTAATTTTATTTATAAAGAAAATATTTGTTATGTGACTCGATTGGAATTTTTGTCTTTCATGCGTTAAAATGGCTTTTGTAAGTATACTCTCAGTTTTATGCATTTTAAGCGTTATTTTTCTTGTTACAGTACCCTGGGTGACTCTTCTCGGTCAAACCTTTTTGAAGATGCAACAAGCGCTCTTGGTAAGTCTTTGCTTACTTTCCTTTGTTTTTGTTGCTTATGGGAAGATGCCTGATACATAACTTCTTAGGAGCCTTCCGTATGATAGTATTGATTAAGGAAGGGACTGCTCCTATTTACTTAATAAATAAAAGTCTTATAATTAAATCTCTTTGAGCTACTATAAAGGACCTTACTGTTGAAAGAAAATCTGTAAATAACTACATTAAAACAAATATCTTCTGCCTAATTGCATTTTGTAAATGAGTATTTTTGTCACATTTTCTTGACAAGAAGAATCGCGTACTTACAGAATGGTTTAGGTTGATTTCTAAATTCTGATGCCTGACATAAAAATAAAAGATCAATAAAGATGGGAAGTCAGTTTTTATTAAAATCTAATGCCTGGAAAAGGTTCTGTCTTTAAGTTTAAGGAATAGTTTTTGGAGGTTAAAGAGCTTATAAAGTGAGTGGAGTATTTGAACTTCTTTTAGGTACACAGATTGTTCAAAAATAACTGCTTCTCCTGTAACCCCAATGTCTGTGTGTCAGGGCCTGTTGGTAAAAATATTGGAACTTTTGAGCTTCATACTGTATGTTTTAGGAGAAGTCAGATTTACTCAAAAAAGAAGTCTTCTAGGGCAGAGCCAAGATGGCGGAGTAGAAGGACGCACATTTATGAGCTCCAAGCCCACAACCCATGGAATTGAGGTAAAAAGAGATCCCCATAAATTCTGAATCACGGCAGGGGGTGCATAAACATAGGGGAAGAGATTTCTGTTCCACTGAGCCCTGGAGAGCCGTCCCCGGGGTCCATCGCGCCCCGGAAAGCGGACCCCACCCCCAGCGCTGCCCTGGCCGCGGCCCCAGAGAAGCTGACCCGAGCAGGCTTCAGAGAGGGAAGCTCCGGGGGAAACTCCGGGAGCTGGGAAAGTCCCTCCGCCCACAGAAGCTACAGGTCAGTGAGAAAGAAGACTGGGCTAGGGTTGGGGAGCGGAGCGTCTCCGTGACTCGGGCCCCCTCGGGAGGAAGCGGCAGCGGCAGAGACGGGCAGGAAGTGGCGGAGGCAGAGGCGTGGGCGGTGGCTGAGGCGCAGCGGCCCGGGACTCAGGAATCCCCCAGCAGCAGGTAGGATCTTCAATACTGAAGGTCTTTCCAACCTGAGGGAGCTGAGCCTGGGAGACGGCCCTGCCCCCACCCCGCTCTACTACTGAAGGCCTCTGAATAAAACCCCTGAGGGAGCTGAGCATAGGAGGCGGCCCCCCCCCCCCCCACCCTGCCCCCACCCGCTCCGTTCCTGAAAGTCTCTGCAGAAAGCCCCTGAGGGACCGGGTTTGGGAGGCGGCCCTGCCCCCACCCCTGCGCCAGAACTAAAGCTTGCTGCCGGAAAGTGCATTTGAATCTCAGAGGCCAAGCACTAGCTGGGCGGATCCAGGCAGAGGTGGAAAGGAATCTCAGAAGCCAAGTAACTGGCTGGGAAAATGCCTAGAAAAGGGAAGAAAAATAAGATTATAGAGAGTTTTTTCCAACAAGTGCAAATGACCCCGACCTTCGGATCTGATGGCGAGGACGAGAACGTATTCTTGCCATCAGGGAAAGACATGGAGGGCAGGGCCTCAGTACCCCAGACACCCCAGTGGGGTGTCGGGTGGGCTCAGGCCTTGGAAGAGCTTTAAAAGGATTTTGAAAAGCAAGTTAGACAGGTGGAGGAAAGACTGGGAAGAGAAATGACAAAGATGCAAGAAAAGTATGAAAAACAGGTCAATACCTTGGTAAAGGAGACCCCAAAAAAATGCTGAGGAAATTAGCACGTTGAAAAATAGGCTCACTCAATTGGCAAAAGAGGTTCAAAAAGCCAATGAGGAGAAGAATGCATTCAAAAGCAGAATGAGCCAAATGGAAAAAGAGGCTCAAAAGCTCACTGAATTTAATAGTTCTCTCAAAATTAGAATGGAACAGATGGAGTCTAATGACTTTACGAGAAACCAAGAAATCACCAAACAAAACCAAAAGAACGAAAAAATGGAAGAGAATGTGAAATATCTCATGGGAAAAACAACTGACCTGGAAAATAGATCCAGGACAGACAATTTAAAAATTATGGGACTACCTGAAAGCCATGATCAAAAAAAGAGCCTAGACATCATCTTCCATGAAATTATCAAGGAAAACTGCCCTGACATTCTAGAACCAGAGGGCAAAATAAGTATTGAAAGAATCCATCGATCACCACCTGAAAGAGATCCAAAAAGAGAAACTCCTAGGAACATTGTGGCCAAATTCCAGAACTCCCAGCTCAAGGAAAAAATCTTGCAAGCAGCTAGAAAGAAACAATTCCAGTACTGTGGAAAATACAATCAGGATAACTCAAGATCTAGCAGCTTCTACATTAAGGGATCGAAGGGCGTGGAATAGGATATTCCAGAAGGCAAAGGAACTAGGACTGAAACCAAGAATCACCTACCCAGCTAAACTGAGTATAATACTTCAAGGGAAAATATGGTCTTTCAATGAAACAGAGGACTTTCAATCATTCTTAATGAAAAGACCAGAGCTGAAAAGAAAATTTGACTTTCAAACACAAGAATGAGAAGAAGCATGAAAAAGGAAACAGCAAAGAGAAGTATTAAGGGACTTACCAGAAATGAACTGTTCACATTCCTACAGGGAAAGACTATTTCTAACTCTTAAAACTTTTCAGTATCTGGGTAGTTGGTGGGACCACACATACACATGTACATGCATGCACACACATACACACATGCATACACATACAGAGACAGAGAGCACAGATTGAACTGAATAGGATGGGACCATACCTTAAAAGAAATTAAGGTAAATGGTGAGAGAGAAATGTAGTGAGAGGAAAGAGGGGGAAATGGAAGGTGGTAACTATATGTCATTTAAGAGGCAAGCAGGAGATTTTTTTAGTGGAGGGAAAAAGAGGAGAGCTGGAGGGGAAAAAAAAAACCCAAGAAGTTTACCCTCATCACATTTGACTAAACGAAGGAGTGAAATGCACACTCATTTTGGTATGGAAACCTATCTTACAGTATAAGAAAGCGGGGGAGAAGGAGATATTGCAAGGGGGGGGATGATGGAAGGGAGGGCAAAGGGAGGAGGGAGTAATTGAAAGTCAACACTTGGGGAGGGACAGGATCAAAAGACAGAAGAGAAACAATGAGGGGCAGGTTAGGAGGGATGGTAATCCAGTTAGTCTTACACAACACGACTATCAGGAAGGTCATTTGCAAAGCTACACAGATGTGGTCTATAATGAATTGCCTGCCGTACCAAAGGGAATGGGTGGGGAGGGAGGGATGGGGAGAATTTGGAACTCAAAGTTTTAGGAACAATTGTTTAGTATTGATGTTGCTACTAGGAAAGAAGACATACAGTTAATGAGGAATAGAAAGTCATCTGGCCCTACAAGAGAAAAGAGAAGATGGAGACAAGAGAAGGGAGGGATGATAGAAGAGAGGACAGATTGGAGATAGGGAAAATTAGATTGCTTGGGGTATTGGGGTGGGGGGAGGGGATAAAAGGGGGGAAAATTTGGAACCCAAAAATTTCTGAAAATGAATGTAAAAAGTTAAATAAATAAAAAAAAAAGACGAAGTAGTCTTCTAACATGATAGATATAAATATTTAGAATTATCTGAGGTGGGCATCATAAAGTAGAGCCCCTCCCCAGTACCTGAAGATTGGTTGTCGGTGTCTCCCAAATACACTGTCTTTTCTTAGACAGCTGCCACCGTGGTTAGACTGCTATCATCTCACACGTAGACTGTTAAAAGAACTTCCGGCTGTTTCCTTCCCTCAGGTCTCTTCTTCATCCCTTCTCCATGCTGCCACCAAAGGAATTTTCCTAAAACATGTCAGATCCTATCATCTCACACTCACTGAAGTTTCGTGGCTCCCCATTACCTCCAGAATCAAATACACCATTTTTTATTTGACTTTTACACTTCACAACCTGAACCCTTTCTACCTTTCCAACCTTTTCCCTCCGCATATTTTACAATGTAGCTATACAGACCTATTCAGTCATGAAATTCCCATCTCCCGACTCCATGCCTTTTTTCATTAGCGGCTCCCTAGCCTTCAAATGCTTTTCCTCTCGGCTTACCTCACTTTCTTCCAGTCTCTGTTCACATCCCATCTTCTGCAGTTCCTTCTGTGACCATTTAAACTGTGGGTGTGTGCGCGTATGGGTGCATGTGCACGCACAATGGGGTGGTGTGATGGATTAAGTGCTAACCTGGAGTCTAGCATACTTTTCTAGCAGTGCGACCTTAGGCAAATGATTTCACCTGTTTGTTACTTCAGTTTCCTCAGCTGTAAAAATCAGGATAGTGGCTGTTGTGAGGTGTGAATGAGAGGGTGACATTAAGGTGTGAGCGAGGTGCCTGACACCACAGTAAGCGCTGCGTCAGTGCTGTCGTTGCGTGCTGTCTGCCCCGTAGAATGTGAGCAGAAATGGTTTTTGTCCTTTCGTATCCCTTTTGCTAACACAGAGTTTGATCTTTACATTAGCTGTGCCAGGCGTTGCAGTAGAAGAGGGCTTAGAGTGAGGAAGACATGGTTTAACATTCAGTCTCAGACCTAGACCTTTACCTTGACTTTTCCTTAACCTCTAATTTCCTCATCTGTAAAACAGGCAGGGTTGGGGGTGTGGTAATTGCACCAATCTTTTGGAATTTTTCTGGGGACTAAATAAGATAACATGTGTAAAGCACTTTGTAAAACTTAATGCAATATATAAATGGTAGCTACCATTGCCGTAGCTTATTATCTGTGTTAAAGACCTGACATGGTCAGGCCAGCATTTGCGTGCTGGGCCTATGTCTTCCCAATGCAGAAACCTTGGCAAACTGCCTTTGAGTCTGTTTCTGCACTGTGTAAAATGGGCATAGTGATGACTGCACTCCTGGCCTCCCCAGTACAAATGAGAAAAGCTGTGTAAACCTTAAAGCACTATATATGTCTTGTCATTACTGTTGTGATTAAGTTGTAGTTTCCTTCATGATAAACGCTATCATTGATTAAATTTCTTATTACATCCAGCATAGTACCTTGTAAGTATATTCAAACACTGATGCTGCTGCTAGCGATGATGATAATACATCATGTTTACATAGAGCTTTAAAGTTTTTGGAGCAGATTCCTTCTGTCCATTTGAAAGAAGTAGTTCAAATAATGTTTGTCCCTGTTTTCAGGATGAGAAAGCTGAAATTCGTTCAGAATTCTGGGAGCCAGGGCTCAGCCCCAGCTTCCATATTCGGTGTTCAGTCCATCACAATTAGCTGTTACAAGTCAGTAATTTAAGAGAATGATGTTGTTTTCATCAAACAGCGTAGGAAAAAGATTCAGGAACTTTGTGTAATTTGGAATTGCGTGAAATACCAGGATTGGTTATCTCCTAGCCAGAAAACAATAGTTAGAAATTGAAGGTTGCTTAGTCAGTACTTATTTCCCTAGCAGTCTCAGCTCCCCTCCCTTGGCATTGTGCTCATGGGACATATCTTAATACCACCTTCTTAGCATCCTTTTCCCTGAAGAAAAAGGTTCCTGTTGTTGCCACAGTATATACTACCTTCATTTTTCTGCTGTAGAAAGTAAAGAATATTTATGAAGTTGAGGTTTTTTATCCCTATTTTTCCTTCACCAGATATATGTTCAGCTTTTCTTGGGGTGAATAAGAACCAAGATGGTTGCATTTTGTTTGTGCTATGATTTTGTTTTATGCTGCCCTACAAACTAATAACATGATAGCCATATTTATCTTTTTCTTAAACAGAAAGTAGTATACACTGTACTTTCAATCCATGCTTTCAATGAACTTTCTAGAGTGTAGTTAATTGCATTAGAGCTGTTTAGGAAACCAGTGGAACAGTCAGTGATTAAACATGCTTATTACTGTGTGCCAGGTACTGTGCTAAGGAAAGGCAGAAGATAGTCTCTGCCTGGAACTCACAGTGGAAGGGAAAAGAGCATGGAAATAACTGTGTGCAAACACACTGTATACAGGATAAATAGGAAATAATCACCTGACAGAAGACTTCAGAAAATAGAGGGATCTGGAAAGGTCCAGTAGATGGTAGGATTTTAGCTGGAATTTGATGAAAGCCAATTCTTTGGCAGAGATGAAGGGAGCATTCCATGCATGGAGGGAAACTGAGGAAAATAACCTGGAATCAGAAGAGTGTCTTGTTTGAGTAACAAACAAGGAGATCAGTGTCACAGGATGAAAGAATATGTGAGGGAAGGTAGGGAGAGGAGCTGTGTGAGGTGTAAGACAGCTGGAAATGTTTGCTGAGGGAAGCAGGTAATGAAGAGCTTTTAATGGTCCTGGAAGTGGGCATAAGAAACATTACCTGACCGTATAACTCCCGAATTCATCTTATTTTCAACCTCCCAGAGTAAAGTATGTTCTATTAAATATTGTGCTTCAGAGGTAGCATGGCTTAGCGGGAGAAAGCTAGCCCTATGAGTCAGGAAGACCTTACAGATCAGTCCCACCTTTGGTACATGTTCTGTGGTCCTGAACAAATCACTTTACTACTTCTTGTCCCAAGCCGTTCTCAGACAAAAATTGTATTGGATCAAGCGAGGCCTTCTGGCTTAGTGGATAGCTCTTTAAGTGTTTGCAAACCTTAAAGCTCTTTTGTAAAATACCAACCATTATCATTGATAACGACAAAACAGTCTGTATTGGTAGGAGTTCTCAGGCATTGTGCTTTGCCCTAGGAATACAGAGACCAAACATGGTCTTTTCCTTCAAGGGGTTATGTTTTTGGGTCAGCTAGGTGGCAGCTCCTGGAGTAAGGAGGACCTGAGTTCAAATCCAACCTCAGACATTTGACGTTTACTGTGTGACCCTGAGGCAAGTCACCCTCACAGAGAGAGAGAGAGAGAGAAAGAGAGAGAGAGAGAGAGTATGTGTGTGTGTGTGTGTGTGTGTGGTGTGTTCTGTTGGCCTTGAAGGAACAAATTGGGTTTTTTTTTGTTGCTGTTTTTACTGAGGTCTATATATTCTTAACCATTAGATTACAAACTACTTGAAAAGGTGTACTTTTTTTGTAGCCCCAGCACTTAGCTTTGAGCAGGCCTGCACAGTATTCAGCATATGAGCCACTTGGGGCCCTTGAAAGGATTTTGGGTGGCTGCAACAAATATAGAGGATGCACAACATACTGCTTGCAGGCCGTGTGTGCAGCCCCGGCACTGAGCCTGGCAGTAGCAAGCACCTAACCAACGCTCGTTGGTTTGACTGTTACTAACGAATCCTGGCTTCTTTTGTGAACAGATTTATCAGGCTGAGTCAGAGCATGATTCAGCTAACTCCATTTTACTGTATTTTTCTGTTACTGTCTTAGCTGTCTTCTTTTACCTCTAGATCTTCCACTCTCCCATACTTCTTTGAGCAACAAAAGAGACTGAAATAAGGCAGTATCCAAATTTAGACCCTGAGTTCATACCCCTGGAGTCTTTGTCTTGCAGTTGAAGGATGTGCTGAAACACCAGACATAACTCATTCCTTTGTCCAACACTGTAGCTAATGTTAGCAACTTTGTCTTATGTCTCAATCTTTTTCTCTTAGTACTTTAAAAAATAAATAGATTAGATACTTGAATAACATTCATCCAGTTCAAAAACATTCACTTTTTTTTCACAATTATGTGAAAATGACTAGTTGTGTTGCCATTTCTCTGCCTTACATGTTAAAATCATGATGGACTATATCACTCGCTATATTTTTCCCACCTACCAAATTTGTAGAGAAGATAGTTTTTTCATTTGTCCTTCTTTTTTTTAAAAAATCCAGAAAACTAGTGAGGAAAAGCAAGGGTGCTTTCTTTCTTCTCATCAAAATCTTAGGTTTCTGTTAAATGGTCATTTCTGAGGTTTCAAGGCAAATGTTTTTTCCTCCAAAAGGTAACACAAATAGAACTTTAATTTATGATCTCCCAGTTCCCTTTGTGGGTCATCTGTAGCTATAGTTATTTTGTAAGTCTTAGATTAAATTTCAGTCCTTTAGAAAACTAGCTGAATAAATTCAGAAATGAACTTAGTGGTCGATGTGTGTGAAACAGAATATTAGTTTCAAACATAATACATAATAAATATAATCATGTTTGAGCTAGGCTATAATCTGGGAAAATTTAGTATTCTTGTTATGTTACTGTCCAATTTAATTCAGAATGTGAGAATTCTTAAAATCTAAAAAAACAAACCTATCTTTTCAGTGGAGGGCTTATCAAGTCACTTGAATGCATTGAATGTGCTTTAATTGTGGTCTTTAGGCATCTTCTTTTTCGTGTTTTCAGTGACAGGCCAATCCTATGAAAATATGGTGACTGAGATCATGTCGATGGGCTATGAGCGAGAGCAAGTAATTGCAGCACTGAGAGCCAGCTTCAACAACCCTGACAGAGCAGTGGAATATCTTTTAATGGTGAGTGGTTTGTTTCGTCTTGCTGCTCCCCTTCTTTCTTCTTTTTTTATCCCTTCTTTTTTTACCCTTCTCTCCTCATGTTCCCTCTCTCTGTAAGAAGCATTGTCTCTCTGAAAATAATCCTGATAAAAATAATCCAGATGTATGCTCTTTTAAAGTGTATACAGGCTAGAATCTGTGAAGTGGTCTGCTATCAAATTACCTACCTGTAAGTCGGTTACATTCCACATCTCTGTCTCTTTTGAGTAGTTCCCCAGATGTCTCACTGTGACTTAGTCTCTTTATAGAGTTACCAGATTAGGTTATGTTATCAAGCCTTTGCTTAAAGATCTAGGGAAAGCATTTTGGCAATAACTATCTAGAAATCATCCTTAATCATTCTCAGGTCACCACATTGAAGGAGTAGGTTGACTAGTTCTGATAACTTTGTGGTTCAGCATCAGTTAAACTCTGTTAATTACCTCTGGCAAATATTAAGCCTAGACCAGCCTTCCCTTACCCTCTAACAAGTTTCTGAGCCATCTGCCCTTATCAGTCAGTTACTCAGAGAATGTAAATTCATAGTAGTCCTGGATAGAATATTTTGGGAAATCATAGCTGCTAGCTGAAAACAAAGCCTTTCAAAAGTAAATAAAAATTATTTAGTACCACCGTCCTCATTAGTGCAGGTGATTAGGACTTATTCAACCTATCCTCCACTTAAAATAACTGTAGAACATAGGTTAACAGAAAGGCAGAAAATCCCTCCATTGTTTTTTTAGGGTGCCAGTACTCTTTTAAAGCTATAGCTTAGATATTTGTCCTTTGTTCTTTGGAAATAACCAGTACCAATTGACTGCCAGTATGGAATTAAATGTTTTCTCCCTGAATGAATTTGGGCAGAAGGGGTAGGCAGAGTTAACTTACAGTGCCTTTTGAAGGATGTTGGGACTGTACACCTTCCCAGTTGTGTTTTTAGTTGAAAAGATTAAAATTTTATCAACCTGTATTTCCATTAATCCAACAAAAATCTTACACTCCTTGGCAGCCAAACAAGAGTCTAGATAAAATACTATTGAGAGACCAGTGTGTAAACCCTCCTAACAGTGAAAGTTGTCTTGAATTAGAACGGAGTGAGTGCCTCATTGAATTCAGAGGGCTCCCTGTTATTGAATGATCAAATAGGGAATGCTATATAAGAAACTCCCAACACCTAGTAAGTAGGAAGTTGGAATAGATGATGCCTAAGATCCCTTCTAAGATTCTGTTGTTTAGAAATAGCCGAGTTCTCCACTCACTGTTACAGCCCATCTCCAAACCCAAGCATCGTTCTCTGAGGCCTGACCATGTCAAGCTCAGTAATCTTGATTAAATCATTAAACTTTCTAGGATCCATTTGTTCATTTATAAAACTTAGAGGCCAGATTAGACATCTTGTTTGTGGTGTCTAGAAAACAGGGAGAATTTTGCAACCAGCTAGAACAACATTTGCAGTAGTGGGCAGATAATTTCTGTCTATTGATCTGTGTCATTTAAGGGAAGATAAAGGACTTCAGTGTGTTAATAAAGAGAAGAAAGAGTAATTGCACGAGTTCTGGGGGAGGTTGGAAAAAAATGTGCCATGAGATGAGGGAAAAAAAAGGGTGACTGAACACTTGGTCCTAAATGGTAGGTATGATGCCCTTCCTATGGAAGAAGGAGCTGACTCCTGGCAGGGAAACAGTCATTTGAGTTTCAGGAAATGATGATGGAAATTCATAGTTACCATTAGGAGGAAGTTTAGCCTGGTAGTCATGGTCAAAAAACAGAGACAGATTGTAGTGGATGTAGCTTCTTGCTAAGGGCCATTGGGACAGCTATTTGTCCTGGTTTAAAAGATGAAATCCAAGAATTAAGTCTTGAATTCCTTAAAACATAGTTCAAAATAGAGAAATCTGGGACTGCTAAATGGGAATATGACTCTGGGGTGATATGTCTTATTAGACATGGTGAGGAGGAAGGATATGTACAGAAGGAAATAGTGAGTTGTATAGAAAGATGTGTAGTGGGAAACTAAGGGGAAAATCTTCAGAGAAAGAAAAAGAAATCACATTCATTGTAGGAGAATGTTCTATAGAGTACTTTGAATGAACAAAAAAAATGTATTTTTACGCCCAGAGTAGAAAAATGAATTGCTTGGGTTTGGCAAATACATCACAAGCTGCTTTTGGGATAAATTTTGTACTGGAAAGAACCAAATAAAATGGCAATAAGTAATTAAAATTAAAGATAAGTTAGGCTATAATAAAGAGAACCTAACTTCTCTTAATTTGTTCAAGTCACCAGACTTTGACAAACCTAGCATACTGAAAGAACTAACTTATGTGATTGATAGGCTGCTGGTGATGATATTTGAAAGACCGTGCAGCATGGAAAAAGTACCAGAAAAAAATTTTTTTTAACATATGAACCTAAGTGTATGTCTAGTTTTCCCTCATTGATATTGGTATGAGAGCTAACGTTGACAGTAGAAAAGCTGGATTCAGATTCCTGCTCTACTTCACTGTTTCCACAGTCTCATTCATGTTGTCAGGCAAAAAATATTTATGAAGTATCTGGAATGTGTCCAGCATTGTTAAGTGCAATATAGATGTTACTTTTCCTCTTTTGTAAAGAGAGTTAGACCAGGTGATTTCTGTGGTGTAAAATAAATTCTGTTACTCCTATGATAAGCTACACATTTAGAGTCTTGGATCACACCTGTGTCCAGAAGAAAGCAGGGGATGGTCAATTTTTGGAGGAGGCCCTTGTTTAAGTATTTTATTTTTTAATTTTTTAAAAAAAGTTTATTTATTTAACTTTTTACATTCGTTTTCACAAAATTTTGGGTTCCAAATTTTCTCCCCATTTCTCCCCTTCCCCCACCCCAATACACCAAGCATTCTAATTTCCCCTATCACCAATCTGTCCTCTCTTCCACCATCCCTCCCTTCCCTTGTCCCCATCTTCTCTTTTGTCCTGTAGGGTCTGATAACTTTCTATTCCCCATTACCTGTATTTCTTATTTCCTAATAGCAAGAACAATACCTTACAGTTGTTCCTAAAACTTTGAGTTCCAGCTTCTCCCCATCCCTCTCTCCCCACCCATTCTGTTTGGGAAGGCAGGCAATTCAATATAGGCCATATCTGTGTAGTTTTGCAAATGACTTCCATAATAGTCGTGTTGTGTAAGATTAACTATATTCCCCTCCATCCTATCCTGCCCCCCCTTGCTTCTGTTCTGTCTTTTGATCCTTTCCCTCCCCAAGAGTGTTGACTTCAAATTGCTCCCTCTTCCCATTGCCCTCCCTTCCATCATCGCCCCCCTTGCTTATCTCCTTCTCCCCCACTTTCCTGTATTGTAAGATAGGTTTTCATACCAAAATGAGTGTGCATTTTAATCCTGCGTTTAATCGAATGTGATGAGAATAAACTTCATGTTTTTCTCTCACCTCCCCTCTTTTTCCCTGCACTAAAAGGTCTCCTACCTGCCTCTTCTATGAGAGATAATTTGCCCCATGCCATTTCTCCCTGTCTCCTCCCAATATATTTCTCTCTCACCACTTGATTTTTGTGTGTGTGTGTGTGTGTCTGTGTGTCTGTGTGTGTAATCTAACCAACTACCCACATACTGAAAAGTTTTAAGAGTTATAAATATTGTCCTTCCATGTAGGAATGTAAACAGTTCACTTCTGGTAAGTCCCTTAAGACTTCTCTTTGCTGTTTACTTTTTCATGCTTCTTCTCATTCTTGTGTTTGAAAGTCAGATTTTCTTTTCAGCTCTGGTCTTTTCATCAAGAACGCTTGAAAATCCGCTATTTCATTGAAAGACCATTTTTTCCCCTGAAGTTATTATACTCAGTTTTGCTGGGTAGGTTGTTTAAGTATTTGAAATCCAGCAGTTGTGGTCTATGAATATAATGGCACAGGACTTTCAAGGGAGATGGGACATGGTGTTTTACTAAAGATAGAAGAATCTTCATTTTTCTGTGACCTCTGGTAACTTTTTGGTTACTGTGGGCATGTTCTTTTGCTAACCAGTCTCTTGGTACTTTGTGGTAACAAATCCATCTATAGGAGAAAGAACCATTTAATTGGTACAAAATGGAATTACCTTTCAAAAGCTGTTAGAATAGAACTTACTTTTACATTGACCGTACATTTAGGATAATAGTTTAATAGTGCCAACATTGATTTAATCTGTTTTACCTTTTTTTTATATTTTTTTTGAGATTGTTAGTAACTGGTCGAAATTGTCATAATTACTCTGTTTAGAAACTATAACCCTGTATTCTCTTAGAATACATTACCCCAATTTTACCTGTTCTCTTGCTTTGAGGCTGTATTGTACCAGAAAAGTTAGCTTTAGTAATATGAGAAGTAAAAGAAATCAAAGGCATTAGAATCAGCACGGAGGGAACAAAACTATCATTCTTTGCAGATGATGTGGTTGGTATATTTAGAGAGTCCTAGAGAATCAAATCAAGAACTACTTGAAATAATTAACAAATTTTGGCAAAGTTGCAGGACATAAATTAAACTCATATAAATCTTTAGCATTTCTATATATTACTGACAACGCCCAGCAGCAAGAGATAGAAGAAAATTCCATTCAAAGTAACCGTAGACAGTATGCAGTATTTGGGAGTCTGCATGCCGAGACAAACCCACAAACTATATTAACACAATTAGAAAACACTTTCCCCTCAAATAAAGTCTGACCTAAACAGTTGGCAAAATATCAGTTCATGGATAGATCAAGTTAATATAAAAATGACAGGTCTGCCTAAATTTAATCAGTGCCATACCAATCTAACTACCAAAAAATTATTTTATAGAGGTAGAAAAAAACAAAATTCGTTTGCTTGAACAAGAACATCAAGAAAATTAATGAAAAAATTGCAAAGGAAGGTGGTCTAGCTGTACCAGATTCAAAGCTGTAAAGCAGCAATCATCCAAACTTTCATACTGTGGCTGAGAGCCTAGTGGGTCAGTGGAGTAGGTTAGATATACAAGGCAAATTAGTCAATGGCTATGGTAATCTACCGTTGGATAAACCCAAAGACTCCAGTTTCTGGGATAAGAACTCACCGTCTGACAAAACGTACTGGGAAAACTGTATGGCAGAAATCAGGCAAGGACTAACTCTCACACTGTATAACAAGATAAGGTCAAAAGGGGTAAATGATTTAGACGTAAAAGGTGATACCCAAAGCAGAGTAGGAAAGCAAGGAATACTTTGCCTGTCAGGAATATGGAGAAAGGAAAAATTATGACGAAATGAGATAAAGAGCATTATGAAATGCAAAATGAGTAGTTTTGATTACATTAAAATTAAGAAGATTTTGCACAGACAAAGCCAATGCAACGAAGATTAGAAGGAAAATTTCTTGTTGTCTGTTCTCGAAGAAAACCAAAACGACATCATTATGATAAAGTGAAGTTTCAGTGTGTCCCAACTGTGGCTGATCAGACCAGTATGAGTTTGGCATGCTTTACCACAGATGGGGGGTACAAAGTTCATGGGAACATTTGGGGTGGATACTCTAAATTTGCACATTCTGTGTTTCCTTTGAGCTGTTTAATTCTGCTTTGCTCATAGAGCACAGAAGAAAAGCAGAAAGCTTGAAAACAATTTTTTTTTTTATAGCCAGTGTCTCTGATAAAGACCTCATGTCTCAGATATATAGGGAACTGAACCCAATTTGTAAGAATACAAGTCATCCCCCAATTGATAAGTGATCAAAGGATATGAATAGGCAGTTTTCCGATGAAAAAATTAAAACTGTCTATAGTCATGTGAAAAAAAATCCTCTAAGTCACTATTGATTAGAGAACTGCGAACTCTGCAACTCTGAGATGCCACCTCACACATACCAGATTGACTCATATGAAAGGAAATTGTGAATGTTGGAGATTTGGGAAAATTGGAACATATATGCACTGTCAGTGGAGTTGATTATCACACAATGTTGCTGATACTGTGTGCAGTGTTCCCCTGGTTCTGCAACTTCACTCAGCATCAGTTCATGTCTTTCCAGTTTTTTCTGAAATCCACCAACTCATCATTTCTTATAATACTATAGTATATCATTACATTCATAAACCAAAACTTGTTTAGCTATTCCCCAATAAATGCGCATCCCTTCAACTTCCAATTCTTTGTCACCACAAAAAAATGTTGCCATAAATGTTTTTGCATGTGTGGGTCCTTTTCCCTTTCTTAATGACCCCTTTGGGATATAGACCAGGTAGTGGTATTGCTGGATCACAGGATGTGCACAGTTGGATTGCCTTTTGGGCAAAGTAGTTCCACAGCTCTCCAGAATGTTTGAGCAGTTCATGACTCCATCAGCAAATGGGAGAAGAGCAGTACAGCGATCCAGTACAGTTCCAGAAGACTTGTAATGGAAAATGTTATCACATCCAGAGAAGGAGCTATGGAATCTGAATGCAGACAGAAGCATAAATACTGTGTTTACTTTTTGGGGTTTTTTTTTAGGTGCCTTTTTTCCTTTTCTGTTTTTTCTTTAACAAGAGTAATTTTTAAATATGTTTACATGATTGCACATGTATTACTTATATTAGATTGTTTGGCTGTCTTGATGAGGAGAAATGGGGGGAGGGAGAGAAATTTGAAACTCAAAATATTATTTAAAAAAATGTTGAAAGCTATCTTTACATGTAATTGTAAAAAATAAAATATTAGTTACAAAAAAAGGAGTGGAACTAGAATTCAGGTGGTACCTTTGAGGGCAGGGTTGTTTTTCATTTTATCTTTGTATATTCCTAGCACCTTCTATATATAGTATGCACTTATTCATGCTTGTTGAATTGAACTTACAAATCGTAGTCCAGCGCCTTCTTCACTGTGCCAGACACCTCTCTCTCTTCTCCCATTTGCTGTCTAAGTGATAGCAGTGATGGGCACAACTGTGATAATTCACTCATTTCCATATATGTGAAATTCAGATATCCTTAATGGCAAATGATAGGGATTTTTCATGTTGTGTGTAACCTGTAATAGGTCAGATACTTGTTGGCTGGGGCTGATTAAAAATTGTCCCTCTTCTCATTCATCCCTTTGTTTTCCAGATCAATTTAGAGCTTGGTGCTAGCCTTTCTCAGCATGTTTGTGAGGCCCATCCCTTTCTCGCGTCAGTTCCATTTCCTCCTGGAGCCTCCATTTTGTTAAAGGGCTCAGACTGGCCTTCATTCTTTCCTTTCTTCTTTTCTATGTGCGTATCAGTTGTATTTTTTTTTCCACATTTTTATTGAAAGAGTTGTTCAAATTGACAGTGATGTCAAAAGATGGGAACAGTATGTATTGGAGGAGGTGTAGGTGTAGATAGACACTCTAATGCATTGTTGGTAGGGTCATGATTTTGTACTGTTTTGAAAAACAGTTTGGAATTATGCAAATGAAGGGCCTAAAACATCTCTGCCTTTTAACCCAGTGTCCGTTAGTAGGCACATACCCCAAGGAGGTCTTTGATTTTTCAAAGTATCAGAATATTTATAGTATTGATTTTTGTGGAGGCAGGGGAAAATGAGTGTCCATCAGTTGCAGAATGGCTAAACAGAGTGTGGTCATGAATATAATAGAATACGACTGCAGAGAAAACTGGAAGATTTATGTGAGCTGATGCAGGGGAAAGTGCACACAGTGATTATAATACTGTAAATGCAAAGTACGGCCACAAAGTAATGAAAAGTCAGTGTTAGCGTGGCCCTCAAGTAGTATGAGACTGTACCATGCCCCTCCTCTTGCACAGGTAGGAGGACACTGAGGTGCTGGGAGAGGGAAGCATTGCAGATATTTTCAGATTTCCATTGTTTAGCCAATTGTTCTTATTTTTTTTTCTTTAAAAATATTTGTTAGATAGGATGGCTTTCCAGCAGGGGTGTGTTGGAGCTACTAACTATGAGCCAGTCAGAAATGGGAGCATTATAAAGCAGGGCTTGATTTGTTGTTGTATTAATTATCAAGATTTCAGTGGTGGAGAATGTTCATTCAGATTAACCTTCAAAGGTGTGTCACGCATGCAGTTTGTCCCCCCTCTTCCCCACCAAAAGTATGGTTTATAAATAGATTACCTATGGTTGCAAAAAAAGAGGAGTTCCCCAACTAGATAAGATAGGTACCCCTCCAAGCCCTGTATTGTGAGCTGTTTAAATTTTCTCCATTGACTTCAGAATTACATTTCATAGATAATTTGCAGATTGCTTCATTTTTTATCATAGTCTGAGTGGTTAAATGAGGTATAATATTTTTTCATAAGAAATGAGCTTATGCCCTTATCTTAAGGAATGATAGCATTTTGGATGTTAAGTAGAAAATTTTTTTGCATCATCTCTAAATCTAATTTCCCAGAACTGTCTTCCCGTCATATACTTCCCACTTTTTTATCTCCTAATTAATTGGAGTGGTGTTCGGTGGAACCGTCAGAGTAGCAACTCACAGACAGAACCTTGACTTATTTTACTCATTAAAAGGGGTAACATTTTGGTGAGTATTATAGAATCTCTAATATTTTTGCTTCTCTTTACCTAGTTTAATGTGAAGGAATTTTAAAATTTAGAAATGATGTGTGTTTTAGGGTATCCCAGGAGATAGAGAGAGCCAGGCGGTGGTGGACCCCCCCCAGGCTGCCAGCACGGGGGCTACTCAGTCTTCAGCAGTGGCAGCAGCTGCAGCCACGACAACAGCAGCAACTACTACTACTACTACTTCTGGAGGTAAAGTTGTGATCTCTGGGTTGAGGAGGGAGTGCTCCTGAGGACACTTTTTATTTTCACTTCAGTGAAAACACTTGTCTTCCTCATACATTTTAACTTAAATATTAAAGAAACCTGTCTAGAGGTGCCATCAGATGAGTGTAAAAATGTCTGCTTAGTTCATTGTTATTTGTAACAGTGTATTATAGATGTGAGTATTTCTGTGACTATTCATAGAAACAGGAAACTTTGTTGTTCCACAGCGTGTTATGATAAATTTTAAGTGTTGGAAAAATGTTACCTGTGTGCTATCACTTTCCTGCTTATGTTTTCTATCTCCTCTTATAACAAAGTAGTAGTCATTGTCCTTGAGGGAAACTTCAACCCCAAAACATTAACTTTTCTTTACAATTACAAGCTTTTATCATTGCATTTGTCTTGTTTTAAGAATTAAACCATTAACTATGATTTACAGTTTTAGTAGCTTTTTCTTTAAGGAATGTTTTAAAGAAATACGAATATTAATGGTCGTTATCATCCCTTGAAGACTACTGACATTAATTTTGTCATACTGTTTTTGTCAAATTTGCCTTAACTATTTTCTAAAATTTCTAATAGTTAGCCAATTATAACTCCCATCTTCCAACATTGTCAACTTTGGGTTGTTGGGTTAACTTAAATCTCAGTAGCTGTTTATAGTACAGAATTTCCTTAAAGCTCATTTATTTTTGAATTTTTAAATATTCATTCAAACACATGCACAAAGATTTTGCTACAATGATTAAAGATCTGTCTTATAATTCTAATTTTTATCCACCTGGTTCTTTGTAAAATTGCTTGCTTGTATTCATTTGTGGAGCTCAAAGCCTAGCTATGTGTCTGGATGTTTTTTAGAGTTCTCTTTTATTTTCTGTTGTGTCTTCTTTTTCCTGTCTTTTCCTTCCCTACCCATTGAGAAGATAACAAAAATAAAACTAAGTTTAAATATATGTAGTCATGCAAAAGAAATTCCTGCTTTAACCATGACCAAAAAAAGAAAAGGGATGGGGAGTAAGAAAAAGTACCATGTGTCTCAGTCTGCAAGTCAGTTTTTCTCATTTCTACGTGTAGATGGATAGCGTTTCATTACAAGTCCTTTGAAATTGTGGTTCATCATTGTATTAATCAGAGTTAATCGTATTTGTAGTATTATTATATAACCTGTTCTCGTTCTACTCACTTCACTTTGCATCAGTTCATTCATGTCCTGCTAAGGTTTTCTGATCATCTCATTCATATACTGGAATTTGTTTAGCCATTCCCCAGGTAACGGCATCCTCTCAGTGACCAATTCTTTACCATCACAGAAACACTGCTATAAGTAAATACAAATAATAATACATTGTTATTACATAAATAATTATACATGCATGCACACACACATATATGCACATACATACACACATACATACATACATACATACACACACACATATTGGTCCTTTTTTTCTTTGATCATTTTGGGGCATAGTACTAGGAACAATTTTGGTGACTCAGAGTATATACATTAGCTTTGGAGACATAATTACAAATTACTTTGCAGAATGGTTAAGCTAATTTGCGTTTCTATTATCCATGCATTAATATGTCTATTTTCCAACTTCCCCTCCCTCCAGCATTTTTTGTTTTCCTTTTTTGACATCGTAGTTCATCTGAGTGTACTTCATTCAGAGTTCTTTGACTTTTCCTTTATAATAATTCCTAACAATTATTAGTGATTTAGAGCCTTTTTTTCAGTTGGCTTTGATAGCTTAGATTTCTTCCTCTAAAAACTGCCTGTTCATATCTGTACTCTGTACTCATTTAAATTCAGTTCACAGGCAGAACAAGACATGACACGTTGCTAATGTCCGTTGGTCTTTGAAAACAAAGGATGAAAAGCCACATTCATGTCCTTTGACTATTTCCCAGTGGGGGAATGGCTCTTATTCTCATATATTTTACTCAGGTCCCTATATTTCTTAGATACGAAATATTTATCAGAGATACTGAAGAGATTCAGCACAAGGAACACTATAAGCATAGCTGACCATATTAATGACAGAATCACAAAATTGTATTATTTCAGTACATATAGAAAGCTTTGGGCTAGATATGATATTCCTATTAAAATAATAAAAAGCACAGGAAAAAATGGAGTTTTGAGTTTTCTTTAAATGACATAGCATTTATCTATAGAATCAAGAGCAATCATTCCTTTAATGGGAATAATCTAAGTCTTTTTAAAGTAAGATCAGAAGGGAAGCAGGAATATCTATTACTATCATTACTCTTCAGTATTGTACTAGAAGTGCTAGCTATAGCAACAAGAAGAAAAAGTTAAATGAACCAAGAGTAAATGAAAAGAAAACAAAATCATCACTTTTTTCTCCTACGTGACATAATGGTTTAGACTCACAGAACGTCTTAAACCGTGGGTCTTGATCGCAGTTTAGAAGTGTTAACTGGCAACATGACTGGGAAAAGTGTCAGAAGCCCTGCTTTAGAGAAATCTAAATAGTCAACTAAAAGAATGAAGCAAAACAATTAACTTTAACAGAATTTCATGATATAATCTATATCCATAGAAATCATTAACATTTCTATATATTATCAACAAACTCCAGAAAGAAGAGATAGAGAAATCGTGTTTAAAATAGCTGTAAACACTATAAAATACTTAGGAAGCCTATCTGCCAAGCCATACGGAGGAACTGTATATGAAAACAGTTAAGAAAACATTTCTCACACAAAAACAGACTTAGATAATTAAAGAAATATTAATTGCTCGTGAGCAGACATAGCAAAAATTGTAAAAATTACTATATTTCCTAAATTCAATCATTCAGTACTGTACCAATCAAGTTACTTAAGAATTGTTCTTTATAGAGCTAGAAAAACATGTAGTAGAACAAGAGTTATTACGATTTATCCAGAAAAAGTTTTTTTAACTAAAAGGAAGAGGACCTAGCAGTACCATAACTCAAACTCTACTGTAAGCTCTTGTCTTAACAGTTTGGTACTTGATGAGAAATAGAGTGGTTGATTAATGGAATAAATTAGATTTGCAATAATGTGAAGCAGATGAATGAGCACAGTGGCCTAATGTTTGATAAATCCAAAATCCTAGCTCTTAGGGCAAGAACTCACTAAAAACTATTGGGAAAACTGGAAAATAGTCTGTCAGAAACTAGGTATAATCAATATCTCACTCTCTATACCAAGATTGGCTTTAGATGGGTACATAAATTAGACATAAAAGAAGACATCATAAGTAGAACATAGAAGAAATTGCCAGTCAGGTCTATGGAGAGAAGAGTTCATATCCAAATGAGATAGAGAGGCTCATGAGAGGTAGAATCGACAATATTGATTACATACATTTTAAAAGATTTACAAACCAAACCAATGCAGATAAAATGAGAAGAAAAAACAGGAAACTGGGAGGAAAAATCTTTGTGACGTTCAGTATATTTTAAACATTCTTTTCATTCATTTTCATTTTTAAATTAAAGTTTCATTAGTTAAAAGTTCTTAAGACTTGATGTCTTTGACTATTTTTGAAATCTACATTATTTACTACATTATTTAGGAGGAGGGTACAGAAGGTTTTCTATATTGCACTTAGCTTTGTGTCCATTTAGTAAACGGAGAGTCAGTCAACTTGTTCTCGTGAATCTTGGACCAGTGGAAATCCTTCATATTCTGTTACTTTAATCATATGGGTTATGTGCTATTTGGGTCACACTGTTTGGTAATAAATTTGTAGTATTTTACTTTTTAGACTATTAAACTTCTAGATTTAAAAGATTCATTTACTCCTTTTAACTTTATTGCAGAATTTAAATCTATTTTTAGTTTTCATTGTTAGATATCTATATACCTTAGGTTACCAGACATTATGATTTATGACTTTGTTTTATGGAATACTTTTATGTGAATTTCAGGACATCCACTTGAATTTTTACGGAACCAGCCTCAGTTCCAGCAGATGAGACAAATTATTCAACAGAATCCTTCCCTTCTGCCAGCCTTGTTACAGCAAATAGGACGGGAAAATCCGCAGTTACTGCAGGTGACTTTTTAAGCAGTGTTTTCAGTTATCATTAGCTTTAGGGTGCTTGGCTCTCCTTTGCAAGACTCTTTTTCCCTGAAAACCCAACCCATCCCCCAGTAAGCTAAAACTCTTTCCCTGTAAGTAATGAGTGAATGAGCATTCATTACTCAGTAATAGAAGACAGTCTCTCCCTGTCTTTGTTGAGCTTTTAGTATAGTCAATACATGTAAACATAAGGTTAAGCACGGTGCTTTTAGGCAGTGATGAAGACACTATTTACAGATTTGCTAATGCTGATAATGTAGGTCCAATAAAATTCTATATGACGCATAGCATTTCTTCCTGTTACTATTTATAGCTCTTAACAACCAATCAGAAAGACCAACAATGCTTTATTTCAGTGTATTGTTTCTTCTGTCCTCCAATGCACCGCAGCAAATCAGCCAACATCAAGAGCATTTTATTCAAATGCTAAATGAACCAGTTCAAGAATCTGGTGGTCAAGGAGGAGGTGGGGGTGGCAGCGGAGGAATAGCCGAAGCTGGAAGTGGTCACATGAACTACATTCAAGTAACACCTCAGGAAAAAGAAGCTATAGAAAGGGTGAGTTGCGTTTGAGTTGTTTTTTTCCACCAATCTGTCTACCAGTCTACAATCTGTCAGGAATACAGTTAGCAAGTGGATGAGAATATACAATTATCATTCTTAGATAATTAATAAAACCCAGAACCAAATGAACCATTTAGTAATATTCCAAATTATCAGAGTATGGTTAGTAATTTTGACTTTATTACAAAGTAGTGTAATGTGCATGAATAATACAAAGTAATATATGTATGAAACATACAAAACGCTATGAAAGTAAATTTGGGCATCTTATTTAAGGTTAATCCCCTTCGTAGATGTTTAGTCACATTGGAAGCAGCTTTATCAGCATTGTTGAAAGTGATAGGAAAATGTTGTTTAATGTTTCAGTCATGCCTGCCTCTTTGTGACCCCGTTTGGAGTTTTCTTGGCAAAGATACTGAAGTGGAGGTCATTTCCTTCTCCATCTCATTTGACAGATGAGGAAACTGAAGCAAATACGGTTGGGTGATTTGCCCAGGGTCGCACAGTGTCTGAGGCCAGATTTGAACTCAGGACCATGAGTCTAGCATTCTATCCCCTGTGCCATCTAGCTGCCTAACATGAAAATAGACCCCACTAATTTAAAAGTTTTATTTGGATGAGTCAGAACTTCACATAATTTTAAAGGGGGAATGTTTAACGTATTTTCTTTGTTTTCATTGATATATTTTATGTTGACATCACCTTCATTCCTGAATATATAGCTCCCTCTGTCCCTAATTTAACAGTCTGTCCTTTGCTTCTTCACCGGAGCTGCGGTCTTAACTTCACTCTAGTCTGACAACGCAGTGAATGTTCTGTATCCATGGGACACACTTCTGCAAATAAAAGAAGTACATTTTCTCAGTTCTTCCCTTGCACTTACATTATGTGTACATCCTGTATGTAGTTCTTCATATATTATCTCCCTTATTAGAATTTCAGCTCTTTGACAGCAGGAAATAGACTTCTTCCTTTCTAGTATCTCCAGTGCTTAGCATAGTGGCACATAATGAGCACCTAATAAATGCTTAGCAGCTGACTGATTGATTGTTCCCAAGGCCACACAGTAAGTGAGCAGTACTAGTAGGAGTAGGGAAACCTATTTAAATCAGTGCTCATTCTGCCATGCCATGCTATGTTATGTTGGCCCTTGTTTGGAATTCTGTATTGTCATGGGGAATCATTTAATAGCCAGAGTACCATTTCTCTATTTCACAGCTATTTTTGGCATTAAAGTTACCTTTTTTCATTGAGTTTTGCAAGCTAATGTCATTAGTAGGGAAATATGAAGGAATTCGTTTTCATTAGAAATGATTAATTCATGCTGCAGTCTTATTCTTTTGAGGAAAATATTCTTCAAAATTGTTCTCTTGATAGCATTTCAGCAACAAGGTCCTAATTTGATTTTCGCAGTCTGATTCTCTGCTCTTTGTAAGAGATTTCCCAGGTGTTAAGCTGTTGAATTTGGGGAGTTTTCTTCAGTTTGCATGAATATCATAGAAATACTGAGAGTAGGGTTGTTCCATCTCTTTTTCCCATTCCTGTTAAGGATAACATCTGGCTGTGGGTAGGCTTGCCCCCACGATTTTGTTAGATGCCAGAATTGGTCCATAATAAATCAATTTATGTGAAAACCTGCAATAATAACCTGACAATGGGCTAAACGAATTATCTCTCTGAATTTCAGTTTTTAAAGATATATAATTAGTAATAATTATATGTTAGTGTTAATAGCACTTTCTATAAAAGTACACAACGTGCAGTGTAAATCCAAAAATCTACTAAATTAGGCATAAGATCCATTATCCATGTTTTTTCTATTGCAGAATATTTTCTTATTAACAATAATCTTAGAAGATCATTTCTAAGTTAATCCTACTAAATAGAATTTTCCTTAGTAATAAAGTATTAGACATTTTTTGGCATAAAATGCTAGGTTGGAATAAGTTTAAATAGTAAAATCTAATAGACCAGTGTTTAATCTTTTTTCTAAGTTAGACTACAATAGACTTTTTAAAAGTAGGAAATGATCTCTTCTTAAAAGAAGAATAATCATGAAATAGTCCCAAGTATTTTTTCCTTGCAGTTAATAAGCCCTTGTACCCTCATTTGGTTTTGAGGGAATATCACAAAGCCAGGTAATCTGTTGCCATTTTGGCTGTTTGCATCTTGTCCGGTGGATAGCTCAGAGCCCTCAGGTTCATACAGACGTGGTTTTACTAAAATCATATTCCAGTACTGTCAGGTAGAAGCAGCTCTCTAAGCAGTTTAAAAGAAGCAGGCCTGGGGATAAACACAGACAAATGCCATTGCAAGAAGGGTATAAAGCAGTGATCAGAGAGATCCCTCAGGACCCATGAACTCCATGTTACTGTATCTGAAGAGCCCACAGCCGCCTGTCGGATCAGTCCAATGGGGACCAGAGTGGGTCTGTAACTCAACTTTTTGCTTACTATACCTGGTTCATGTGACCCACAATATCTATTATTTTGTTTATGTGATAAATAAAAGTAGAGTTAATAAGAGTGGTGACCTGGGTAGCGAGCCTCTGGATCAGGTGACTAATCCATACACTGAGTTGATAAAGTTTAAAATGTTCCAGGTGTTTGGGCTTCGTTGACACATCATTGATGAATGATGATTTGGTATTGTAAGGACACTTAAATACACTTAAATTTGTGCAGTAGCAATTTACACTTTCATTCATGTGCTGCAATAACATGTTGGATTTAATTTCTAAACATATGTTTTCTCTTTTCAGTTAAAGGCATTAGGATTCCCTGAAGGACTTGTGATACAGGCTTATTTTGCTTGTGAGAAGAATGAAAATTTGGCTGCCAATTTTCTTCTACAGCAGAACTTTGATGAAGATTGAAAGGGACTTTTTTTTTAATCTCATACTTCACACCAGTGCATTACACTAACTTTGTTCACTGGATTGTCTGGGATGATTTGGGCTCATATCCATAATACTTGGTATAAGGTAGTAGGTGGTTGGGGGTGGGAGGGAGGGGGATATAGGAAATAGGGCAGGAATAAATACAGTGCATGTCTGCTTTAAATTAGCAGATGCAGAAAATCCACACAGTGTAAAATACTATACAACCAAAAATCAGCTTTTGCAGGTATTTAGTTCCTTCTATAAAACTGTAGGTAATTTTTCCTAGGTTTTCACTCTTTTTAGTGTACTAGATCCAGAAATTTAGTGTAATGCCCTGCTACTTGTTTCTTTTGACTTAACATTGGTTTTGGAGAGAGCCTTTGCTACCTAGAATCTACAATCTCTATTTCATGGCAACACTGGATAATGGCTTTGTGAAATTAAAAAGATTTTTGGAGCAACTGTAAACATAAATGCCAAATTATAGGTGGTTATTTTTGCTGCTTCAAATATGTATGAAATTAGTGTAAGAAAGCCCATTCTTTCATGTTAATTGCTGGGGGGCAGGGAGAAATCCTTTCTGATGAAAATCATTACTGCTATTTTAAAATTCCTTGATCATTGAATGTGAGACCCCTTCTAACATGATTTAAGAAGCTGTACACATACAGGCAAAGTTATTTTCCTGTTGATGATTTTTTTTCTTTTGGTGAAAAAAAATGGTAGAAACCTAATTACTGTTTACTTCAATGTTATATTGCAGTAAAAGTTTTAAAATAACCATTGCATGTTTGCTTTTGATGTATCCCATTGTGAACTGAGCACTTTTGGGGCCAATGGAGAAATGTAGCATTCACTCTCCCTTCTCTCTCCCCTCTCCTCAGCAGAAATGTTTTGAGTTCCAACTGCTACCTTTTTTTTAAATGATTAAAAAGCTGATCCAGTATAAAATTGAAGGACATATTTCAAGACTAGTTTTCTGATGCTTGTACACTTTTTTCCCTTTTCTCATACGCGAGTATATGGCCAACTCAAGCCACTGGCATTGTATTGCTTTCTTTTAAAAAAAAAAGTGCATAGAACTGTCTCCAGCAACTTTTCTTCCATTAGAACAAAAAGGGCAAAACCTATTGGAAGGGTTGGGAAATGGAAGCTGGGGAGATATAAGACTTTGGAAAATAGACAAACAATCAAGGTAACTCATGGCATATTAAAAGGAAAATCTTAATAGCAGTGTTGGCTTTCTTTTGTTTTGTTTTACCCTTTTTATTTCCCTTTGTAAATCTTGGCAATTAATCCTAAGAGGGGGGCAGGCATCTACAGTCTTGTTTCTCAAAGATATTTTGGCCTAACATAAACGTAACTATTTAAAGAACTAATTTTGAATTTATTTTGACTCTGTGATGCTGAGTAGGAAGATGAAGTTTGCACAGATTTTTCCCTAAAGTAATCTCTTGCAATATCCTTAGCACAGCTTGATGATGATGCTTTTTTGAGCTTCTATGTCATGCACTCGTTACCTTCTGTCTCCTATGAAAATAAACGAAACTATGATTTTTTTCCCACAATGTTATTATGTAGTTTAATTTTTAAATGTCTATCTGAAAATGTATTTTATCCTGATGGTTTCTTAGTATGGCAGACTGGCAAGTATATTAATCACAATGATCTAATCCTATCCAAGCCATACTTGTTTTAATATGTTTAAAAGAAAGAAGAAACCTGAAATTCTCAGGTCTGTTATCATTAAGAGTTTGTGTGTTTTATTGCATGTCCCAAATGTGTAAAATCATTGTTTGGAATAGGATACTTGATGCTGAAAGGTAGACTATAAACAAATCTCCATAGTTCTACTTACTTGAGGTATTGTTGATTTCATTGTAATGATCAGTAATCAAGTGTATGTCCAAAAAAGTAATAGAAAATACTAATTTTTTCAGGTTATGCCAATAGAAAGTGAATTTGAGTTATGAAATGGAAACTTACGGCATCTGAAAGAGGAAATGGAAAAATTCCTTGAGTGTTTTAAATGTTCTACAATTATTTGAGCTAAGGAATTAGAATAAAAGATTTAGCTTCATAATCACTACTGATAGAGGTTTGGGATCTCCAGTTGAATGACTGGATCCAAAGAGTATTCATGAATGAATTTATGTCAACTTTGAGAGAAGTCTCAAGTGAAGTACCTTTGAACGCGAGCTATCCCAAAGTGAAATAATGTACTGCTTCATGTAGTAGTGAACTCTCATGCTAGAAAGTTTTCAAGCAAAGGCTTTGGAGACAACATGCTGGGTGGGTATGTTGTAACAAGTATTTTTCAGTGTAGTTTGGGCTAAATCATCTTTTAGGTCCTTTCACAATTTTGAGATTCTGATTTAAAAACAAACCAAAAAACTCCCTACTATTCCATTAGCCTTTCTATAGTTGCTTATGCATAGTTTCTCAAAAATATAAAGTGAAGGATTAAGCAATTCTGTCATTCCTGGTAGAACAAAGTAGACTGCTTTTGTGAGCTCTCAAAAATCCATTTTCCTTCTTCCCAAAGGTTGAGATATGTGACAGAGAAGATTTAATCGTTACATGCAAATGTATGCACACTTATAGAAATATTTCCAAAGCTTACTTTACTTGAGCTTTGAAGTAAAGACTGGAATTCTGTGATGCCGAAATGAGGATGCAAGTGCATTCTGGTTATGTGGGATAGGTTGTTAAAGGCACTGAGACAGAAGATGGAATGTGTGTGGGTACAGAGAATGGGCCAAGCAGACCCTGCAGTGTGTGAAATGGTCATGAGCAATAAGCAGAAGGAAACCTGATGACTGAAGTTTCTTTGGAGTGGGTGGCCATTAAGAGTGGGGAATTTTCTGACCTCAGTTTTTTAAGATTAACTTTTGTCATGCACATCGACCCACTTAACATAGTTAATCACAGAATTTCAGTGAATGAAAAATGCATTTGTGAGGCTCTTCACTAATAGGAAAGAAAGGTACTTCCTGCTGTTTTAAATTCACTTTATAAAGGAGGAGATAACCAATTTAGGATATTTCAGCTCTAAGTCAAATTGAACATGCATCTTTAATCAATAAAACCAAATCTGTTTTTGTTGTTGAACCTTTTGACATTGCCAAGAACTTCAGTGGGACTTTCTTTTCTGGTCTTCAGAAGAATTAGTCTGATCCAACAAGCATTTTTTTAAATCTCCCTCCCAGTTCCCCAGCCATTTCTTAACTAGCCTCCTTGCCTTCTAGACTTGAGACCAGCCTTTGGAGATTGGAACTCTTTCAATGTCTGGGTATTCAGCCCTTGGCACATAATAAGCATGCAAATTGCTTTCTTATTCCTGCTGCTGAGGTGGTGCTAGGAACTTCTAGGGTTACAAATACAATACATAAGGCAGTCTTTACCCTCTAGGAGCTTGTATTCTATTGAGGGGAATCGAGAAGCATTTTAATACTTGCTGTGTATCTTTTAGTACCTTTTAGTACTGGTGATGCAAGGACAGTACAAACTGTTCAAAGAGTTCACATTCTGATGGGAAAGATGTAAATCATTATTAACTTTATAACAGAATAAATGCAGTCTCAGAAGGGAAGGCATTTTGATGAGTGAGTTTTCACATGAGGATTGTAGAAAGCCAGGAAAATGAGTTGCATGTGAGGAGTGAAGACATTGTAGGTTTGGGGGCAGCCAGTGCAAATGCATTCAGATAGGAGATGAAATGTCATCTACATAGCGAGGAACAAGAAGTAGTCGCATGATGCTGAATTGTACCCATGTGAGAAAGGGTAAAGAATTTTTTTTTAAATGGGAAGTAAGATGTGAAGGTATGAGAATGAGATGTGGTTACATTCAATAAGTAGGTTTCTGAACAGTCAAGATGGAGAATCTGGTAAGTGTATTCTGTTTTGGACCTAATCTTGTTGGAGATGCCTTTTGTTTCCAGATATTCAAAAGTGGTGATGTAAAAGTAATCATAGAAGGGAGACTAATCTAGGTTTTGGGGGATACCCACAGTACACATGACCAAGATAACAGTCCAGCAAGGGAGGCTGAGGACCTGTGAGATAGGAGAAACAGAAAAGAGTAGTCACCAAAACCTGGAGAGGAGCGTATCCATAAAGCTGTCAGAACTGTTAAATGCTGCAGAGAGGTCAGACTGAGTATTGAGTTTAGACATATTTGGCATTTCATATTTTGGTTGCTGAATTATTTCAGTTGTGTCCAACTTTTCATGATGCCATTTGGTGTTTTCTTAGCAAAGTTTGGCGTGGTTTGCCATTTTCTTTGTCAGTTCATTTTATATGTAAGGAACCAAGGCAAACAAGGTAAAGTGGCTTGCTTAGTGTCACACAACTCCTAAGTGTCTGAGGTTGAATTTCAGCTTGAGTCCTGATTCTAAGCCTGGCACTCTATCCTTTATGCCACCTAATTACATCACTGGTAACTTTGAAGGGCATTTTCAGCTGATTGAGGGAGGTTTAAAACCATGTTACAGATGGTTTATTAAGAGGTAAGGGGAAGCAACAGCACCTAATGTAGGCAAGTAGCTTTCTCAGGTTAAGCCAAGGAGAGGAGATACCAGGCCAAAGCTATATACTGTTCTGGTAGAATCAAGTGTGTGAGGTTTTTTTTGTCTTTTTTTTGTAAGGACATCATTAATCAAGAACATAGTTGTATATAATGAGAGAATGAAGATGGATAAGACATGGAACAGGAGGGTTTGGGATCAAGGGCATGGTGAGGGGCGTGGCTTCACTTAGAAGTAGTATTCATGGAAAATAAGACCTATACAAAGTAGTTTCTTAAGGGAGAGCACATGTCTAATAGGATGGTCAATTTGGGTAACAAAAGAATAGGCATTCAGAAAAACAATGAAATGTAGGAACTGACAAGGGAATGAGGTGATGGGGGTTGGTAGTTAGGGAAGAGAACCAAATACCTGGGCTGCCAACAACTTAGCATCCCTGTGATTGGAACCATACATGTTTTTTTCTTTTTTTTAATGTTTATTTTTAGTTTTCAACATTTCTGCAAAATTATGGGTTCCAAATTTGATCCCCATCTCTTCCCTCTCTCCCCTCTCTCCCCACCCCAAAACACCTTTCATTCTGATTACCTCTTCCAATCTGCCCTCCTTTCTATCATACTTCTCCCTTCTGTTATCCCCATGTTTTCTTGTAGGGCAAGATAGATTTCTGTACCCCATTATCTGTATTTCTTATTTCCCAGTTACATGCAAAAACAATTCTCAACTCTCATTCCTAAAACTTTTGAGTTCCAACTTGTGTCCCTCCCTCACTACCCATCCCCACTGAGAAGACAATTCAATGTAGGCTATTTTGTGTAGTGTTGCAAAAGATTTCCATAGTAGTTATATGTGTAAGACTATTTCCCTCCATTCTATCCCACCCACCATTCTCACTTTTGACCTTGTCGCTCCCCAAAAGTGTTTACTTCTAAATTACTCCCTCCTCTTATTTGCCCTCCATGCTATCATCCCCCCACCCTACTTATCCCCTTCTCCTACTTTCCTGTGGTGTAAGATTTTCATACCAAATTGAGTATTCCCTCAAGCCAAATGTGATGAGAGTAAACTTCACTTTTTTTCCTCCATTGAAAAAGCTTTTTTCTTGCCACTTTTATGAGAGATAATTTGCCCCATTCCATTTCTCCCTTTCTCTTACCAATATGTTCCTCTCAACCCTTGATTTTATTTATTCAGCTCTGGTCTTTTCGTCAAGAATGCTTGAAAAGTCCTCAATTTCATTGAATGACCACTTTTCCCCCTGAAGTATTATACCCAGTTTTGCTGGGTAGGTGATTCTTGATTTTAATCTTAGTTCCTTTGACTTCCGGAACATCATTCCAAGCCTTTCAGTCCCCTAATGTAGAAACTGCTAGATCTTGTGTTACCCTGATTGTATTTCCACAATACTTGAATTGTTTCTTTCTAGCTGTTTGCAAAATTTTCTCCTTGGCTTGGGAACTCTGGAATTTGGTCACAATATTCCTACGAGTTTCTTTTTTTGAATCTCTTTCAGGAGGTGATTGGTGGGTTCCTTCAATATTTATTGTATCCTCTGGTTCTAGAATCTCAGGGCAGTTTTTCTTAATTTTGTGAAAGACGATGTCTAGGCTCTTTTTTTGATCATGGCTTTCAGGGAGACCCATAATTTTTAAGTTGTCTCTCCTGGATCTATTTTCCAGGTCAGTTGTTTTTCCAATGAGATATTTCACATCTTCTATTTTTTTCATTCTTTTGGTTTTGTTTTGTAATTTCTTTGTTTCTTGTAAAGTCATTAGCGTCCATCTACTCCATTCTAATTTTTAAAGAACTATTTTCTTCATTGAGCTTTTGAACCTCCTTTTCCATTTGGCTACTTTTGCTTTTTAAAGCATTCTTCTCGTTAGCTTTTTGGACCTCTTTTGTCAGTTGAGTTAGCCTGTTTTTCAAGGTGTTATTTTCTTCAGCATTTTTTGGGGTCTCCTTTAGCAAGTTGTTGGCTTGCTTTTCATGATTTTCTTGCATCACTCTCATATTTCTCTTCCCAGTTTTTCCTCTACCTCTCTTGATTTTCAAAATCCATTTTGAGCTCTTCCATGGCCTGAAACCATTGAATATTTATTTTGGAGTTTTTAGATGCAGAAGCCTTGACTTTGTCTTCCTCTGATGGTATGCATTGTTCTTCCTCATCTGAAAGGATGGAAGAAAATACCTGTTCACCAAGAAAGTAGACTTCAATAGTCTTATTTTCTTTTCTCTTTTTTGGGCATTTTCCCAGCCAGCTACTGGATTTTGAGTCCTTTGTCAGGAGTAGGTAATACCCTGGGGACCTGTAAGTTCTCAGTTCCCTCAAGGTTGCACAATCAAGGGAGAGGTGTTTGCTCCTCTCCTGGCCTGAGCAACCACAAGCACTCTCTTCTGCCCAGGATCTGCAAGTACAATTCCCTCTCTACTACCACCTCCAGCTCCACCATGCCAGCACTTCCTCAACCAAGGAGAGTCAGGGCTGAGAATCAGATCACCCACTCAGTTCCCCAAGGGGCTTTAGGCTAAGGCCTCCAAAAGTGAATGCGGCTACTGTAGTTGCTGCTTCAGACCCTGTTCCCTTTTGACCAAGGTAAAAGCTTTCTCATTGACCTTTGAAGCTGTCGTTGGCATTTGTGGGTTTAGCAATCTGGGAACTGCAGCTGCTGGGGGTGGATTTTGCCCCCTGAAACCTGTTCTGAGTCCTGTCCCTGCTGCACTGCGGCCACGGCCACGGCCGGGCTGCGCTACACTCCTCTCCTGGTGTGGTAGACCTTTCCTGTCTACCTTGCAGTCTATCTTGGGCTGGAAATGTCTTCACTCTTTCATTTTGTGGCTTCTGCTGCTCTAGAATTTGTTTCAAATTATTTTATACAAGTATTTTATGGACTGGAGGGGAGCATCTACAGGTTCATCCTTCTACTCCGCCATCTTGGCTCAGCCCCTGCCTCCCCCACCCCCCTCACCCCCGGGTGTTTTTTCAAAGAAGCTAAGATAATGTTGATTTGTCAGTCCCTGAGTTGGTAGGGAATGAGCTAAGACATGTACCATATAGACAGTCACTTGCTCTTCCAGGAAATCCAGGGTGAGGTGAGCAGGAGTCTTGGAGGATTAGCTAGTTATAGAAGTGTGGGTTCTGTTTAATAGGTAGTTTCCAAGACTGGTCCAAGTCAATTCTGTTCCAGTATTTATTCTAATGGTGAAAGATGACCTCCCAGAGGATGAGGCACTATAGGAATCTGAAGAATCAATCTCACATGGGACTGGCCATCTAGTCTTCATTTGAAGACGTCCAGTGAGGATCTGTTACCTCATAAAGTAGCCCTTTTACTTTGGGATAGATGTAACCCCAAGAAGTTGTTCTTTTATTAAGCCTCACATTTGCTTCAGCAACTTTTTTACCCTTGGCTCCTGATGCTGCCTTGAGGGGTCTATCCAGATAGCAATAATAGCTAGTATTCATAGTTTTATACAAGTTTGCAAAGCTTTTATTAAGCACCCACAATGTGAGAGGTCTTGTGCTTAGCTCTTGAAATACAAAGAAGGGCAAGAAAAAAGTCCCATTTGCAATTAAAGGGGCCAGGTTATAAAGTTTTAAAAGCCAGAGAATTCTATATCTGATTCTGGAGACACTAGAACTGCTAGAGTTCACCAAATGGAGGCATGGGGGTCCAGCAAGGTCAGACTTGGATTAGAAAGATCATTTTGACAGCTGTATTGGCTGGGTGTGAGGCGGTGAGAGCCTGTGCTACTTAGTGGTAGCGTCAGAGGAGTAAAGGTATATCTGAGTGGTATTAAGGGAGAAATAACGTGACTTGTTTAAAAAAAAAAGCTGAATATGGAAGGTAAAAGATTCAAACATGGTTTCAAGTCTGTGTCATTGGGAAGGTGAGGTACCTAGATAGTAGATGGGGAAGTTAGGAGAAGGGAGAGTTTATGGGGAAGATAGCGAGTTTTTGACAACGTTATGTTTAAGATGTCCATAGGGCAATTTGAGGTGGTTAATAGGCAGCTGGAGATGTATTACTGAAGGTCAGTAGAAGGGCTAGGGCTGGGCAAATCTTAAGAGCTATCTGCCTAAGGGTGGTCATTGAAACCATGGAGATGAGTTTCCTATTTCAGTCGAGAAGAGAAGAGGGCCCTTCCCCCAGGACAGAACCTTGGGAGACCCTACAGTTACTAGGTATGATATGGACAAAAATCAAGCAAAGGAAACTGAGAAAGAAAACTCAGAGACGTTGAAGGAAAACTAGGTGAGACCAGAGTAATGAAGAACCAGAGAGCCAACAGTATTGAGAAGAGGGTGATGGATGGTACCAAAGGCTGCAGAGATGTTCAGAATGATGAGGATTGAGAAAAGACTGTAAGACTGAGTAAGAGATCATTATTAATGTGGAAGACGACGGTTTTGGCTACATGATGAGGTCGGAAGTGAGACTGCAAATAGATATGATTATTGTTAAAACTGAGGGATAGTTAGGACATGGAGACACATTGTAGACAGCCTTCTCAAGGAGTTTAACCACAAAAGAGAGGCAAGATAGAGACGAATAGCTAGTGGGGATAGATAGATCAGCTGAGGATTTTTTTTTTTTTTTAAATCAGGGAAGCTTTCATTTTTATGTTCATTTCCCTGAATGAACAGGTAGTGCCTAGGGGAGTGTTAGAGTTACTCAGACCAATGTAAGCCCCTTTATTCTGTTCCAAATTGGAATGCCTTGCCTCACCATCTATTGGCTAGAAGTCTCCTGAAGACTTCCCTTCAAGTTCTCCTCTCTGATAGGCTTCCCTTCTGAGGATTTTTTTCAGGGATGTGAGAGATATTTGTAGGCAGTTGGGAAGTAACCAGTAGACAAGTGAGCATGTCTGGTAATGATAATGAATGCAGTGCCTTGAATGGTGAGAAAGTAGGAGTGATAATAGGAACAAGTTGCTTGAACAGCTGGGTTGGAATGGGATCACTTGTGCCACGCAGAACACCTTTTGTTGGCAAGAAGGACCATCTCTTCGTGTGAAACAGGTGAAGGAGGAGATACCACCAACTTCTCAAGTCAAATCTCATCTTTCCTTCTTCTGAATAGGGCCAAAACATTTTCATTAACTACCTCTCAGGTTTTATTGTGAAGAAAGTACTTTGTTCATTTCAAGGCACCATAGAAGGGTGAGCTATTTATTGCCTAGCATCATAGATTTAGAAAGGAAAGGGACCTACAGGGTTATGTATTCCAACCCCCTCCCTACTCTCATTTTACATATTAAGAAATTAAAGCCTCCAGAGACTCAAATGATTTGCCCAAATACCTGGCTTTGGCTCTAGGTCTGCTGACCTGGTCCAACACATTTCCTGAGGCCACCTTTCTCACATGGATTAAATTCCTTGGGTTTGAATCTAGGTTTTCTGATTCTAAATCTGTATCACTTTTCTTGAGTGTTTTAATGGATTGAATTGTCAGAAGCTTTTGTGAAGATTAATCACAGTTTCAATGACACATTTCATATAAAAAATATGCCATTTTAGAGAAGGGCAAAATAATTGTCTACACATGCCTTTCCAAGTCAACTCCTATAGAATAATTTGAGTAAATCATTGCAGTATATTTCAAAATTTTCTAATATTTGTGGCAAATACTAAAGGACCTTGACTTGAGCTTGGAATTTAGGCTTAAAGGTTGCCTGCTGTAACCTTTAAAAAGAAAATGGAATATACATATACACACATTTGTATACATACACATATATTTGTGTGTATGTAAATATGTATGTGTGTGTATATACATAGAGTTATTTAACTCTCACAGGTTGGTTGCCATTTGCATTACTATATACTTCTTCCACAGCGTATTTCGTTGTTCACTTACTTCCTAGCATACGGCTGGCATCCACGCAACTTTAAGGAAGTCAGTTTTCCATTTCTCTCAACTGTTCAGCTGACATGGACTGGTAACAGATGAAAATGAGTTTTTGGTTAATTCTGCCCTAAATGGGCCAATCATTTCTTCCACCTCTACCATGATCTAGACCAATATCAGGCTACCTTAAGCTTGGACTTCACTGTGTTGGTTCCTGAGCTATTCATACCAGATAAACTATGTTCTCTAATGCAGTCATCATGTAACATTCTAACACAGAATGTTAGGCTTGAAGGTCATAGGGTACCAAGTCTGATCCCTATTCTGTACCAGGCATGTGATCTGGGTAGATATAGTTCTGGGATCCTGGCCTCTAAAGAAGGGGAAGGGAGGGCTTCTTGTTCTCACGCTCTGGCTCAACAAACTCTTATCCTGGAACCCAGGGATAAACATACTTGTAAGTTTGGTATGGTTAAACCCTATTTCCCCAAAGGTGAGGAAGCAGAGGTAATCAATGTGTAAGTTGAATCAGTTTATTTCAGTTTTTAAATCTCATTGATTTGAGAGTTTCCTCCGCCTCAGCCAGGGGTGATGAACCAACAGCCTTGAGACCAGGTGTCCTAGGTCCTTGGGTAAAGCCTTTTGACTGAGTCTTAAGTTTTACAGAACTTATTAAGGGGATTTATTATATTTAGTATATGGTAGGTAGTTTGGATTCAAAGGGCTGCCCTTGAGGACTGAGAAGGCCATGTGACCTCCCCACCCTTCCTGATCAGACATTGCCTAACCATCCAGCGCAACTTTTGTCTAGGCAGTCCCCATTAAGTTCAATATGGAAATCCAACCAACCGAATAGAGGTTTCTTTCGTTCCCCCCAACCTCCCAAGCGTACTGCTGGAGTATTCTTCCCACTATCATTGTGTTGGTCATCGCTATGAGCCAAATTGGTCTTCTCTGTTAACATAATTCTTTGGTGATGCCATTTGTTCCTGTTCTTGGGAGTTCCTCATCGTTTGCATGATTATGTAAATGAGGTGTCTTCTATCTTTATATCAAGACTATTCAACATTTCCTAGGAAATATAGCAATAATAACAACCCTATTTAATAACCCTTTGATAATAAACATCAACCTGGGTATAAAACAGGGAGCTTAATGCTCAGCCAAAGCATTCAACTGTGATGGAGAAGAGCCAATGCAGAGTCCAGGTGGATAAAAGTATTCCTTGTGAATGGTGAGGTGTTTCAGATCCTCCTGTTTATAGACACCATTTGTTGATTACATTAAGGTCCAAGACACTGCAGAACCTTCCAAGAAAGATCAATTGTCACTCTCTCTTGGCCTGGCATCTATATTTCATTCAATTCTGGATGCATTTTAGTAAGAACATTGATAAACTGGAGAGCATTTTCTAGTCATGGAAATGAACTCCGAAATTTAAAATAGTTTTAGAAAGAAATTTATTAGGTCATTTGGTGAGGAGAGAATTGGAAAGGTGTGGTTCTTTCCACGAGTCTTTGTGAGTTTACCTTATAGAGAGTTCAAACAAGGACATAACATTTGCCTGATTAATCTCACATAGGCACTAGGTAAGTGGCACAGTGGATAGAGAACTGGACCTGTATTGAGGAAGATCTGAGTACAAATCTGCCCCTAGATACTTAATAGCTGTGTTAGCTGAGTGACCCAGGGCAAGTTATTTAACCTTGTTTGCTCAGTTTCCTCATCTGTAAAATGAGCGGGAGAAAGAAATGGCAAACCACTCCAGTATCTTTGCCAAGAAAACCTCAGAGGGGTCATGAAGAGATGGGAGTGACGGAAATCACTGAACAGCGCAATAACAAGGCAGTAGGTAGTCTTCAGAAGGACAGTTTGAGCTGTATGTCAGCAGGGATGACAGTCTAATTTGGAGAACCCAAAACAAGCAATGTATTGGATCTAAGCATTCCTTAAAACCATCCAGCTTCCCTGAAGCATATCTAATACCACTCTGACTCCTACCGTAAGATTTTTTAGATTAGACAATTTTCTAGACACATACAGCTAGGTTCAGACAATATTAACAAATGACAACTAATCCACACTTCCAAAGGAAGGCAATCAGGATGTTAAAGGATCTTGAGATGATGCCACATGAAGACTGGTTGAAGGAACTGGAAATATTTAGTCTGACAAAGACTCGTGAGGGTAGAACATGATAATCATCTTCAGATTTTAGAAGTGTGTTGGATTTGAAATCATAATTCATAGATTTAGAGCTAGAAAACAATTTCAGAAGTCAACTAATGCCATTCCCTCATTTTACAAATTAGGGAGCTAAGATCAGAAAGGTTAAATGACTATGGTCACATAAGTCATAAGGGGCAGAAGCAGCACCATCACTGACTCCAAACCCAGCATTCTTTTTTACTGTCTGTATCACAGCGCCTCAGAAAGAACTGGTTTTGAATCCTGCCTTAGAGATTGGTTGTAGAGTCTTAGGCTATATAATCACTGTCCAGGTGTAAAATGAAAATAATGTATCGACTGTGCCATTTCCCTTGGAAATATGGGAATCAGATGAAGTGATGTTTGTAGAAGCAGTTTACAAACCTTGTAGTTCTGTATAGATATCAGTTGTTACTGCAGGTAAATGGCGTAACAGACCAATGGTTGGACTTTTAGAGTTTAAAAGACTATTTAAATCCTATCTAGGACTTACTAGCTATGTGACCTTGGGCAAGTCACTTAACATCTGTCATCCTCACTTTCCTCATTTGTCAAATGGGGATAATGAAAGCACCTACCTCATAGGGTTAGAGGCAAAAGACAGTCCCTGCCCTGAAAGAGATCACAATCTAATAAGGGAGTGAGATGAATGAAAAATCCAAGAGACAGTTTCTGAATGATTAATAAATTATTAATTAAGCTAGCAATAAATTGATGGTCAGTGGTTTCTCTCAGTAACCAGATACCTAATGGGAATACTGAATGCCTTAATGTACTTTTAGAAAATATACCCTGACAGGTAGAAATCAACTCTGAATGGTGAACAATTAATGAGGGAGGACATAGAGGAGGTGGGGTAAAAGCCTTTAGCTCCTCCTACAGAGAACTTGGCTTGAGACTCCTTAGCCTCCAGCAGTCTGGACAAAGGAACCCATCTTTATCTAGATGACTCTGGTTGGTTTTCTTTTTCGTGAACTGGGTTGCCCTAGACTCCAGTGGAGAGGTGCAAGGGCATAGCCATTGCTTTGGGGAATTAACATAGATTAGATTCTATTTACAATTTAAACAGCACTTCAGTTGCCTAAGATCCAGGAGTTTTTCCCAGAGGATTTGGACAATCTCATCTCTCTACCTTGTCCTTTAGAAACTTGCAGGGACTCAGCCCTGAATAAAGAAATAAAGAGAAAAAATCAATCCTAAATTTAATAACTGTTTATTGATAAAATAGAAAAGTAATTTTGTTAGGAGGCAACAAATATGCACAAACAAACTATATACAGGATAAATATGGAATAACTTACAGAAGGAAGGCACTGGAATCCAGAGGGGTTGGGGAAGGTTTACTGTGGAAGATGAGATTTTAGTTAGGACTTCAGGGAAGCCAGTGAGCAGCGATGAAGAAGCTAAAGAAAGCACCTGGAGCCAAGAGGTAGTTCTAGGAACATCAGCGAAGTCAGTGTTCTTGGATTAAAGAGGATATGACAGGAAGTGAGGTGTAAAAAACTGGCAAGGTAGGAGGAGAGCAATATAATGAAGTGCTTTGAACACCAAAGAGGATTTTGCATTTGATCCTGGAGGCAATTGAGACCCAATGGAGTTTATTAAGTAGAGGGGCAACATGGGCAGACCTGTGCTTTAGGAAAAATCACTAGTGACTGAATGGAGAATGGATTGGAGAGGATAGAGACTTGAAGCAGGCAGACCCTCCAGCAGGCTCTTTCAGTACTTAAGGCATGAGGTTATGAGGGCCTGTACCAGAGGGATTACAGTTTCAGAGGAGAGAAAGGTATTTGAGAGATGTTGCAGAGGTGAAATCTAGAGCATTTGGCAACAGCTTGGAAATGACAGGTGAGAGATAATGAGGAATCCAAGATGACTTCTAAGTTGTAAGCTTGAGAGACTGGGAGGATGTTGTTTCCCCCTACAGTAATATAAGATAGGGAGAGAGCTTAGCAGGAAAGATAGTGAGTTTGGATCTGGACATGTTGAGTTTAAGCTGTCTAAGATGACAGTTGGAGTTGTGAGATCAGAGGTCGGCAGAGAGACTGGGGCAAGGAAGGTAGATTTAAGAATGCTCAACATAGAGACAGCAAATTCATGGGAGCTGATGAGGTCACCGAGTGAAGTAGCATAAAGGAGAAGTGAGCAGGGCCCAGGCAGAATCCCAAGGAACACCAATGGTTAGAGGGTGTGATCTGGAGGAGGATCCAGCAAAGGAGATAAAGAGTGGTCAGATAGGTGGGAGAAGACCAGAAGAGTGGTGTGCTGAAAACCTGGAGAGAAGAGACAGAGTGATCAACAGTTATCGAAGACTGCAGAGAAGTCAAGGAGAAAGAGAATTGAGAAAGAGCCACTGGATTTGACAACTCCAATATCATTAATAATTTTGGAAAGAACAGCTTTTGGTGAATGATGAGATCAGAAACCAGATTTTAAGAAGTAGTCTGAGAGGTTAAGCAACTCATCCAGGTCCATATAGCTAAGTCTCAGAAAAAAGATTTGAGCCCAAGGTTCCTGCCGCTAGGTCCACCACATCTACCATTCTTTCCACTGTGGATGACACAATGAACAACATAACGGACTTGGAACCAGAACTATGTTCAAGTTCTGATATGGACATTTACCAACCATGTGACCCTAAGAAAGGCACCTCATCTTTCTGAGTCTCAGAGTTGCTGCGTCCATGAAATGGGCACAATAGTACTGTCCTTCCAGGTCAAATTACTTAATGTGTCTAGTTCTCAATTTCTTCAACTGCAAATAAAGGGTATTGGACTAGATGATCGGTCCTTTCCAGCTCTAAAATCCTAAAGATATACTAGACAGGAAGTCAAAGGAAATTTTACATTCTTACACTCAGAGAATAGGAGAGCCAGAAGGTACCTCAGACAGCTCCTTCATCTTCTGAGAAGGAAACAGACTTGAAAACCATCTGTATCTTCCTCAAGAGGTAGGGAAGACATTTAATTCAGCAGTGGCATTTGATGTACTAAGTTGAAATAGAATTGAATTTTATAAATGGATTGACATATAACATAAACTTTAAGCTTGATCCTAGGGATTCCTGGCTTTCTAGATAGATGTCAGATGATGATTTCTAATACCAGTTTAATGTGCCTACCCTACCATGAATTGTTTGGTCTAACTAAATTGGAGTTTAGCCCAATGCCAGAGGTATTTGATGTATTCATAGGATTTTGTTACATCTATAGCTCTTATGGAACTAAACGGCCCTGGATGTAGTCTTTTTGGAGGAGGCTAGGTGGGTGCCCTGTTGTCTAAAACATATAGTTCATATTTTAGAATTTTTTGTTATTTATTTGACCACAATATTAGGGTGGATGTGAGGGTAACTTTTGAGAATGAAACACGAGTGCGTTCAAGCAAGGCCGTTGACAAGTTACAACTACCTTAGAGTCAAAGCAATTGTGATACTAAAGAATCCCCTTCTGCCTAAGTGCTTTCTTGTAAGGTTTCAAATTGTGGAGGAATGAGAGGAATTAGTCATTGTCATTTGTGTATGTATGTGACCTCAATTGTTTCCCAAAATCTTCTTGTAAGATTTCTTCTTGTAATCTTCTTGTAATCTTCTTTTAGCCACAGAGGAGAGCATCATCAGGATTGTCTACCATGGGACCCAATGCAATAGAAGAGACAGATGAGCTGAAATGATAGGAGATGCTTTTCTCTATGTGAGAACATTCAGCATGGCAAATTTGAGGGGCAAATTGCCACAGGTCTGGATTGGGAGTTAGAAAACCAAATTTTAACTCTTTCACTTACTTATGTGTGACATTGGGCAACTCATTCAACTTCTCAAGTTACCAACTTGCTCATCAACGAAATAGAAATTAGGTGACCTCTAAGGTTCCTTCCATCTCTAAATCTATGATACTAAGAAGCATTAGCTCCTTTGGAAAATTATGCATTTCTTCTGGAAAAATCATGCATTTAATTTGTGTAATGCAAATCATGCATTAAATGATGCATTACTTATGCATTTTTACAGTTATTGTGGAAAGAGTCCTGGGTTTTATACTGGGGAACATACAAAGTTTACCAATAAGACACAATCCCTGCCCTTATGGACCTCACCGTCTCCTGCGAAAACATAACTGGAATGCACAATATTACATGGTAAATGCATTAGAGATGTGCAGAGCAACGTGGAGTGAGGTCATTATAGACAACACTTCATGGAGGAGCTTGCATTTAGATTGGACACTCCTCTCAGCTGATGATTCATATTGGGTAAATGAATGTAAGAGGCAGCTAGGTGGTGCCATAGTGCATAGAATGCTGAGCCTGGAGGCAGAAGACTCCAGAATTCAAATCTGACGTCAGACACTTACTGGCTGTGTGATTCTGGGCAAATGATTTAACTCTGCTTGTCTCAGTTTCTTCACCTGTAAAATGAACTGGAGAAGGAAATGGCAAACCACTCCAGCATTTTTGCCAAGAAAACTCCAAATGGAGTCACGAAGAGTTGGACACAAGTGAAACAACTCAACGACAGATTAACATAATCCTTGTTCCAAATCCCATTGGTATCTGACTCCTCATTGGTGGAGATAATTGCTCTGTCCTGTGTGAAGGGGATAGGGAGGATGTGGAAAGAGCCTGGGGTCTCAGCCAGTCCCCTTCTGGATTCCTTGGGATTGAAGCTTGAGGAGTCCCAAAAGGGGTGGCCAAGAATTGAAGTTCTCTCCAATTTTCCCCAATTCTTCCCTGTTCCTCCAGGGTAGGACATTCATTTGAACTCAGGTCTTCCTCTAGGTACAGAGCTCTGCCCACAGTGCCACCTAGGTGCAGGCACACTCTTCCTTATCTTGTCCAGTTCTTGTTCTTTTTCTCCAGTAAATCCACCATAAAGGATCTACCACCATGTTAAATATCTATTTCTAGGCCTTTGTACATTTCAGGATAGTTCTTGAGCTGCCCAGATTGCTTCAACAACAATCTTTCTTTTTCCCAATACATATTTCTTGGGTGATACCCCTTTGTGACATTTCCTGCTAGTAAGTCATTATTAGAATTGAGCCTACTTAAACCTATTTGGTAATTTGGATATGTCACCTTAAAGTTAATGTTCAGTCACTTTCTTAGGAAAGGAAACACAAAGTGGAACTCTGTCTTTGTCGTTATTACTACAGAAACATTGTGGTATTTTGTATTTTTAAGTAAAGTCCAATGAATTTCTTAAAAAATTAATTTATTTTGAAGAAAAAGAATGCCATTTATTATTAAGTATTCAATAAGTGTTCACCTTAACAACAACTACCTTTTGAAATATGTGCATATTTTATTTTTCTCTGCCTTTCATTGAGGGTAGCACCATTTTTCCTATCACCTAGGATCATGACCTAGAAGTAACTGTTGACTTTTCCCTATTAACTTATCTCCAAATCTCCCACCTGGGTATTGATAGATTTCAGCAAACCATCAGCAGCATGGTACAGGAGACAGTTCATGGGACTTGACAATTATTTGAACTTGACCAGTCACTTAACTTTTCTTAGCCTCGGTTTTCTTATCTGCAAGGTGGTTGCAAGTCATGGCATCATCTTCCCAATGTCATGGTTCTCTCCGAGAATGAAGGACAAACCACAAGGATGGTTATTCTATTAGTTTCCTCACTGATTTCTCTCTTTCTAGGCTCTCCTTTCTCCAGCCCATCTTCTATTTATCTGTCAATATAATCTTCCTAAGACACAAAGCCAACTATATCATTCCCTGGCTTGGGGAACCCTTCAGTGGTTCCCCATTGCCCATAGGGTAAAATATAAACTCCTCAGTTTGTCCCCATTTACCTTTCCAGCCTTATTTTATACTACTCTCCATTATGAACTATACATTCCAACCAAAATGATCTCTTCTCTAAACTTCTCTACGCTTCCTTCCACTATGTATTTGCACAAACAATTCCTCATGCCTGGGAATGTACTGTCTCCTTATGTCTGCCTCTCACAAATCAGTGGCTGCTCTCTAAGAAGTCTTCTCTAAATCCTCCAATTCATATTGCTTTCTCTCATGCTAATGATATTATTTTTACAGATTATATCCCCCCATCAGAATGTAAATTTATTAAGTGTAGAGACCACTCCATTTTTGCCTTTTACCCCTAGCATCTCTCTAGCAATCCCTTGGCCAGAGTTGGTACTTGATAAATATTTATTGGATTGAATGGCATTGAATTTATTGATTGTTCACAGAAAGGAGGGCTGTGTGCTTCAACTTTAATAATATGACACCAACACTGTGCATTGCATTCAGTCTGGATTCTGTTGTCTTTATGTATATGGTGTGTATATTGGCTCTTTTCTAGCTCTGCCTTATTCATTCTTCATCACTTTATGTAACTCCTCCTGTGTTTTTCTGAATTCTTCATTTCTTCTATTCCTTACAGCCTAGTAAAAATATTCCATTGAATTCATGGGCCATATTTTGTTCAGCCACTCCCCAGTTCTTGGACATCTATTTGTTTCCAGCTTCGTGTTATCACAAAGAGCACTTCTATAAATAGTTTTGTTCATGCAAGTCTTGTCTTGTTGCCATTTATCTCTTATAAAATCAACAGCAAGTTCTACAAATTGAAGGATATAAAATTTTGCAATATTTCTTGCATAATTCCAAGTTGTTATTCAGAACAGGTAGACTAATTCACAGCTCCACTGGCAGAAAATTAGCATGCTGATCTCATGAGTTGTACAATATTGATTTTTGCCATCTTTGCTAATTTAATGGGTATGAAACAAAAATGCTTCAGGGTTGCTTCATTTTGCATTTTCTCTGGTTACTAGTTATTTTGACCATTTTCCCCCGACTTGGGTATTGATAGATTTCAGCCAACCATCAGCACCTTGGTGCAGTAGACAGTTCATGGGACTTGAGAATTATTGGTTGGTTATTTGACCTTGGCCAGTCACTTAACCTTTCTTAGCCTCAGTTTCCTTATCTACAAGGGAGTTGGACTCCTTGTCCCTTTTTGTCCCTTCAGGTTCTAAGTTTATTTTATTGGACAATGTTACATGTGCTATCCTTGTGGACAGAATGTTCAAGATTGTGGGCTAGACGGTGATGCAGTTAAGTAGATTCAAAACTGACTGAATAACTGATTCCACGGAATAATGTTTCATGAATAGATATGAGCTTAGAGTAGGCTGCCCTAGGATCTGTCATAGGACCATGCATCAACATTTTTATTCGTGGTTTATATGACAGTGTGCTTGTCAAATTTGCTGATGATTCTAAGTTGGCAGGAATGGCTACCATATTGGACAGCAAAGTAAACATTTAAAAATATTGCTGCTGGTTAGAATGGTGGGCCAAATTCAATAAGGTAAAATTTAATAGGGGGAATGTTAAATATACATGTAGATTTATAGACAGATATGTATATATGCTATATATTTATTTGAATGTGTGTATGTATGAATAATATATAAATGTATGTGTATATATATATGTATGTATGTGTATGTATGTGTATATAAGATAGGGAAACTGTAAAGGGCAGCCAGTGGATAGAGCATTGAACCTGGAGCAAGGAAGACCTGAGTTCAAATCCGGCCTCAGATGCTTACTAGCTGTGTGACCCTGGGCAAGTCACTTCATGCTGGTTGGCTCAGTCTCATCATCTGTAAAATGAGCTGGAGAAGGAAATGGCAAACCACTCAAGTATCTTTGCCAAGGAAATCCTAAATGGGGTCATGAAGAGTTGTGCAGAACTGAACAATAACACATGAGGTGATTGGCCAGATATGTCCTTTGATGTCCAATGTCCTTTGACAGTCCTTGCAAATCTGAGATTCTATGTCTCCGGACGAGGAGAATTTCAATAAGATAAGAGGGAAAGGGAGGATGGAGGATGCTGTAGCCACAGCCAAATCCAAGGTCTCTCAGGACACTTTCCTTTCTTCCTGATAGGTTGGTGGCCATAGTATCTTATAGGCTACTTCTTTCTTTTTCATGAGGTGAAGTTTCCTGAGGCCATGAGTGAGGTGAAAGTTGAGGTGAAATCTCTTGCGACCTAGTGTGCCTCCTCATAGGGCCTCTTTAGTGCCTGCAGTTTGTTTTCAGTGGCGTTAGCCAGTAGGTGTCTACACTTCGTTCAGGCCAACAGTCCCTGTAGGTCCTGTCTTTTCTGAGGTCCTCTCAAGTTATCTTAGGAGGACACCTACCTCACCCCTTAATTTTTACTGCTCCACGTTCATTTCATGGAAATTGTCTGTTTGTGATTGAAATCTGGAGAGCCTGGAAATTTCTGACCTATTCTGCCATTTTCCCAGAATGCTCCCCACATAGGACATTCTATGGTAGGCCTCATACTTATAGTCACGCAGTTGACTGATGTGCCAAAAATACAAGAACCTATTGACTCCTTGTTTGTTGACTAAAGAATTGACTTGGTAGAGCAAAATATCTTCTCAAAACCTGTCCTCCAACTGTAGGCTCCTAAGCATGCGCTAAAACCACATTAGATTCCTTGAAAGAAAGGTGATCTCACTTTGCTGGTTGGATCCCCCAAAGAAAATTTGCAGAAGGACATACATGGTTGATGAGAAGGCATGGACTGTTTATAAGTTTCATTGTTGAAAGGAGGGCCCATATTGATGGGATCACAGATACATCAGAATATTCCACTGTTGATTTATTTATCCTCAAGACATACCTCTGGATTTACACAAATGAGGTTTAATCTCCACAAATCATTCTTTGGTTTGTGCCCCTATAGAAGATTTTCCCTCATAACTTCAAACTATAGCTTGTGTCTCAGTTTCTAACTATGTGAGGGCCTTGTACAAATATTCAAGCAAACTATACACACACACAAATGTGTTTATATATATGTACATATATGTATATATGTGTGCATATATGTATACATATATGTGTATGTGTGCCTATTTATATAGGTATATATAATATATATAAATATATTATATATAATTACTAGCTGTGTGACCCTGGGCAAGTCACTTCAAAAATATATTAAATATTATATATAATATTATATATTATATATGTATCATATTTTATTATATATAATCTATATTAAATATATAATACATATAAAATAAAGCAGGACTTATAAGAGTCCTCAAACATTTAAGACAACTCTTTTTTTCTCCAGCAGATTCTGCCTCCCCCCAAGAACCTGTACAATCCTTAATACAGTACTGATAGCACTACCCTGTGATTGAGAGTCCCCTGGAAGTCACCCGGACTTGAGGCTAAGAGGGAGGCCTCTTCCAGTGACCCCCATTCTCCCCAGGGGCTTATATAATCCTCTGTATTTATAGTACTACCCTAAGATGTGAGAGCACCCCAAAAAATGAAGTCAACCCTTGACTTTCCATGTGCACCTGTTCAACATTAGGGCCCGAGGAAATTGCTTAGTTTGCATTCCTGTGGTTATATCTTCCCGTATCCTGCAGCCTCTCTCCCATTCTCCATGATCATTAATAATGGCTCATCAACAACATCCATCAGTTCTTTAAGTAGTTTGGAATGTGGTTTGTCTGGACTGGGCAGACCGAACTCATCAAGGTGGCTACTTACTTGCTCTCCTGCTGTCTTGAATTTCACGTCTCTTAACCATTTCTGTTTTGTCCCTTTCCCTCATCACAACCTCTCCCAGCCACTCTAAAGGCTTGGCAGAGAAAACAGAAGCTAAATTAGAAAGCAGTAGTTCTACCTTTTCCTCCTAAGTAGGTCCCTCTTATGACCTCCTCTTTCCTTAATATAACTATAAATTAATCTTTTCTCTTTCTCTTAGCCTTCCTCAAGAGCCTCAGTGCCATTAGATTGTAAACTCCTAGAGGTCAACAGCTGTCATTTGCCTTTCTTTGTATCCCCGGTGCTTAGCATACTGCCCAACACATAGTAGGCACCCAATGTATGCTGACTGACTGACTGAGTTCATTCCGAGCTCCTGACACATTCATTCATGGCAATGTTAGTCTTCTATCCTCATCCTCACTTACATCTTCCTACTTTCAATAGTCTGGAGATATCTATATCTATATAAGTCTTTTAAAAATCCAACTTGTTGTACAAGTTCCCTATGCATCCACGGAAGCCTATTTAGACAACTTCTCTTAATACTTGTGTACCAGCTTCTGGCTCCTGGCAGAGACTGTAGTTCTGACTGTCCCACACCTACTGCCTTCCCCAAGCCTGTGCCTGCCCTGTTCTCTGTCCATATAACAAGGTCTCACTGGTTTCCTGGGCAGGTGGGAGCTACTGCTGATACCAAGGTTCCTATCTCTTCCATTGGTGGTATATGAATCTCCCACTCCAACCTCTGTGATCTCCTGGATTTGTTGGGCCCTTCTTCCAAGAATGTGCTGTCATGTGTGGAGGCAGTAAAGCCACTATAGGTTAGAAACTCCTTGAGGACAGGGATGATCTCTTCTCTCTTTTTGTATCCCCACTGCTTTGCGTAGTTTCTGGCACAAATTCATATTGATGGATTGATTGATTGATATTCCACTCTGAACCACCTGAAAAATATGATGCCTCTGCTTTGTATGGCCAGGAAACACCCAGATTTGGTTTATATAGTCCTCACACTGACAGGGCCTCTTCCAGAACCAGGACCTCCAACACTCTACCTGACCAGGAGCCAAATGCATGCTCCATTTGTGGAATAACGTCTGGGTGTGAATCATCCAAGGGAAAGCAGGAACCATTTTGCTTTTGCTTTCATTTGCCTATCTCCTAGTATAGTGCCTTACACTTGGACACAATAAATATTTGTTGAATTTGAATTGAAAATGTTGCCATCTTGGAATGAGGCAAAATAACCAGCACTAGGTGTGAGGTCAGTCATGCACCTGGGCATTTAATGACCTATAGTTTGATAGCTGACCTATAGGTTCAACGCTTTCTTTCTTGATGTTTCAGACTGATTCCATCCTCTATCATCACAAGGTCCCAGAGAATGACAACCCTGGTCAATTCTTCCCTCTTCCTCCCTTTACGTGATTTAGTTATAGCAGAAAAAAATAGCAGTAAAATTCCCAAATTTTAGGACATATGGTCTTCCAAATCCATTCAGGATCAGCAGAAAGACTGGCTATATAGAGAGGATACTTATGGCTAAGGTACGCATGACAGAACAACAAAGATAGGGCACACGTACGGAGGGGCACACATGTATGGAGCACACTTGGAAAGGTATCTCAAAGCTTCTGATGCTATAGGGTCAACAATAACTTCTGCTGTTATTGTGCTGATTTAACTGCTCCTACTCCTAACTTGTCTCTTAGGTCTGCCACTCCGCACTGCTCCCTACTCTGTTGGCATCGGTGACATGTTTCTTTCCCAGAACCTACCTGTTGGTTAGAGGAGTGGTTAACTCCTTAATCTCCTTTGCTGGCTCATCATTCTCTTGCCCACTAAGTCTTGGTGTTCTCTAAGGCTGTGTCCTGGAGTCTCTACTCTTTTTATACTTTTTCCTTTGTGACACTATCAAATCTCTTGGGTTCAATTATCACCTTTATACTAGTGACTCCCCATTTTATATATCAAATCTTAATCTTTTTCTTGATCTAATGGTGTTAAATATCTTCAATGAATGTCCTATCAGTTTCTCAAACTCAACGTATTCAAAGAAGAACTCATTTTTCAGCATACCCTTTCGTAAACTTCCCTCTTTCTTTGGAAGACACTAAAATCCTTCCCAACCCCCAGATCTGTAACCTCAGAGTTGACTCTTCTCCCTCCACTCTCTCTCTTCCAGGGAGGGATGTATGTAGTCCCACTATATACATTCCAAAACTTATGTGTTTCTTTAAATTTTATTTATTTTCAATACAGTTTACCTAGTCTCTAAAAGCCAATATTAAGATGAAACTGTAGTTAACTCAAAAACATATTTCATTTGTTCAAAGGTACTTGAGAAAGAAGTTATGGTCAACTGCACAGAATAGGAAATTACCTTTATAAATCGGTGGGGTGTCCAGCTGGGTCCTGAAGTGAGCCAAAGAGATTTTTATTGAACGCATCTTATTAAGCTCCATTAAAGGAGACATAAAAATGTTTCCCATAATTTCCATCCAGCAACTAGCTCCTCGTTGATTAAAATCAGATTCAGAATACCAGTTTCCCTAGTTGCCACTTTCACCTTCTGTAGGATGAAATTATCACTAAGGCAATTCAAGAATTAATTATCTCCTTTTTCCCCCTTGTAAATCTGAGAGAGAGAGTTCCAAGAGATATATAAATAATTGAAGTTCTTCGTCACTAATATATAATGCTTCCATGCCAGGCTTGCGGACTGTTTCCTTAATTTTTCATCTGTTTCTTCTTTCTGTCCAGGTGGTCTGCAGTCTATTCCCAGTGCTTTCTAGTTCACCCAAAGGCTGTCTTTTGTGCTTTAGATGGTCAGTCAAGACATAGTTATTAAGCACCTACTATGTTCTAGGCACTGTGCTGATCTCTCAGGACACACAGAAAAGTAAAAGACTGCTTATGTGAGTACATCTTAATATACAATGCTACCCTATGGCCTTCTTCCTTGTTCTTTTTGCATACGATATACACTTTCAGAGCCATGTTTTGGTCATGAGTTCCATCCTATTCAATCTCAGTAATTTATTTTATTTGCTTTCAATGTTCTACAATCACTTCCATATAACTTAGATTTTTTTTCCCCTCCCCTCTTTCCCTTCTACTCCCTACTCCCTCCCTGAACAGCATACCATTTTGTGTAGACTCTACACATACATTCCAATTAAATATATTTTCACCTTAGTCATGTTGCATAGAAGAATTAAAATGAATGGGAGAAATCATAAAACAAATCAAAACATAATACAAAAGAAAATGATCTGCTACATTCTGCGATCCAATTCCATAGTTCTTTCTTTGAATGTGGAAGCCATATTGCCTTAAGAGACCATTGGGAATTTTTTAAATTGTTGCATTGAAATGAAGTACTGTCTACCAGAAAAAATCCTCCCACACTGTGGTTGTTGCTGTGTACAAAGTTCTCCTGGTTCTGCTCCTTTCACTCAGCATCAGATCATATAAGTCATTCCAGGGCTCTCTGAAGTCTTCCTGTTCATCATTTCTTATAGCACAATAGTATTCCATTACATTCATATACCACAATTTATTCAGCCATTCCCCAAATGAGGGGCATCTCCTTGATTTCCAGTTTTTGGCCACCACAAAGAGAGTTGCTATAAATATTTTTGTACATGTGGGACCCTTTGCCATTTTTATGATCTCTTGGGTATAGAGTCCCAGAAGCAATATTGCTGTGTCAAAGGCCAAATATTGCTGCGCACATTTTCATTGCTCTTTGGTCATAGTTCCAAATTGCTCTCCAGAATGGTTGGATCAGCTCACAGCTCCACCAACAATGAATTAGTGTTCCAACTCTCCCACATCTTCTCCAACATTTATCATCTTCCTGCTTTTTCATGTTAGTCAATCTCATAGGTATGATGTGGTATCTCAGAGTTGTTTTGATTTGCATCTCTCTAATCAATAGTGATTTAGAACATTTTTTCATATGACTCTAGATAGCTTTAATTTCTTCCTCTGAAAACTGCCTGTTCATCCTTTATTTGTCAGTTGGGGAATGACTTGAATCTCAGTAATTTTAATTGAGATCAAATTTGCTTCCTTGCATCAAGATCTCTCAATTTATTGTATTTGTCACCTATATTTTGGATTTGGGTATAGACATCTGAGGTGACGTATTTCATTGTTATCTCCTTTATTATATTTTAGCTGCTATGAATTTCTAGGCATCTGTATGCAATTTTTCTTCTCTTATTGTAACTACTCTATACATGGTGTCTACCTTAATGGTTGTTGTCCTTCGTCTTCGAAGAGGACCAGAATGACATCACCACTGTAAAGTGAAATTTCAGCGTGTCTGACTGTGGCTGGTCAAACCAATATGAGCTCAGAATGCTCTACCACAGGTTGGGCACAGATAGTCTGTGTGAATATTTGGGATGGATATCCCAAATTTGTGCATCCTGTGTTTACTTTGTGCTGTCTCAATTCTGCTTTGCTCAAAGAGCACAGCACCTTTTCTGATGTGGGCATGCCATGCTGAGTGGTCCTGTGCCAGTGTCTCCCATGTTGCACCGTCAAATCCAAAATTCTTGAGAGAAACCTTGAGAATGTCCTTGTATTATTTCTTCTGGCCACCATGTGATCGCCTGCCCCATGCAAGTTCTCCATAAAGGTCTTTTTGGCAAGCGTACATTTTGCATTAGAACAATGTGAGTTGCAGCCCATCAGAGTTGCACTCTCTGAAGCATGGTTTGAATACTTAGCAGTTCAGCTTGAGCAAGGACTTCAGTGTCTGGTACATGATCCTGCCAGGTAATTCTCAAAATCTTCCTAAGACAGTTCAAATGAAAATGATTCAGTTTCCTTGCATGGTTCTGGAAACTGTCCATGTTTCACAAGCATATAACAATGAGGTCAGCACAAAGGCTCTGTAGACCTTCAGTTTGGTAGTCAGTCTAATACCTCTTCTCTCCCAAACCTCTCTTCGGAGCCTCCCAAACACTGAGCTAGCTCTGGCAATGCATGACTCAACCTCATTGTCAATGTGTACATCCCTGGAAAGTACACTACCAAGGTAAGTGAACTTATCCACAGCATTCAAAACTTCTCCATTTTTTGTAACCGATGATTCTACGTATGGATGGTGTGGCTGATGGAGCACCTGTGTTTTCTTGGTGATCATTATTAGGCCAAAATTAGCACAAGTGACAGAGAATCAGTTGCGTTTAGGTAAACGGAAGACAGTGTTGGTGATGAGAAGGTCAAGTGATGCACAAGTCTTCAGCAGTAAATGATCATTACTGTTGCTGTTTCCAACTCCATCCCTCCCTAGGATGCCCTGCCAAGTCTGGCAGTCTGAGCCTACTCTAGCATTAAAGTTGCCCAGAATTATAAGCTTGTCCTCTTTTGGCACGTTGATGATAAGAGTCTCTAGGTCTTCGTAAAATTTGTCTTTGACTTCGTCAGGGTTCATCATGGTGGGAGCATGGGCACTGATGATGGCAGCATGGCATTTTCCTATCAGTGGCAATCGCATTGTCATGAACCTGTCATTCCTTTTGGCAGGCATACCAGCTTGTTGATTAGTTTTGATTGCAAAACCCACGCCAGCTTCACAGCGCTCCCCTTCACTGTGCCCACTCCAGAAAAATGTGTATCCAGCTCCAACTGTAAGCTGGCCTTCATTTGCCAACCTTGTTTCACTCAGGGCTGCTATTTGGATGTGATACCTGTTGAGTTCTCTTGCAACAAGAGCAGTTCTTCTTTTAGGTCTACTGGGTTTTGTGTTGTCTATTAGTATGCGCACGTTCCATGTTTTGATGGTGAGTGGAACCATCTTTGCAGATGTTTTTGTCCATTTTTTGTGTTTTGACTTCATGATGGGATTCCCTGACTGCAGCAGTAATCAGACCAGGGTTGGGTAAGCAGGCAATGTTTAGGGAAACTTTTCTAGCCCCCTTTCTCCCAGCAGAAGGTGAGCAGTGCAATCCTTAAAAGGCTACTCAGACTCCCAGGGGACTGCTGAGTCCTACTGATGCTTCCAGTGAGAAACAACCCTGTGGCCTGGGGTGCCTGTGTGCAGGGTCATGATTACAGCTCCTAGTGTATCTGTACCTGCTGCTTCATCACTTGCCTGTCACCACAGGATTTTGAGGCATAATAGTGAAATGGTATGAGTGATGTCTTTTGATTTGTGCATAAATTGGATGTAAGTGAGGCAGAGTTGCACAGAGTCATCAGCCTCACTCTCTCCTCCAGAGTCATCATAGTCCCATGGCAGGACAGACTCAAGACAGCTGGCTATTATGGTTAAGGATGTACTGGATGACTTTGACATCTTCAGTGTCTAACCAAGCTCCACATTGCCTGCTTCATGTGCCTTCATGGCCGATTGAACAAATTGTTCTCATCCGCCCATTCCACCGAATGAAGTCTTCACATGCTTGGGGTAGACACCCGCCTAAATCACCAATGGGTTTGAGAACCCTTGGCTACCCTCAACCTGGTTTGGCCCGTCTGCCAAAATGGTTTACTGGGGTGTGGCTGCTGTTCATGCTGCAGCTTCTTGGAGCCACAGGTGAGAGCTGAACAGGTGGACACCAAAGATGGAAAGAGCTCCGAAAAAGGCTCGGCAGTCATCACACCAGAGGTACTGGTCCTCCCTGAACACACCCTACACTCCAGTGTCTACCTTAGTGTGCTTATGTAAGTGGAGTACTCTTATTCCCTTCTCTTTCATTTTAAAGTCAAGTTTCGGGGGTAGGGTGGGGGTGGGAAACAAATGTCTTTTTTTTCCTCTTTTTTACCAACCCTTATTAGGTATGCTCCATGACTAAGGACCCAGATATTGTGTGTCAGTGGCACAAAAAGCTAAGTCTAGTTTACAGACCTTATATTCTTAAAGGATTTTCCTCTTTCCCAAATCTGCCTTTCTCTTCTGAAGACCCAATGCTGGATGGGCAATAATAGTAAAAATGTCACCTCCATCGCTGCTGTCTCCAGTTTCTTTTCCAAGATGCAATAATCTCTGGTGATCTCCCCCATTGGATTGTGGGCTCCTTAGGGCAGAGGCCCTTTTGCCTCTTTTTTTCCCCCTAGCAGTTAGCACAGTGCCTGGAATAGAGGACACAGTAAAAGTTTGATACCCAACTTTTATTGCCCAGTAATCATAGAAGTTTTAAAAGTTGAGGGGGACTATGGAGGTCACCCTGGTGTGATTTCTCCGTGGGCTGGGATTTTCTCTTCCACATGGCCAACAAGTGATCATTTGACTTCTCCATGAAAAAGCAGCCTATTACATTTCAGGACAGTTGTAATTGTTAGAAAGCTTTATCATACAGTGAACTGATAACAGCCTCCTTAAAGCTTCCAGCCATGGCTCCTTGCTCTACTGACCAGAGCCAAGAAGAGCAAATCTAATCCTTTTCCCCCATGCTTTCAATTCAACATATTCAATTCAAATATATATTAAATTCTTAGTAGATGGTTTTTTGGCTAAGGAGACATCAAAGAACAGGGAATGAGTTCCGAGATAATATAGCCAAGTGAAGGAATTCAGTTAATAATTAATGGAAAAAGTTATAGTGATGAAATCATATTATATAGTTTTACTATTTACAAAACACTTTCCTAATAGCTCTGTGAAGTATGTGGTACAAGTATTATCATTTGCCTTCTTTAAAAATGTTTTAAAATTATTATTTGTTTTTAACATTCATTTCAAAAATGTTTTAAATTCAAATTCACCCCCTCCCTCCCACTCCTCTTCTACCTATTAAGAAGATAAGAAATTGCATTGATATCAATTAAAGTATTATCATTTATGAAATGAGGAGACTGAGCATCAGAGTAATTGAAAGACTTTCCCAAATTCCACAGCTTGGGAGTCAGAGCAGGGATTGAGCCTAGGTTTTCTCCAAGTCTGGTGTTCTTTTCACTCTCCCAGTGCTAGAATCTTGGTTTCCGAAGTCCTACTACTGTTGTGTTGGGTATCAGGAACCAGGCAAGTCACAAGCAGATCTGCAGCATGATTAAGCTCTATGGCTTTAACAATTCTCTGAGCAAAATGATATCCTGGAAATCACCAAAGCTGATAAAAAGTACAGTAAATTCTCTAAGTCCAAATTCTTAACATGGCTTTTTTTCCTTGTCACCTCAAACCCTGTGAAAAATGATTCATTTGGGCCCCTACTCTATTCCAAGAAGTATTCATCAGTTTGATACTTTCCACAAATCATATAGGGATAATTAGATAAGATTATAGTAAGACTTTATAATGGACCTCAAACTTTAATGTAAAGTTCCCTACATGTTTACCAGTGATGAAGCTCACTTGTACAACCTCAAGAATACTGACAAAGCTTTCTCCATCTGTTTTATTCAAAGTCCATGTCCAAATCCAACATGGGTAGGATGTCTTGCTTCTTTGAAAAGTCTCCCAACTTATTTTTGTAGCTCTGGATGATTCCCTCTTGTCCAACATGAGCAGGTAACCATCTTATGAACACTTAGTCAATGCAGATACCCCATGCTTTGCCTAATCTGTGAGCCCTCTACTGGTAGGTCATTTTTGGACCTCAGGAGCAAAACCTATCAACTAATGAGGTTCTGTATTTTACCATATACCTCTTCTCCATATTTGGGTATGAAACACTACAAAAAGAAGGTCCTAAAGACCAGAAGCATATCAGGTCATGAGAAGAATTTGAGGTCCACTTCATTAGAAGGGACCATGTATCTTTTAATAAAGTGCCCTTAGCTCAGAGCTCTGCCTCAGTGATTTTTCTTGCAGATTGGGCAATTATGATCCCCACAACCCCTCCCCTCCAACTCCAGCATCGTCAGATTACCTCTTCTCCTCTTTTACTGAGATGAAGGACATCAGATCTGAGCTCTCTCCATATCTCAAAACCTGACTGTATTCATCCATCTTCTTTTCCCCTCCTATTTCAAAAGATGGCATCTCCTATCTCCTTTTGAAGACTGTCCCTTCCACCTGTGAAACCTTGATCTCTCTCTTTCCCACCTCTACCATCCCTGACTTCCACCATCATGAAGACTGAGTGTTGGAAGTGACTTCAGAGAACATCTAACACCAATCTTTCATTTGAAAGATGAGGAAACCAAGAACCAGGAAGATTAAATAGCTTATTTAAGGTCAAAATATTAACAACAGAGGTGGGTTATGAAACCCGATCCTTTAATCTAAAGCCAATATTCTTTCCACTGAACCTTCTTGCTTTCTTTTTTCTTGGCCCTAGACTTATGTTTACAATGACTTCCTAGATATTCCCACCTAAACATCCCATTGAAACATCAAACTCAACATGTTCAAAACTGACATATTTTCCTTAAAACTCATCCCTCCTTTGTTCTATTTTTGTAAATGAGCCCACCGTTCTCCCAGTCACTCAGTTCTAAAACCTCAGTGTCATCTTTGACTATCCTCACTCCTCTTTTTCCCTCAACCATCTCATCCAAATAGTTCATGTCACGATCCAAGACCACCCCTCTCTTTTTACGATTAGGAGACATTTTGTTTTTAAGAGCTAAAACCCAGCAAGCAAGCTGTGCCCTGACCTTGGCCTAGCAACAATCCTTTGTGCTCACCCTCTGGAAGAACACTGTTTCAACTAAATCACAGAACTGATGGTCCCTGAGCTCTGGCAAGCACCAACAGGCCCAAACATGAAGCCCTACTACAAATGGACCTTTTGTCACTAGACAACTGTGCCTCATTGCTGTACCTCCTGGTGGCTGCTCTACACTGTTTGATTATTTATCTAACCACAAATATGTAAGTCAAGGTTTGGTCTCACTGCCTTGGGTCTCCTACTAGAGGAGGCCCCGACACATGTGTCTGATTTCCCAGTCCTGGGGCAGACAACCAGACAGCATCAGGATGTCAACTCTGTGATAGGCCAGAAAACTAAGGAACAGAAGGGAGAGGGATGGGATGCTAAGACATGAGGTTCTGTGTCATGGGGTGGGGTGGGGGAGGCACAGCAGATTCAGTAAACATGAGGAAAAGGGTACAGCATCCTTCCGGGGCCAGTTCTGACCACTTACGTGTCAGTTGAGACAGAGATCTAGGTTAGTGAACCATGAATTGTCCAGGGTGGGAGGAAGCTAAGACACTCTGACATTCAACTCCCAAGGAAACCACCATTAGAGGAAACAGTCAGAAAGTAAATAAGGAAAATCAAAGAGGAAAAGACTGAAATTACCAAAGATCTCAGGAATAAGAAAACTCAAAGACTTTGAACACAAGCAGATAAAGCAACAAGGAAAACATTAAGAATAAAAGGAAATGTGGCTTGTAGATCTAGTAAGCAAATTCAGGCATCTGTAAATAAATACCAAAAAACAAAGGAAAATAACCCAACACTTGATAAGATGGAAGACCCTGTGGAAACTGAGAACATAGAAGAACAGCACACTATACCTGAGTGGTTCAAAAGAGAAATAAGAATTATGAGAGCAGAATTGATGGCCTGTACAGTAAAAAATAATAGGCAGAATGGAAAAAACCTCACCTAAGAAACAAAAAGGAGAACACTAGATTGGTAATGCCAACATATAGAAGAGAAGAACAATCTATAAGAAGAGAAGCAAAAATCAATAACATGAAAAGAAAATATGCTCACTATGCAAGTAAAACATACTAATCTTGAAGAAAGGATACATAGGGATAAATTAAGGATCATAGATATCCCAGGAGAACAAGACAGGGCAAAAAAAAGCACCTTGATACTATAATGTAGGAAATAATAGAAGAGAACAGCTCAGAATTTCTGAACATAGGAATTAAGAAATGGGAGAGAAATTAAAAGCATAAACATAGTTGAAGAGATAAAACTCTCCTTATTTTCTAATGATATGATTGTTTACTTCGAAAATCCAAGGAAATCAGCAAAGACACTATTTGAGATCATTAATAATTTGACCCAAGTTGCAGGCTACAAAATAAACTCTAAAGAATCAGTAGCATATCTATATAATAATTACAAAATATAACGAAACAATAATAAGAAGGGAAGTGTTATTCCAAATAACTATAAAATGAATAAAATAGGGAGGAGCCAAGATGGTGGAGTAGAAAGACACACATAAGCTAGCTCCTAACACACAGCCCATAAAATACCTGTAAAAAAGAACTCCCAACAAATTCTGGAGCAGCAGAAGCCATACAACAACGGAGTGGAGGAAATTTCTCCTCCAAAGAGCCCTGAAAAACTGACACCAAAGGTCTATCATGCACCAGACCCAGAGCAGAGCCCAGCCCTGCCTTGGCCATGCGGCACCAAGAGGAGCAGATCCGAGCACCCTTCAGGGATAGTCCCTCCACCCACAGATGCCAAAGGTCAGTGAGAGAGCCTTTTTGGCTGGCTGAGAGGGGAGCAGGGTGTTTCCGTAACTCAGGCCCCCTCAGGAGGCAGCAGGGGAGGCAGCAGCAGACAGGGGCTCCCAAAGCAGACGGGAGCTTGGATCTGTTATCAAAGGTCTTCATATAAACCCCCTGAGGCAACTGTGGCCCTGCCCCCACTGGAACAGCTGAACTTAATCTCTCACTGAATAGCAGCCCTGACCCCCCACCTGAGCACCTGAATTTAATCTTACACTGAATAGCAGCCCTGCCCCCGCTGAAAGCCCTGAGGCTGGGAAGCAGCATTGGATCTCAGACCCCAAGCACTAGCCGGGGGGATCTGGAGGCGAGGTGGGTGTGGAAAGGAATCTCAGAAGTCAAGTAACTGGTTGGGAAAATGCCCAGAAAAGGGAAAAAAAATCAGACCACAGAAGGTTACTTTCTTGGTGTACAGATATCTCCTCCCATTCTTTCTGATGAGGAAGAACAATGCTTATCATCTATGTCTAAAGACATTGTTTCAGTGATGTGATATAAACATTTAACAACTGGCTGGGGCAGGGAGAAGAAAGGTGCCCATGACAATCTTTTAAAATTAATTTGCTTTATTAACATTTTCTCTATCACTTCCTTACGTCTCATCGGTTGACAAAGAAATAACAAATCAGACCCTGATTTTTAGTGTTTGCTGATATTCAAGGTGTAAAATCTCTTGAAAATTTAATGACCAGCTCTTCCTAGTCTCTTTCTGAGTTTTCTTCAGCTACCCCTGGAAATGTATTTATTCATTATACTTGTAACATTAGTACCCACGTAGTGCCTGGCACTTAGGGTGTACTTAATAAATATTCGCTGATTGATTGAATTTGGTTTCTGACCATTCCATTTCTTCCTTCTACTTTATAAATCATGAAAAAGTACAGGTATCCATCCATCCATCCATCCATCCATCCATCCATCCATCTATCTATCCACATATGTACATACCCACACAAATATATGAAACCCAAATAAAATGTTCTTGCTTACATTATAGATAAATATATCATATGAATATATCAATTAAGCAATAAATATATAATATATGTACATATTTATATGCATGTATATATAAATACACTATATATATTATATATATATATATAGTCCATTTTATTTGGGGGTTGGGGTCATTGGTTAGGGGGGGACTTTCAGTGTGAAAACTCTCTCCACTAAAGCAGATTGGCAACTTGTCTGTAACTTAGAGTTCTGTCTACACCAGAAGTAGACGACATCATCTCAAAACACCATCACTAAAACATGTCTATAGGAGCTATATCTTGACCTCAGTGTCAGCTCTGTGATTTGCTAGCTGCATGATCATGGACAAATCATTTATCCTTTCAGAACCACAGTTTCCTTACTTATAAAATGAGGGGTGATCATATGTGTAGTTCTCAGCTCTCAAGATTGTTTTGATGTTCATATGAGGTAGAGTATATTAAGTGCTCCACAAACTTTGAAATGCTGTGTAAATGCCAGTTATTACTATTGCATATGTGAGTCCAGTCTTAAATGGTTAAAGTAGAAGAGAAAGATACTTGGACCAGGAGTCAGAGAGTATTAGTTCCTCTTCCCTTGGTTCTACCTTTCTGACCTTCCCTGGTCTTTTTTTATGGCTCATCATCCAATCACTGCCCCTATGTGTAGATGATGATGATCACTGTGGTCACTGAAACATCTACCAAGGCAGGGATGAATTCTGACTTGCTTCAGTGAAGAAAGGACCACAGATATCGAAGAAATCACAGTTCCTTTGAAATATGTCAAAAGAAGGAGTCCACCAAGTGAACATATATTTCTATTGAGCACAAGGTTCATGACTATTGTTATTTTTCACAATCCTGGGGAAGTAGACAGGTCAGGAACAAGGAGGAATATGTACGTTTTATAGAAGGAAAATGGAGTTCTGGGAGATGGAAATAATTTAGTGGTCATTGCAAAGCAGCGGTAGATAGAACCAGCAGAACTCTTAGCCCAAAGCTGATATTGCTGGATCAGTGGATGGTCTTTTCCCATGTGTTGCTGGCAGCCATCCTCATTCTCACTGAAACTAAAAACGAGCATCATGGATAGGAGGGAAAGCTGTTTGAGGGCTAACAGATGTAGGTATGAGTTCTAGCTCCAGTTGGACTACTGGGTCATGATGTGACTCTAGCTAAATCACTTGGAAGTTCTGATGACACCTTTTAAATATTTGGTCTAGATGAGGGAGTAGAGCATGTGGACATAGAAACAATTTTTCTTGACATAAAAAGGTAAGTGGGCCCATGGGAAGCAAGGATGCCATGTTGTCCTCAATCACCAAGGAGCCTGACTCAATAAATAGCCAGCAGTGACAGTACCAGCACAGGCCTTCCTGTGGTGCAAACCCAGAGGTTCTGTTTATCATTCAATTACATTTTGCATCTTGGTGAGATTGGCAATGGGTCCTTCTTGTGGGAGTTCTTATTTTCACCATCTTTGAGAATCTCCATTTTGGAATTATGCAAATAAAATGGCTGAAATCGTCTATGCCCCTTGATCCAGAGATTGAACTACTAGGCATGGATACTCCCAAAGAAGGCTGTTGATAAAAAATAAATGCTCCATACACACCAAACTATAAAGTAATCTTAGAAATATTATAGTTAGAGAATTTTTTAAACTTTATTTTTCTTGGTAGTTTTTTTTTGTCTGTGTTTCCTTTCACAGTATGATTAGTATGGAAATATGTTTGCATGACTACACATGTAGAACATCAACTTTCTTGCCTTCTCAAAGAGAGAAGAGAGGAGGCAGGAAGGGAAAGAATTTGAAACTCAATATTTTAAAAAATGTTAAAAAGTTGTTCTTGGGGGTGGAGTCAAGATCGTGGACTAGAAAGACACACTTATGCAGGGTCCTCCCCACAGCCTATAAAATACCTGTAGAGAGGGGCTCTCAATAAATTTTGGAGCAGCAGAAGTGGAGAACAATAGAGTGGAGGAGATTTCCAGCCCACAGTGACCTGAAAGGCCCATGGAAACATCAGTTGCGCCGAACGTGGAGCCAAGCACAGAGCCCAGCCTTGGCCGAGTGGCACAGAGTGACGAGACTCAGGGGCGGAATCTCCAGTTGCAGCAGCAGATCCTCAGATCCCTCAGCCCACAGGTGCCAAAGGTCAGTGACAGGGTTTTATCAGCCAGCCAGGAAGGGGGAAGGGTCTTCCCATAGCTCCGGCAGCAGGCAGCAGCCACAGAGCCTGCACAATCACCCTTACGGAAGCTCCATTGTTGGAGTATAAAAACCCCTGGGGGCATTGAAGAGCTGAGTCTTACCTCAGCCCTGGGTGGAGGCCCTGGCTGAGCTGGTCTTTGTCTCACACTGAATGGCGGCCCTGCCCATCCAGCTTATGTGAAAATCAGCCCCCTGTGCTGACTTGGTGGAATTGGAGACCAAATGGCTGTGGAAAGGTATCTGCTAAAATTCTGGGCACAAAATTCCCTCTCTGCGTCCAGACCAGTACATACTTGATTGTGCCACCTTGGAGGAACTGAGATCTCACAGAATGTCAGAGTATACCCTACTTTTGACAAAGGACCCCAAAGTCAAGCAACTGGTTGGGAAAATGCCCAGAAAAGGGAAAAAAAACCAAGAACATAGGAGGTTACTTTCTTGGTGAACAGATATCTCCTCCCATCCTTTCTGATGAGGAAGAACAATGCTTATCATCTATGTCTAAAGACATAGAAGTCAAGGCTTCTGTATCCCAAACATCCAAAATAAATATTCAATGGGCTCAGGCCATGGAAGAGCTCAAAAAGGATTTTGAAAATCAAGTGAGAGAGGTGGAGGAAAAAATGGGAAGAGAAATATGAGAGTTGCAAGAAAAACATGAAGAGCAGGTCAGCACCTTGCTAAAGGAGACCCTAAAAAATGCTGAAGCAAATAACACCTTGAAAAATAGGCTAACTCAATTGGCAAAAGAGGTTCAAAAAGCCAATGAGGAGAAGAATGCTTTCAAAAGAAGAATTAACCAAATGGAAAAGGAGGTCCAAAAGCTCACTGAAGAAAATAGTTCTTTCAAAATTAGAATGGAACAGATGGAGTCTAATGACTTTCTGAGAAACCAAGAAATCATAAAACAAAACCAAAAGAATGAAAAAATGGAAGATAATGTGAAATATCTCATTGGAAAAACAACTGACCTGGAAAATAGATCCAGGAGAGACAATTTAAAAATTATGGGACTACCTGAAAGCCATGATCAAAAAAAGAGCCTAGACATTATCTTTCATGAAATTATCAAGGAAAACTGCCCTGATATTTTAGTATCAGAGGGCAAAATAAATATTGAAAGAATTCACCAATCACCTCCTGAGAGAGATCCAAAAAGAGAAACTCTTGGGATCATTGTGGCCAAATTCCAGAGTTCCCAGATCAAGGAGAAAATATTGCAAGCAGCTAGAAAGAAACAATTCAATTATTGTGGAAATACAATCAGGATAACACAAGATCTAGCAGCTTCTACATTAAGGGATTGAAGGGCATGGAATATGATATTCCAGAAGTCAAAGGAACTAGGACTAAAATCAAGAATCACCTACCCAGCAAAACTGAGTATAATACTTCAGAGGAAAAAATGGTCTTTCAGTGAAATAGAGGACTTTCAAGCATTCTTGATGAAAAGACCAGAGCTGAAAAGAAAATTTGACTTTCAAACACAAGAATGAAGAGAATGATGAAAAGGTAAACAGCAAAGAGAAGTCATAAGGGACTTACTAAAGTTGAACTCTTTACATTCCTACATGGAAAGACAATATTTGTAACTCTTGAAACTTTTAAGTATCTGGGTAGTTGGTGGGATTACACACACACACACAGACACACACATAGATAGATAGATAGATAGATAGATAGATAGATAGATAGATAGATAGATAGATAGCACAGGGTGCATTGAACAGGATGGGATCATATCTTAAAAAATGAAATTAAGCAGTGAGAGAGAAATATATTGGGAAGAGAAAGGGAGAAATGGAGTGGGGCAAATTATCTCTCATAAAAGAGGCAAGCAAAAGACTTTTCAGTGGAGGGAAAAAGAGGGGAGGTGAGAGAAAAACATGAAGCTTACTCTCATCACATTTGACTAAAGGAAGGAATAAAATGCATACTCATTTTGGTGTGAAAACCTATCTTACAATACAAGAAAGTGGGGGAGAAGGGGATAATCAGGATGGGGGGATGATGGAAGGGAGGGCAGTGGGAGAAGGGAGTAATTTGAAGTCAACACTCTTGGGGAGGGACAGGATCCAAAGAGAGAACAGAAGCAATGGGGGGCAGGATAGGATGGAGGGAAATATAGTTAGTCCTACACAACATGACTATTATGGAAGTCATTTGCAAAACTACACAGATATGGCCTATATTGAATTGCCTGCCTTCCCAAAGGGAATGGATGGGGAGGGAGGGATGGGGAGAAGTTGGAAGTCAAAGTTTAGGAACAACTGTCGAGTATTCTTCTTGCTACTATGAAATAAGAAATTCAGGCAATGGGGAATAGAATGGGGTATAGAAAGTTATCTGACCCTACAGGACAAAAGAGAAGATGGGGACAAGGGAAGGGAGGGATGTTAGAAGAGAGGGCAGGCTGGTGATAGGGGCAATTAGAATGCTTGACGTTTTGGGGTGGGGGAGGGGAGAAATGGGGAGAAAATTTGGAACCCAAAATTTTGTGAAAATGAATGTTAAAGGTTAAATAAATTAAAAAAAACTTTTCAAAAACAAAAAAAATTGTTCTTATATGTAATTGGAAAAAATTAATATTTAATATTAGGGGGAAAAAAGGAAATATTATAGCTAGAAGGACTTTTGAGATCATCTAGTCCAGTTCCCTCACTTTACAGAAATGGGGACCCAGATGGGGAAGTGACCAGAACATACCTTGCATTAGGATACAAGGAAGAAAATGAAAGACGGATCAAACATGTGCGAAGTGCTCTATTGATGAATGAAAGAGTTTTTTGGGGGTTTTGATTGAATCATGTATTTTTAACAAAAATGAAAACTTTTGGAGAATGTATTTTATTGTGTAGTTTGAGGGAGCCCATATCTATGGGAACCAAATTTGGCAATCTGTTTTCCTTCAACAGTTATAGCCAAGGAGATGATAGATTAAGTATCAGGAAGGACTGATCTCCCTTCCTCCTGTCTCTCCGCTTTCCAGTCCTCCCTCTACACTGCTATCAAGTTGATATTCAGAAAGCATAGGCCTGACCATGTCCTTCCCTGCTCCAAAAGCAGCAATGACTCCCTAGTGTTTCCTGATGAAACACAAATTCCTGTGTTTGGTATTTAAAGCCCATTACAATCTGGCTCTTGGCTTACTGCACGTTACTTCATGAACTGTATGTTTCAAGCAAATGTGCCTGCTTTCTGTTCCCTGCACAAAATTTTCTATATTTTATCTCCATGACTTTATACACTTGTTTCTTACCTCCACTGTCTTTGAGAATCCCTAGAGTCCTAATTTGGAATTATGCAAATAAAATGGTTAAAATTGTCCATGCCCCTTGACCCAGAGATTGCACTGCTAGGCATAAATATTCCCAAAGAAGGTTGTTGATTAAAAAGAGAAAGAAGAAGAAATGCTCCTTACATGCCAAATTATTTATGGCAGCAATTTGTGTGTGTGTGTGTGTGTGTGTGTGGTAGAAAAGAATAAGAAGAAAAAAAGGATATCCTTCTATTGGGTAATGGTTAAACAAATGATGATTCGTGAATATAATATAATATTACTGGGATATAAAACTCATTTAAGCTCAAATCCCACTTTTTACATGAGGCCTTTCTTGGTCTCCCTCGATGCTAGTGTGCCTTCCTTCTGAGATTATCTTCAATTTACTGTGTGTGTGTGTGTGTATACACTGGCATCTACAATATAGTATATGTATAGACACATCTATGCATATATATATACACACATAGAGTAAATGGAAGGTTTTATATGTATGCATACATATATGTGCATACACATACACAGGCCCTGCCCAATAAATATGTAGATATATGTATATGCTTACATGTGTGTATATATGTATTTTTCTCATATCTATTTATCCTTATACATTTATATGTAGATGTATTTTGCATTTACCTCATTCTTTGCATGTTGTCTCACCCATTAGAGTGTGAGCTCCTTGTAAGTTCTTTGTTTTGTCCCTTCGTTGAATTCCTAACGATTAGCATGTTCTTGTCATTACGGTTCAGTTGGTTCGGTCGTGTTTGCTCTTCATGAGCATTTGGGGTTGTCTTGGCAAAGATACTGGAGTAGTCTGCTCTTTCCTTGTTTTTTAATTATTAATTTATTTGTTTTCAATTTTCTACAATCACTTCCATAAGTCTTAGATTTTCAGTCCCTCCCTCCCCAAGGCAGCATGCAATCTTATATGGGTTCTACACATACATTCTTATTAAACACATTTTCACAATTAGTCATGTTGCATAGAAGAATAAAATGAATGGGAGAAATCATGAGAAAAACAAAACATAACAAGGGAGAAAATATACTGCTTCATTCTGCGATCCAATTCCATAGTTCTTTCTCTGGATGTGGATGGCATTTTGCCCCAAGAGTCCACTGGGAATGGTTTAGGTCCTTGCATTGCTGTGAAGGGCTAAGTCTAGCAGAAAAATTCCTCACACACTGTGGTTGTTTCTGTGCACAGAGTTCTCCTGGTTCTGCTCGTTTCTCTCAGCATCAGATCATATAAGTCCTTCCAGGCCTCCCTGAAGTCTTCCTATTCATCATTTCTTATAGCACAATACTATTCCATTACCTTCATATACCATAATTTATTCATCCATTCCCCAGTTGATGGGCATCCCCTTGATTACCAGTTTTTGGCCACCACAAAGAGCTGCTATAAATATTTTTGTTCATGTGGGACCTTTTCCAATTTTTACGATCTCTTGGGGATACAGTTCTAGAAGTGATATTGCTGGGTCAAAGGGCATGCACATTTTTGTAGCCCTTTGGACATAGTTCCAAATTGCTCTCCAGAATGGTTGGATGAGCTCACAGCTCCACCAACAATGAATCAGTGTTCCAGCTCTCCCTCATCTTCTCCAACATTTATCATCTTCTTATTTTATCATGTTGGCCGATCTGATAGGTGTCATGTGGTATCTCAGAGTTGTTTTGATTTACATCTCTCTAAACAATAGTGATTTAGAGCACTTTTTCGTATAACTGTAGATAACTTTAATTTCCTCTTCTGCAAACTGCCTGTTCATATCCTTTGACCATTGGTCAATTGGGGATGCTGTTTCCTTCTTCAGCTCATTTTACAGATGAGGTAACTGAGGCAAACCAGGTTAAATGACTTGGCCAGGGTCACACAGCTAGTGAGTGTCTGAAGCTATATTTGAACTCAGGTCTTCCTGATTGTAGGTCCAATTCTCTATCTACTACATCGCCCAGATGCCAGTGTCTGATAAATAGTAAACACTTAATAACTGCATTTTGCTTGGTTAGAAATGACAAATATGATAATTACAGAGAAGCGTCAAAAGGCTTACATGAACGGATGCAGAATGAAATTAAAGCAGAGCCAAGAGAACAAGAACATAGAAAATGACCTCAATGATGTAAATTTAAAAAAACGGCAACTACAAAGCAATCAAAAGCGGAGGCTACAAAACTAGAAAGAATTCTATGAACCTCAAAGAAGAGATATGAGAAGAGTCCCTTCCCTCCCCGATTCTTTGTCAAGTGGGATGGGAAGGGTCCGCTGGTGTGAAACGTTGCATATAATGGGAGATTTTTTTCCCATATACTGACCCGTTTTGCTCATTTTTTTTTCTTTTCCTCCTCTTTTTCTTTTTTAAATCTTGTGTTATAAGGAATAGCTCTCTAAGAGAGGAGAGAGAGGGATAGAATGGGAAATTTAGATGATGTAGAAACAAAAGATATCAGCATAACCTTTTATTTCTTCAAACAAAAAGAATCCCTTGCTTTTCTCAAGGCTCATCTTCCCTGACCTTTCCTGTTCATTGTTTTCCGCATCCTCCAGTTGGTTATCTTACCTCCCTGGATTCTGAATTTTGTAGTCAGTGAACTTGTTATTCTCTACACAACAAGCTGTAATATTTCCTTGAGTTTTTGTATATCCAATGCCTACCACACAGTTGCAAATATAACTTCATCCACCTGCAGAGCTGTTGTGAGGACCAAATGAGATAACTTTTGTAAAGCATTTGGAAAACCTCAAAGTGTTACAGTGTTACTACTTCATAAATGCCTGTTGAACCGGATGGCTTGAATTGGACTGCTTGCTAGTTCTGCTTTCTTGGGATGTCCATGCACCAACCCAAAAGCTAAAGTAAACTTACCGTTGTCTTCTCTTAGCACAGGGAGGGCAGCAGTCCATGTTTAATAATGAGTAATCAAACTGGATAATTGAATGCACTTTGTTTTCATTAAATAGGTTTAGGCTTGAAAGGTAGAAAATGATTATGTCTTTGTTTTACTGATACCAACTATCACTTTAAAAGTAAAAGTTACCTGGGGAACAGTAGTGATAGGCTGAAGATAAAAATTCTCCATTAGTGAAACAGAACACCTGTACCATAGGAACTCCATTGTAAGATGACAAGACTGAAGTAGCTCCCTCACTCTATGGGACCTTACCACATGCAGAAGCACCACCTTGTGGTAAAGTGAGGAATAACTTTGCACATTTGCAAAGAATTAGAAATGAGCTGTAGAATCAAGGAAGAATGTGGTAGAGATAGGGGCATTATTAGAAAATTTACAGCATAGAACTCGTTGGGGGACTCCAGTGCTATGGGAACTAGTTAGCTAGAAGTTGGGCGGTGACTCCCAGAGGAAACTCCCTGAGAAAAATGGAGGAAGTAGGTCAGTTGGTATTGAAAAGATGCTGAAAGGAGAACTGTATTTCTCTACCTCAACTCCCATTCCCCTCACTCACTGTCAAAAAGGCAAAGGAAGTGGACCTTCTACCTCATTACAAATGGTCCCTTCTTCTCCACCACCATCCTTGATATTTGTAGCATACTTTTTCAGGAAAGCAGCATGGTAAGAGTGTTGGCTAAGGGCCTGGGTTCGAATTTTGTCTCTGGGTTTACAGTTAGTGTGCAATTTGAGGGATCTGCTCCAAAGCAGCACAAACAATGATGATGAAGCCTTGTGGCCTCTCGGCTTGTGCTTCATATATGTGTTTACGTGTTTGTGTACATGAACTAGATGGCTTAGGTCAAAAAGCCCTTTGTGCTAGATAAAATAGTACTAAAAACAGTTTTGCCTTCCTACCGCTATACTAAACATTGCTATTTTAAGTAGAAATTTAATTTGAAGAAGTCACCTAATTTTTGTCATTTTTAAAATGAGAGCGTTGGATTCGGTGGCTTCTGATTTCCCTTCTTTCTTCTGAGCTACAGTCCTATCTTGTTTGTTTCTGCCCCAGTCCCACACCCTCCTTTTAAGACTGGATGCTCAGTTTAACTTGATTTTCCTTGGATAAAAGTATTCATGGTGGCGGAGGGGCATAGAGTATATTAGACTGATATGACATGATAGACTCTCAGAGTTTAAAGCGAGCCCTGAGGTCATTTAGTCTAAGTCGTACCTTTAAAGGAAACCTCTTTTGTAACATCATGAACAGTGGTTCATCCAGCCTCTTTATTTAAAGCCTTCAGGGATGAGGAACTCAAAGCATCCCCTTGCACTTTTGAACAGTTCTCATTGTGAGGACCTTATTCCTTACCTCAAGTCAAAAGTCATCTTGCTGCAAATTTTACCCTTTACTTCTATTTCTACCCTATGATAGAACAGAATAGAGAATAAATATTAATAAATATAAATAAGTAGAATAATGTTAATCTCTTTTCTACATGACAGACTTTCAAATACTTATATGTTATGCCTCCACTTCCCTAAATCTTCTCTACTTCAGGTTAAACACCCCTAGTTCTGCCATATATCTTCCCACGGTTTGATCTTCAGTCCTCTCCCTACCTTGATGGGCAGCCCCTTTCTTCCACTGGTCAGGTCCTTTGAGACTTCCATTTTGGAAATGACCAGCCCAGGTGCTGTGCTCATGACTCTACAGCCTTTCAGTTGCTCTCTCACTCTGAAATTGCCCTCTTATCCTGGCACTTCCCTCAGCACCTTAGCCAATCTCACCCTGCGGTATCCCTCTACCATGCCCACCTCTTTCTCCCTTTAGTGAATTCCTTTAGGTCCTCAGTTTGGGTGATCCAAGGCCCAGGCCAGCAAGACTCCATCCATCTGTGCTTTGGATTCTGCAGACTTTGCCACCATATTCCAGCATAAGAACCTGTTTTTCCTTGCCTTTACTTTCCAATTCCCTTTTATATGTTAACCTCCCCTATTACAATGTAGGTTCCTGAGCTGAGGGACTGTTTCTTTTTCTAAAATTTTGTTATTGCTTATATTTATATCCTGAGAACTTAGCACAGTGTCTCACATATAATAAGCACTTAATAAATGTTTCTTTCCTTGCCTCCTATGGATATGCTTCAATTGATGATTTCTTTCATAGAATGTGTCAGTCAGAGCTTGACACCACTTCATATATGATCTGACCAGCACAGAAACCAGCACAACTATCAGTGCAGGCCATAGTCATGCCTAGAGTGTAGGCATTTTGGAGCAAGCGTTAAATTAACACTGTCGCTTCCCCTGAGAGAAAGGCACACCTGGGCGCTCCTGTGCCCAAATTAGCTTTTTTGGCTGCATGTCACACTATAGGCTCTTAATGAATTCACTTTTTGTTGTGTGTCTGACTTTTTGTGACCCCACCACTTGGGTTATCGTGGCAAAGATTGCTGGAGTGGTTGGCTATTTCCTTCTCCAGTTCATTTTACAGATGAGGAGCTGAGGCAAACAGGATCAAGTGACTTGCCCAGGGTCACTCAGCTAATAAATGTCTGAGGTCAGATTTGAACTCAGGTCTTCCTAATTTCAGGTCTGGCATTCTATCCACTGCACCACCTAGTTGCCCCTCTGGATTCACTATTACATACCAAAGCCTTTAGATCACATCTACAGCCTTCATCCTTTACTTATGTAATTGATTTTTTTTTTGGAACAAAATTGAAAAACTTTATATTTATGCCTATTAGATTTCATCTTCTTAGACTTGGTTTACCATTCTAGCCTGAGAAGCTCATTTGGACCCTGACTGTCAGCTAATATGTTAATTACTTCTATCAATTTGTGATTTCCTCTAACGCCTTCATCCTTTTCACTCCCTAGGAAATCCTTGACTAAAATATAATAACAAGTTTTGAGAAAGACCCCTCCCAAACACATTGTATTACAAAGTACAATGTCTTTCAAAATTGCATGACATTTAGAAGATAAAAAATGTGCTTATCATTAAAATAGTATTCAAATAGAAATCTTAGCGGCTCAGATGAGCTAACCCATCTCAGGCATGAGGTACATTTGTAGAATTTCCTGTTTAACGGTGAGGCAGAGGATGAGAATCATGACGGAAAAGACTATAGAGATCATCCAGCCCATTCTTGGCAATCGTAGGTGGAAGCCCTGTATCAATCTCTGGTAAATGGAGTTAAATCTCACATAAATCCTCTCTGATGAAATGGGGACAGGAACTGGGCTTCTCTTGGGAGGTCACAGCCTTTGCTATTGCTGTTCTCCAGCTTTGAGAAAGGCCAAATGAGCAACGTTGCCAAATGGAAGTCAGCCATGATGTCTTCCAGAGTTCCTTCCTTTATCATGGTGTATAGGGAATTTGCAGCTTATATGTTCCCTCATTTTATTGCATCCTTATCTCTAGGGGATGCTCTCCTGAATGATGAGGGATTTGCCCAAAGCAGCACAAACAAGGAAGATGGGGCCTCATAGCCTCCCAACTCATGCTTAATATGTGTGTGTGTGTGTGTGTGTGTGTGTTGTAAGCATGAACTAGATAGCCTAAGAAAAAGGCATTTGTGCTAGATAAAATAGTACTAAAAATAGTTTTGCTAGAGAACTACCTCCTTCCACTATACTAAACATTATTATTTTAAATAAAATTTAATTTTTAATTCATTGACAAGGTATTGAAATTTATTAAACAAGAGTATTTTACTGGGGAAGAGAGTAGGGCTGGTAATACATATCTGTGGTATCATCAATGTGGGAATTTCTTGTATAGAGTCTTCCTACAATTTGTAACTTTTCTGGAACTTAAGAGTGTTAAAAAATTGAAAGGGAGGTTATATGACTTGTCCAAGGTCACACAACTATAATTGAATCAGAAACAGAACTTGAGCCCAGGTCATCCAGGTTTCAAAGTTTGCTTTCTATCCATTGTGCCATGCTCCTCTTATCTTAGGTTTTCTCTTAACTTCAGATAAGATATGAAGGAAAAAGAACACAAAAAGATTATTCATGATTGTGCACATCTCTAAAATTATGGCTTTTTTAATCAATTAATAACTGTACTCCCAGATGATGGGTATGTTCATTTGTGCATAGTAGGACTCATACAGTCTTTGACTAGCATATAAGCATAACCATAGACTTTTTCTCTAGCTGGAAGAAACCTTAAAAATTGGGAATAAGATTCAAATCTGGCCTCAGATACTTACTGGCTATGTGACCCTGGGCAAGTCCCTTAAGCATGAGTGCCTCAAAAAAAAAACAAAACCCATCATGGGAATAAGAAAGAGTGAGAGTCAGAAAGTATAGAGTAGTGAGTAGAATTCCGAACATGAATCAGAAAATTCCGGTTTCATTTATTCTCAGACTCTTGCTGCCTGTTAGATTCTGAAAAAGTTACTTTCTCTCCCCAGGCCTATTTCCAAGCCTGTAAAATGGGGACAATAAAAACCTACCTTCATGAGATCAAATGAGATAATACAAGGAAAGCACTCAACAACACTTGCAAGGTTACATAAAGTTATTATTGTAAGCCCCTTGAGGGCAAACACTGATTCACTTTTTGTCTTTGTACCCCCAGCACCCAGCCCCTGATGGGCTTTTATGAAATACTTATCGATTTATTGACTATTTACAGACGAGGAAGCTAAGACCTAGAGGAGAGTGACTTGTCCAAGACCCTGCAGGTAATTGATAGCAGAGACTCAGACTTCCTTCCTCCAAGTCCAGGATTCTTTCCTTGAGCCTTCTTTCCCTTTCGTTGAGTTGGGTACATTTATTCCCCCTTATCTGAGGGAAATGATTGGGATGAGGAACAATTGAAGAACCCTAAAGCTCAAGGAGAAGGCTGTTTTTAAGAAACTGTGTAGGCTGGTTACCTGGGAGAGTAAGAATGACAATGATTGGGCCTGTTCGGCACCCAATGTCACTTCTTGACAAGGCACAGACCTTTCCAGCATCCCATATTGATTTGGTGATTGATTACTGATTGAAACCTTACTCCCCACCATCCCCTTCCCCCCATATCTCTCTTTATTTCACCTGAATGAAAGAAAAAGTTTCACTTTTTAGTCGCTGATAAAGGATCCAATTCCTTTTCAGATTCTTTCTGGAAAGATCTGAATTGGCTAACTTGCATTTCAGCCATATGTAGAGTCTTATTTTTCCAGATTTATTGTTAACCTGTCTGTAGCTTCTCTCAGCAAACTGTAAAACACTTCTCTTGCCTGTGTCCTGCTAGGCAACCCTGTGATGAACCCTCTGGGCAGCCTGGATAGCAGTCCACACTCCCTAGGGAATCTACATTACCTTGATGGGTAAGGGGAGGGACATAGGCATTACCACTTCCTTTTCTGGAAGTTTCATCCTGCTGGTAAGAAATGGGATTGCTTGGAGACGGGGCTACCAGTATCATCCTAGAATTCATCTAGAGGCAATGGAGAGAATGAGTTCTCCTACTTAATATGGTTATGAGCACGTCATATCTCACATGGGATGTTGGCAGGTCATCTCACCATTGCTCTATTTTCTTTTTCTTTGTTTTCTTTTTTCTTTTTCTCCTTTCCTCTCTTCCTATTTCTTTCCTTCTTTACTCTTTTCCCCCTCTCTTCCTTCCCTATTTATTTCCTTCATCTTTCTCTTCCTTCCTACCTCTTTTCCTTTCATCCTTCTTTACTCCCTCCTTTCCTTTCATCCTTCTTTCCTTTCTCCCTTCTTCCTTTTTTCCTTCCCTTCCTTCTTTCCCTTCCTCCCTTCCTCCCTTCCTTCCTTCCTTCCTTCCTTCCTTCCTTCCTTCCTTCCTTCCTTCCTTCCTTCCTTCCTTCCTTCCTTCCTTCCTTCCTTCCTTCCTTCCTTCCTTCCTTCCTTCCCTTCTGTCTTTTTCATCTGGTTCTCCCCATCTTGCCCAGGATGGAAATACAGGCCTACTCACAATTCAATTCCACTCTGATTAGCCAGGTAGCTTTGTTCTGCTCAATATCTGAACTGGCCCAGTTTACCTTAGTCAACCTGGTGATAACTCCCCTCTCTTTTCTTGGTCTCATCATATTTATACTAAATGGTATAGACATTGGATTGCCTTGACCCACCACTGTAGCTCAGAACTCCCGAACTCAGGAGTTTCAAAAACCTCAGCTCCCCCAGCAGCTTATATAACATTATTTTTGTTGTGCCTTCTGAAGGGTACTCTGGGGAATCACTGGTATGGGCTCTTTTTTTTCTTAAACTGGTGCAGTAGCATTCTATGCATGCTTTCTCATCCCATGTATCATCAGCATAAGATGAGAAGGCATGAGTAGCCTGCTACTGCACCAACCAGTATGCTAGTGCCTTCTCTCTGAAATTATTTCCCATTTGCAATATATGTATATCATATATATACGTATATATGATATAAATACTAGTGTATGATCAACTTGTCCATTTATTATCACTCATTCTTACATAAGACCAGCCTATCTCTTCTTCTGTTCATACCTCTCCTTTGATGTTATTCCTTTGAAACTTCTCAATGGCAACGTGCTCATACCCACCATACATATTTTGATTGCTCTTTGGGTGGTTTAGAGGCAGGGTATGATTCAGAGAAGTTTTGAGTCTTCATGAGTTTACAGAGTGGTCAGCCTTTTTTGAGACTTTGTATTTCATCTACTGGAAATGACTTTGTCAGTTCATACTGTTATGGGTCAAAGTTATCCCTTTGTGCTAAACTTACAAAAAGGGAATTAGTTACAGAGTTGAACCCTTTTCAAAGATATTTAAGAGAAACAGATATAAAAATGGGCTTGGGAGGAATTCCCTAACCCCCCTCACACACATACCTCAGAAATCATTTGTGTGTATATTGGGCAGAGGTACATGAAAATTGTATGTCAACACAGCCCAAGAGGAAAATTTTTGGACCCAAGCTCATTTATCCAGTCCTAGGGAGGCAACTATGTAAGCGATACACTTGAGACATGGTAACTGTAAAACATGTGACCAAAATATGTGGTCAAATGATGAGAATTCTTGAATCTCTCCTCCATGGGTTGTAGTAGGCTAGAAGGAGAATGTCCTGATAGCATTAGTTTCAAGATTGTCTATCTAGTTGTACCAAGGAGCCAGCCTTTGGGAGACAGGCAAGTTCTTGAGCAACTGCTGCCTCTTGGAGAAATAAGGGAATTGTGAATTTAGTTCCCAAAATAAGGAGAACAGCAGGAGAGCCTAAGCCATTACCTGGGGGGAGTAACAGACTTGAACTACCTTCTGGAGGCAGCTAGGTTGCACAGTGGATAGAACTCTGGACCCAGAGTCAGGAAAACTTGAGTTCAAATCTGGTCTCAGACACATACTAGTTGTATGACCCTGGGTCATTCACTTAACCTCTGCCTTAATTCACTGATGAGGAAAATGGCAAAGCACTCCAGTATCTTTGCCAAAAAACTCCCATGGGCAGTAATGGCATGGTATGGTCCACAGGGTTAGGAAAAGTTAAACACTGCTAACAACAAAATTACCGGGAATTATTTTTAACACTGAAGATTTGATGGAAATAGAATTTCCTTTCTTGCAATTCTACCTTCATGGTTCCTTTCAGGGAAATCCAAGCCCTTAGGATAGTGCAAGTCTGGATAATTCAATGAATCTCTGTAGGTGAATAGCTCTCACCAGCGTGTTGGAAGTTTGCCTCTCTGAGCAGACTCAACCCATTTGTTTTTCTCCCTAGAGGAGTCCAAAACACATGGTAGTGCTATGAATATAGAGGAGTAGAGCACTCTGGGCAAAGACTGGAGAGAGATGAGTCATGTAAATTATTTATCAATCAACAAGTGTTGGTTAAGTACCTACAGTATGCAATAAAATACAAACAAATACTTCTTGCTACTTTGAAGTGCACAATAAAGTCAACTCTGCTATCACTTCTATTTGCTCAGAGAATCTCTACCCATTCTTCCATTTAGCTCTCACTTCCTTATGACTTCTGGTTTCGTTTACATTGAGAATGAAGAGCCTGGTGTGATTCATTTCCTCCTCGACGAGTGTGTCTACTCATGGTTGCACAGAACAAGGATGTCATATTTGGAGGACCACTGGCTAAATCAGTATGCGTAGACCGAAGGAAAACAGGGCGATTCCTAGCACCCTTTGTTCCCTTCTTGCCACACCTTCCTACCCCATAGTACCTCCTACCTGTCCTTTTCTTCCAGGCTTGTGGGTTTGAGGATTGTCAGCCGTGATGATGGAGCATGAATTGTTAATATCATTTATTCAGTAGGCAAATTGCTTCACTTGACTTTGCCCCAGCTTTTCCCTTCTTTCATATTGAAGAATGCTATCTACACCCCTTTGGTGAGGAAGGAAGCTCTGTTAGAAGTTATTTCTGAAATAATTTGAGCTACTCCTCAGAAGGATAATTTCCCCTCCTTTTTGTGTCTACCTTCCTATAAGGCTCTGCATTCTGAGTGTCTGTCTTTTCTGTCTTATCTCCATTGGCTCTTTGGGTATATTATATTCCATTTCCTTCTTGGATAACTTATTTAACCTCTCTGTTTTGTTTTATGAATACTTTTGTGAATTGTTGACAGCTTACTAAGATATTTGGTGATACGGGTCCTTCCTACCTTCTACCAGTAGATGTTTCTCTAAGAGGTGAGTCTAGGTCTTCCTGAAGAAGGAGATACTGAGATAAAATTGATCTGCATGGGGATAAAGGAATCTTTCTGCCTTATGAATTCTAGATAGCCACAATAATAATTGACCTTCACACAATGTTTTAGAGTTTGCTTAGCAATTCACACATTATCTCATGCTCTCCCTAAAAGCTATTTGGAGAAAGCGAACATTCCTTATCTTTCATGACAGTTTACATAAAAATTATCCATAAGCCTCTTGAACTATACAGGTCTGTTTCCTCATGAGTCAAGTTGGGGGATTGGACCTGATGGCCTTTAAGAACTATTCTAGCTCCGGATCTCTGTGATGCTATGTGTTGGGCAAGAGCTATGAAGCTACTAAGACTGCAGAAGTGACTGGAGGCAAGGACTAAAGATAGCCAAATGGGCATGAAAATATACATGCATCCACAGACTCATCAAGTGTAGTAATTTATAGCACAACAACAAACATGATAAATATAACAGATATTTATTGAGCACTGACTGGGTTCTAAGCTACTGTGCACTGAGTACTGGGAGGGAAGCAAATTTTAGATAAGGCAGGGTACCTGTCCTCAAGAAATTTATATTTTAATAAGGTTGAGATATATCTTTGCATAGCTTAAGGACATAAGGTGGGGCGATTAGAGTGATGATGTTTATTACTTATGATTATAAGCTAGTGGTCCTCTGGCTAGTAGTCCTTTCCATATCTACCATGCCTAGGCCTCCAGGCCGCCACTCCCAGTGATCTCATTGCCTTCCTTCCTCTTTCCTTGGTTTCAGTGATATACTGGACTGTCACTCACCACTGGCATATTCTTGCCCCCACCATATCTCCCAGCACCAGAGTGTAGACCCAACCACCCCACTTCCTCTAGGGGACTGTTGTCTGCCTATAGGGATGTTCTCTAATCTATGCCCAACAATCCTTTTTGTGACTACCTTCTGGGGCTGGAAATCTGTGCCATCCCTTTGAAGAGGGAAGAGAGAAGGCAGTTTGGATTATTCACAATGTATTAAAATATGATATGCATACCACAAGGACTTGCATGAAAGCTACCTTTGACACAGTGAAGGTGAAAGTCAGATACTGGCATTCACCCCCCATAAAAATGGACTTATAGTGTGTATGTGTGTGTGTGTGTGTGTGTGTGTGTGTGTGTGTGTGTGTGTGTGTGTGAGGGAGAGAGAGAGAGAGAGAGAGACAGAGAAAAACTCTTATCATAGGGTTTAGTGTATTGGGGTCTCTATCTCCTCCTCCTCAACCCTCTACTGTCAAAGGCCTGAGGTTGGAATCTTTCTTCACCACTCCTTGACTGAATTTATCTTGAAAAGTTGATTTGAAATTTTAAAAAAATTCGATTTGATGATGCCTTTCATTCTTTCCTTGGGTGTTAAAAATGCTAGTAATCGTTCCAGGCTACATGACACTGTGCCAATTGTCACTTGTCTGGTATCTACAGAATGTCTACAACCTCACCCCTACCCCTACTCCTCCTCATCCTGCCCAGTCTTCCATTTCTCACTAGTCTCCTTTCTATCTTAGTTGTGATTCCTGGTTTGGACCCAACTTCCATTTCAGGCAACACCTCCTACCTCTAGAGCCTTTCAGCTCTGCCTGAAGGTTCTTGATCTTGGCTCTTTTGTCCTTTGATTTTGACTCCTACCCTTACAGGAACTTCTCAGCTGCCAATCCCCCACCCCTACTCCCACCCCAAGCCACCCCCTCTCACTCCTACAGTAGCTCTTTTCCTCCCCTCCCCCAAATAACAAAACAAAACAGCTACCAGAAGAGGGAAGGGTCATTCAGTTCCATGGACCTAACTCCATCCATCACAGCTCTCGAGGGTTAGGAGAGGAGGTGGATAGGGACCCAACAAAAGCAGCTTCATTCACTGGTGCTTACTGTCCTCACCAGCAACTGCAGAGTATGCCTTTTGTCAGTGTTGGCAAAGCAGAGCTGCCATCATAGACTGTTTCCACATCACTCAGCATCTGCCAAAGCCATGTTTATGAGTCATTCCTCACAATACCCCTGGGAAATGGGTTAGTCATCACCGAATAATGAGCGATGTGATGCTAGTGCTCATGCATTAGTGCAATGCTAGGCACTAGAGTAGAGTGCCAAATGTTCAGAAGTGCCCTGCCCTCCTGCCTTATTGTGGTTCTTTGATTTCACAATACCTCTTACCCCCGAACGTGCTCCATAGCATGTGCTTGCTTTTTTCTCAGTTTCTATCACTCTTGTTCTCTCTCTCATTCTCTGTTTCTGTCTCCCTACCTGTTCCCCTCCCTTCCTTCTTCCCTCCTCTCTTCCTTCCTTCCTTCCTTCCTTCCTTCCTTCCTTCCTTCCTTCCTTCCTTCCTTCCTTCCTTCCTTCCTTCCTTCCTTCCTTCCTTCCTTCCTTCCTTTCCCTTCTCCCTTCCTCCTTTCCATGGAATAACAATCCTTAAGGAATTTCTGGGACATCTTTTGAAGCCAACGAAGACACTTTAGTGTAGGGGTTCTCAATCCAAGGTCCGTGGACAAGGAATCTGTTGATAGATTTCGAGGGTCCATGAACTTGAATGGAAAAAAAATAAACCTTTATTTTCACTAACCTCTAAATAAAAACTTAGTATTTCCTTCAATTATAAATGTAGGCAACAAACATTATTCTAAGAAGGGATCCATAGTCTTCAACAGACTGCAAATGAGATCCAAAACACAAAAAAAAGGTTAGGAACACCTTCCCTAGAATCCTGAAAAAACAGGGCAAGAAATCCTTATCCTACTCCAGTCTATTAAAATAGTATGACTTTTGCCTTCTAGGAGTGAAGCACTTTTAAAAAGAACAAGAAGTTATTGTGAATGTCGTTTTCTTGGCTCTACTGTGGGAGGGTACATGGGTGTGAAACGTTGCATAGAATATCAGATTTTTTGATGAGTAGAATGGTTTTGTTGATTGCTTTTCTTCTTTCTCTGTAAATAAAAATGAACAAAAACCAAACCCTTGTTATAAGAGCTAGTTCTTTGAGAGTGAGGATGGAGAGGGACAGAAAAAAATGTTGGAGAAACAAAAGAGAGCGAAAACAATCTATTTGTTAAAAAGGAAAATGACAAGTAGATGAAAATGACCAAAAATAAAATTGGGGCCTCTTTGTTTGTAGGAATGATGATAACTTGTTTGCTCTGAATAGATTTTGAACTTAGAATTATAGAGAGCTGGAAAGGACCTCAGAGATAATCTAGTCCAACCCATTCATTTTACATACAAAGAAACTGAGGCTAGGGAACATTTTCATGTTTGGATTTCCTTAGGGTAACATTGGGAAATATGGATGATCTGATAGAAAGTTTGCTGGACTACAGATCTTTTTTGAGATTAGTTCTTCCACCCTTGAAATTGAAGTGAGTTTGTGAGAGGGAACCTAGATGGCTTATATGTGAATAATCAGTCATGGATGGACCTTTAATGAGTCAATTGCCTGAGTTTGGGGATAATTTTGTGCGTGTGTGTGTGTGTGTCTATGTGTGCATGTATATTACTGATTGTTGAGAGAAAAAGAATTTGTCATGGATATATGCAGATATAATTTTAAGGGGAGATTTTATTGTACTAGGGTATACTGATAAGAATGAAGCCAAAATTTGAATCTTACAACTCAGAATTTAGACTGATAACTTTTGCTGAGCACTGGAAGTTTCTTGGAACGTTCCCTCACTTGAGAGATAGCATCAGCCAACACTCCCCTTGGATGTGGTGAGATTGGATGCCAAGTCAGTTTCTAGGACAGGGAGTCCCTTGTAAGGCAGAGCATTTATAAAATACTAAGTGGGAGGATCCTGTTCAGACCTGCCATTCTGTTATTTTCCATGGGGTAGTTGAGTTGGCCTCAGTTCGGCATGTCACCCCTGAGATAACACTGGAGTCATGTGATATACTCCATGAGCCCCAGAATCTGAATTTTTTCCATGTAAGAAGAGCATATGTGAGGTGTGTTAACTTAAAGGTCCACACTATTTCTCTAGCTCAGTGAGTCCTCTAATCATTAGGAAGCCCCTGATGGATCAGGGTAGAGAGAACTTCTTTACTACAACCTTCAGTTCATGGCACAGTTCTTTCAATGTGATTACTTTGTGTTGTATTGTAGTATTAACATGGACTCAATAACCTGACTAGAATGAGTCTAATTATGAAGTTAGCACCTTTCTTGACTGAAGTATGTTTCTCCTTTATTCTTAGGATCTTTGACTACAAAATTAGGTAATCATCACATTACAGAGCTTCAGTGTGGTTTGATTGATCGCACAGTGTTACAGAAGAAAAGAACCTTGGAAGTCAGTCTTTAGAGTAGGAAATACAACTTACTTAGTAAATAGACTGTAATCCTAAGAAGCTTTCAATAAATGATACTTCGGTAAATGAAATCCTACTTTGCAACTGACTGACATCATCATTTTTACTATAATTTCCAGTAAATCAATTGGTAATAGCTCCTAATATTTTGTCTAAGAATTACAAATTCTTCCCTTCCTCAGGCACTCTGTTAAGTAATCAATACCTTGTGAACTTGGGGCTTTACAGGTGGAGACTGGACCACCCATTGTCTGGGATATTGTTAAAACAGGTCTCAGGGTCAGAAGGACTTCAGAGGCCATGAGGCCAAAGTGCACCTGACCAATATCCCCTCGAAGTAGTTATCCACCTTTTGCCAGAAGATTTCAAATTAGGTAAGACCCAATCCTTCCAGGTCAACCCATTTCACTTTGAAGTAGCTCTGTTAAAAAGCTTTTTTTTCCTCCCATTAAACCTAAACCTAAATCTGCCTCTTGAAATGTTTATTCTTTGTTCCTATTCCTTCTCTCTCTCTCCAGATTGAATAAACCTAATCCCTTTCCCACAAGGCAACCCTTTGAATGCTCAAAAGTAGTAATTACTTTCACTTCCCTGCCTCAAGATTTTTCTTTTCTAGGTTCAAAATTCCTTGTCATTTAACCAGTCTTTGCATGGAATAGGCTTGAGGCCTTGACCATCCCGCTTACCTTCTTTTTGACAAGCTCAAACTTGTCAACGTCCTTACTAACATGGTACTCTGAATGGACCATACTCCTCTAGATCTGTGGTGTGACCACAGCAGCTTCCATGTTCTGGGCACAATACCTCCTCTGAGGCAGCCTCAGATCCCATTAGCTTTTTTGACCACCATGTTGCATTGGAGACTCATATTGAGCTTGTAGTTCACTAAAAGTCGCAGATGTATCTCAGATGAAAAAGATTCCCTGTGAAGTCTCTTCCAACTCTGAAACTCTATGATGCTATGACTTCAAAGAATAAATGCAGTGCTGAACACAGTAGAAATTGAACAATGTCTGTTGAATAAATGAATGAATGAGTTCACTATTCAAAAAAAAATCCTGTATTGAATATGAATCTGTTAAGTTATGTGTTTGGTAAGTCTGGGACTTCTTTTTTTAAATGCAGGGCACACTCACTCTACCAGAGCAAGTGGCTTTGTTTCTAACAGGTGACACTTAGGCTTTTCACTTTTTACTTTCTACAACACCAGCCTTCTCAAACCACTATTTGTAGCTTATGTAAAAATGTTATTTGTTGAAGTTATAAATCACTCAGTGTTTGTGCAGGTGTGTGTGCCTCTTCATGTTCTTTTGTATGTTTATCTTCTTTGACGTTGCTGTCTTAGATCATAAGCTGCTGAAGGACAAAGAGTGTTTTCCTTTACTGGTTCTGTGCCATGTATGTGTGGGTATTTACCAAATGCTTCCTTATGGTGAGGATGCATTTGTTTCTCATAATTCTCTCTCTGTCCATTGGCTCCTTCCCCAGTGCCTCTTCATTCTCAAAGTCCCTTCCCTTGACTTTTCTACTCTACCCAGCTGGTCACCTGTAGCCCCATTGTCTCTTTCTTACTGCTAAAATCCTGGGAAAATTTGTCAATACTGATGAATTCACTTCTTCTCTACCCACCCTTTCCTCACTCTTTTTCTTGCAATCTATTGTCTACTCTGCCCCTCCTCACTATTATATTGAATGTGCTCTTTCAAAGGTCATCATTGATAGCCTCCTCATGACATCCAATGACTTTTATTTATGATTATCTTCCTTGACTTCTTTGTGACTTTTGACACAGTTGATAATTTCTTCCTACTGGATACTTCTCATTCCTCAGCTATGGATCTATTCTCCAATCATTCTTTCTCGAATATTTTTTTTTACTGATTCTTTATCCTTTTTTGATTCCATAACGTGAATGTTCCCCAAGGTTCTGCTCTTAGCCTTTATCTATCTTCTCTATACTGTCTTCCTTGACAATCCCATTCCCATTCATGCCCATGGCTTTAGGTATGACTCTATGGAGATAATTTCCAAACATGCCTTTCTAGCTCTGACTTCTTTTATGAGCATTTGACCATTTCTAGATTATTTTTTAAACTTTGTGTTCCATATCAAACTGAATGGGTCCCAATATTAATTTATTATGTTTCCTCCCAATCTTGATATTTCTTTTTTATTTTTCTGCCTTTCTCTTTGATATCATAGTTGCTCTAATCTCCTACAACTGCAACGTTGGGCTAGAATCTCGTATCTAACCAACAGTGGTTTACTTGAAAAATGAGAATATTGTTCTGAGTCTAGCAAGATGAACGTTAACAAGTCTAAGTGTAAAATCTTACACATGGGATAGTTCTAGTTGAAATAAGATTGGGAGTGTTGGTGAACTGAACACTAATAGAAGTAAAAAAAAATTTTTTTTTACCTTTTTTTTGCATCCTTTGAAGTTAGCATGGTGCCTAACGTATAGTAGGTAGTTAATATATACTTGTTGACTTGATTTGAAAACTGTGTGATGTGGCAGTCAACTTATATTGAATTCTGCTCATGTCAGCACACCTCTGGAGTATTGTGTTCAGTTCTCACCACTGACTGATCAATCCATAAGTAGTTATTAAGCACTTACTAATATTCTAAGCACTATGATAAATGTTGGGGGCATGGAGAAAAAGCAAAAATCATCCCTACCCTCAAGGAGTTTACATCCTAATTTGAGAAACAACATATAAGTAGATGACTTGTAACTGAAGGTTTCCCATGGAAGGTGGCATTGGAGCTGAGTCTTGAAGGAAACCAGGGGTTCCAAGAGGTGGAGATGAGGATAGAGAACACAGGGCATCATCTGTGCACAGAAAGATTTAGGAGGTGAGATATCATGTGTGAAGAACAGTAAGTGTGGCAGACGCACATTTTAAGAAGGATATTTGTAAGCTGTTGGATCCAGAGAAAGGCAAACAAGATAGTAAAGGGACCACAGGCTGTCAATCTATGATCTGTTGAAGCAACCAGAAATGATCCAGTGGAGGAGATGCGCTAGCCATCTACAAGGGGCATCATGTGAAAGAGGGATTAGACTTGTCCTGCTTCTGATAATAACAGGAAGTTGCAAAGGAGCAAATTTAGGCTTAGAGAAACAATTACAACTCTTCCTATTACATTTCATCTTATTAGAACTGACTTCATGGTCTAGCCCATAAAGAAGACTACTAACCAGTGTATTAGCTGTCCCTCTCAGCTTCATGCCATCTGCAAATTTGATAAAGCATGTCCTGATAAAAACGTTAAACACCAGTCAAATTTGGATCCTTGGGATGCTCCACTGGCCACCTTTCTGATTTGACATTGGACTATTAGTTTACATCTGGGGATAATGAGGAAGACAGAGATTTGATGACTTGCCTAAGGACTCAGAGAACCTACATTGCCAAGACAATCCCTGCTGGAATCCCCTAAGGGTTGTGGGAAGAAGCCTAGTGTACTATATATGTGGATATTGAAATGTATGTATGCATGTATATATGTGTATGTGTTTATATATGTATACACATACATGAATAGATACATATATGTATATGTTGTATGTATATACACACATATATGTGTATGTATGTGTTATTTATCTGATCAGTATAACTACTGACTCTCCTGGAACAGTTGCTATGCCTACTTCTCTAATTTCCTATCTTTGGATCCTGGAGAAAAATTTACTTATAGCCCTGTGAAGTGGATTGGTGTAAACCAGAGTGAATTAAGACATAAAGCCTGGCTCCCAGTCTTTGGCAACCCCCAGACCTCTGCAGCTTGCTCAAAGGTTCAGCCAGCAGCCATGGATTCATGTTTCCCTCTGAGACAGAGAAGGAGGGATTCCCCTCTTCCCCCCCCTCCCCAGGCTCCTTTGGATGAAGGGCTCTTCTACTACTCAGGCCTAATCTTCGCAGCTGAGTCTCTTTTGCAACATGCTTTGCATAATTTGGTTAAATATTTACTGAACCAGCCTCATTTTCTGGGCTGTCTCCTTGGCTGACAGCTGTGAAGGCTGCAATTATAGCATTGAACACAATGCCAGGGAACCATTGGGAAGCTCTCAGCAAGGAACGACTTCCAAACAAACGGGTCTGCCCTGGCCTTTGCCAGAGCTGGGAAGTGTCCATCTGATGACACCTAAATGAACTGAGCAGAAAGGGCTTTTCCCCAGGATGGCACTCCTAGGTTAGGGAGATTTCCAGGGTGGAAGGAAAGTAACATTCTAACTGCTGCTCAGGGAAGAAAAAGTCATCAAATATCAGCTGGGCTCCCCTGATCTTTGCCCATTTCCATAAATCAGGCCTGGTTATGTGCCCTGTAGTTCATAGCTATAAATTTCATCAGTACTCGCAGCTGCTGGGCTACACTGAGGAAGTTCTCTGGGAATGCTGAGAACTCAGCTTAATTGTCACTGGATGCCACAATCTCAGGAAAATTTCCTCTAGCCATGGCAGTAATAAATCTTAAAACTCACCAAGATGGCACCACTACATCAAGGTGAATCAACGAACACCAAGTAACCTCTCCACTGGTTGCCATGACCTCTAGGCTTGCTCTGCTTTGATTGATCAATTTCTATAGTGGCCCTATCTCCATAGGAGCTTTTTGCAAGTGCTCAGTAAACAAAATCCTTTCCCCAGGAGGGCAGCTTTTCTCTAGGAGTTTTGAAGCATTTTCTGAGATGTCCCTTCATTTATCTTTGTGTTAGCCTGATTAGATAAAGGATGGATTTCTCCATTTTCATTACATTTCAATGGACTCCTAATATCATCTCTCTCTCTCTCTCTCTCTCTCTCTCTCTCTCTCTCTCTCTCTATATATATATATATATATATATATATATATATATATGCATGCATGTATGTATGTATATTATATATACAAATTCCAGTGATACAATCAAATTCCACACACTCCTTCACATACTGTGTGATTCTTGTTCATGTTCTCCCATAAACTTTCAAGGAGGATCTACCCAACATGCTGAAAGTCTTCATCTAGGTCTTTTATCATTCTATCAAGACCAGTACAATATCTGGACTGTCAAGCTATTTATTCTTTGTTCTTACCACAATTAACCCATCTCCTTTTCCAATCATACATTTCCTCGATGATGTTGCTTCTTCCATGTAAGATATCACTGGTAGTATTCTGCAAGTTACATGGCTTACCATGTGTCTCTCCATTGCCCTTTTAGGCAGCATCTGGTGCAGTGGATAGAGTATTGGGCCTGGAGTTAGGAAGATATCTTCCTGAGTTCAAATCTGGCCTTAGACATTTACTTTTACTACTGTGTGACTTTGGGAAAGTCACTTAACCCTGTTTTCCTCAGTTTCCTCATCTATAAAATGAACTGGAGAAAGAAATAGCAAACCATTCCAGTATCTTTGCCAAGAAAACCCTAAATTAGGTCATGGAGAACCAAACACAACTGAATATGACTAAATAATAAGAATTGATGAACTAACTCAATGGACCACTCATCCAACTCAATATTATGATATGGCAATACAGATTCATTCATTTGGTTTTTCTTCAATAGATTGTTAGAACATCCTCATTTCAATATTTGTGGAGGTCATTGAGGATGTTTGGGAATATCATGGGGTTGCATGTAATTACCAAAATGCTATACACATACAGGAGCACCTAGAAGATCTGGCCATCTCTAGGGATTCCTCCTCTTAGGATTCTCTATACTACATTCCCAATGATGGTAGCAAAAAAAAAAAAGCCTTTGGCGAACATAGGTCTCCATGCTTTATCCTTCACTTAATATTACCTGGTTTTCTGGTCAGGATCTTCCCCTCCAAGACTGATTCTTCTGGAACATCAAACTAGTCTATTTTTTACCTCAATTCTTACCTAGCCTTTAATCACTGAATGGGTGTTGCCTCAGACAAAGTGAGACTTGGGAAAGAAAGGCTTAGAAAGGCCAGAGTCCCTCAATGCATCTGGGGCCATTGTTAGTCATCCTGACCTATGTCTTGCTGCTGAACGCCCATGACTCTGGAGGAGAGAGTTAGGCTGATGACTTGGCTCAGTCCTGCCTCACTTAAATCCAGTTCACTTTCTAGTCAAGACATCATCCTCTTGATGTCATTCATCTTCTTCAAGAAAGAAAGATGAACAACAGTCAGTCCTTTATTTTACTAATGGGAAGACTGAGGCAAAATGATTCAATATAAATTCCTCCACAAAATTAGCTTTTCAGCTGGGGTTATTTCCAGTTGATGAGGTTTTTGATCCCCTAGGTCTCTGTAGGAGGCATGATGATTCTAAGTCGGTTGCTCAGCAAACATTAATTGAGCATCTACTATATGCCAGGGATTGTGTTAAGTGGAGGTAAAAAAAAGAAAGGCGAAACAAGCAATAAGAAAAAACAGTCCCTGACTCAAAGATACACCCTTGCAATGCTCGTACAAAGGTTTAGAATTACAAATGATGAATACTAAAAATGAACCATGCAATCCTTAAATCTTTGGAGCCTGAGTTTTTCCCACTCTTTGGCACAAGGGGATTTATCCAAAAGAATAAATGGCCAACACTTAGAGTGCTTGAAGTTTTTGAGTTGATTTAAATGTATTTTGTCACTTGATCCTTACAACAATACTAAGAGGTAAGTATTTTAGGCTTATTATCCCCACTTTATAGATGATAAAATTGAGTCTTGCCCATAGTCACATGGCCAAAAGGTGCCTGAGATGGGATTTGAATTCGGACCTTCATGATTCCAAGTCCAGCACTAGTTCTCTCACCCTACTTCCTTTCTATAACTAGGATCATAGGAAAAGAGAATTACAGATTAAAAGCTAGAAAGAACTTCAGAGGTGGTCTGCTCTAATCCCTTCATTGTACAGGTGAGATTCAATGAGTTTGGATAGCTTTCCCACAATCACACAGATAGTAAGTGTCACGGAATCCAGGTTCCATACTCCAAATCCAAATTACATATCATGAATCCCTTATTTTTGTGAGTTTTTTTGAATGAATGGAGTTCTTCCAGAATAATTCAACAATCATTTATTTAGTACCTATTTAATGCAAAGTACAGCAATAAAAAAATAAAAAGTGAACCACTCCTTGCCTTGGAAACCACTTTATAAATCTGAAAACACAAGATAAGTGGTAGCCATCATCATCACCACCACCACCAGTATTGCTACGGTTCTTATCATTCTTATTATTTATTTTATCTTTTCTAATTGAGCTCAGATAGAAATGGTTCTGGATGAAGTTCCTATTCTGCTGTGATTCTTTTACATTAACCATTCTGTAGACTTTTATCTAGGTAGATGAAATGATAGCATTTTTATAATCGAATAAAAACATTGGGATGCAAGCTGATCTTTTGTAGTTTCATCCAAAGCTTCTTTGGGATGGTCCCAGAGCAGGCAGGATGACAAGAATGATATGAATCTTGTTAATATCATTCTTGTTAATGTCATTCTTGTTAATATCCCATTCTTCATGTCATGTTTCAGATACAAATAGTCCCAGAAAAAAGTCTATCCCCTACTATTGTTCTTTTATATGTAATACTTAATGGACTGTTGAATTGGATAAAATGGATAAAATAATTGGTTTTTGTTGTTGAATAAAAGTATTAGGATATAGTTTCATCTTCTTTAGACTCAGTGAAAGCATCCTTGGTACCTCCCCATCAGTAGACAGGAAAACCAGAATCATCTATACCACATCTTATTCCTACCTGATTTTTTATCTCCTCTCGTAGGTCTTTATATATTGAAAGTTTCTCATTCCATGAGGCTTGGAGATTATGAGTATGTGGCTTGGTGACATTGATTTAAAATGTTGTTTTTAGTTTTTATCATTCAATACTCTGTCAGGGAGACTGTGGGTAAAGTTTGGTCTGTGGTAATTGCCTAGTAGAAATAACAGTGAAGAGGCGGTCAGGGGTCATTATAAACAGAACCTGGCAACCTCCCCGACTACAGGTAATGCTTCCTTTGTGAGGCTAGATTGCAACATGGGAGGGTATGTGAAGGGGAAGGGGGAACAGGAGGATAGTGAGGAGAGATATGCTGGGATCAAATCAAGGGCTTAACTATAAGGGCAAGGTGATCTCTGTGTTCTCAGAAAGAAAAGAATCTAAGGGAGTTGGGGAGGAAGAGGAAGAAAAGATAGAAAAAAGGACAGGAAAAGGAGACCTCACTTTAGAAGTGGGAGGAGGTTCCACTGATGAATGTTTGTATGGGTGAAGGTAAAAGAAGACCTTACCAGAATCAGGTCTGGGAGATTTGGTACCTGAAAATCTGCTTGTTCTAGGAGGGGGGAAATTGAAACCCATAGGGTCAACTGGCCCTTGGAGGAGTGGGAGAGCATGGACACAGGGAGGAGATTTTTTAGAAAGGTCAATGAGAGAGTATAGAACAGTATTACCACACTGAGGTGCCCTACCTTGGGGTAGTGTACTCTCTGCCACCTGCAATAATAGTCATTGTTCTGAGAATGGAGAACTATGGAAAAGGGGAATCATCCATGGGGTAAGCCCTACAAAGCTGTCCTGGAAAGTGCCTGGAGGGCACTTTCCTTGGAAGGTTTGATTGTATGTAGAATGTAGAGTAAAGGGAAAGATTAGATGATTATAAGAGTCATGAATTAGAGAAGGACAGTCTAGAGTAAACATAACAGTCTAGCTCCAGGACAGCTTATAGGTCAAGTTCTCCAGGATATTTTGAGGTTTGCATTTGTAGTATGGGGATTTGTCATTTGAACCATGGAAGACAGTGAACTTCTGATGTATGATTCCAACCACCAGCTCATATCTGGCTAAGTATTAGTTTACATCGTAATACTTATATTCAATAATAAAATCAATTCTTTTATCCAACTACACAATAGTTCATGGAACATTTTATATAAAAGAATAGCAGGTGTTTTTTAAATAACTTGAATGAATGTGTTATATAGTTTCTAACATTTCTTGGAATAAATTTCATGGATCACTGTTTGGTCTCCTTAAGTATAAAGTGTTCTTTATTATATGGTAGCAACAATTTACTCCTGAACTTCCATTATAAATGCCTTCATTTTAAAAATTAAAAAAATCTGCATAACTGAGCCATTTGTCCTAGGAGTCTTTGTCAGGTTGTAGGTTGTATTCCTATGAATGATGCTCATGGAGGGTCTTTTGTTTTCCTTCTTAGATCCTAGCTATTTTGTAGATTCCATTTGGAGGTAAACAAGTTTCAACAACATTAGACAAATGCACTGAATTAGCTAGTTGACACAGTGGATACAATTCTGAATCTAGAGTCAGGAAGACTTTGGTTCAGATTCAGCTTCAGACATTGGCTAGATGTATGACCCTCAGTATGTCACTTAACTTCTATCTGCCTCAGTTTTCTCATCTGTAAAATGAAGATAATAACACCTACTTTTTAGGGTTGTTGTGAGATTGAAATAAGATAATATTTGTAAAGTACTTAGCACAGTGTCTGACGTATACTGGTACTTAATTAAAGTTTATTTCCTTCCTCCTAATGGCATGTGTCTGCTATCATCTTTTATTATTACTTGGTGAAATAATGTCTACTTGTTCCAGAAATTTTTGTATAAGTTTTTGACCAGTTGAAGATGTTTTCTAAGAATTTCTATCAAAACTCTTCCTTCTTTTTTGTAAGAAAATATTAACATTGTTATATTAATATTACTGTATATTATATAGCATAACATTATATATTATAATTATGCATGATAGAGAATATAAATTATATAAGATATATGTTAATGTATCTTAGGGTGATGGGCAGTGTGTTTTGACTTAAGATACTTTCCAAATATATTATGGTCCAGTTTACAGTTTATAAAGTATACATGAAGACAGTCACTGCATAGGTATTAATTGCTTAATACATGGTCTTTCCATTTAGCTTTAATTTCAAGATGCCAGTAAATTTCAATGTATTTAGATGCAGCCTTCCTTGTGATATCTTTATGTTTGATGTGTCTTGCCTGGAGAAGTCCAAGATAATTGTAGGTATTAATCTCTTCCATTGGTTCCATGTGATCTTTGGAGAAAAGTTTGAAGTCTTCAATCTATAACTTTTTCTTGGTACACATTAAGAATTTTTCACTCATAGAATCTAAATGACATTTTGGTATCACTAGAGAAAGATCCCATGAGATCACAAAATTGTTTAATGTGATTTTCAACAACTCCATATAGATTGATGTCATTAGTGGTGATAATATTTAATATAAATTTTGGACTTTAATAAAGGCCAAAGTTTGAATTAAGAAGAGTCTGGACCTAATAGTCTCTTTTGCTATCTTAAGTAAACTCAAAGAATGCTTCAGTGAAGCAAATGGAGCTGAATTAGGAATTTCCTTAGGAGACCCTTTTTATGGCATGTTAGTGATAAGGAAAAACACAGATGTCCTGGGTTGTAATTTCAACTTTGTCAACTCTGTTAAAAATACCCTTTCCTGTGTCAGCAGTTTCAGAGACCTGTTTAGGACAGGATGCCTGCCACTAGAGTGGTGGAATTTTCTCCTTATCATATGTCATGGAGACATATGCTACAGAGAGGAAATTCACATAGCTTGGGATCATAAAACCCAACTGACACTACTCTGTTAATTGTCTTGTCTTACTAAATTTATAATTTGTCTAACTAAGAGCATTCCTTTCTCATGGTAAAATGTATTTAAGCCAGATGATTTCTGTACTGGATCAGCCAGGTCTTGATCCTGGCTCCATAGTGCTAGTGTTACCGTTTTCTTTAAGAAGGAATTAATAAATAATGTATGCATTTAGCCTGTTGCCTTTTCTTTAACCAACTTGCAGGTCAACAATGGACATCAAAGGATTAATAAGATATTTTATTTCAATTTCTTTAATTTGGAGGCTATACTTAGCTTTATTTTGGAGAAAGAAAAGGTTTAAAGCATATTGGAGGCATCATGAACTTCAGCTGTCTTCCTAAAAATGTTTCTTTCATAGCAATTGTTCTTGTCATTTTGGTGTTGATGGTGTGTTTTAAAGAAGGATCACTTTTCCATGGAAATAACAAACACTGTTGTTCTCACTATACTTGGATCTAGGCATATATTTGTAGTATATGAATAAGCTATGAGTGCAGAAGTGAGGTATACTCCAGACATGAAATACCTGACTAATGAATGGAGGCAGGAGAGAACAGAATGGAAACAGAGTTAAAATAGTCCAGTCTGGCAGAAATGTGGCTTGGCCCAAAGTGAGTCTTGTGAAATAAGGCTGGGACAGCAGTGATCACCATATTTCTTCAGCACTTTGATGCTTCAAGAAGATGACATAGGAGATGACCTGTGAGAGCTGTGTTGAATTCTAAAGTCATCACCCTGTGGCCAACCTAGTGTTGTGACTCTAATCTTGGCTGGTTCTCAAACAACAGATGTATTATATATTTGCATGGTGCCTCCTTCATTAGAATGTGAACTCTAAGAACAGGGAGTGGGTTTTGTTTTCCTTTCTTTTCATTTTCAGCATTTAGAAAAGTGTCTGGCACATGGTAAGTGTCTAATTAATGTTTATTGACAGACTGATATCACCAGACCCTTACTTAAAGTCTTCTGAACATGATAGACCATGTGGTCCCCTGCCATAGCCTTTGAGAGCATGGGATCCTTTCCATACCACAGTGAGAATCCCAAAGAGGACTTTAGGAGTCATATCATCACAATAAGAATGGTTCAAGCTAACAAATATTTATTGGGCATCTTCTCAGTTCAGCACTCTGTGCACAATAGCATAGCCCTGGGGATATAATGATGAAAAATGGTTCGCATGCTACAAGGTAGAGTACTATTATGGGATCTAGAGGAGATCTGGATAAACTGCTCTAAGAAGAAGGGAAAGGATGAAATTGTAAGAAGGAAGCTATGGAGATCAGAACAGCTAGCAGTCTAGACTCTCTGGGACACAGAGAGTCTATGAAAAAGGAGAGTGAAATATGATGGGAAACATTGGTTGGAAGCACATGGTGGAGGGACTTAAATGTTACAATAAATTGTTTCTGCTTTTTCCTGTAGTCAATAAAGACCCATTGAAGGGATTGGCTTTTTATGATTTCTTGGGAGAGAGAAGGGAAGAGTTAGCATAGAAATTTTATGATCATATTATGAATATAATTTCGACAGCTGGAATGGATTGGAGATCCACAGAGTACAGGAAGGAAGATCAGTTAGAGGACATTACAATTGTTCATATGAGAGGTGATAAAAATGGAATAGAGTAGCACATATCAGATTTGTAGATGATATAAAGATGATAGTGATATTGGATGGCAGTCAGAATTAAAAAAGCTTAATAATTTAGAATATTGGGTTGAATCTAGGAACATGAAATTAAGTGGAGATTGTTCAGTTTTTCCAGTCATATTTGACTCTTCATGACCCCACTTAGTATTTTTTGACAAAAATACGAGTGGTTTGCCATTTCCTTCTCCAGCTCATTTTACAGATGAGAAAACTGAGGCCAACAGGGTTAAGTGACTTTCCCAGGGTCACAAAGCTAATATATGTCTGAGACCAGGTTTGAACTCAGGAAGATGAGTCTTCTTGACTCCAGGTCAGGTACTCTATCCATTCTGCCACCTAGATGGGTGTTACATTTAGGTTCAAAATATATCAGTCTTATTGATCGAAGGTCAGGGAAGCATGGCTAGGCAGGAAGTTCATTTGAAAAAGATCTGAGGAAGTTAGTAGACTCAAAACTAAATATAAGTCAACCATGTGATATAGCAGTTTAAAAAGCCAGTGCAAAGGTTAAGTTTTAGCAAAAGAAGAATAATTACCAAGACTAGGGAGGTAATTATTCCATGATACTCTGCACTGGTTATGCTACACTTGAAAGAGAATATTCCAACTCTTTCAGTTGAAAAAATTGGGGTTAATCTGGAGAAGAGTGGATTTAGGTTGTATATGATGACTGGCTTCATGTATTTGAGGAATTATCATGTGGAAGGGGCAACAGATTTGTTCTACTTGGCCCCAGGGGGCAGAAGTAGGAATAGCAGGTGGAAGGAGACACATTTGAGTTTAATACAAGGAAAAACTTCCTAAAGAACAGAGCTATCTAAAAGAGAAATAGGTTGCTTTTGGAGGTAGTGGGTTGTACCTCACTGGAAATCTTTAAGGAAAGACTGGATGGTCATTTGTTAAATGGATCCTTTATTCAGGTATGAGTTGAATTAGATGACCTCTGAGATCCCTTTTAACTCTGAGTTTCTGTGATTCTCTGATTCTGAGCTGTATCATATCACAAAATGTTAAAAAAAAAAACAAGCCCTGGAGGCAAAAAAAAACCCTACAGAAAGCTTGGCATGAACTCAATGAAGTCAGAACATTGTGAACGTATTTGCAGATGAAACTAGATGGAGTACAATAATTAGATATGAATTGGAGCACTATTATAGCAACCTAATCTCATCATTGAAGATAGGGGAACAATCACACTTGATTGCCTCCCTTCCCAATATAGCGATATGAGGAAGTGAAAATGGCAGTTAAGAAAATGAAATAAGGAAGATTAATTGTAGGTAATTTAATATAAAAAGAGAAAATCCATGCTGGAGGTAATGTAATTTTAAAGTAACTCATGAATCAATCTTCAAGTTTGCTTAAGGAGGACAAAATTGATAAAAGAATGGAAAAGATCATGGATAGTATTAGTTTTAAAAAGATGGCTAAAAAAAGTTGTCCAATTCCTATGTCCGATTCTCTTTGCAGAAATTTTGTAAAAATAGTCTATGTACACATTGAGAGCAATCTTCATGAAAGTATGAGAAGGAAATAGGATACTATCCTTCCTAATTTTATGTCATCAGCAAATTTAATAAACTCCTTGTTTATGTCTTCATATAAGTCATTGATTTAAAATGTTAAACAGCACAATGCAATAAAAAATCTCTGGGTCATTGACTAGAGACTACCATCCATCCATTAATCACCATATAACCAATTCTGAATCTATCTAATTGTATTGTCATCTAGTTCACGTTTTTGTATGCTAAAAGGATGATATAAGAGACTTTGATGAGTGTTTAGTTGAAATGTAGGTATACTACATTTCCAATACTCTCTGATCTACCAGTCTAGTGATAAAGAAAGAGAAAAAGAGACATAGAAAGAGATATACAGACACACAGAGAGAGATGGGGGGAGGGGAAGAGAGAGAGAGAGAGAGAGAGAGAGAGAGAGAGAGAGGTAGACAGAGAGAGAGAGAAGGAAAGAAAGAAAGAGAGAAGGAAAGAAAGAAAGAAGGAAAGAAAGAAGGAAAGAAGGAAGAAAAAGAAAGAAAAGCTATTAGGTTATTTGACATAGATAGTCCTTGAGAAAGCCAAGCTGAATCTTTGGACCCAGTAAGTCAAAATGAGGCTCTGCTCTAACAAGATATCTCTCATTAAGATTTGAAAATCATAATTTTATTTCTTGACAGCTATCCCCATATAGATACTTTTGTTTGATAATCTTTTTGTTATTAATATCAAGTGAGGAATAAAATAGGGAAACATGATCACTCAAGGTTTTCATCATTATCATAGAATACAGGCTTATAGGATAGATTTAAAGTTGGAAGAAATCCTAGAGGTTATCAGGCCCTTCCATGATAGATGAGTAAACTGAGGCACAGAGAGATATGTAACTTGTTGGAGTCACACTGGTAGTAAGTGATAGAACTGTGCTACACAAATTCCAAATAGGAAAGATGTTCTTTATAGATGATGAGGTTTTCCATGTACTTGTTTTTACAGTTGACATTACATCAAACAACAGAACCTGATAGAATGTTCACATTGAAGTGCCCAGATACTCAAAAGTGATTGCTCTTTACCAAATCATATGGGAAAAACTACTATATGAAAAATGAGTATTACTGAGATGCTGCTATGCAGTTGAATGAGTTGGTCTATCACCAACGCAAAATTCATAGCACCAATGGTGATGCTGGCATAGTTCTGAATTGCAAAGTAAAACAGACTCTCCATATAGAAAGCAGAAGACAAACATTTATTCAGACACCAGAAAGCCAAATCCCAGTACCAGCAAGCCAAATCCATCTTGGTAACCAAGAAGTCTATACACATTATCAGAACTTCCCACAAATGAAGACCTTCAAGCAAAATGCCCTTCTCTCATCATTATCAGACTTTCCCACAAATGAACACCCTCAAGCAAAATGGCCTTCTCTTATCCACTGCAAGCTATATGCTTTCTCTGTCCTTCCCAACTCTGACTCAATTCCTGTTCCTCTCATTCAACAAACTCCTCCCACCACAGGCTCCTTATGACTAAGACTTCCATGTAACCCAAGCAGGTCACATGGGCCTATTAATGAATGGGAAAGATCTTCCCATTTCAATTACCATTACGGTAGGAAGAGGGGAACAAGTCCCATCACAATTGGGAAGTTGAGTGATGTTCTCAATGGTTCCAATTACTCTCTCCTTCTAAAGACTGTCTTCCATATCCATAGTGTCCTGATGATTCTATATGGTTGTGAATCATGGAATTCCACAATCTCAAAAGAATCAAAATTATAGGTTACCCGTGGGGCAATGGAAAGACCAGCTGGGCTAGACGAACTTTGAGATCCTTTCCAGTTATGAGATCCTGTGATTCTAAGATACTCTGTGGGAAAGAAATGGTACTAATTAACCAAGACTGAGGTTATGATAAAGTATACAAATACCTACCAGTAAAACCATGGCTCTTAGAGTTATGTTCTCCAAATTGTGGTCCATAAACACACATCCCCAAAGATACACATATATTCTATGTGTACATTAATATTCATACAAACAAAATTGTGACATAGTTTTTTAGACTTTTTTATCCTCCCTCATAAGATTCATTTCCACACTCCCTCTCCCTACCTCCTGATACTTTCATGTAGTGTTGTAGAAAGAGTCACTTAATTGGAATAAGAAGACTGGATTTGGTGTCACCTTAGACAAGTCATCTTCTTTCTCTGAACCTTAGTTTCATCATTTGTAAAATAAGGACTAGGTCAGGGTTTTTAAGCAGAAATCTGTGAACTTGTTTTTTTTTTTTTAATATTTTAATAACTATTTCAACATAACTGACTTCCTTTGAAATGCCAAGCATTTTTATATTCTATACTTTAAAACATTATGAGAAGGAATCCATAGGCTTTACCAGATTTCCAAAGGGGTCTATGGCCTGTAAGATTTTTAAGGTCTTTTCTATATGTAATATTCTGTGTCTTACTCATCATACCCCCGCTGAATTTAGTGTCTGCTGGCTACTCAAAATCCCTCCCAGAAGTATCTAAGTATAAACTTGTCCTGTGGCCCCTTTTCTCAAACTCTTATTCTTAGGTCATAAGATCATAAATTTAGAGCTGGAAGGAAGCATAGAGGCTACTGAATACAGCTGCCTATTTTTACAGATGAGAAAACTGAGGCATAGAGAAGTTAAGTGACTTAGGGTTATATAGCTAATAAATGTCTGAGTAAGTATTTGTACACAGGTCTTCCTAACTTTAATTCCAGTACTGTAACCATTTACTACTCCACACTGATAAACTATTCCCCCTTTCTAAGGCATTAGAGACTATTAGTAGGTTAACATGTTATCTCTTTCATGGTAAAATATTTGCTATTTAACAGAGATCTTCAGGAAATCATTTTTAATACCAGGAAGTAACTCTAGTCTTAGCAATTTCAAATGTCTGTTATTTCTAGGTGCTTCTTAAGTCATGTACATTAGGAAGGTGGCTATCCCACTTAAGCCCAAGTGATTATTGATTTAATTAGGAAAGGTAAAAATCTTTTCTTTTTATTACAATCATTTTCGGTTACTTCAGTTGTCAGTGGTCTCAAGAACCATTTTTCTCTACACAAAATGGTAAGATCTCAGAAGTGGAAGGACCTTAAGATACAGTTAGTCCAACCTTTACCTGACTATCGTGTTCATTTTCATTTTTTTGTGACACACGTTTTCCCCAACCCCCTTTGTTTCCTTATATGGCTAGTGCACAAAGTCTCCTGTTAGTATATCTTGAATCATTTGCTGAATAATAGACAGAGGTTTCCAGCAATGCTACTGATGGGTATGTAGGGCCTTCTGGAGAAATATGTTACATGTAACTGAGAAAGTGAAACATCTTGGATTGATTAAGAGAGGTACCATGCCCACAGCAAAAGAAGGGATAGTTTCACTGTATTCGTTCCCTAGTTAGACCACATCTAAAGAACTGTGGTCAGCTCTGGACACCACATCTTAGAAGAGTAGCTGGCAAACCACAGCTGAGTGAGGTCAGAAGATGGCCAAGATAGTGAAAAGGTTCTGAAGAAACTATGTAGCCTGGAACAAAGATGGAACTAGGGACATTGAGTCTGGAATGGAGAAGATTTGGAAGATGGGGAGGGTGTGATAACTGTGTTTAATATTTGAAGGGTTAACTGATGGAAAGAGGATTAGACTTATTCTGCTTGACTCCACATGTGAGAAAGAAGACCAGTAGGCTGCAGTTAAAAGGATAAAATATTTGAGTTCAATATAAGGCTCATTAAGCTGAAAAGGATCTCATAGGGGATGTAGCCTAACCCCTTCATTTGACACGTAAGGAAAAAGGGACTCTGGGAGAAGTTAAGTGACTTAATCAAGGTCATACAGGTAGTGTATTTCTGAGGCTTTTGACCCTGGGCCACTGACTTTATCCTTCTAAGCCACAGTGTTCTCATATTCAAAATGGGAACGATAAAATTTTCTCCATTTGCCTCACAGGGCCGTTATGAGGAAAATGCTTTCGAAAAGGGGACTATCACTATTGTTAATGGTACAGTAAGCCTGAATTCTCTGGCCAAATTGAATATTAATTTCTCTCATTTTATATCTTTATATTATTTTGCTATTGCTAAGTTTTCCATTCATTTCAACTTTTCATGAAAGAGAGAATAAGCTTACAGTTTGCTGCTCAGTTTCTGACACTGGGCCAGAATAGACCTGGATGGGTAGGTAGGTGGATTTCCAATAAGGAAACAAGTTTTTGGTGGACTGCTTATATCCTTCCATCTCTGCACTGCTCATTTGGCTTTCTGTTTGGATTTACTGACACTGGTACTGTCCAATTCAGGTATCTGATCAATTTTCTCAAGTACTTTGTATATAATGGAATATTTTATACTTTAGAAGGTGCTTTCTTCATGATATTTGTAGTTTTTCTTCAGTTGTTTTCAGTTGTATCTGACTTGGTGACCTGATTCGGGGTTTTCTTGGCTAAAATACAGGAGTCGTTTGCCATTTCCTTCTCCAGCTCTTTACAGATGAGAAAACTGAGAGAGACTTATCCAGGGTCACAGGGCTAGTGAGTGTCTGAGGTGGGATTCGAACTCTGATCTAATCTGCCTCCAGGCCTAAAGCTCCATTCACTCTACCATCTAGCTGCCCATGACCTGCACTTTAGGAAATTCTATTTGACAGCTGGAAGAAGAATCAACAAGAGTGGAGAGACTTGAGGCAGGGATATATCTGGAATCTAACCCAACTGGAACCAGAGATGTCAGGCTGATTGCATATGGCTTCTTCTCTCCTGAGTCTTCTTGGTAATTGGGTTTTCCTTCATTGTAGGTGACAGAAGATCCATTTCTTCCATTATTGTTGATGCAATCTTATTACCATTTCTAGATCAGTAGGGCTTGTCTCAGAAAAGGATGGGTTTTGTTTAGCAGATACCATCATTGGTCTGCATGACATGAACTGAACATGAGTTATGCAACAGTAAATACAAAATCAAAAAATCATATTTACCTTGTCCAGTGCCTTTTTTGGATAGCTATGAAGAGAAGGGGATACTCTAGTTAGGTGACAAGGCAGAGAGGTTGAGGTCCCAGTGCTCTTATGTTTTACCTTCAGAGCCCCGAGTGATCCATTCTTTGAATGGGAGAGATGGACCTAGAGGACAGAAACTTCAGGTCTTCCCTCCCGCATACTTGAATGCAAATTTCTTCCCTCTGATAGTCCTAGGAAGTTCTGATTGGCTTTCCCTCTGGCCCTCAAGCATTGCTGCTAATGAAATCTTTGGTCTTAAAATTTCTTAATATTGAGTCACTGTTCTCATGCCATTCAGACCAGTGCCTGAGCAGGATGGAGTGAGACTAAGGGTGACTCACTTTGTTCTGGTCTCCTGTTGCAGTAAGAGTTCATTCCATTAAGAGATTAAGGATGGAATTATTCTAAATAACAATATTCCCATGACTTTGCAGAATACTTTAACTCTTTTTTTTTTATATCAATCATCTTTATTGAAAAACTTATACAGTAGACATTCCAAAAACACATTTCAAGCTTCTGGATTATAAAAATAATGTGTATGAGATGAAAACTTATTACCCAAAATGAAACTCCACAAAACCCTTTTAAAATTAAATCTCAAAAACCACAGCATATCTATGATGGTCAAAAGGAGATAAATCAAAACTTTATTTACAAAAATACTCATCAAGCATTTTTTATAATAGCTGCCTCAAGACTGCCACATACTAAATATTAACAGTGTAGTTTGTTTTATTTCCTTCAGTTAATTGGGATAAAACCAAAATTTATTTGAACAAATCTGCCACCAAGTCAAGTACTACTTCCTAATCAAAATAAGATAGAAGACAGTTAACAAACAGTTTTAAGGAAAAAATTATATCTTTTTTATTGAAAATCTTCACTAAGATCACTGGAAAAAAGTTTTATTTTATTTTAAATAAAAAAGAAGCAATGTTTGGGAAGGTAAGTTTGAGTAAACAGTTATTGCTTTTACTCTTAGCAGAATGTGAGTCTTTGTACACTAGTAGATTCAGTTAGAAGAGTCAAATTTCAGCAGACGATGTAAATGGAATTTGCAGTCTGTGCTAATTTGAGAAAGTTTGGTTTCTACTTTATGGCCTATTTAAATAATGGCCCAAACTTCAATTACTTCTTTACTTGTTGGTCTGTTTTGAAAATTCACGTAGTAATGTAAACAACTTAGAGTTGTTATGTAATCCAAGAAAATGAACTATTCCCAAATATCTGTTTCAGTATCATTACCATAAAAAATCTGAAAGTTAGTAGGAACAAATGAGCTCAAGGAAAATTCAGAAAGACCTATAATTATAGTTTCTGTGCTCCTGTTGGTATCTAATAACAAAAACAAACTTTTATATGAAATAAAGGGTTTTTTTTATAAATCAGATGAAAATTGATATTTACTATTAACAAGGCTAAAATAAATACATTGGCCTTTTTTGCACATTTCAGATCTCTCTATTCTGGGTTGGCTGTATCAGGCCTTCCAGCTCTGACAGCTGGGTAATGGATAGATTAATATTCCTAAAATCAACCAGAAAACAAATCTGACCAAATTAACATTTATTCAGGAATCCAAACCTAACCTTCCCCTCTCCCCAAAGTGGTAGTTCAACCTACTGAATAGTTTTCTATATGGGTTTCTTTCTCAGAAAGTATAGCTTTCTTTTTCATTACGGAAGGATAGTTTCTACATTTCTTTACCTTCGGTAAGTTATGGACAGTTATTTCTTAAAATATCATGATTAACTATGATATGTTACTGGCTAAAACAAAAGCACCTCTTAGGATGTGGGTTTGAAAAACAAACATATATCCAATTTATGGCCTATGCCACAAGATCAAAAGATTATCAGTCTTTTAAAAGTTTTTTTTTTACGATCTTCACATCTTTGAAAGACATTTCTTAAGAAATGTAAAGGTAGGCCAAGTACATGTACAATATAATAACCAATTTGCTAGCCTTCACATAGAGATCAAATTTAGGAATGGACACATTTGCTTTTTTATAAGGCCAAACTAAGAAACACAGCTTTTTAAAAAATGGTATAACTGTATAAATTCTATGTAGATCTTTATATATATTTAATATTTGGATAAAAAAAGCTAAGAAAATAACAGCATGGCAAGGGTCTAGTATGATCAGTAGTTTCTACATGTGAGAAATTTTGTTTGTTTGCCTAATAACAATGGCTTAAAATTTCCTCTTTTACAATACAAATTTTAATAGGAATAAAGTCAATAGCAACCACATATTGATGTTCTGCTAAAATCTTTTTAAAATATCATTTGCGGGGGGAGGAGCCAAGATGGAGGAGTAGAAAGACTCACGTATGCTAGCTCCAAACCCACAGCCCATAAATTTTCTGTAAAAAAAACTCCCAACAAATTCTGGAGCACTTCAAGCCATGCAGAAACACACTGGAAGAGATTTCTGTTCCAGAGAGCCCTGGAAAGTCATCCCCAGGAGTCCATCATGCACCGGACAGTGGAGCCCACCCCTGCGCTTCCCTGGCCGCATGGCCCCGAGAGGAGCAGATCCAAGCAGGCTTCAGGGACGGAATCTCCGGCGGCTGCGAAGTTCCCTCTACCCACAGGCACTACAGGTCAGTGAGAGAGACTTCTGGACTGGCCCAGAGGGGAGTGGGGTGTCTCCGTGACTCGGGCCCCCTTGGGAGGCAGCGGCAGAGGCAGCAACAGAGGCAGCCTGGAACTCCCGGAGTAGACAGGAGCTCAGGGCCATTACCAAAGGTCTGTGCATAACCCTCCCCCCCCCCCCCCCCCCCGTGGGGAACTGAGCCTGGGAGGTGGCCCTGCCCCCACCTGAGCACCAGAACTTAAGCTCACATTGAATAGCAGCCACGCCCACCCCTGAAAGCCCCAAGGCGGGGGAGCAACATTTGAATGTCAGACCCCAAGCACTAGCTGAGTGGATCTAGGTGGGGCTGCAGAGGAATCTCAGAAGTCAAGCAACTGGCTGGGAAAATGTTCAGAAAAGGGAAGAAAAATAAGACCATAGGAAGCTACTTTCTTGGGGGACAGATGTTCCCGCCTTTCATTTCTGATGATGAGGAAGGATTCTTACCATCAGGGAAAGACGTGGAGGTCGGGACCTCTGTATCCCAGACATCCCAGGTGGATGTCCGGTGGGCTCAGGCCATGGAAGAGCTCAAAAAGGATTTTGAAAATCAAGTTAGACAGGTGGAAGAAAAAATGGGAAGACAAATGAGAGAGATGCAAGAAAAGCATGAAAGCAGGTCAACACCTTGCTAAAGGAGACCCAAAAAAATGCTGAAGAAAATAACACCTTATAGGCTAACTCAATTGGCAAAAGAGGTTCAAAAAGCCAATGAGGAGAAGAATGCTTTAAAAAAGCAGAATTAGCCAAATGGAAAAGGAGGTTCAAAAGCTCACTGAAGAAGCTAGTTCTTTAAAAATTAGAATGGAACAGATGGAGGCTAATGACTTTCTGAGAAACCAAGAAATAACAAAACAAAACCAAAAGAATGAAAATATGGAAGAGAATGTGAAATAATCTCATTGGAAAAACAGCTGACATGGAAAATAAATCCAGGAGAGACAATTTAAAAATTATGGGACTACCTGAAAGCCATGATCAAAAAAAGAGCCTAGACATCATCTTTCATGAAATTATCAAGGAAAACTGCCCTGAGATTCTAGAACCAGAGGGAAAAATACGTATTCAAGGAATCTACCAATCACCGCCTGAAAGAGATCCAAAAAGAGAAACTCCTAGGAACATTGTGGCCAAATTCCAGAATTCCCAGGTCAAGAAGAAAATATTGCAAGCAGCTAGAAAAAAATAATTCTAGTACTGTGGAAATACAATCAGGATAACACAAGATCTAGCAGCTTCTACATTAAGGGATCAAAGGGCGTGGGATAGGATATTCCAGAAGTCAAAGGAACTAGGACTCAAACCAAGAATCACCTACCCAGCAAAACTGAGTATAATACTTCAGGGGAAAATGTGGTCTTTCAATGAAACAGAGGACTTTTAAGCATTCTTGATGAAAAGACCAGAGCTGAAAATAAAATTTGACTTTCAAACACAAGAATGAGAAGAAGCATAAAAAAGTAAACAGCAAAGAGAAGTCATAAGGGACTTACCAAAGGTGAACTGTTTACATTCCTACATGGAAAGACAATATTTGTAACTCTTAAAAAGTTTCAGTATCTGGGTAGTTGGTGGGACCACACACAGATGTACACACACACACACGCACACACACACACATGTACATGCGCGCATGCACACACACATACACACATGCACGCACACACAGAGACAGAGAGCACAGAGTGACTTGAATAGGATGGGACCATATCTTAAAAGAAATTAAGATAAATGGTGAGAGAGAAATGTAGTGGGAAAAGAGAGGGTGAAATGGAATGGGGTAAATTATATCTCATTCAAGAGGCAAGCAGCAGACTTTTTAGTGGAGGGAAAAAGAGGAGAACTGAGAAAAAACATGAAGTTTACCCTCATCACATTCGACTAAAGGAAGGAGTAAAATGCACACTCATTTGGTATGAAAACCTATCTTACAGTACAGGAAAGTCGGGGAGAAGGAGATAAGCAGGGAGGGAGGGATGATGGAAGGGAGGGCAATGGGAGAAGGGAGCAATTTGAAGTCAACATTCTTGGGGAGGGACAGGATCAAAAGACAGAATAGAAACAATGGGGGGCAGAATAGGATGGAGGGATATACAGTTAGTCTTACACAACATGACTGTTATCGAAGTCATTTGCAAAACTACACATATATGGCCTATATTGAATTGCCTGCCTTCCCAAAGGGAATGGGTGGGAAGGGAGGGATGGGGAGAATTTGGAACTCAAAGTTTTAGGAACAACTGTTGAGTATTGTTGTTGCTACTAGGAAATAAGAAATACAGTTAATGGGGAATAGAAAGTCATCTGCCCCTACAGGAGAAAATAGAAGATGGGGACAAGAGAAGGGAGGGATGATAGAAGAGAGGGCAGATTGGTGATAGGGAAAATTAGAATGCTTGGTGTATTGGGGTGGGGGAGGGGAGAAATGGGGAGAAAATTTGGAACCCAAATTTTGTGAAAATGAATGTAAAAAGTTAAATAAATAAATTTATATTAAAAAATGTCATTTGCCAGTGTACTATACATAATATGAAAATGAATGAAATGAAGGGCTGATTTGAGATTATGCTTTTTCCAGTGCTCAGTTCATTAGCAACTTTTTAAGTAAACTCTGGTTTTTTACTAGGAGCTATGCAATAGAAAGTCAGTGATTTTCCAGGTTCTTTAGCTCTTCCTTGGGCTCCAATGACTACTCGTTACCAATGCAGGTGAAGATGTACTCTCTGATGCATAGCCTTTTCTAGGCTGAGGAATGGTTCTCGAGTTATTGAAAAGATTTCTCTCAAGTCTTTGTTGTTCAAGTGGAAAAATTCCTTCTTGGATTGGCAGGCCTGCTGCTCATCAGTTTCAATAGCTTTCTTCACCACTGCTGCCATTTTGGCAATCTGGTCCACATGTACTAATTCCTTGGAATGTTGCTCCTTTAACTTCATTATAATACCTAGGTCATCCTTTTTGTTGACCATTGGCCACCTAAATATCTGCTCTCGGTACTTGCTCATTATGAGTTCTAAAGCAGACTGGTGTTTCTTCAAAAGATGTGCCTAATTCTTTACTTTCTTGCTGGAATTCCCTGATTTATCTTTTTCCGTGTTGATTTCCTGTAAGTACTGTAGATCATGGTCATCGTCTTGCAACCTCATTAAGTTTTTAAATTTCTTCTTGATACTGTTTCATTGCTTCTGCTGGCTTGTGGAGAGCTTTGGTTAGTTCAGTCAGAGAGTCTGCCTCATTGTCATGATTCCTTTGTAAAAAGCTTTTCCACATTGATTACAGTCATGAAGTTTCTCCCCAGTGCGACTTTTCTGACTCAGATTAAGAATGGATCCGAGTCTAAAAGTTTTCCCACATCGATTACGTTTATAAGGTCTCTGTCCCCTGGGGATTTCTGATGTAGAGCAAGACTGGGGTTCTATGTGAAAGACTCTCAACATTGATCATTTTCGTAAGGTTTTATTTCCATTGTGGATTCTCTCATGTCAAGCAAGACTGGAGCTCTGTGAGAAAGTCTTTTCACATCAAGTACACTCATCAGGTTTCTCTCCAGTGTGGATTCTCTCATGTAAAGCAAGCTCGGAGCTTCTTCTGAAAGCCTTTCCCCATTGATTACATTCATAAGGTTTCTCTTGTCATGGTTTCTTAATCATTCAACAAGCGCTTCAGCATCTGCAAGAGCTTTTTCATTGCGTAGCTCATTTTGTCGTCTCCCTCCCCGCTGCCTCCGAAGTCCTCTGCCGCCTCCGCCTCCCAGCCGGGCTGGAGGCGGGTTCTGCAGGCCGAGCTCCACTCCTCCCTACCGGACCGCAGCGCGGGGTGGTCCCCTCTGTAGGTGACAGTAGAGACAGCAGCGAAGGGAGGCGGGCGGATCCACCCCGCATCGCGGCGGGGCTTGCGGGGCAGGCTGCTCATACAACCCGCCTCCAGAGGAGCCAGAACTCCAGAACTCTGGAGAGCTCCAAGACCCCCACTCTTTTCGTGTGAGGCTATCTGCATTTCCATGATCGGTCTTCCTCAAAGTCTCTTCTGATTCAGGCCCTCCAGATGGTGGGAAATGTACCTGTTTGTATTTCTTATTTGTTGGATGCGCCTCCAGGTCTTTGATGACAATAACAGTTCACATTTGCATAGAGTTTTACATACTTCCCCTCCTTTGATCTTCATGACAAGCCTGCAAGATAGATCCCGTAGGTTTTATCATTCCCATCAAAGACATGAGGAAATTGTGATCCAGAACTTAAGTGATTTTCTCAGGATCACACAGCTAGCAAATAGCAGAACCGGGATTTGAACAGAGGGCTTTCCTGTTCTTTCCACTATACTTTGATATATCCCAAAATACAGTTGATGCATCCAACTTGTCTTAGGGAAGCCTTGGGTATAGTTTCTGAAGAGAACCTTCCAACACATGAATTCCCCATAGAGAAGAACCTGACAGCATTCAGAACACAATTTCAAGTATTATTTACTGAGTGCAAGGGGAATGAGGGCCAGAAGCTCAGACAGAAAGATCCCACTGTGCCTAACAAAGACTCCTCTGATGTTAAAGAGCAGGCCTGACAAGATACTGGAGAAATCTGGAGGAGTGGTAACTATGCCAGGCAAACAGGATAGATATGAAGAATTGATTTGTTATGAATTATGTGGGCGACCTGAAGAGAACATTTTAGAAACTTTCAGTTGTTTTATTAGCAGTAGAAGGTGAACTGTCTCAGAAGACAGCTGTCACCTGGTGATGAGAAGCACTGAGTGGGCTGGAGAAAGATTTCCTGGTGATGACCGTGGGAGATCAGATAATGATAAGGTTTAAGCATACGTATGCACTCCCACAGACTGAGAAGGAAGGGATGAGGAACAGTGTGACACCTTCTGAGCTTTGGTTGTTTCTGGTTCACATGACCTAGCTGAGACAACTGGAAGTTCCAGGACCAGATTCACCTGTCCAGGTGCACTCCTGGGGCAAGTCCAACTGATAAATTGACAAACTCACATGGTGGCATCTTAAGGAGGCTGTTTTCTATTCTCCTATTTTATAACAATATGGAGAATAATAACAGGGAAGCAGAATGGTGACAGTGAAAAAAACTGGTTCTGGAGTCAGACAGCCTGAGTTCAAATCCTGCCTTGGACACTTACCACCTTCCTACCTATGTGACTTTGACCAAATCACCTAGATTCCCTGGGCCTTTGTTTCTTTATTTACAAAATGAGGTGTTGGATGAGGTTGCCTCTGAAGTCCTTTTTAACTCTGTAGTTATGATCCTATTGGGCAAATCACTCAACCTCTCTCAGTCTTGGTTTCCTTCTCTGTGAAGTGAGGGGGTTGGACCAGATGACCTCTGAGGTCCTTTTCAACCCTAAATCTGCCACCCTACAATTCCCTTAGTATGCAACTCTCCACCCATAGCTGTTCATTCACTAAATATTTATTGGGTGCCTAACCTCTCTGAGCATTCATCAGCTAAGTAACAGAATTGAACTAGGTATTCTCTAGGGTCCCCCTCCAGTTCTACATCCTATGACATTATCCTACTGGGTGCAAGACACAGGATTTCCATTATTACTGCCCCATGTTGCTCAGAAGAAGGCAAGCGAGAAACTGACCCTTGGAATGTGGATCCTGAAAAATCTGTTACCACCAGTCTAATATTATGTATAAGTTGAAAACTGACCTGGGTTCAAGAAGGTAAATCCATTGACTGTAGAACTGTGGTAAGTCATTAAGGAAAGCTAGGAATATTGGAGGAGGGGAAGAATGCAGCTAGGTGATACAATGGATAGAGTGCCAGGCCTGGAGCCAAGAAGACTCATCTTCCTGAGTTCAAATCTGGCTTCAGACACTTACCTGCTGTGTGACCCTGGGCAAGTCACTTAACCCTGTTTGCCTTAGTTCCTCATCTGTAAAATGAGCTGGAGAAGGAAATGGCAAATCACTCTAGGATCTTTGCCAAGAAAACCCCAAAATGGTGTCATGAAGATGCAACCAAATGACAATAATCAGAGTATTGTATTTGCCATAGAAAGTGGAATATTATATTTAGAAAAATGAATGGATTTGAAATGACAGTCACAGAATCTCAGAGCTGAAAGGGCCTTCAGAGGCCATCAAAATGTGATCTATTGGGCATGTTGCTTCACTGTTCTGTGCCTCAGGGTATTTATCTTTAAAATTATGGGGCTTGGACTAGACAACCTTGAAATGTTCATTTCAGTTCTAGATCTCTGATGCTGTGATCTTAATTCAGGCCATACCTCAACAAGAATCCCCTCTATAAGTATTGTCAAGTGTGCCTTTTCTGGAAGCCAAGCTTTTCTTGAAGAAGGGAAAACCCACTACTTCTTGTTCTACTTTGGATAGCTCTAATTGTTGGGAATTTTTTTTCCTTCCAGCAAGCTAAATTGGAGTCTCTGAAACTTCCACTCACTACTTCTAGTTCTACCTTCTGGTGCTAAGCACAATGAATGAATGAACAAATTAATTAATGAAAATAATTTGCTAAATGCTTACTGTGTGCAAAGTACTGTGCTAAGCTATGAGAAAACAGAAAAGTAGAGACAGATCCTTCTCTCAAAGAGCTCACTTTCTGATGGGGGAGGCAGCACATATACTAGGTTTCAGCTTCATCCCAGTCCGATGGAAATCTATCCTTGGGATACAGTGACAATTTCATGATTGTTCAATTGTGTACAACTCTTGGTGACCCCATTGGGGTTTCCTTGGCAAGGATGCTGGTGTGGTTTGTAATTTTCTTCTCCAGTGCTGTGACTGAGCAGATGGTAATGCATCATTTCCAGTGATGACAACAGAAATAACAGCGGCATCACTATCAACAGTTATTAAGTGTTTTTATTAATTACTAATCTTCCTAAAAATTTTTATTTCATTATTTATATATATTAATATGTATATATTTATTATTTAAAAATAATAATTTTTATTAAGTATGTTCAACACACTGTACTAAGGCTGGGGCTAAAAGAAAGGCAGAAAGAGTCTCTACCCTTAAGGTAGCTCACATTTTAATCAGGGAGACAACATTAAAAAAAACTAACTGTGTGTTTCCAAGAGGCAATTAAACCTGAATAAACTGAATCCTTATTCTGTATGACCACACTTCAAATACTTAGACAGCTCCCACCCTGTCTTCTCTTCTCCAGGGTCTTCCCATGATCCATATTTGGCATTATCCTGACATCCTTCATCATCTCAGTCAACCTCCTCTGGGAGTTTTCCAGTCTATCAATATCCTTCTAAAATGTGTGTACTAGAAAATGATATTTCAGATGGAGTTCAACCTGGTCCAAGAAAAATGGCATGATTATTTCCTTTCTTCTGGTATCTATCCCTGTACTGATGGCACTGAAGATACTTCAAGAGAGCAACTTGGTGCAGTGGAGAGTGCAAGACCTGGTTCAGGAAGACTTTCTGAGTTCAAATCTGGTCTCAGACACTTCTTATGTGTGACCCTGGGCAAGTCACTTAACTCTGCCTCAATTTCCTTATGTGTAAAATGAGCTGGAGAGGGAAATGGCAAACCACTGAAGTATCTTTGCCAAGAAAACCTCAAACTGAGTCAGAAGGAGTTAGATATAACTGAAAAAATGGCTGACCAACAATAAAAGGTACTTCAGACCTCCATCCTATACCTTTTCTCTTCTCTCTATATCTTCTCTTGATGATGCCATCAGTACTCAGGGGTTAAATTTTCATTTCTCTATAGGTGACTTCTAAATTCATCTACCCCTAGTTTCTCTATCAAATATCAGTTATACTTCTCCACCTGAATTTCTTAGTGTTATCTAAAATTCAACATGAAGATGCTGCATAAGAAAGGCTACTGAGTTTGGAAACAGAATCCAGGTTCAAATTTCCTCTCTAACTTCTATCTGTGTAATCCTAGGAAGTCACCTAATCACTGGGAGTCTCAGCTTCCTAATCTGTAAAGTGTTCTCTAAGGTCCCTTCCAAAATAAAACTCAATCTCTTCTTTCAAAATCATCCCTCTTCCTTGGAAACTTCCCTGTTTCAATTTTCATTCCGGTTTCCCAGAGTCACAACCTTGGATTCCTCCTTCCTCCTAGACTCTTCCCTTTCCCTTGATTTCTATATTCAATCATTTGCCAGACCTCATTAAATATACCTTTGTAAAATCTTTCACAATCATCCTGTCTTCTCTACTCACATGACCACCACTCTAGCTTAAGCATTCATCACTTTTTGCCTGTGATTGTCTCTTCCTTCATCCCTACTTATGGTCTTTTTCTTATCTAAGCCATCCTTTATGTGCCTGGCAAATTAACTTTCCTAAAACAGGTGTGGCTTCCCTTCTTCCAAAACTTTGGTGGCTCTTCATGACTCTTAGTCTAAGACCTGGCGTTTAAAGTCTTCCACAATCTGGCACCAGTCTGCCTTTCCAATTTTATTTCATAATACTCCCTTCTGCATATTCTGTGTTTTCGCTGATTGCCCTACATGGCGTTCCTACAGTTGAAATCCCATCTCAAGTTCTCCTAACAAAAGATATGCAGACTAACTCAACCATGTTCATTTTCCTTTGCCTCAGCTGAGCCTACCTAGCAGTTTTGACTGTGGAGAGACAAGATTACAAAAATGGTCAGCCAAGCTTGCTCACAGGTGATTTGTCCCTGGGCAGAGCCTAAATTAAGCATGTGACTGTCATTAAAATACCAGTTTTACTCTTATTGGCTTACTAGGATTTCTTGCCTCAGGACCAGAGCTGATGACGAGAGAAGGGAAATGAAATAGTTTCCCATCAACCCACAAACCATGAACTGACCTTTCTCCCATCTTGGTCCATTACTTTGGAGTTTAGAAAATATAAGACAGTGTGAGGAGGAGGGGAGAGAAAGCACTACCCAGGGAAGGGAAAGAGGGAGAAAAAGTGAGTAGCAGAACCCTTACTCTTTGCATCCCCCTTTGAGGAGATGGGTGTGGCAACAAAATGATTTAAAGAGTTATTTCCTCACTCCCTTCAATCAAGCACCATCCTCAGTTATTTTCGTGGTCATTGTTCAAACATTTGGGTTCATAAATTCCATGAATTCTCACTTACTCTCTTCTGTCATGATAGTAGATGTTATAATGCAGACTCCTGGATTTGGAGTCAGAGGACCTAGATTCAGACCCTCAGTCTGCCAAGTACTAACTATCTGACCTTACATAAGTCTATAGGACTTCAGGCAGTTCACTTAACCTCCCTGGGTCTGTTTTCTCCTCTGTAGGATGAAGGGGCTTGACTAGATGGCTGCCCAAGTCCTCTCTAGATCTAAATCTATGATCTACTGGTAAGGCACTTCACCCCCTATGGGACTCAGTTTCCTTATGTACAAAATGAAGGATTTGGGTAATATGATTTCTAAGGTCACTTCCAACTCGAACATTCTATGATCCATAAGCATAGCCAGGGAAAAAGGTTGTGTACTAAGCAAGAGGGGAGTAGGAGAGCAAATGCTGTCTGGGAGCAATAAAATTCCCTCTGGGCCTCTACAATTGCTTAAGGTCATTTCTCTCCACCTCCCTCCTCCATTCCCTTCTCTGTCCTCCCCTCTGTTGCACTGCTATTAAGCAATTACTCAGGTTAATAATTGGGTCAAATATGAGTGTGTAGGAGCCTTTGTGCCCAGGATGGCATCTGATCCTCCATAGATCAGACAGGAAATTCTGGGACACCCACAAAATCTCTCCTGTGCTTCTTTGGTCTTGCCGGGGCAGCCTATCTCAAGGCCTGTTTATAGCCTATCCATTGTGGTTCCAGGAAGCTGAGCCATCTGTCATCAGCTCTTCAGGATCTATTTCCATACTAATAAGCCAGGTTTCTCTTGAACAGGCTCCCAAATCCATGCTGAAGTCTATCCTTTGGTTGACCCAGCCTAAAAATAAGAATGGCAATAAAAATTCTCAGTTTGGGTAGTTTTAATAACTCACCTCTCACAAGCATGACTATATTATCGAAGTTCAGATTGATATGATTAGAAAATTTGAAGATCCCAGTGCTTGCATATGTAATGAGAAATGAGTAGCAGACATGAGATTTGTAGATATCCTAATGCCTTTAGAGAACTTTAAGGTTTATAAAATGCTTTCTTCCTATTGGCCTAAGGATGTTATTATCTCCATTTTATAGATAAGGAAACTAAGGGGATGAATCTAGGACACAGCAGAGTCTGATCTTCAGTACCAAATCTCATGCCTTTGAATCCAGAACTCTTTCTATGAGAGATCAACAACTTATGTGATGTGTCAGTTTTGATACTCCCACGCTCACCCTTTACCTGGAATATCTTGATCTTTTGTATGTTCTGGTCCCTACTCTCAGACCTGAGTCAGACCTGAGAAGACCAGCTTCTTTTTCCTTCCTCCCCAGTCAGAAAGTGTGCTAGAAGTGTAAGTTGGTGCTAAGATGGGCCCCAGAGACCAATGCAGGTCTACGTAAGTGGGAAGACCCATATAGCCTCATAATCCAATGGGCCTATGGAGCCAAGTGAGTTCTGGAGATCCTCTGAATGATTCCAATCTGTTGAATGGTAGAGAAGCAATATGGAGACAGTGGGGAGGGTGAGACTAAGCCAAGCCACCTAGGTATCCCAGCTCTCCTGGGAATTCTCTGAGTCATGGGACCAACTGCAGGTCAAACCTTGTATGTAGGAAGACTCTAGACCCATTTGGAATTGGTCCTGTCCATTTGTCATAGTTTCAGGTTGGCCCTAAGGCTGTGGGTGAAGGGCATCTGTAGGACCAGAATGTCTTTATCCTAGGGTTGATTTGAGAATCCTTATACCGCATAGCAGTGAGAAATCCACCCACATATGTATTCTAACTGAACTGGCTTACTTGCTATTGCCAGAGCTCAGTATTCCACCTCCAATCTCTAGTCCTCTGCCCAGGCTGTCCCTCATCCCTCTTCCTTCTTTATCCAGGTTTCTTAGGTGCAGGTCTTGTGCCATCTCCTAAAGAAAACGTTCCTGATCTCTTAGATTGTTAATACTTTCTCTTTCTTCAAGTGATCATGTACATAAATTAGCTTTTTATGTGTTGTGTTCTTCCCGTAGAATATAAACACCTTAAGGGCAGGAGATAGTTTCCATTTTGTCTTTGTATCCCTAGGACAATGCTTTGGACAGAAGGATAAAGACAGGAACTGTGCTTTCACTGGTATGGAAACTTTCAAGTGAGCAAACTCCTTCTGTCAATGTAGGTTGGCACCTTTTCTGCAACTTAAGGTCCTGGAGAATTACTCAGAGTACTGAGTTCCCATAGTCACATAGCCAGTATGAGTCAGAGGTGGAACTTCAACCCAGGGCTTCATGGCTCCAAGGCCATCTCTTTATTTTTATACCATGGTATTTTGCTTCATAAATGCCTTTTTAGATTGCTGTCAACACTGACAGACTTTAGTAAAGATTCAGGGTGGGAGAACCAATCAACCAACTGATTAGTTGTACTGATTAGTAGGCATTCATTAAGTACTTAAGTCAGGGGTGGGGAACCTGTGGCCTCTAGACCATATGTGGCCCTTTGACTGAATCCAGATTTCACTGTGAAATCAAAGGTCACACTTGAGGACCTAGAGGGCCACATGTGGCCCTCAGGTCACAGGTTCCCATCCCTGAAAACCATTCTAGCACCTTTCCCCCTCCTCTGCACCATATCTAGCATTTATTTTTAAATACTCACACTTGAGTGTCACAGATAAGGAAAAAAGTCTTTTATGTACTGGAAAGGATTTACCATAATTGTATGGCATAGACTTTTAAAAATAGTACTTTATTTTTTTCCTAGTACTTTTCCCCCCAATTACATGTCAAGATAATTTTTAGCATTCATTTTTTTCAAGATTTTTAGTTTCAAGCTTGGATTATGATATTCTGGAGGCAGGGGAAAAATGGATAGTCAATGAAATAGAGGATTTTTAAGCATTCTTGATGAAAAGACCAGAAATGAATAGAAGATTTGACTTTCAAATATAAGACTCAAAGGAAGGATGAAAAGGTACACTAGAAAGGCAAGTCATAAGGGACTTAACAAGGTTAAACCATTTATATTCCTACATGGGAATATGATATTTGTGACTCATAATAACTGTCTCATTATTAGGCAGTTAGAAGGCACAGATATGAGTTGAATATGAAGGGATGATATTTTAAAAAAAATAAAATTAAGGCATGAGAGAGTTATATACTGGGAGGAAGAAAAAGGGAGAGGTAGAATGGGGTAAATTACCTCACATAAAAGAGGCAACAAAAAGCTTTTATAGTGGAGGGAAAGGGGGATAAGAGGGAGTGAGTGAACCATGTTCTAATCAGAATTGGCTCAAAAAGGGAATAATGTGCAATTGGGTATAGAAATCTATCATACCCTACAGGAAAGTGGGATGGTTAAAAGATAAGAGAAGAAGGGTGATGATAGAAGGGAGGGCAGATTGGGAGGAGATAGTTAGAAGCAAAATACTTTTGAAGAAGGACAAGGTGAAAGGAGAAAGAATGGAATAAACAGTGGGAAGTGGGGGAAATAAGTTAGAGGAAAATAGCAATAGTAACTGTGAAAAAAAAGTTTCTCTGATAAAGACCTCATTTCTCAAATGTAGAGAACTGAGTCAAATTTATAAAAATAAGAGCCACTCACCAACTGTTAAATGATCAAAAGATATGAACAGTTTTCAGATGAAGTAATCAAAACTGTATATAGACATATAAAAATGCTATTGATTGGAGAAATGAAAATTAAAACAATTCTGAGGTACTACCTCATACCTTTTACATTGACTAATAGGACAGAAAAGGAAAATGACAAATATTGGAGGGAATGTGGGAAAATGAGACATTAATACACTGCTGATAGAGTTTGAACTGACTCAACCATTCTGTAGAGCAATTTGGAATTATGCACAAAGAGCTATGAAACCATGAATACCCTTTGACCTAGCAATACTACTACTAGATCTGCATGCCAAAAGAGATTTTTTTTAAAAAGGAAAATGACCTATATGTACAAGAATATCTATAGTAGCTCTTTTCTGGTGGCAAAGAATTGGAAATTGAGAGGATGCCCGTCAGCTGAGGAATGGCTGTACAAATTGTGGTATGTGATTATGATGGAATACTATTGTACTATAAGAATTAGAAGGATGTGCTCAGAAAAACCTGGAAAGAATTACGTGAGCTGATGCAAAATGAATGTACTGGGTATAAAGTAAAGGCAATATCGTAAGATGATTAGCCGTGAATGATTTAGCTATTCTCAGCAGTTCAGCAATCCAAGATACTCTGAAGGATTTATGATGAAAAACACTATCCATTCACAAAAAAAGAATTGATAATGTCTGAATAAATTGAAGTATACTTTTTTTATTTTTCTTGAAGTTTTTTTGTATGTTTTCTTTCACAACATGGCTGTTATGGAAATGTTTTGCATGACTATACATGTATAACCTATATTGAACTGTCTGCCTTCTCAATGGGGAATGAGGGTAGGGAAGGAGGAAGGGAGAGAATTTGGAACTTGGAAGTTTTAGAAAAAGAATGTTAAAATTGCTTTTTACATGTAAATGTAGGAAAATAAAATACTAAATAAATTAAAAAGAAAAAACACACACATTTATAAACCCAATTGGAAGTGCAATAAATTACTTTTTGAAAAAGTAAAAAAAAAAAGATTTTGAGTTCCAAATTTTTCTCCCTCCCTTTCCTTCCCTTTTCTGAAAATGGTAAGTAATGTGATAATAGATTACACATGTGCTATCACGTAAAACATATTTCAATATTAGTCACAGTTGTGAAAGAAGAAACAGTTCTAACATGAAAAAGAATGAAGTAAAAAAAAAGCTTCGATTTGCATTTGAGTTCATCAGTTCTTTACCTGGATGTGGACACCATTTTCCTTTGTGAGTCCTTTGTACTTGTCTTAGATCACTTAGATCATGTTGCTAAGAATTGAGTCATTCATAGTTGATCATTGCACAATGTTGCTGATACTGTGTACAATGTTTTCCTGGTTCTGCTCATTTCACTTTGAATCATTTCATACTAGTCTTTCCAGATTTTTCTGAAATCTGCCTGTTCATCATTTCTTATTGCACAATTGTATTCCAGTACATTCATATACCACAGCTTGTTCAGTCATTCCATGATTGATGGGCATCCCCTCAATATTCAATATTTTGTCATCATGAATAGGGCTGCTATAAAAATTTTTCCCGATGTAGGTCTTTTTTATGATCTCTTTGGGATACAGACCTAGTACTGGTATTGCTGGATCAAAGGGTATGCACAGTTTGGTTTTCCTTTGGGCATATTCCGAATTGCTCTCCAGAATGATTGAATCAGTTCACAAGTCCACTAACAGTACATTAGCATATCAATTTTCCCATATGCTCTCCAACATTTATTATTTGCCATTTTTGTCATATTAGTCAATCTGATAGGTATGAAGTGTTGTCTCAGAGTTTTTTTTTAACTTGCATTTCTTGAATCATAATTGATTTAGAGCACTTCTTCATATGCATATAGATAGCTTTGATTTATTTATCTGAAAACTGTCTATTTATAGGCTTTGACCATTTATCAATTGGGGAATGACTTTGTATTTTTATAAATTTGACTCAGTTCTCTATATGTTTAAGAAATGAGGCCTTTATCAAATATTTGCTGTAAAAACTGTCTCTCAACTTTCTGCTTTTCTTCTAATCTTAGTTGCTTTGTTTTTGTTTGTACACAAGCTTTTTTTATTTTAATATAATCAAAATTATCTATTTTGCATTTTGTAATGCACTATATCTCTTGTTTGTTCATGAATTCTCCCCTTCCCCAGAGATCTGATAGGTACACTGTTCCTTGCTCTTCTAATTTCCTTATGGTGTCTTTATGTCTAATCATGCACCCATTTTGACCTTATCTTTTGGTATATGGTGTGAGATATTCATCTATATCTAGTTTGTTTGTTTTCCAGTTTTTCAAGCAATTTTTGTCAAAAAGTGAGTTCTTATCCTGAAGGCTAGGATCCTTGCTTTTATCAAACACTAGGTTACTATGGTCATTGACTACTGTGTCTTGTGCAGTTGATCTATTTCACTAATCCACCACTCTATTTCTTAGCCAGTATCAGATAGTTTTGATGATTATTGCTTTACAAAATAGTTTAAGATCTGGTATTGCTAGTCTACCTTCCTTTGTACTTTTTTTCATTAATTCTCTAGATATCCTTGACCTTTTTTTCTTCCAGATGAATTTCATTGCCATTTTTCTAGCTCCATCAAGAATGAAGAAATTAGTTTAGGCAAAATTGTCATTTTTATTACATTGGCTCAGCCTACCCATTAGCAATAGCAATTTTTCCAGTTGTTTAGATCTGACTTTATTTGTGTGAAAAGTATTTTGTATATTGTGTTCATATAGTTCCTGGGTTTATCTTGGCAGGTAGATTCCCAAGTATCTTATATTGTTTACACTTATTTTAAATGGAGTTTCTCTTTCTATCTCTTGCTGCTGGGTTTTGTTGGGAATATAAAGAAATACTAATTTGTGTGGGTTTGTCTTATATCCTGCAACTTTGTTAAAGTTGTTAATTATTTCAAGTAGTTTTTTAGTTGATACTCTAAGATTCTCTAATATCATCTGCAAAGAGTAATAGTTTTGTTTCCTCAATTCCTATTCTAACTCCTTTGATTTCTTTTTTTTCTCTTATTTCTATAGTCAACATTTCTAATCCTATATTGAATAATGGTGGTGATGGGATAGACTTTTAATAATTCTCAAGGGTAAAGCAAATCATAGAATCCCAGGGTTAGAATGGATTTTAGAAGACATCTAGAACAATTCCTTCATTTTACAAGTGAGGAAAATGAAACCTAGAGAGTAAAAGTGACTTGCTCGAAGTTACATGACTAATAAATCATAGAAACAAGACTGGAACTAATGTGATGCAGAAGAAAGAACAACTTGCTGTAAGATTTGCCAAGTTCATTTTTTATGAGCATTATTTTATTTGAGTCTAACAAGAACCATGTGAGGTAGGTGATATAAGCATTATTGTTTCCATTTTACAGATGAGAAAACTGAGGCTAAGCAACTTGCCTGTAGTCACAGGTGTGACTGGGTTTAAGTCCCAGTCCAACTACTTAATAGATGGGCAAATTTCTTAACCTCTCAAAACCTCATCCTTACGCAAAAAATGAAATTAGCAATCCATATGATGCCTACCTCTTAAAAGTGTTGTGAGTAGTGAAACTGATAGCATATGTAAAAACTCGTAATCATAATATAGTAAATGAATGGAAATGATTGCTACCACTTCCTATGGTTTAGTGGCATAGGTTCCCTCCAAAGGGTGTTGCCTGGAACTGGACACAGAGAGATAACCACATTAGAAAATTGCCCTTTGGCTTGGGTACCACATGCTTGGGCACTTCCAGACCGATCCCTGGCTCCATTTCTCATCTCTAAGATGGTGGTGATCACATTTGCCTTCCGTTACCAGGCCATTCATTAGTGTTTGTGAGTGCCCTTTGAAGATGAAAAGCACTATGTAAATATTATGGAACTCCTGGCAAAGGAACATATCCTTGTATATACTTAGCTCTCAGTTGATGGGAGATTATCAAGTTGGGTTCAGAGCCAAAATGACATTTGGAAAAGGTGGCTACTTCAAAGATCACAACATCTGTGTTTCCTAAATATAAAGCCAAATCTCAAGATTAGAGTGCAAGCATTTAGATGAATAGGGAATTTCAGTTCCAGTTTCAGGAGTATGAACTTACCAGCCCTCTTTGCACTGTTAAGTGTGGAGTCTCATCTTAGAATCTGGCCAGAAGTGTCTGTAGTACCTCACTGTCCCAAAGAAAGTTGGGCTTTTTCAAGGACAATACAATGTAAATACAAAAGTGGACAAGGAACTAGTGTTTCAAATACTTTTCCAGATTGGAGTTCTAGACCAAAACATTAGACCAAATGTTTTCCAGATTGGAGTTCTACCATAATCTTCTAGGGTCTGAGCAAAACTCCTTAAACTGAAAGAGGATGCTATGAATTTATAAGTAACTTGTGGCCTAAAGCGCCTGCTCTGGGTGTAGAACGGGCAATTGTCAATCTGAGGGTTTCTCCTAAATCGTTCTTTGACTTATGGCTTAATTCAGGTTTTCCCCTGAAAATCTCAGAATTTGCTGAGGGGTAGGTCCCTACAGAGAGTAAAAGGACACCCAGAACTCCATCCCTGAACCACTTCCTGTTTATGCAGGTGCACAAGCAAATGTTATGTGAGTGTGTGTGTGTGTGTATGTGTGTATGTGTGTGTATAGAGACACATATATATGAATATATATGTTCATATATAGTTACATATTCATGAATACTTATATATACCTATATAGTTATAGGTTGTTGTTCTATCCTTAGGAGTACTGCTGAATTATTCTGTGGCTTAGGATAAGTCACTTAATTTCTCAGTATCCCTATTTGAAATGATTTAACATTCATTTATTCAACAAGTGTTTCTTAAGTTCTTACTATATCCAAGTTCTTACTATATCCAAAGTTCTGTGTGTGAGAAATGATTATTTCTCTCTTGTATTTAATAACCGATTATTGCGTTAGGACTCAAGGTTTTCCCCCCTTTCTCCTTCCTCATCCAGAAGCCCACCAGAGTGAGAAATCTCTCTTAAGGATTTACTTAGGCCTAGATCTACTCAGAGAGTAAAAGAAAATTTGAGTTTAAGCTAATGGGTACATTCCTGCTCATCATGTTTACTCAGACAGGTCTGGGGAAATATGGATCCTCCTTCCTGTCAGATAGACAATATGGAAATTATTGTCTCTTTGACCAAGATTTGGGTGGCCTAAGTCACATACCTCATTGTAATATAGCTCACACTTTTACTGTAATATTAATTTTCTCATTGATTGTTAACCAATTAGAGTTGAATGCCATCCTCAGGAACACCTGCTCTCCCAAGACCACATAAACTATGAGACTAGCACTATGTGGGGTCTTTGGTCTAAGACAGAAATGGGGTACCTGTGACCTCGAGGCTACATGTGGCCTTCTAAGTCCTTAGGTGAGGCCTTTTGACTGAGTCCAAGTTTTACAGAACAAATCTTTTCATTAAGAGGATTTGTTCTGTGACATTTGGATTCAGTCAAAGGGCTGCGCTTGAAGACCTAGAGGGCCCCATGTGGCCTTGAGGCTGCAGGTTCCCTACCTCTAGTCTAAGAAACAGCTAAATGACCGTCTTTTATTAATAATTATGTTGTCCTTATTAATAAATTACTAAATTACTCAGAAATTATCTCTTAAACCTTTTAAATTGTCATATGCTATTAGAAGAGATACATAGGATAGATAAAATACATTCCCTGTCCTCGTGGAACTTACACTTTAGCATAAGGATAGGATACCAATGCAGATAGCTATAATACATAAAATTATTTAAATGCCTAGCAAAGGAAACCCTCTGTATTGTTTGAGGAGAAAGATTATCACCAACTAGAAGGCTCAGGGAAGGTGTTCTGGGAGAGATGACATTTGAGTGGATCTCCAAAGGACAGGTAGGAATTCAATAGACAAATCGGGAGAAGAAGGATATTCCATAAGATGAGAGCATAAAATAGTACCTTTAACTCAACTGTCTGAAAGGCATACATGTACCATGCAAATGTGCCATGCAAACATTTTGATACTATGTCTATAAAAATGAATGAGATGAGTCTATAAAATGTTTGAGTTCCTTGGAAAGAGCTGCCACCAAAATAACAATAAATTTATAGCAGTTCATATTTCTACATTACTTGAAGGTTTACAGAGCTCTTTTCTTCCCACAACCCAGTAAAGGAGGTAGTGTAAATATTTTTATCCTTATTTTATAGTTAAGAAAACTGTTAGCACCGACTCTGTTACTTCAATAGATCTGTGGTCTCTTCTATGTGGATACTTCCTTCAACAATAAGACGAATTGCAATTCATCCATGTGTGCCCATCTTGTGTGAAGCTTGTTTGTATGCTCCCATAAATCTTCCACAGAGATTTCACCCAACGAACTGCACGGTTAATTTCCAGTGGAATGCATGATCATTTCCCGACTATTCATTGTTTTCATTATATGACTAACCTGTTGCTTTTTTTTTCTAGTAACACATTTTTTCTGATAAATTTCTTTACCCTCCTGTGAAGTTCTATATTTAAAAGGTTTCCAAAGATCTGTGTTAGGGTCTCATCTACTCATGTCTACCCTCTGCTTTTCTCCATTGCTTTTCATCTCCTATACAGCCTCAGTTCTTTGGAGAATGTAGTATTTCATGACTCAACCATACCGCAACAACAAAAGAATATTATTCTTAGAAAGATAGACCTTTATTTCACAGAGAAATTTGGGGGTTGTTGAAAAAAAACAATAACTGCAGTTTCCCAAAAGTAAGCCAACCTATTCCTTTTCCTGTTTAATTCTGGTCTCAGCCCATATTGTCTGTTTGCAATATCTGCAAACTCTATGGGTTGTTCATCTACCTGTGAACCACAAGCATACTTCATCCACTTGGTTTTTCTTGTTTAACTGGTCAAGACCATTTTTTCTGAGTGATTACATCTCTTATTTAGGAGACTATACACTGGCCTTTGCTTAATGCAATCTTTAGTGTCCTGTGTGATCAGGAGACCGTAGGGACTCACCACCTAGAAAGAATCACTCTTACATTTACCCTTCGTACATGATATCTTCTAAAGGGCAGCAATTTGTTGTTCTCAGTTGTGTCCAACTCTTCGTGACCCCATTTGGGGTTTTCTTAGCAAAGATACTGGAATGGTTCATTTCCTTCTCCAGCTCATTTTACAGATGAGGAAGCTGAGGTAAACAGGGTTAAGTGACTTGCCCAGGGTTACACAGCTAGTAAGTGTCTGAGGACAGATGTGAACTCAGGAAGATAAGTTTTCCTAACTCCAGGCACAGTGCTCTATCTACTGCATCCCCTCTTAGTTGCTCTCAATAACAATAGTTAATGATGATATAGCACTTAAAAATTTACACAGTATTTTACAAATATGATACTACATATTGATACTACGGCATTATTTTCCTTTTACAGATAAAAAACTGAGGTTTGGAAAGGTAAAATGACTTGCCCATGGCCATACACCTAGCGTTAGGGATAGGATGTGAGCCCAGGTTTCCCTTACTCCACCTTCTGCTAGACCACAGCCATACTTTCTTTCTAGTAACATACTTTTTCATTAGAAATTCTAAGTAACGTTTTCTGTTATTTCATTACCAGGTTGTTGGGGACATAGAAGTGATCAGATATCATTAAGAAGAAGATGGAATTAAAAACCAGAAGGAACTTTGGAAATCATGTAGTCCAACCCACTCATTTTACAGGTGAGTAAACTGAGTCCCAGAGATGTTAAGGATTAGGAGTGTAAAATCATAGAACTAGAGCTGAAAGAGACCTCTGAGATTGTCTAGACCTTCCCTCTCATTTTACAAACAAGGACACTGAAGCTTAGGGAGGTTTTTTGTAATGCTAGAGGTTACCCAAACCTATCTGAGGCAGAAAATGAATCAAGATCGTCTCATTCTAGCAGTTTTCTTTTCAAAGTACCATAAAGCAGATGTGTTAAATTAAAATAGAAACCTGGGCCCCTAAACTATGCATAGGGATTCCTGGGGGTGCCATCTATTGACTTAGAAAACCACACATTAACATTATCTATATTTTATTGTATTTTTATTTATTTCATTAAATATTTCCCAATTACATTTTAATCTGATTAAAATAACACTTGAGGAGTTTTAGGGACCACAGGCATCTCTCTGTCATAGAGAGCTGGGATGTGAATTCAGGTCCTGTGCCTTTAAATTCAGTGTGCCCAGGGGTTTTTACTTTCATGCTGATTATTTGTCTTTTGGAACAAAACTACCTTGAGCTATCCAGCTGGGATGAAGAGGAAAACATTCCTTTGGGAGATCCTAGAAATGAAGTGCTTCAGACAAATCGGACAACTTTGAAAGTAATGTTGTGCGTATTTTACTTATGTATAATTATGTATTGTTTTCAATGTGCATTATCTATTTATGTGGCATATAATTATATGTAAAGCAAGCTCTACGTAGAAGTTTGCAGTTTTTCATATAACCTTTTTTTCTGTTCTACTTTGTACCTGGTAATGTTTTGGGTGTGCGTGCGTGCGTGCGCGCAGGAACGCATACCTGGGAAATTCAGAATTTAAAAAGTTGAATTAAAATTTAAAATTAAGTGCTTAATTGATGCAAGTCAAATGGCAAAACTAGTAGAAAGAGTGTGTAACAATCTTTGCATTGGTCTTGTCTGGGAAAATTAACTTCCTTGTTCTGTAGCTGTCCATCCAATTCCAATGATTTTGTTGACAGGATATTCTAAAACGGTCAAGAAGTTCGAGGAAGGGAGAGTTTGAGATTGAGGGGTTTGCCTTCCAAAGCCACGCCTCAGGGGCCAATGTCTACTTAAGCGAAGTGAAATGGAGAAAAGAATACTTTTCTATCTCCTCTTATTCCTTTGGTGCCCACAAAGAGAGATTTTTCCTAAAGCTTTTCTCCCCCTCCTGTTCTTTACCTTAATTCCTCAGTTCTTATTGCTCATGCAGGCTGAGCTTAAATATCATTTATTCAGATAATGTTACATATAGCACATTCTATGTCTCACACAGAAACAATATATACATATGTGTGTATATATTTCATGACTGAATTGCAACTCTTAACAGTCACTTTTGTGAGAAAGAAATAGAAGCTTTTAAAACTTGTATCAGCAAATTTGCTCCATTAAAGGCCAGAAATCCTTGGCACATAGTCTGTAGGAGGCACATCTATCTGATAATAGTGAGCAAATATTAGCCTGGTAATGTTGATGTTGGCCAGGATTTCTACTAGAGCCATAAGCATATTTTTCAGATCATCTTTCGCAGCAGTATAGAACTTGGTCCTATCAGTTCTTGTAATACTTGATCTTTATGGTTGGAAGTAACGATAAGGAAGAGCAGGTTGGTTTTTTTTTCCTCTCTCTCACCATGAGTACAAGGATTATTTGTTTTGTTGCCCTATTAATAGTAGCTCATTCAAATGCCTCAAGAAGGCATGGAGATGATCCTAGACTTTTCCTGAAGAATACCAAAATTTTACCAAGAAAAGATTTTGAGGATCCAGAGAACTGTCATTGTGTCTGTTGTATCAGGAACAGGACCTTGAAAGAAAGGCTCATCAACAGAAATTGACCATTGGAGAATGAATTTTTGTGGCTCCTGAAACTTTCTATAAAGTCACATAGGAGTAGCTCTCTACATTGGTGGATGGAATACCTACCCCCAGGACCAAATTAAAGAAATTTTTGAATTATTAAAATCTTTTAAGATGAGCTTAATGAGTCATGTTCTTATCAGGAAGTAACATGTCCAGGGAGAGCTGGTGAATTTGTTTTTTGGTGTTCTTTCCATATTTATAGAGATTAAGGAGTGTTCTTCATGGCTCATGGAGAACATTTGTAGTTTGAGGCACGTATCTAATTCATGAGTATTCTTCGCATTCTTAGAGAGAGTACTACAACATGTCATTGTTGCTCAGTAGCAGAACTTGGGACTCAAAACCTATGGGGAATGGAATTAAATATTCCATCTTAGTCCAGACTGTCTTGCTGACAGTACTCCTGAAAAAACCCTCAATTTGTATTGCCCTTTGTAACGTCTAGCTGAGGCAGCTGGGTAGCACAGTGGACAGAGTGCCAGGTCTGGAGTAAAGAAGACTTCATGAGTTCACATCTGTGTGATACTGGCAAATCACTTAACCCTGTTTGTCTCAATTCCTCATCTGTAAAATGAGCTGGAGAGGAAAATGGCAAAATATTCCAGTATTTTTGTCAAGAAAACCCTGAATGGCATCATTAAGAGTTGGACATAACTGAAATGACCTAACCACAACACCTATCTAGTTACCCTTTATGCTCTATCAAGTACTGAGCTATTTGAAACAATTGCTCTTGCCAGTACCTCTTCATTCATCCTGACAAATGTGTGGAGTCAACAGCTCCATCGGAGCCTCTGCACATGCAAGGAATGGGATTCTAGACTTCTGTAGAGATGAAGCAGCCGTAAAGAACCACTCAGCGAGTTAAGGATTGGATGGCACTTAACCAAGGCAATGCTTAAGCTCAAGGGGCTGTTTGAGGAAGGTTGGTCAAACAAATTGGGAATGTAGGTTTTGTCCACTAGGGCCCTTAAGAGATTTTTTAAAAAAATTTTGGAGGGGGAAGGCAAGGCAATCGAGATTAAGTGACTCGCCCAAGGTCACACAGCTAGTTTAGTGTCAAGCATCAGAGACTGAATTTGAACTCAGGTTCTCCTGACTCCAAGGCTGGTGGTCTATTCACCGTGCCACCTAGCTGCCCCAAGACACTTCTAAAAGGAGAATTAACTTGTAGAAGAAACTTGACCAATGCACGTATCTTCATTTATTCATTCAAAAAGTGTTTCTAAGCATTTTGTGTACAGAGCACTATGCTAGGTATTGGGATTACACAAAGTTTAGATAAGAGATGGTACTATTCTCAAGGAGCATAAGGAGTAGGATGGAATAAGACAAAAATATGGATAGCTGTAACACAATATTACATAATAAATTCACAAGAGATTCAAATGTTGTGTCAGCACCAAGGGGGTGAGATCATCACTAACTAAGGATGGTTATCAGTGAAGACTACATGGAGGAGGTAGAATGTGAGTTGCACTTGAAAGGATAGTGATCATGGAATGCACAAAGAAGGGAAGGAGACAGACATTCGAATCACAGAAAACAGAAGGAGCAAACTCATAAAAGCTAAAGGTCGGGAATAGGAATAGTCCAGTTCTCTCCTTCCCATCATCCTTTCCAGGTTCCATCTGGAGCAGCTGCCTCATCTCAATATGCTAGTCTCCACTCAGTGTAAGGAAAAGAGACCCAGAGATCCTGGATACCAGATGATGGTAGATGGTAACAGTCTATAATCCTCAAGAAATAGAGAATGAAGGTGATGGACATCTTTGCAAGAGAAAGAGGGAGATGCATCTGCTTGCCTCCTGCTGAAACCCAAATATCTGACCCAAGGGCCCACACCTGAAACATGTGGAGAATGTGCTGGATTGATTGAGGAGATTCTGATGACTGTAATGATTTCAACAGTTCACCAATTGAAAAAGTATGAGTGCTAGCTGATGTTATGGTTCTCCAAGGGCATCTCCTACATTTCAACTGTCTGAGTAAGAATTATATGACATCATCTTACCCATAGAACTTTTTTTAAGTAGAACAAATGGGCCCTAAGATTGGGGGAGGGAGAAAGGTATAGTCATGGAAACCATCCTACTTGAAGCATCTGTTTTTCCAGGGGCAGGAAGCAAAGTAAAGCTACCACAATGCGTGAGTGGCATTGAAGTAAGCATCTTTTATTCTCAGTCCCCAGCATGGGCTTCCAGGATAGGAGCCTCCCAAGGCAAGATTTCATGTCTCCCCTAGAGCATATTCTTAACTATTTCTAAAACTCCTTTGGAAGTCTGGTAGAAACAATGGACCCCTTCTCAGAAATGTATTTTTATGTGCACATAATAAAATATAAAGGAAATTAACTGTACTGGAATAAAGATACAATTTTTCCAATCAAAGTTGGAATCTATCTACAGATATCTATCTTCCCTTGGGTTCTTTGGACCCCCAGTTTAAAATCTCCTTCCATTATTAAGGCAAGGTAATTTCAGGAGAAGCCCTCAGTCAGTCAGTCAATGAACATTTATTAAACTCTTACTATATACCAGGCACTATGCTAAGTACTGGAAGTACAAAAAAAGTGGGGAAAACTAGTCCCTGACTTCAAAAAGCTTACACATTAATGGGAGAGGCAGCATATAAGTAGCTAGGTACATAGAAGATACATCATAATGATAGCTAAAATTTACACAGCACTTACTGTGTACTAGGTGCTGTGCTAAACATTTTACAATTATTATCTCATTTAATCCTCACAACAACCCCAGAAGTTAAGTGCTATTGTTATCACTATTTTACAGATGAGTAAACTGAGTCTAATAAGAGGTTGAGTGACTTGCCCAGGGTCTATAACTAGTAAGTGTCAGAGGCTATATTTGAACTCAGGTCTTCCTCTTTCCACGCCTAGTATGCCGTCAGTGGAACTATAGCCGGAGCATGGTGGTCAGTGCCTTGGACCTCACCATACATGTTTGTGGCATCACCATTCGCTTAGTCTCCCACATTTGAAACCTCGGAGTTAACTTTGACTCTTCCTTTGACCTTATCTCACATACCTAGTCAATCACCAAGCACGGAACAGTACAAGGAGGAACCCAACTGAATTCAAACCCCCAGTTCTGACATAATGTCACCTGTGTGACATTGGGTCAAGTACTTTGTCTCCTCAGTTTCCTCATCTGTAAAAATGAGAAGGTTGAAATAAATGACCTTCCTAATGACTAAGCTACCTTCTAGCTCTAAATCCATGAACATATAATCTCTTATCTTACTCGATGATGAACTCTACAGGAACAAGGACCGTGTGGTAGCTACACTTTGCATCTTCCCCCAGGGCCAAGCACAATGCTATGCACATAGGAGCCATTTAATACTTCCATTACTACTACTACTACTATTACTACTGGTACTACTACTAGTACTACTACTACTACTATTACTAGTACTACTACTACTAGTCCTGCCACTACTACTAGTACTACTATTTGCTACCATCACCATCACCACCTAACCAGCTAGCATTTATTTTATACATATATATAATACATATACATATATGTATGTGTGTACACATATATGTACATATATAAAAATATGGCTTTAGAGTTTGCAAAGTGCTCTACATATACTATCTCATTTGATCCTGATTATGAGGTGGTAGGTGCTATTGTTATCCTTATTTTGCAGAGGAAAAACTAAGGCCAAAAAAGGCTAAGTACTTTGCCCAGAGTTATAAAGCTACTAAGTGTCTGGTGTATGATTTGAACTCAGGGCTTCTTGACTCTAAGTCTAGTGCTCTATTCATTATACCAACTATCTCCCTGTGTGTTGATTGAATCTAGTAAAAAATTTCTGCTTCTCCTAGAGTCATCGGATTCCTATGAGTGTCTGAAATAATAAGACCATATAATATTAAGAACCTGAGAAATCATCTAGTCCAGTCCTTTCATTTTACAGAGGGGGTACTTCAGTTCTGGAGAACGACAGTAACTTCCCAAAGCTCCCATAATAAGTTAGTGCTAGAGCTAGGATGAGAGCCCAAATCTCCTGATTCCAAGACTAGTGCTTCTTTGGCTGCCTCCTATTGCTGCCAGGAATAGATTAGGAAAATTCAAGTGAGACTAGAGAAAGAGGAAGCTGGAAAGAGGAGAAGAGGGAGAGATAGAGAGGGAAGAGATAAAGAGAGGAGAGAGAAAGAGAGAGATGGAGAGAAAGAGAGATGAGAAGGGAGACAGAGAGGAGAGAGACAAAAGGAGAGAGATGGAAAGAAAGGGAGAAAAAGATGGAGAGATGGAGAAAAGAAGGATATATGGAGATGAGAGAGAAAAGAGAGAAGGGGAGAGAGAAGGAGAGAGAGAGAAACTTGAAATGTGAATACATACACATTTAAGGAGCATAAAGAACAAAGGGAGAGTGGAGTTGGAGTGCTGGGACAACAGAATTCACAAAAGGTAAATAGGGAAGAAACAGAGACAGCACTGATTTTTATGTTATTCAGTTACATGCTCCAAGTACAGGGAAAACGTATTGATAGTCTGATATCACTTAATTTACTTGAATAAGTAATCTCTTTGAGACGTTTCATCTTCTATAAAATTCGGAGGTTGGACTAGATGTCATCTAAAGTCTTCTGGCTCTAAATTTATTTTTCCACTATTTAGAAGCCTGTTGCTAAATGTTTAACAACCAGTGTTCTGGGTGGGTGGGTGGGAATATGTACAACACACTTTTATGCTGGATCTGTTATTAATATTTTCTCTATCACTTTCTTAAGCCCACATAATCAAAGATGCAATAAATCAAGCCCTAATTAGTAGCATTAGCCTATTTTTAAGGTGTAAATGCTCACACTGAAAATTTAACAAACAGCTCTCACAAGTCAGTATGCATACCGCTGTTATTATTTCCCTGGATGAGTCTCCATGTGTAGGAAGGATAGACTTCAATGTAGTCTATTCCTCTGTTACTAGATTCATGAGTTAGAACTGCAGCCACACTAGGAAGGACTCTCTGAGGTGGTCTCCTAACCAACAGCACCCAGAAGGAGTTGAGAATCCTCTTAGTGCCAAAGGGTGAAGCATACCACAAAAGAAAAAAGACGTCTGCTTGCTGGAAGACAGTTTGAGGCAGCCAGAACCCCAGCTAACTTCATCAGAGAATACGGACCTACGATCTCAAGTGTGCTAATACAATCATAGGACCATTGCATTCATAGTGGGAAGGGGTCTTGTGAATGTCATTTAGTATTTCACAGATAAGGAAACGGAGGCACAGCAAACAGAAATGAATTGAATTGCCCAAAGCCACGCAAGAAGTGAATATTAGAGCTGAGATTGGTATCTAGGTCTTTGAATTCTATATCCAGTGAATGTATGAATGAAAAGGCAATTATTAGGTGCATGCTATGTGTCAACTATGAGGATATTCTCATAAGGATACAGATAGAAAACTTATTGTAATATCTTCTCTCAAAGAGCTCTGTAATTCACAGTGCATGCACAAAATAGATTTACCGTTACATATGCTACCTAGTGTGATGGAAACTCCAATTAGACTAATACTTCTTAATACTTGCAATCAGACTCCATTAATTAAATGTGTGTGAACATTAATTCATTTATATTATCTATTTCATAATGTAAACATCAACCTCACTAGGAACAAATTACCAACCTGATTTCATAGAGTTTCCAAGTAAATATGTTTTACACCAGTATTCATTGACAAGAATTTACTTTTTGCCTAGGCAAGGGTGGAGAACCTGTGACCTTGAGATCACATGTGACCTTCTAGGTCCTCAAGTACAGTCCTTTGACTGAATCCGAACTTCACAGAACAAATTCCCTTAATAAAAGGATTTGTTCTGTAAAACTTGGACTCAGTCAAAAGACTGTACTTGAGAACCTAGAAGATGTCACCTCAAGGCTGCAGGTTCCCCAACCCTGGTGTAGGAGAGAAGGCACCGCGCCTATGGTTAAGATGGCTGCCCTTGTTGTTGTCATTTTTCAGCTGTATCCAATTCTTTGTGACCCCATTTGGGGTTTTCTTGGCAAAGATACTGGAGTGGTTTATCATTCCCTTCTTCAGCTCATTTTACAGATGAGGAAACTGAGGCAAACAGGGTTAAATGACTGCTCAAAGTCACAGAGCTAGTAAGTGTTAGAAGTCAGATTTGAACTCAGAGAGATAAGTTTATCTGACTTCAAGTCCGGCTCTATACCCACCTAGAGAGATGTGCCACCTAACTGACCCATAGTCAGGATGACCGGGTTTCAAATTCCTTCTGATAGTTATTGGCTGTATGGACCTGTGCAAGTCACTTAACATCTTTGTGATTTAGTCTCATTATTTGTAACATGAGAAGGTGGTTTCTAAGGTCCCCTCTAACTCTAAATCAATGATCTTATGAAATGTTTGTTGAATTAAACTGAATTATGTAAAGTAACCCTGCCCTTCCAACGCCAGAATTATATTAAATAAGACTTGGGAAAACTAATGAAGACATTTAGATTGTCGTAAGATCCTAGGAGCAGATAGACTGCAAAAGGGATAGGGCACTGGGCCAGAATGAAAATCTGGCCTCAGACACTAGTTCATTGACCTTGGGCAAATCACCTAACCACCCTCTGCCTCAGTTTCCTTTTCTGTAAAATGGTGATAGTAATAGCTCCTACCTCCTGTTGTTATTGTGAGAATCAGATGATATAATATTTGTAAAACATCTGGCAAATCTTAAAGCATCAAATCAATGCTATTTATTATTACAAGTATGTGTAAAAAATATTTGCAGAGTGGGAAATGAAAGGTTAAAGGGAGTGATCTGGTTTAAGTACACAAATCAAGGATTATTCCTCATCTCCAGAGTCCATCAAAGAAGACGGAAAAGAGTTTAGTCTTAAGAATTCATAGGACTCAAGAGCAGGAAAAGTTCTTAGAGACCATCTATTTCAACCCCCTCATTTTACAGAGGAGGAGACTGCAGGTCAGAGAGGGCAAATGCTTTGCTCAGGGTCACAGATCTTGTAAATTGGAGAGCCAGGACTGGAACCTGATTCTTTGTCCTTTTTTTCCACAGCGCCCCATGTATGTTAGGAAAATGTCTTGCTTAAGAGGGTAAATGAACCCTGGAACTCACTGCAAGGGGTCCCTTGAAAATTTCTGATCTCAGAGATATTAAGAAACAAAATAATGGTGTCTTGACTTGGATGGTTGAGGTATCAATCTGCCAGAGGAGGACGAGCACCAGATGACCTTTTGAGGTCTTTTCCCTTTCTTGGATTCTTAAATTTTTAACTGCAACCCTGTTGTGGACAAGTCCCTTTCTCCGAAGCCTTGAGCCCTCATTATTTTCATAGGGCTGCACTGGTCCAGGCAGTCAAAGGGATGGGGCCTCAATGATTTTTTCCCTTAAACTTCTATTTCCTTGCTTTCATAAGTTTGTGTCTTGACCTCAGCCTTCTTTTAATAGAGCTTTTTGTGCGAACAAAGGTTTATAACATGCGTTAAAATATGCTCCACACAACTCGAGATGAAAAATGTCATCATAAACCTAAGGGAAATAAAAAACTAATGATAGCTTTAGTCTGGCCAGTAACGCGCCTCTTTGTTCTTAGGCTGGCCACAGTCCTGAAAGATGGGATTCCCTTTCAACTTTAAATGGGGTATGTTATGTGTAAGGAACACTCTGTCTCTGTCTCTGTCTCTGTCTCCCCCTCTCTCCTCATCTCTTTCCCTTCCCTCTCCCTCTCTCGTCTCCCTCTCTGTCTCTCTCTCTGTCTCTCTCTCTCTCTCTGTCTCTCTCTCTCTCTTTCCCCCTCTCTCCTCATCTCTTTCCCTTCCCTCTCCCTCTCTCGTCTCCCTCTCTGTTTCTCTCAATCTCTCTCTCTCTCCTTCTTTCTCTTCTCACTCCTTCCCCTCCCTCCCTCTGTCACTCTTTGTCTCTCTGTCTGTCTGCCCTTCTGACTGTCTCTCTCCTCTTACCTCATTTCCATCTCTCTCCCCCGCTCCCCCTCATTCCCCTTTTCTCTTCCCTCACTGCCCCCAGCCCCTTCTCCTCTGGAGCCTGAGGTGCCTGGGTTTTAACCCTCTTAGCTTTTTGTGTACAGATATGTGTGTGTGTGTGTGTGTGTGTATGCAGACCCAGAAAGTACAAGTGTTGGTAGCATGGTTGGTGCATGAATGAGTTGTACAATGACAAGAGGGTACATAATATATGATTTATGAAAGGAGATAAACAATCCAGCAACCCCATTACTGTGCATATTTCTTAAAGAGGTCAGATAGAAACACAGACAGCAAGTGGTGTAGTAGTGGATGGTATATTGGATTTGCACTGGAAAGACCTAGGCTTAAAACTCACCTTAAAACATTACTTAGCTATGTGACCATGAGTAAATCATTTAACATCTCTGTTCCTGTTTCCCCTGTAAAATTGGGGGTCTGGACTTAATGTCCTCTAAATGCCGTTCTAGTTCTGAAGCTATGATTCTATGACAGGCTGCATATTGTACAGGTCTGTTCTATGATATACCAAATATTCATAACAGCGCTTTTGTGGTAGCAAAGGATTTTTTTTGTGGGGGAGAAGGAGGTGCCTATAGATTTTGTTGTAGATATTCAGTTGTGTTGGCGTCTTTATGATCCCATGGACCATACCATGCTAATTCTTTCTTGGCAAAGATACTGGAGGGGTTTGTCATTTCCTTCTTCAGTGAATTAAGGCAAACTGAGGTTAACTGACTTGCTCAGTGACACACACCTAAGAAGCATTTGAGACTAGACTTGAAATCAGGTCTTCTTAATTCTAAGCTCAGCACACTGAGCCCTCTAGCTGCCTTTTCTATTGATTGGAGAATGACTAACCAGTGATGTATAAATGGAATGGAATACTATTGTGTGGTAGGAAATGAAGACTTCCGGCAAACACCGGGAGATTTGTATGATCCACGCATAATGAAATAAAACTGAAAGAATGATACATACAGTGACTACAAAAATATTCATGAAAACATGCTTGAAAAAGAAGTGCTTTGAATGATTGAAAAACCAATTACTGTCCCCAAGAAAAATAAATAAATAAAACCTGCTTTTTTCTTCTTAACGGTAAGTCATCAGTCTTTTGAGTAGACTACTAGGACTGAATATTGACCCTGTTGGCAGGGTCAGTTATTTCTGCTTAATTGTTTTTCTTTGTTATAAAGAAAATTTTAATTTCAAGGGCAGACAGGAGGAAGAGCATTTCCAGAAATGATTGTGATAATTAAAAAAAATCAACAAAATTTATTTTAAAAAGAAATACTCAAGAAGCAGGTATAAATTCTCTGGGTCTGAGTATACAGAATACAGATGGACATGGTATAACTGAGTGACCCTGGTCTTGTGGATTTAGAGATAGAAGAGACCTTTGAGGCCAACTAGTGCAATCTGCTGATTTTACAAATGACAAAAATGAGGCAGAGAGAGCTCAGGTGATTGCTCATGGTCACAAATTGAGTAAGAGACAGAGAGGTAAGATTTGAATTCAGGTCTTCTTACTCCAAATCCTGTGCATTTTATTCTACATAATTCTGGCGTAGTTGAAAGAACACTGTACTGGACGTTAGGTCATTTAGTGTTTCAAGTCCTAACTCTGCAGTTGACTCACTAAAGATATTAGGGTAAGTTATTTAAGACCCCTTCAAGATTTAATGTGCTGTGATGTCATGAGCATGTACCAACGGCCTAAGCGCAAGTGAGAGAACGTGGTTGAGTAAGTGGTCAATTTTATGAATGCATACCTATTAAAAGGACATTTCTGAATAGATAAGAGTGCATGTGTATGTGTACTGCATTTCAAACTGTAGAAACTTATGTTAGGAGGTCTCTCTGACCCTTCCATGGTATATCATATTTGTCTTCAAGAGATTGAAGAATTCAAGACATTTGGCTTCAGAAACCTGCTCGTTAGGTATGGACAAGTCACATTATCCCATTTTAGCCTCAGCATCCTAATCTGTGAAATGGAGATAATAACACCAGTGGCACTGGATTCATGGGACTGTTGTGTTACTCAGAAGAATGAGTGCACATAAACTTTGGAAACTTTAAAATGCTTCATACCTATCTTTATTATGGTTATTATTTATTATTGTCATACTTCAAGAATTTTAGCCCTCTTGGAAGCCTCTTTCACTGAGGTACTGTAAGAATGAGCTAGCGTGTGAAATTTAGCAGAGCACTATGAAAGCATCATGGGACTATCCGATGACCTGCTGGAGTACTCCTGGCTTACGAGCTCTGCGACTTGGGCCAAGTCACTAATTTTTCTGGGTTTCAGTTCCCTCATCAGGGCAATGGGGATAAATACTACCATCAAATAAGACAAAATATAAAAGAGTCCCTCACTATTCTCCAGGCACCAACTCGGGCCACTTTCAGGGGCTGTCTCCCATCCTTGGAATTCTCTCTCTCCTCTGTCTTGTGACTTCCCTGGTTTCTTTTGTGTCTCATTGAAAATCCTACCTTATTCAAGAAACCTTTTCCACTTCTTTTTTAGTATTAATGCTTTTCCCCTGAGATTATCTCCAATCTGTCCTGTATATGTTGTATTTGTGCAGAACTGTTTTCATGTTGTTTTTCCCATTAGCTTCTTGACAGCAAGGTCTGCTTCTACCTTGGTTTGTTTTCCTAGGACTTAGCACAGTGCTTGGCACATAGTAGGCATGTAATAAATGTGTTGACTTGAAATTGTTTTTCAAATTAGAATGCTTGTTGCAAATATAAGGAATTATTATGGAGGAATGATTGGTGAATGCCTTCTCTTATGTAGAAGCTTCCCTTGTTTTCCAGTCATCACCATTCTGGTAGACCTTGCCACCCCGAACTCACAGATCTCTAGATCTTACAGACTTATATGGTCACCTCCACCTTCCTATGTAATACTGATCTAATGTAAAGCCTTGTTTCTGTCTTGGGAAATGGAAAGATATAAGTTCTAAGGATGCCAGTTTTGAACACAAGGTCATTTACAAAACATGTTAGAGAAGAGCAATCATAGACTGCCAACAGCAACCTTCAGGTTGCTCCTAGGCTACTTAATCAGAAAAGAAAACTCAAAGTGAAAAAAGCTAGCAGGGTCCCGGGCACAGGGTTACCTAATGGAGTCCATGCTCTAAGTGGGACTTGAGGCATTGTGGGAGAAAAGAAAGCCTTAACCCTCCCCGGGCTCCCACCCCAAATTTTCTGCCTAGGGAAGTCAAACCAGAAAACATATTACCTGCCACATCAGAGAGTGAGTGACCGAATCGGAAACTGTAGCTTCTTTTAACAGACGTAGGTCTCTCCACCCTGCCCATCTCACCTCCCCCTATCACCTTGTGGGGCAAGGAAAGACCAATGAACCACCAATGGACACAGAGCTTGTAATACCACGACCCTCAAGTGCTCTCCAACTCCAAATCTCACATGGCCTGATTCAGGGAGGAAGTTTGTTATCCCTCAAAGGCTCAAATGATGAATCACCATTTCATTGGAGTCTACAGAAGTTCCAAGGAGTGTTCTGGGCACATACTCCCTGGGATGACTTCCATAGACTCATTCATCCTCCATATGTACACTTTTAAATTATGTGAGGAAGACACCTTACTTAAAGAGAGTCTTTAAGAATGCGCTTTATTCTATCAAGTCAAATAAAAAATAAATAAGCAATAGTCACTGTGAAATATTATAATTAATCAATTGGCCATAAAAGTCTGCTATAGAAAATTCTCCACAGAAATCTGCCTGTTCACTTCTATGTTTTCATCAAGAATGACCACTCTTATAAAGACTTTTATAGACATGAGAAAGTAGGCATTTCAATTAGTAGTTACTAATGGATTCATGGGAGGAGGAGGACATTATAGAAGCATTCCTTATGATATTTTCAATTTTCTTGGAATCTTTCTTACTTTGAGATATTTTGAAAACTAATATGTGAATACCTTTAAAACTGTATCATCTCAAGTATAGATTTTCCTATATGGATTCAATCTCTCCCTAACTTCATCTTCATACTTGCTTTTATTATTTCCTTTCATATATAGTACATTGTGTTAGGAGATGGTGGAAAAATTCAAATGTGATGGTTCCATAGCCATTGCTGAAGAAAATAACTCATTACAAAAATCCCAGCAGATTTTTCACATTTTTTTCTTTGAATGTTTTCATGTGCACACACTTGTGGAATGGTGTTTGGTTCAGTTCATCTGATGCCAAGCTTTTATTATGCTCAACTGTTTTTGTTATTTTGAGAGGGGATACTGTTGGCTGTCTATGATAGCTCTTCTCTAAAATGTTTTGTAAATGATCTTGTGTTCAAAACTGGCATCCTTAGAACTTATATCTTTCCATTTCCCAAGAATATTAAGCATTCACCAGGCAATATGTAGGACCTTTTGACCTACTCATTGTGCTAACATGTCTCAATGTCTTTACTTTCATCATTTCTCGTTTTCTGGAGTGTTTTGGAGTCTGTTTAAAGGAGTTTGGTAGGAGCTGCCAAAATTTCACGCTGGACCCTCTCTTTGTTTTCATCTCTTCTTTTAATTTAGTTTTTCCTTTGATCTTTGCTCCAGTTGCTCATTGGATGACACGCACACAGTTCATTATGAACAATGTTACTAACTAGTTACTTGCGATTTGTTCAGATTGAATCAATTTTGGTTTTGTAAAATTATTCAACCCTCCTCACATCCAGTGCCTTCTGTTCTGCTCTCAAAGAAAGCACTCTTGGTGTGTGGGTCTAAGACTTCAGAATACTCTCTAAAACTAGTCTCTAAACCTTTTTCTTCTTTCATTTCTTGATCTTAAACCCAACATAGTTTCGTTCTCTGTCTTTTATTCTTTTGCAACAAAGTTACCATGTTTTTATTCATAACTTGAGAATCTTCCTAAATTTTCATAGAATTACTTTGCTTCTTCTTCTTCTGAAAAGATTTTTTTCTTGTCTAAGCTGTGATTAACTCATGGAGATTTGCTAATTTATGGTCTTCATGAGCGCTACAAGGCAGGTGACCAAGTGGCCTAGTAAAAGATGTTTCTTTTCCCCTTTGGGAACATGACGAAAGCAACTTCACCAACTTCCTGAGTTACTTCCTTGGGGATAATCTATGAGTCACTCTTCCATCTACCTAGAACTTCTTTGTGCCTATTGGTTTTCTGTACAGTGAGAATGTAGATCTGCAGGTGATTGGGTTCCTTCAGTCATGTGTCAGTGTGTTGGCCAGTGGACAAAGATCTCATCATAAGAATACCATCAGTTGTCTATGCTTTTAGACAATGTAAGAATTGTGTGGAGTCCTTCCTTCTTCCCTTTCTCCCTTCTTTTCTTCCTTCCTTTTTAAAGCCCTCATCTCTCTTTTCCACCATACCACTGTTGTCACTAGGCACATGGGAGAACACCACCCAGAACCAAAGCCCATTTTGTATTTTCATCCATTATATGGGTCATTATCGTTCCTGAATTCATCATCTAGTGTTTAGATTTCAGGTGATTTCTTTGTATTCTGCTTGACTTGTCCTTGGATGACAGACACATATTCTAATTGTGTTTCAGGATATACACACAGGTCAACATCTCTGTACTCAGTCTTTCCAATTTGATAGAACCTGCCAGAGCTTGTGTTCTCTTGGCATAGCTTTCAATAACCCATGGTTGCCTCCATAACACTTCTGCTCTTATGCCTTATCATAGAATGAAAATGACCCTGGCTTTATGTCAGGGGACAACAAGTTGTGGCAGGTTCTATCCTCCACAAAGTTTACAGCATAACTGGCATAGGCTAGAAAAATGCATATATGCAAAAAAAGAGGGAGAATATATGTGTGTTCTAATGTTGGAGGAAGTTGTACAAAAGCAAACCATAATAATGTGGCATGAGTAAGAGAAGACAGGAGTCAGAAAACATATCACTCAATTGCTTCCTAATGTTGAATAAATTTCTTGGTCTCTCTGGGCCTCAATTTTCTCATCTGTTAAAAAAAAATGAGGCTAGACTAGATCTTCTCTACAGTCCCTTCTATCTCTGACAATCTTTAAATCTCTCATTCTATGATGCTTGACTATATGGAGCATATGGCTGAAAAATGATTTTAAGAGACATAGTTTTTTTGTTTCCTTAGCTCTACTTTTAATCAGTATCTTGACTTTGGGTAACTTCTATTTTCTGAACCTTCGTTTCTTCACACACAAAATAAATAGAAGTAACATCTATTAAAATAGGGAAGAGTAGTCTTTAATATTTTGGGGATCTGTGATTTCATCAGTAGGGATACATTCCTTACAGAGACAGATCATAGTTTCTCCAAGCCTTGGTAGATGACTTTTACAAATTTCCATGGCCAAAAAAAAAAAAAAATCATAGGATCAAGGATCTAGGGGAATAAGGGACCTCAGAGGCCATTAACACATTTTACAAATGGAAACATTGAGGTATGGGAGGTTTAATGACTTGCCCCAATAGGTAACATTAATATAGTGAGTTAAGGTTGACAAAACACTTTCTTCTCATTTGATCTTTACCATTACCCTATGAGATAGATATGATTACCATCCGCATTTTACCAATAAAGAAACTGAGAGTGAACAAGTTTAAGTGACTTGCTGAATTGATAATACAGTTTTGTGTATTGTTAATATAATTTTGCTTCTTAAGGAGAAGATCTTCCCCATCCATTAATGGGCCTGCGCATTAAGGGGAGTTTGATTAGGGAAGCTTTGTAGGAATGCCCCCATCTTTTGTTTATTTTCTAATGAGGCACTGGTTCTCAAGGGTTGTGATGCCCTCTGGCTCTGAAAAATGTATAAGTACTCTGAGGTGAGGTTTTACTTTGGGGCTTAGTTTGGGAAGAAGCTTTGTGTGCCCGATGAGGAAGCTGCTAAGCAGCCTCCTGGCTTTGAAAACCCAGATGTTGGTACTTCACTCCCTGGTGATAATGTATGTATGTAATGGTCAGACAGTTGGATCTGTCTGTTGATCCCTAGATCATGTATTGCTTATGTCAGGCAGTTGGAAGCATTGTCTTTGATTTTTATATCTCTGTATTTTCTCTGAAGTTCAGAGGGTTAACTTTTCCCCTAAACTAAGTGAATGATACATGATTGTTGATCCCTCAAAAGTTGCTTTCCTTTTAGAAATGCAGATCTAAGAATCAGTGATAGCAGGACATCTTCTGTATGTTGGGGTTCTTGCTTTTACACTTGCCCAGGGTCACACAGCTAAGTGTCCCCCATTAAATTTTGAGGTCCCTGAGAGAAGAGACTGTCTTTTGCTTTCCTTTGTGTTCCCAGTGTATAGCACAGTATCTATATAATAGGCACTATAGAGGAAAATGTACTAAGTAAAAATGTTTAATTATATAATAAATAACTATATAATAATATAAATGTTTACCAATAGTAAGTGTATGAGATAAGATTTGAACTCAGACCTTCCTGACTCCAAGGTCAATGTTCTATCCACTGTCTAGCTGCCTAGCATTCAAGCTTTTGGAAAGGAGTCTCTCCCCACTTAACTAGTTTGATTCACAAACAATACCACTGTTGGACCAGTATTCAAAGTCTTTCCAACTTGAGCATAGTCTTCAAGAACTATGTCATGGATTAAGTAAATCAAAGCAATAATAACTACCTATCTATAGCCTGGTAAACCAGACTATATTTATGACAGAGATATTTCCAGGAATTATGTATTAATTTTTGCACTAATTTGAACACCAGGCACATAAATAGTATGTCAAAAGGTTCCTGAGTATTACTGGAGATTTTGATGACCGAGTTCATCATGAATCCATGATAGAGTAAAAGGAGTACCATTTATAATGCAACAATATTATAACAAGCGAACAATTTTTGAAAGACTTGAGAACTTTGGTCCACTAAATAACCAACCATAATTCCAGAGGACTGATGAAAAAGAAGACTTCCCCATCTCAGGACAGAGCGATGATGACTGATATGCAGAATAGCAAATGCATTTGTTATTTGGGATGTGACCAGTGTAGGAATATGTTTTGCTTGTCTGTGCTTATGCAACATTTTCTTTCTTCTTTCCATCCTCTTTTCCTCCCTCCTTCCCTTCTCTCCCTCTCTCTTCCTTCCTTCCTTCCTTCCTTCCTTCCTTCCTTCCTTCCTTCCTTCCTTCCTTCCTTCCTTCCTTCCTTCCTTCCTTCCTCTCTTCCTCCCTTCCTTCCTTCCTCCTTTCCCCCTAGCAATTTGTCTATCCTGTCAGAATCTGTTGATATGTTGCTTGACTTTGCCAAACTGTTGTTTTCTCTTTTTTTAATTCTTTGTTACAAAATATGACTTTCTGGGGACTGGCCCAGGGAGGCATATATTTGGAAATTCAGATGATGTTAAACCAAAAATATATTGATAAAAATATAAAGGGAAAAAAACACTTTCTCCCCCCTCCCCAATGTACAACTAAATCATTTACAAAATAAATCTCTTCTCTGATGGCTCCCTTTGTTATGGAAGTAAGCCTAGGTTCTCAAAGACCCTGCCAGGGGAGAAGAAGCTGTGTGGAATCTTAAAAAGGCTCGTTCAGAGTGTGGATCCAGGGATGCACTATGAATCTGTTCTCCAAGCTAGAGCAGAAAGAGGCTCAGCTACCAGGTTTGTCTTGGCCAGGGCAGCTCATGGGGATGATCCATCAAGGTGGGGAGGAGTTTCCACTTGCTCTAGGGAAGGTAAGTCCCTATGTTGATGAAAACCCAGATCCTTTAAGAAGTATAATAAGTAGCTTCACTGAATTGGTATTATATTGATAACAATCAGACCATATGGCTCATGTGTTACATCATCTTATTCTCTATTTGCATTGTTAGAGTCAGAGAATTTGTGAACTGAAAGGTGAAAGCTTAGTAAAACAAGGCAGTGGATAGAAGAGAAAGGGGAGGGGAGGAAAACAAATATTTATGAAGCACCCACTATTTGCCAGGCATTATTAAGTGCTTTCCAAATAGTGTCTCATTTGAGACACAATAACCATGTAAGGTAGGTGCTATTATGACTCCTATTTTACATTTGAGGAAACTGAGGCAGATAGAGGTTAAATGACTTGAACTCATGTCTTCCTGACTCCATGTCCAGAGTTCTATCTCCTGTGCCACCTGGTTGCCTCCTAGATTGTGCTCTGAAAGGAGCAATGCACCTGAAGCTAGAAACCCTGAGATGGAGTTCAAGATTTAGTCTATCAGGTGATAGAAAAAAATCACAATTATTTGCCACTGTTGGGGTTCTTAGTTGGTGGAGATTACCAAAGAAATCGAGGGGCTATGTAGATAGGTTCTGACCTCAGAACCAGGGAGACTTGGCTTCAGCTCCCATCCCCGATGTGGCCATGGTGTGGCCACGGGCAAGTCTCTTAATCACTCAGTTGCCTCATCCCTGAAATGAGTATGAGGATAATACCCATAGTAACCTACCTCACTGGATTATTGTGACATTTGAATAAGATAATATGACTTTTACACCTTAAAGTTCTCCATAAATGTTAAGCATTGTGATTTTTATTCTGTGACTAACCTTAGGCATCCCTTTGTCTCTTTCCCCATTTGTAAAATGGGGGTAGTAATTCTGGCATGGCCTATTTTACAGGCCTAGTTTGAGGAGGAAGATCTTGTAAAATAATGCTATGGTCAAAAGTTGATCACTAGACACTTCTTAAGACCTTGCTATATGCTAGGCACTATAGAAATGAGAGGTGAGAGATATTCTGGCACTCTATGAACATGAGATATTATCAGCATTATTGTCATCTGAGAGAATCTTCTCATATTACAGATGGGGAAACTGAGAGTCAGAAAGACTGGCCTAAGATCACAGAAACAGACCTATAGGAACATTTTCTTTTTAATATCCCCAGTAACTGAGAGACAGAGAGACTCAGAGAGAGAGAGAGACAGACAGACAGACAGACAGACAAATAGAGAGACAGAGACAGACAGACAGAGACAGGGAGACAGAGAGACAGAGACAGACAGAGACAGAGACTGAGAGAGATAGACAGACAGATAGAGAGACAGACAGAGACAGAGAGAGAGAGAGACAGAAACAGAGAGGAAGGAAGGAAGGAAGGAAGGAGGGAAAAGGAAGGAAGGAAGGAGGGAAAAGGAAGGAAGGAAGGAAGGAAGGAAGGAAGGAAGGAAGGAAGGAAGGAAGGAAGGAAGGAAGGAAGGAAGGAAGAAAGGAAAAAACTGCAGACACCACAGGCTGTAGTTATTTGCTCTTTCTCCAGAGAAGCTCTGCTGACAGGAAGCCCTTGCAGTAGAGGCACCTGATAGCTTTAAAAAGAAAAAAAAAATCCTCATTCCTCTAGAGGGCATTACAATCCAGCTTTTCCACAGGCTGGGTTACCGAAGTTAAACTACTATATAGCATTTGGATAAGGTAAGGGTTATCATTCTAAACACAAAATTATGTGGGGAAACAACAGTGTGACAGAAGTCTCCCAGGCAAAACCCTCATGATTCCCCCCAACGTCAGGAGGGCTGGCCAGCAGCACAGAAGTTCTCAAGTCCATAGGGCTTCCAGGAGAGTGAAGCAGGGGGACTTCTGGATCACATCTGGACTAGAGGAAAAGACTGTGAAGGCTCAAATCATTATCCTGTCAGGAAGGGCACTCACTGAACTTCCTTTCCTTCCGCTTTCTAATGCCCAAGGATCTCTGGGACTTGAAATTCCAGGGCACAAAAGAAGGGGAGAATTTCATCCGATTTTAATTTCAATCAGACAAGCATTTATTTATGAAGTTCCTACCGGAAGCACAGTTTGTCAGAGATGGGATTTAGGGAAGGGGGGGAGGGAATAATATGACAGGCTGACACTTAGCTGAGTTCAAAGAACATGAAAGAAGGACCTATTATCACTTGCCTGATCACCCTTGGGCCTCTGCCTTTTGCTAAAATGATGCAAGGGATAAGTTTTTTGCTGAAATAAGTGCAGAGAGTCTCAATTACCTGTACTCCAACCAAGCAGACCTGATCTGGTGCTCTTGGCTTTTTGCTTTCACAAGAATGAGGACACTGACAACAAAAGGAGGTTATAGCAGGGACTGATGTCAGCTCAACTCCCGTCACTTTCTGATTCCACCAACTGTCCAAGTATTTTCATAGTCAGAATGGTGACCCCGAGAAACTGCCATTTCCTCAACCCTAATTTCCTAAAAGGAAAAAAGAATCCTCAATTTACAATAAAAGATTTATTTATGCTCCCTTATTTTTGCTACCTTTTCCACTGAAGTCCTCCTTCATTTGAGTGTAGACCTAAGCTTAAATTCAAGAGAGACTCAGGTTCCAATAAGGGCTATATAGCCATGCCCAATTCCCTTATCTCTGGAAGCCTCCATTTCTTAGGCTGGAAAATGGGGGTTAATGAATAATACCTGTAGTAGCTACCCCATGGCATTGTTCTGGGGATCAAGTGAGATACTACATTGCAAAAGTCAGCTATTACTCATCCCCATAGAGCTGAATTTCTGACATGAACAAAAATTGAAAAGAAAATCAATTTTTTCATTCCCTTGGATCCTTGATTTGCCACTCTGGACCTCTTTCAGTGTCAGAAAGCTGAAGATGAACTGATCTTGGATAACTTGGGGGGACAAGCCTGAGCTCTTCTAGGCCTCAGTGCAGAGACTGTTCCATTGGACCACATGCCCATTCACAGAATGCCTACTTGAGACTGTCCAGATGGTCCTTGTCCAAGGGCCAAGAACCCATTTAAAGCTTTGGGAAACTAGCCTTAATGTCAACATACTTTGAAAAGGGGCCTATAAGTAAGGCAAATACCAAGGAACTTCTGACTAGTTAAACAGAATAAACAAAACCAGAAATCCATTGGAAGATGCCTATGAGGCACCCAAGCTTAGGGAACCTTGAGACTTTGAAAGACAGAAAAAAGGCTGTCAAACTCGTTCTCTTTAAGGCAGGTTTTTATTTTCCTTAGCTAATAGCCCTAATGGTTTTGAATACTCTTAAGTGGTCATGAAACTTTGTGCAGACTGTTCATTGATAAGCCCACCTGTCTTCAACCTGTCTTCATACGAGTCATTGTGATATACAGCTGGCAGAAAAGTGGAACCCAAAGCTCTTGGGATCCTGCTTTTGCCCCGAGACTCTTTGAACTCAGTAGTGGTAGGTGACTCTCCTCACAACCAGTAGCAGGAGAAAGCCCCCAGCTTTTCTTTGAAATACTCCCAATTTCTAATCCCTAGCAAAGGGGTGCCCAGTGGCAGAAAAGCATAAGGCATATTTGACAGGTGGACAAGGCAATATGTTCAAGAGAAAGGAGTCTTGGACCTAGAAGACTTGAATTTGAGTCCCAACTCAACTCTTACTATGAGATACCTCTGAATCTTTCCTCACCTGTAAAAATGGGTTTAATAATGCTCCCAACACTTCTTTTACAAGGTAACTGCAAGAAAAGCACTTTATGGACCTTAAAGACCTATTAAAATAAAGGGGAATTCTGAAGCTGCCTTCATCCTGTACTTAATAGGGATGGGGTGGGGTTAGAGGTGGTGTTGGATGGGGAGAGTTTGAGATAGAAGTCACTTATTCAGGTTATTCCAGTGGATTTAAGTAGAGCTTTACCTAAGTAGAGCAGAAATCAGCTAGGTAGCACAGTTGATGAACTGCCAGAGTGCTGAGTGCTGGGTCTGGAGTAAGGAAGACTTCCTGAGTTCAAATCCTCAGACACTTACTAGCTGGGTGACCTTGGGCAAGTCACTTAACCCTGTTTGCCTCAGTGTCTTCATCTGTAAAAAATGAGCTGGAAAAGGAAATAGTAAATTACTCCAGTATCTTTGCCAAGAAAACCCCAAATGGAGTTATGAAGAGTTGGACATGACTAAACAACCAGCTTCATTTTGAGTAAGGTAGCCTTTCCATTGGGTGGGAAAATGAATGTAGCAGGACTGGGCTCTGAGCCACTTTCCCTCGCCCCTCTTGCCAGATCAAATTCCCTTTGCCTGTAGGTGCCCCAGGTGAGGAGAATCAGCCAGACTCAGCGCCACTCCCCTTGGAAACTGTGTTTCTTTTCTGGTGCAGACAAGCCTGCATTCCTTTGGATCAGCCTGCTCAAAACCACCTTGTGACCACATCAAAGTCCATAAAATAAACAATAACAATAACAAATGATAATAGCGCAGTGGCCCTACCACAGACCTTGGACAACTCTTCCTCCGTCAAGGTCAGTACCAGTAAGAGAAGTACTGACTGTGCCAAGGTAGCATCGGTATAAACCCCTAAGGAAGGCCTCTTTCTCCTTGGAGAGGAGAGCTGAGCTAGGTGAGTTCTGCCAGAGCCTGGAGGGACCACACCTCAGGTGGCTCGGCCTTGGGCCCCTGCTCAGTGGTGTCTGCCAAGCAGGCAGGGGCGCCAGCTCTGCAGAGACAATGACAGGATGGGAGCAGGGCCAAGCAGGCAGCTTCTGAAGAGTGGCATGATGCAAGGGGGAGACAAACAAAGTTAAATCAGGAGGCTGTGACGATGGCATTCCTCACAGGTGAGCGCCAAAAAAAAAAGGATGCCACTGTTTCCTTCGGGGAGTAGGTATGGGGGTGGGGTCAGAGAGATTGTAGCAAAGGTCTGGCTTCCTTAACTGGTAAACTTGAGGATGAAGGAGGTTACTACAGCCGCCACATTCCCTAAGGAAGCCTGAAATGATGGAGGACTTTCCCACTTCATGATCCAATAAGACAACCATTGTTAACCCATTGTTAAGCCTGATAGAATTGCATCTACTGCAGAGGCCATATTTCTGGTCCTTTCACATTCCCTTATTTGTTGCTGGTCAGTGCTTTCAGTTGTGTATGACTCTTTGTAACCCTGTTTGGGGTTTCCTTGGTGAAGACACTGAAGTGGTTTGCTATTTCCTTCTCTAGACCATTTTACAGATGAGGAAATTGAGGCAAACAGAGTTAAGTGACTTGTCCAGAGTCACACAACACTGAAGCAGACTTGAATTCATGAAGATGAATTTTCTTGACTCCAGGATGGAGTCAGTTTATCCCCTGAGTCACCTACCTGTCTCAATGTTCTCTAACTATTCAAAAATTATGCCTAGCCCATGTGACTACTCATAACTGCCCTAACATACTGGGACATTGCTGACCTACTGTGAGTCAGGCAAAATAATATTTCACATCCAGAGGATGGTTTATAGTTTCCCATGAGCTTTCAAAGACTATCTCATTTGGCCATAGTACCCTTGCAAACCACGTTGTACAAGGATTAATATTTCCATTCTACAGAGAAGGAATTACACCACACCTGAGGGAGGCTGAAAGAATTGCGCCTTGCTTCATAGGGAGCAAATGGTGGAACTCACACTTCAGCCCATGTTTTTCTAACTCCTACCTAACACAGGTATTCTCTGAACATCCCACATTTAAATGATTCCTATAGAATGAAGAACAACTCTTTAGTTATTCCATCACCTTTTAAAATGTGTTATCTACCCACTTAAAGAAGGTCCTACTGACTCACATATCAGTAGCACAGGCATACTCCCCTCACTGGTCCCCTTTATAACTAATGGCATTTTTTTTTCAAGAAATCATGACATCCTAGAACATTCCTTTTTATCATTATCTGTTGGTCAAAATACTACCATGGCTCCCTATTACTTTTCAATTCAAATCCATATTCTTTAACTTGGAATATCATTCATCTGTTTCCTCGCCCAACGTTTTCTCTCATAGGCTTTTGGTTATTGGCAGGCCCATATCATTCCTGACCCAAGGCCCCATATTTTTACCATCCTTGGGTCATAATGTTCATTTCTGCTACTGTGATATTGTCCCTACTTTAAATAACTTCCCTGTACGTTTCCAAATCTCCCACTTCCTCCAAGGCCCTAGGTCAGGACTAATCTCTTCCATGAAGCCTTCCTGACCCTAAACCCAACCCACAACCATTCATCTGAATGCCATCAACATTTACATATGATTTACATTCCCTGGCCCCAAAAGATTTTATCTTACCCTTCTTTTAAGGCTCCTTTGAATGGTTCTTTGATTATTTCATGTATGTGGATCTTGTATGATTACTTTCTTAAGAGCAGGGATCATGTCTTTGACTTCTGCTTTCCCTAAGGTGCTGGGAACACAGTAGGTACTTAATTAACATTTGTTGAATCATTAAATGAGAACTAGAGAGAGGGAAGGGAGAGAATGAGAGGAGAAAATTTCTCTCGACCATTCTTTGTCAGCCCAGATTCCTCTGGTTAGAAATCCAGCCATTCTTGCCAGAGAGAAGTTGTAGAATCCTAGAATGTTAAATTTTGGAACAGATCGGAGAGGATGCTTAGCCCGTTCCTCCACCTCATGCACAGAACCCATCTTCAGCCTTCCTGATTAGCTGTCATCAGCCTCACTGCTTATTCTGTAATCGATTCCACTCTAATTTTGGAGGTATGTTCCCACTTTCAACGGTGTCCAGCACAGTAGGGAAAGAGAAGGGGAACTCCAGTGACTATCAGCTGACTGCCTTGAGCCACAAGACAGGAAAGATTGGACTATGGAGAACAAAGACCTTGGAGCACATAGATTCTACTTCTCCCTGCCTGTTTCAACCTGTAATTTTCTCTTCCTGTTAGGCTGTAAGGGTAAATAGCAACAGGAATGATGAGGGCATGGTATGAGGCGTTTTCCACTTTGCAATTTCAGTTTTGAAAGTCATTCAATTAACAGACATTTATTGAGTGATAAGTGAGTGCTTGGCACAGTTCTAGGCTCTAGGATACGAGACAAAAATAAAAGTCTCAAAAAATTTACAGAAAAGTGTTGGGTGGTTGAGGGCTGGACAAGGAATCAGGCTTTAAGTCCTGGTGATGCCGGGTGTTGATCATTGCCAACCTGTCTAAGCCTCATCTGTAAAAACGGAATAATAATGCTTATACCTACCTCACAGGGCTGGGCTAAGGAAATCACTTTGTAAATTATAAAGCCCTGTATAAGTGTGGGCTATTATTAACACTTTGTCCTTCAACCTGATTCCTTCCCCAACCTACCACGTAACAGTTAGACCTGAGGGGTAGTGCTTCTAGAAAGCAGACCAGTTCAGAAAGACATCTTCTGTGTAGGTGTAAATTGGCATGACCACAAGCAGTCCCTCACATTCAGGGTTATATAGCTACTATGGGAGGCAACATGATGTAAAGGAAAAAGCACTAGACTTGAAAGGAGAAGACCTGTGTTCTAATTCTGATTCTATCACCTACTTTGGGGAAGTCACCTGCTTTCTCTGAACCTCATTTCCTCATTTTAAAATTGGGGTGATAATGATAGCATGCTATAATTTACTGGGTTATTATGAAGAAGGGGGCAGCTACGTGGTATGGTGGATAGAGTCAGGAAGACTCATCTTCTCTGAGTTCAAATCTGGCCTCTGACACTTCCTTGCTGTGTGTCCCTGGGCAAGTCACTTCATCATGTTTGCCTCAGTTTCCTCACATGTAAAATGAGCTGGAAAAGGAAACAGCAAACCACTCCAGTGTCTTTGCCAAGAAAATCTTAAATGGGGTAACAAAGAGTCAGGCACAACTGAAAACAACTCAACAGCAACAAATATAAGTATATATTCTAAAATATAAAATACTCTGTTACATACAAAGTTCTTAAGTCAATTGATCAGTTACCTAATTTGGACATTAGTAGTATCAGTAAATTCAAATAGAAAACCAGGGAAGGATGTAAGTAGTTCACCGGATTCCATCCTCTTCCTCTCATTTAGATCAAATAGTGAAAAGTCAGTTAAATTCAGTAAGTGCCTACTGTATACAGAAAACAAAATACTGAGAAAGATATAAAATTTAACCAAGACATGATCATTGTCTCTGTGAAGTTTGAGGTTTAGTGGGGAAATAAAATGATGGAGAGTGATTTAAAAAAACCTGAAAAAAAAGGAATTGGTAACACACTTGGCGTAAAGGAAAGAAGATCAAGACAGGACCTTAAGCAGATGCCTTCCTCCCTATGGAAATTGTTTATTTTTGTTCAATACTTTCCACTCATCTTAACTCTTCATGACCCAATTTGAGGTTTTCTTGGAAAAGACACTGGAGTGGTTTGCTATTTCCTTTTCCAGCTCATTTTACATTTGAGGAAACTGAGGCAAACATGATGAAGTGACTTGCCCAGGGACACACAGCCAGGAAGTGTCAGAGGCCAGATTTGAACCAAGGAAGATGAGTCTTCCTCACTCCAAGTCTGTCACACTATCTACTGTGTCACCTAACTGTCCATGCGTGTTAGTTTATGCATTTGTAAAATGAAAGGATTAGACTAGATGACCAAAGGTCCTTTTTAGTGCCACAATTCTATTGTAGCACCTGGGAGCACCCCCACTGGCATGTGGACCACCTCAACAAGTTATCCTAAGTTCAATGTTTTCTGTGGGCCCACATCTACTCATGAGCTAAACCCATCAATGTGTTTGGTTTTTGCTATTCAGACAGAGGAGACAATTATTTAAAAGCAAAGACATCTAATGAAAAAGCACTGTAAGAAAATAAGCAATAGAAAATTTCCTCCACAACTCCACTGGTACAATCACTTTCAGTTGGAAGAGTGGATATGCCTAGAAAATATGTAGTGACACACTCCTAGATAACATATGTGGCCAGGATGCATATATAGATATATCTATCTATCTATCTATATATAGATATGTATGTATGTATGTATCTATCTATCTATCTATGTATCTATGTATCTATCTATGTATCTATGTATCTATCTATGTATCTATGTATCTATCTATGTATCTATCTATCTATCTATCTAGACATAGATATAGTGCTTAGCACAGTACCTGGCACATAGTAGGTGCTATATAAATGCTAGCTATCAGCATCATTATGATCATCATATGTAAGGAATGTGTGCGGCCAGGATTCACATGCAAGAGGTACCAACACAGACAAAACTCATCCCTTAAGCACTGCAGGGCCTCTGATTTCTTCTTATAATTCCATCACGTTACTCTTCAGAATGATGCATAGTTTCTGCTGGGTCTTGCATGCCATTGGTTCATGTGGTTGCTGCTAGGCATTAACCCATGGGTTTCATTGTCAATGCTGAGAACTTCCACCACAAAAATTTGTAGACTTTCTCTCTGTTTCTAATTTCTGACTTCAGCTGGAGTCCTTAGCTAAGGATCTATTTCTTCCTCATAAGAAAAAGGACTGGCCCTATCATCTCTTTTTAACTTAGTCAATAGTAAATAAACTCTTAGAGCCAGTAGCTTAAGCTTCAACTCTTTAGTGAGAGAAGTAGGTTTTTCACATACCCAGACATGAGACTACGAAGAAACCTTCAATGATTCTCTGCGTAAGGAGAAGAATATGCCAGGCCCAGTATCTTAGCTGTGTGGGCTTTGGTCACTAGGTGGGGATATCCTCCAAGGTCCATATTCTTGAAACACAGATAAGCAAGCCTGCAAGGTAGAACTCACAGATGTTTAGTCTGTATCTGAACCTACTCATTGCCCACCAGGAATAATGTTTCTATACTATCCAAGCCTCTATCTGATTTAAGGTTAGAAAATACCTTTTCATTTCCACTGTTTCTGATGCTAACCTGCTCTTTTTTATATATCATTTCAGAATCTTAGATCAATACCATGACCAAATACAATTTCAAAGAAACAAGAATGAACTATGCTACCCATGTCCCAACATGTAAGTGACAGAGTCAATATACAGAATGAGATACGCAATTCTGATGATTTTTTACTGTGGGAATTTCTTTTGTTTGACTACATATTTTTGGCATAAGGGTTGTGTTTTTCTTTTATTTTAATTTTGTTGAAGGTGGGGAGAAGTGAAGCAACAAGGAGAAGGAGGGAGGGAGAGGACAGCTTTGAGAGTTACATGGTGAATTTATACATCTTTTAAAACAGAAGCAAGCTCTATATAATAGAAATTCAGTTTCATGTACAATCATTTTTCCTGTTTTACTGTATCTATGGAAATCCCCATTTTATTTGGTGTTTGTTAAGTTTACAATAAAAAATCATTATAAAATTATTTCAGTGTCTGCTTTTTAACAAACCTCTAAGGCCTATTTGGACCTGAGCCTCAGCAGTTTTCCTAGCATTTAGGAAACCCTAACCCTCTCCTCATCCTCAAGATGCTTTAGATTTTCTGAGCAAATGAAAGGGAGGAGTTATAAAAATATCATGAACTACTTCATGGTCTTTAATTCTTTGCCCTCAAATCTTGCTCATTTATAGCTATGTTTATATCTATGTCTATTTCTATTTCTATACATACTTATATCTACAGACACATTACATACATATGTACATATGTGTGTATACACAAACAACTCTCTATATGTATATGTATTGTGTATCTATACATATACATTATTGTTGACAGTTATGCTGTGGCTGCCAATCGATGGATTGTCCACTTATATGAACTCTCTAACTCTAAATCAGATAGAGTTTTGGGACAGAGACATTATTTCTGGTGAGCAAGAAGGAGTAGGTTTAAAGACAACTCAGGGTTTTAAGTGGTCCTAAATGCTACATATTTAAATTTGACTTGGAAAAAAATCTTATAGACTGATTTCTTCAAATACTTGCCTTATTTTTTTTTCTATACCCTATGCCCTGCTACAGAGGATATATGTCCTCATTACATGTGGGTGCGTGCCACATCATTTACCATTTGCTTAGCTGATTTCTGTTTGTCAAGTGTTACTTCCATGGTTTTTTGCAATTCTCTATTGACCTATTTCTTACAAAAGTTAAACAGACCATTCATGTGGACTTGGAAAGTGTCTAAGGGAGGCATTACTGATCTCAGTAACCCTGAGAGGACCGGCAATGCCTCAACTGGTAAGTGCTCTTGTTTTTCCTGTGATATAATAAATCTGATGTTGAGCCTCGTGTCCAGAGTAGAAGGGTGCCTATACACTCTCAGCTCCACTGACAGAACGTCAGCTATTCAAGAGACAAATACGAGATCAGGATGTAAACCCTTAAAAAAGTGCACAATAAAAAATGAATAGTGGGAAGTTCCTCCCTTATAAGTTGGAAGGTCATTTTTCATCTCACTGATGAGCTCTACTAGACAGGTCAATCTAATAATAGTTCATATTTTAAAAGTATTTTGTCAGTATTTCAAGTGTTCTTCCCAACAAATTTGTGAGATATATAGTACCAGATTATTATCCCCATTTCATAGATGAAGAAAAAATGAGAGTCTAAGAATTGACTTCTCCAAGAACAGTAAATATCAGAGCCAAGACGTGAACTCAGGACTTTTGCCTCTGACTATTGTGCTTTTCATTACACAATGCTTCCTAGAAGGAAGACGTGGAGAAAGAGTGGAGAAAAAAAAAGGTGAGAACAGAGAGAAAGAAAATTGCCTCCTGTGTTGCTTTTCCAAGACAATATAAGACTTCATCGAGAGAGGGATTTAAAATGTTTAACCAACATCATTTGTCATTCTTTAACTATGACTGATGTATCCATGCTGATAGCAGGGGATTTTCTGCAATGTATATATTTTCTATTTTTTTCAGTTACATTTCCTTGTTTGTGTCAGCAGACTGTTGTAGAAACACAAAACTGTTTTTTTAAGCAAATATGCTACCCCTTGCCAACAGGAATATCCTGTTTATGGGAGCCTTCTTTTACAAGGTGCCAACTGTTGGAAAACATTTGTGTATTGCCACATCAGAAGAGCCTACTGATAAGAAACCATTTTTAAGTAACTTTTAAAAAATACAACCAGATTATCAGACAAAGATATACTCAAAGGACAGATAGTCAAAATTATTGTCCTATGTACTTTAAATTTCTCCTCTTGTCAGTAGGTCAAATTCTTCTCCTTGGTTTTAAAAGGTTAGTCTGGGAATAAAGAAAAGTCCTAAAACTCATCTTTTTATTTTGAGAGAAGTAACTGCTCTTTCTTGCAGAAAAAACTTTTTTAGAATTCACAGGTGACACTTGTTATGAGTATAACTAATACTGCTCTCCTTAACCCTGTCCTGATGTAGAATCATTTTCTCACTTGGCCTTACTTCATTTCTGTGAGAGGGAGACAAAGCGCATGTGTGGGCAAATGTTCTCTCCGTACTACAGAAGGAAACATAGTCGTGTTTGTGTTTGCGTATGTGCGTGTGTGGGGAAGTGTGGGGGAGTGTGTGGAGAAGGATGGGATCAGGGTAGGAGAGGAGAGAATATACATTTTCTGAGGTAGGAGAACAAGTTTCTAATGTAAACACAACACAAAGGGAATGGCACTGGCATTAGGTGGAGGAGGGCTATTTGATTAGTTTACCTCTTGAACCAGATCAGTCAAAACACAGATCAATCAACACATCACTGAAAAATCAAAATGGCATGTTACTGGAGACTGGACTGGATCCAAATCAGCTGGACAATTGCCAGAGCTCTACTTCCATGCTAAGGAAACTTCTCTACTTCCATGCTGGGGAAACAACTTATCTTAGAGTCTGAACCAGAGCCAGCATTCCTGCATATATACATCTTAGTGCCATGGTGGATGGCATGATACTTTGTACTCAGAAAGACCTGTATTCGAATCTTGCCTCTGATACTAGCTATATGAGCAAGCAATTTAACCTTTCTCCTTCTTAGTTTTCTAATCTGTAAAATAGGAATAATACAGGCTACTAGCTTCACAGCTGTGAATTCCAATGAGATAATGCATAAAACTGCAAATCTTAAATGCAAATCTTAATATCAATTTTAGCTACTAGCTATGACTCTACAGTCTTCATTTTGTTACTAACGTACTCAAAAACCTCCAGTGTCTCCCAAAATTCATTGCAACTGCTCAAATGAATTCTTAAAATTGTCTCTTATCTGACTTCAACCTTAGAAGTATAGACTCCCATCCCAGCCCTTTCCAGTATTCATTTCTGGTTTTCTCAGATTGCTTTCCCCTCTGTCCTATGACCATTCCATGATCAGTCATGCCTTTGTTCATTTTTTCTCAGGCCTTCTTTCATGAGTTGGAGGTGTTGGACTAGGTGATCTCAAAGGTCTCGAAACTGCTAAGTTTTAACATTCTGTGATTCCATCATTCATTACTCCTTCTCTGCTGTAATTCCCTCCATTCTGCCATTGTTTATTCAAATCCTACCTGTCCTCTGTCTTTCAAAGACCAAGTTGGATCCCTCCCCCAGCATTGCCTTCTATGCCTATTCCAGTCTGTATTTATCTTTTCTTTCAAATTCCTTTGTAGAATCCGTGTGGTATAAATGACCATCTGCCTTGTGATGGCAGCTTTCATTTGGTTAAAGTTAGTCTTTCCTTCCCAACTAGAGAGGGATCCTATTGGTCAGAGATGTTTCCAGCATTACTCTCTATGCTTGTAAAACTTGTGGATGGTGAAAATCTGGGCCATTTCCCAGTCGATAAATGATCAAAAGAATAGATATTTTGAAGGAAAGAAATCCAAGCCATATGAAAAAATGCTCCAGATAACTAACTGCAGAGATGCAAATTAAAACAACGCTGAGATTCCACCTCGTCGATCATATTGTTAAAGTTGATGGAAAATGGAAAATGACAAATATTAGAGGAGTTCAAGGAAAACAGACATTGATTCACAGTTGGGGGAACTCGTCAGCAGTTTGGAAGTATAACCCCCAAAGATATTCTATTTTAATTCAAATAATATTCAAAATGTACAGACCTTCAAGTATTATTGTTATATGATGACTCATTTCAGAATTTTCTGATACATATATACTTGATAATGATAAAACATAATAATATGAATTTAAAATATATGCATGTATACATTTAAACAATATCTGTACATCATATCTAAATGAGCAAAATAAACCAGTTCATGAAGAGTGATCTACAAAGTAAAACTGGAATGTTTTATTTAATTAGGGATAAAATAACATTTGTCCTATAAAATAATTAAAAATAAGTACTTTAATCCATATTTATTGTGTATATTTGCTCATCCTGTGATGCATTTCTCTCTCTCCTTTTCCTTTCTCCCATATATATCTATATACATATCTACATATAAATACATATATACACATACCTACACATAAATATCAGAGGAACAGAGATCTACATATGTGGTATATGTGTGTAAATTTATATATACAAATATTTTAAATTATATTATTATGCTTTATCATTAGCAAGTACATGTGTCAGAAAATTCTGAGATGAATGGTCATAAAACAATAATGCCTGAAAGTCTGTACATTTTAAACTACTAACACATACACACGTGTGTACACACCTCCCTACTCCTTCTAATTAAGTCCATCAGTTTCCTCATGAGATTTGTATACCTGATTCTGATTTTCAATTTGGATAATAGTAAATCATGCATTACATAGACTCTGAAGACTTCCTTAGCCAGATGCTGATACGCTATTTAATATTTTTTCAATTTGTCCACTTTGGCTGCTCTGGTGAATTGAAAAACAGAATATTACACAGGTATCAATGTGTAATCAGTATAGCGATGACAAACAGTATAGTTCTTATGCTATAGAATTACTAAATCCACTTGAAGTACCTCTTCCAGGCCTCAAGTGGTGACACCCCCACCCCCCAATCCCCCCATGTTTGGTAGTTTCTGACACTATAATGGCTTTCACTAGTCTGTTTTAAATGGCTTTATGTCATTGCCATTTAAATCCATGGTGAGGAACCCAATGGCAGAAGACATGTGAGAAAGCTTCATTTGCTGCTCCCCTCTGATGACAGCAGTGCTTGCCTGCTTGTCTCCAGAGCCAAATCTCCTGGTCCCATTCCAAAAGATGCAATTGAATCTGACCCTAGCAATAAAATGTCATTCTACAAGCTAGGTAAAGGATCTCTCCATCATAAAAATGTTAGGAGGCTGGAGACACAGAGGTGAGGGAAAAAACCCTGATCCAGTTTACCAACTAAATGTTGTTTATAAAAATGCCTAAGTGGCTGCTTTAGTGTCCTCTCCACTCCTTCCAGGGCCAAAGGATTATTGCTGAGCCATAGGAAAAGGACATCATCGGATGGAATGGAATGGATGAGCTTTTGTGGATAAATTTTTTGTGGAGAGAAGGCTTACCTGAGTTGGGGACCAAATATTAGAGCATTTATGCCTTGATTCCCAAACTCTCCCTCCAAAGATCCATTCAAGTAGGAGGCAAGGTCCTCTGGTCAGGGTTGCACTTGATTCTCTTTTTTACCATGTCATTGAGGAAATGGTGAGAAAGTCATCTCAGATTGATTAAGGACAGTAGCCTAACCCTATGTCCAATATGTGCCACTACAGCTACGGGCACTAAATTCACTCTCTCTATTTTATTGGGGAGATACAGGCACTCTGAGGAAGATACAACCATCTCTTGTCCTTCTTGTTTTGTCCAAGAGATTAAGAGTACTCTTAGGGACCATACCTTTTTTAGGATAAAAAGAAGCACAAGTCAAAATGAAAGCATTTAATTCATCTAGTTTCTGACAGGTGCTAATTTTGACCTATCTATAAGGTCCAAATCAGTTGGTCATATTGTTCACATTACTGGCAGAATTGTTGGTGTGGAGCCTTGTAAGTTTTCTAAGGCAGAGGTTTGTATTCTCTCCAACATCACAAAAATCCCTTGATTTAGAACAAGGAATTGGGCAAGGAGTGCCCTCTTTTTTGGCCATCAATCAACAAGGACAAGCATTTTGCTCCCATTAAAATATTATAATTCTGCTCATGTGGCAACCATGCCATTATGACAAGATCATCCACATATGTAGGACATTGGTTTTCCTGTGGTACAACTCATAGTCCAGCCCCATTCTTCTCAGGGGATGATATATTCTCTTTTTGAGTTTGGCATCATCTAAGACAGCCTGCAGCAAGAAATTATATTCACTGCAGTCATCAACTGGCATAAAGTCCTTCTGGTCCCTTGTGATATGTCCAATCCTAGAGCTCCAATCACCAAGTCTTTTTTGGGTTTTACCGGAGACTGTGGGTCTCCAGTTAGAGGGCAGATTCTTATCATCTTTCTTGTTAGAGAAGGTGTTAGAAAGCAACCACTCTTTTGGAATATAGTTACATATGTGAGATTTTTAAAAAATAGGTTCTAAAATATGTCTCTCTGGATTAATCTTTTTCCATATCCAATATCTAATGCCATCTGGCCTGAGAGGTATGTTATTGGAAAGCCTCAGGCACTCTCATATTTCAGCGGCAGTGAATGAGGGGCCCAGAATCGGGTTTCTACACCACCTAGAGTCTGGTAACTTGGTACCTCTTCAAGATATTTTACTTTGGCATACTTTTGCCACTATTAGGCTTATACTCCCCCCAAAATAAAAAAGACAAAAGGTCCTGTATGTACATAAATACTTGTTTATAAAAGTAGGTAGAAAGGAAAAAATAAGTGGTTGATAACTTTTGAAAAAGGAATAGATAGGTGGTATATGTACAGTAATACTAAAAGACAAGCACGTGGGGGTTATTCAGGGAGGACCAGCACCTCCAGCTCCAGGGCTGCTTATCCACCTAAATCTCTAAGACAGAATTGTTCCTGGTAGGAGCAGAAAGGGCCTTCCTCTCATTTCATACTCCTTCCCTCCCTCTCCTCCCCACCCCAATGACCATTTTGGAATGAAATAGTTGGAAATAACACATACTACTTGGAGTAGAGAAACATGCTGAGGGCAAACGGTAGATCTCCTTGGAAAGGGCCACTAAGATTGACTTGACCAAGTTATGACATTGTGAACTCTGAAAGGTCAGTAGAATTGGAGGTCCCATTGGTGTAAGTAGCAGTATCTACCAGAGTCTGCAGTATTATCCAGTGGGCAACAGTGGCTGACTGCAGCATTTACATAGAAGATGTGAGTAAACACTGAAAACAGTTTAGACACATGGATGAAAGAGAGCTTCAGGATTCTATAGGGCATTGACCCTTGGAGCCAAGTATAAAGTACATTGATGGGGAAATCTTGAGTACTCCACAAAGGTCAAAGATGAATTCCAGTAAGTAGGAGCTATGACTTATTCCTTTGCCACATGTGTCCCCAAAGATGTGCCTCACTTCCATTTTACTGTAACTTTGAATTCACTCCCCTGGGGACCTGCTGGGAGAAGTTGGCCCATGCTCTGGCAGGAATGGTTTCTGTACCAATTTTCACTGTACCTGCTTAGGATATATCCTTTCTAAAAGCTAATTCATATCAACTTGATAATTGATCGTGATGGCTACACCAGTGGGGGCTCAGGAACTACAGAAACTCCAACATCTCAGTGTTACCCCTTGAATCTGAGGGGGGAAGTAGTCAGCCATCCTCTGGGGACCCAACCTTTGAGTACCCAAATGTGAAAGTAACTCATGGGGATGGGGCAGGGTATCACACTTATATATGTACAAGTTGTTAGAATTAGAAAATAAGTTTCTGGGAAATCGGGGCTACTTAATTTGTATCCCACGTGTTTAGCATAATATCTGACATATTAGGTGGTTAATAAATGCTTCTGGATTGATTGATTACATGTGTAACCTTCCCAAGTCATCAAGGAATTTCTCAACCTAGAAAGAGACAAAGCTATCATAAGATTGGAACTAGAGGGTGGAGTTTTTTATTTTTTTACTTTTTTAAAAGCTCTTTGGAGAGAGATGATGGAAGAATTTGAGAAAGTGAGTGGAAATTGAGTGTTGAGAATGAGTAGTGGTACCAGGAGCACATGATGGATCATTTCCAAGAGACTGACTTTTAAACTGTGCTAGAATGAATTTTACAACATAATTTGGATGCAAAAGGGTCCTGTTAGACTCTAACAATGGACCAAATCTAGCAGAAATTAATTTTATGGGGACAAATAGAAAATCTTGTTCTTAGGGTAAAAATAATCAGCCGTATAAAATATAGGATGGGTAAGATCTTGCTAGGTAGCAATTCACATGGGAAAGAAATACCCTCAGATTTTAATGGAATAATAATAACAATAGCAAGAGCTAATTTATATAATATTATTTATTATATAACATGATATTATATAATAATGTACAATAACAGTTTGTGTCAGGACTGTGGTAATGATTTTACAATTATTATCTCATTTGATCCTTACAACAACCCTGGGAGGTAGGTGCTACTATTATCCTCACTTTTACAGATGAGGAAACTGAGGCAAATACGAGGTTTAGTGACTTGCCTAAGATCACATAGCTTGTAAGTCTCTGAGACTGGATTTGAACTCAGGTCTTCCTGACTCCAGACCTGGCACTCTATCCACTGTGCCTCCTAGCTGATAAACTGGAGCATGTTCAATTAACAGAGACCCAGATGGGGAGGGATCTTGAAACTTTACCATATCAGGATAATTTGAAGGAACTGGAGCTAGAGAAGATTGGTTCAGTAGAGGAAGGTATCTGTATTTTGCTATCTGAAGGGTTAAAACAGATTTATTCTGCTTAGATTCAAAGGGCAGAACTAGTTGGCAGAATGGTTGGGAGTTACAGGGAGGCAGATCTTGACTCAACACGAGGCAGATCTATCTTACAGCAAGGACTACCATTAACTGCCCCACTGAGGCATTAAGTTCCCTGTTGATAGAGCTGTTTAACCTGAAGCTGAATGACTGCTCTGTGCAGATCTCTCAGAAGGGATTTATGCTGCAGGTAGGAATTGGACTAGATAAGTCTTTGGAGTCCCTTCTAGCACAAAGGACCTAGGATTCTCTGATTTAGGACCTGGCACAGGGCTCTTCCTATAGGGCATAGGGAAGAGATGCTTGTTGATCACACACTCCAACCTCCTGTTGGAGGATAGCCTTAACGTGAACAAGGCAGATGCCTGGGTCCAACCTGGGTGCCTTAGGCAGCTGCCTTAGAATTGCTCTGGTCTTTCCCTAGGTCCAGGCATAAGTGTATGCTATTGCTCATGAGAGTGAGACAGTGTCACATGATGAAAAGAATCTGGGCTTGAAGTCAGCAAGTCCTGAGTTAAAGTCCCACCTTAGGCACTTACTAACCTGTCACCTCAGGAGAGTTAGTTAACCTCTATGTGCCTCAATCAATTCCCTAGGACGTTCAATGAAGTCACAGAGGGATTAAATCTATGGACCTCGATCAATTCCCTAGGATGTTCAATGAAGTCATAGAAAGCTTGTGAACTACCTGAGTAGAGGGAGTTCTCCCATTGGGAGATCCCTTGGTGAATTTCACCTTGATCTTAAAGGAAAGGAGCAAGATATTAAAGATGACTTTTTTCAGTCTATACCATTCATGAAAAAGCATTGGAGTCCTACTACAGGTATATCTGCTGGCTCAGTGTATGACATTATTTCAAAGATGGGAAAGTAGAGTGAGAAGGTAGTGAGAATGGTTAGTACAAGCTAATGACTTGTTGGTAAGATTATATTTTTTCTCTATTTCTATGAGGTCATTGTTGAAGATCAAGATTAGAAATGAATTATTTTAAATGACTATCACATTTCCCAAAGCAATTGCCATATCTTTGATTGTGATAGAAAATTACAGATAGATTATTTCTACTTTCTAAACCATTCTTTTAAAAACATTGTCCTCTGTTTAATTGGTACATATACCCTGGAATAGTGTCTAGAGTGCTAGAATTCATAACTCAGGTTTGAAGTCAGGAAGACCTGGGTTTAAATCACACCTCAGATACTTATCCCCTTTTGTTTGTTATTTATTTTTGACATTTATTTTTTAATTTGAGTTCCAAATTCCCTCCCTCCTACTCCTTTCCCATCCATTGAGAAGGCAAGCATTGTGATATCAACTCTACATGTGCAATCATGCAAAACATATTTCCATATTTGTCATATTGCAAAAAAAGTAAGGAAAATAAAGAAAGAAAATTATCCTTCAATTTGCACTCAAACTTCATCAATAATCTTTCTGGAAATGAATAACATTTTGCATTATAAGTCCTTCAGAGTTATCTTGGATCCCTGCAGTGATCAGAGTATTGAAGTCTTTCACTGATGGTTATTGTTATAATATTGCCTTTATAATGCACAATGGTTTCCTGGTTCTGCTCACTTCGCTTTGTATCAGTTCACATAAATCTTCCCAAGTTTTTCTGAAATCATCCTGCTTGTCATTTTTTTGTCTGATTTTTGGTCAACAAGCATTTTTTCTCTTCGTATTTTATGTTTTCAATTACACACAAAAAAGATTTTAAATAGTTATTTTTAAAAATTTTGAGTTCAAAATTCTTTCTCTTTCTTCCCTCCTCTTTGAGAAGGCAAATAATTTAATAGATTATACATGTAAAAAATATTCATGCAAAAAATATTTCCACATTAGCCATGTTGAGAAAGAAAACACAGACCAAAAAAAAGCAACCAACCTAACAAAATAAACAAATTGAAAAAATTATGCTTTAATCTGTATTCAGCCTTCATCAGTTCTCTTTCTAGAGGTAGAAAGTATTTTTCATCATGAATCCTTTGGAAGTGTCCTAGTTCATTGTATTGAGGAGAATAGTGCAGTCTTTCATAACTGATCATGATTACAAGGCTGCTGTTACTGTGTACAATGTTCTCCTGGTTCTGCTCACTTCATTTTGTATCAATTCATATATATCTTCCCAGGTTTTTCTGAAACAACTGTGCTTGTCATTTCTTATAGCACAGTAATATTCCATCATAGTCATATATCACAACTTGCTCAGTCATTTCCCAGAGGAGGATAGGCATCCCCTCAATTTCCAATTCATTGCCATCACAAAAAGAGCTGCTATAAATATTTTTGTATGTATAGGTCCCTTTCCTTTGATCTTTTTTGGGATACAGATCTAGTGGTGGTAATGCTTGCTTTCTGCAATATGATTTTCTTTTACATTTTTCCCAATATATTACATTCTTTCTAATTAATATTGTCTTATACCCAATAATGTGAATGGAAGCTGCTTAAAAGAGTAGACATTATTTTTTTTATTTAGTTAAATTCATTTATTTAACTTTTTACATACATTTTCACAAAATTTGGGGTTCCAAATATTCTCCCCATTTCTCCCCATCCCCCACTCCAATACACCGAGCATTCTAATTTTCCCTGTCACCAATCTGCCCTCTCTTCTATCATCCCTCCCTTCTTTTGTCCCCATCTTCTCCTTTGTCCTGTAGGGCCAGATGACTTTCTATTCCCCATTAACTGTATTTCTTATTTCCTAGTAGCAAGAACAATACTAAACAGTTGTTCCTAAAACTTTGAGTTCCAAATTCTCCCCATCCCTCCCTCCCCACCCATTCCCTTTGGGAAGGCAGGCAATTCAATATAGGCCATATCTGTGTAGTTTTGCAAATGACTTCCATAATAGTCGTGTTGTGTAAGACTAACTGTATTTCCCTCCATCCTATCCTGCTCCCCATTGTTTCTATTCTGTCTTTTGATCCTGTCCCTCCCCAAAAGTGTTGATTTCAAATTGCTCCCTCCTCCCATTGCCCTCCCTTCCATCATACCCCCCACCCTGCTTATCTCCTTCTCCCCCACTTTCCTGTATTGTAAGATAGGTTTTCATACCAAAATGAGGGTGCATTTTATTCCTTTCTTTAGTCAAGTGTGATGAGAGTAAACTTCATGTTTTTCTCTCAGCTCCTCTGATTTTTCTGCCACTAAAAAGTCTCTTACCTGCCTCTTCTATGAGACATAATTTTCCCCATTCCATTTCTCCCTCTCTCCTCCCAATACATTTCTCTCTCACCGCTTAACTTCATTTTTTAAAGATATGATCCCATCCTATTCAATTCACTCTGTGTTCTCTCTCTCTCTCTCTCTCTCTCTCTCTCTCTCTCTCTCTCTCTCTCTCTCTCTCTCTCTCTCTCTGTGTAATCCCACCAACTACCCAGATACTGAAAAGTTTCAAGAGTTACAAATATTGTCTTTCCATGTAGGAATGCAAACAGTTCAACTTTAGTAAGTCCCTTATGACTTCTCTTTGCTGTTTACCTTTTCATGCTTCTTTTCAGTCTTGTGTTTGAAAGTCACATTTTCTTTTCAGCTCTTGTCTTTTCATCAAGAATGCTTGAAATTCCTCTATTTTATTGAATGACCATTTTTCCCTGTGAAGTATTATACTCAGTTTTGCTGGGTAGGTGATTCTTGGTTTGAGTCCTAGTTCCTTTGACTTCTGGAATATCATATTCCATGCCCTTCAATCCCTTAATGTAGAAGCTGCTAGATCTTGTGTTATCCTGATTGGATTTCCACAATACTGGAATTGTTTCTTTCTAGCTGCTTGCAATATTTTCTCCTTGACCTGGGAACTCTGGAATTTGGCCACAATGTTCCTAGGAGTTTCTCTTTTTGGATCTCTTTCAGGAGGTGATTGGTGGATTCCTTGAATAACAATTTTGCCCTCTGCTTCTAGAATATCAGGGCAGTATTCCTTGATAATTTCATGAAAGATGATGGCTAGGCTCTTTATTTGATCATGGCTTTCAGGTGGTCCCATAATTTTTAAATTGTCTCTCCTGGATCTATTTTCCAGGTCAGCTGTTTTTCCAATGAGATCATTTCACATTATCTTCCATTTTTTCATTTTTTTGGTTTCGTTTTGTTATTTCTTGGTTTCTCATAAAGTCATTAGCCTCCATCTGTTCCATTCTAATTTTTAAAGAACTAGCTTCTTCAGTGAGCTTTTGAACCTCCTTTTCTATTTGGCTAATTCTGCTTTTTTAAAGCATTCTTCTCCTCATTGGCTTTTTGAACCTCTTTTGCCAATTGAGTTAGCCTATAAAGTGTTATTTTCTTCAGCATTTTTTTGGGTCTCCTTTAGCAAGGTGTTGACCTGCTTTCATGCTTTTCTTGCATCTCTCTCATTTGTCTTCCCATTTTTTCCTCCACCTGTCTAACTTGATTTTCAAAATCCTTTCTGAGATCTTCCATGGCCTGAGCCCATTGAATATTTATTTTGGATGTTTGGGATACAGAAGTCTCGACTTCTATGTCTTTAGACATAGATGATAAGCATTGTTCTTCCTCATCTGAAAGGATGGGAGGAGATATCTGTTCACCAAGAAAGAAACCTTGAAACTTTCTATGGTCTTATTTTTTTTCCCTTCTCTGGGCATTTTCCCAGCCAGTTACTTGACTTCTGAGAGTCCTCTCCACCCCCACCTTGCCTCCAGATCCGCCCAGCTAATGCTTGGGGTCTGAGATTCAAAAGCTGCTTCCCAACCTCAGGGCTTGTGGCAGGGTCGGAGCTGGTATTCAGTGGGAGATTAAATTCAGGTGCTCAGGTGGGGGCAGAGGTGCTATTCAGTGTGAGATTAAGTTCAGTTGCTTGGGTGGGGGCAGGGCCGCCTCACAGGGCTCTCAGTTCCCTCAGGGGGTTTATGCAGAGACCTTCAACAATGGATCTGAGCTCATTCCTGCTTTGGGAGCCCCTGTTGCTGCTGCCTCTGCTGCTGCCTCCCTAGAGGGCCTGAGTTATGGAGACACCCTGCTCCCCTCTTGGCCAGCCAAACAGGCTCTCTTACTGACCTTTGGCGTCTGTGGGTGGAGGGACCTGCATGAGTGCTGGAGATTCTGTCCCTGAAGCCTGTTCGCATCTCCTCTTCTCAGTGCCACTTGGTTAAGGCAGGGCTGGGCTCTGCTCTGGATCTGGTGCACGAGGGACCTTTGGTGTTGGTTTTTCAGGTCTCTCTGAAACAGAAATCTCCTCCACTCCGTTGCTGTGTGGCTTCCGCTGCTCCAGAATTTGTTGGGAGTTTTTCTTTACAGGTATTTTATGGGCTGTGGGTTCAGAACTAGCATATGTGAATCTTTCTACTCCACCATCTTGGCTCCTCCACCCCAAGAGTAGACATTATTACAGTAGATAAGACTTCTGGTTATCCAATTCCTTATCACTTGGGTATATTTCCTCAACTTTTCACAAATGAAACAAAACAAAACAACCTCCCCCCCCAAAAAAAACCTCAGTGAATTCTTCACTCAATATATCTTGCTAAGGTATTTATCATCCAGAGTAATGAAATACTTAAACATATGAAATCTTAATTACTTACTAAGTGTAGTGATCATAAAAATGCTCAGAATGGGTGATGTTCTAAAAGGCTGAAGGATGAAAAGCATATAAAATATGATCCTTGCCTTTAAAGTGGTAAGGGAGATAATATATGCATTTAATCAATCAATCAACATAATTTTGAGTTATTGAGTTCCTATTATGTGCCAGGCACAATGCTACATGCTGAGTATACAATAATAAAAACTGAAATAATCCTTGCTTAAGAGTTTAAGAATGTAAGGGAGTTTAAGGAATTTATCTTCTAATGGGAAGAGAAGATGTAGATATTAAGTGTAAACAAAATAAGTGCAAAATAAAGACATGGCAGTAAAATACAAGATAGTTGGGGTCAGGAAGAGCTTTATGGAGAAGATGATATGTGAGCTTTTTCTTAAGGGAAATAAAGGATTCTATGAGGCAGAGATGAGAAGGGAGTGCATTCCAGGCATGAAAAATAACCATTGCAATGGCTCAGAAGTGGGAGATGAACACTGTTAAAAAGAGTAGAGAGGGTTCTCTAAATAACTACATGTAGAAAGTAGACTATAAGTGCCACAAGAGAAGTACAAAGTACTATAAGAGTTCAGAAGGTCACTTATGGAAGAGCATTTAGGAAAGACTTTGAGAATAAGGTGGTTCTTGAATAGACTGAAATTTAGGTGAAAATTTTAGCAATTAGAAATGAGTGGGGAACCGAGCAAGGGAATAGTCTGTACTAAGCCAGGAAGTTGGGAAAAGTGAGATTAATTGTTACTGCGTTTGTCCTTCGTTGCTGAAGAAGACCATGCCATCAGAGTAATGATGACATGACTTGCACTTGACTTTGTTTTGAGTGAGGGAGGGCGGTGCAGGTCACCAGCCTCACTTCTCCTCTAGAGCCATCTGAATCCAGTGATCAGATACATTTGTGTGGAACAACAAGATTTGACAAGGAGTCTAGCCTCATGGTTATGTGAAGGGAAAGAGTCTGGAAAAGTCCAGTGTATTTGAAAAGGTTGTGGAAGCCTTGTATACTAAACTAAAGAACTTTGGTCATTTGTTCCACAATGGGGAACAACTGAAGCATTTGGAACTGGAACACTTGATACTGACTGACCTGAGGATCTCCCTCACTGTAATATGAGACACCTCTAGCACAGAATTCAGAATAACACACATCTTGGAGCCTACACAAAATGGGCTAGAGTAGACACTAAAAGTAACTCCAAGTCCTTATTGTCCCATGCTCCTGTGACACAGACTTTCAGGACAGCTTAACAGTGAATCTTCCAGGGGCCTATAATTCGAGTTTGACCATAAAATTCAGGGCAAGACAATCAGCTCTCCCTTTTAGGGCACAAGGACTGGCCCACTCGCTGGTCCTTTGTTTGTTCAGGCGTAATTTTCTTTGTATGAAAGCTGTGGAGAAATTTAAAGGAGATTAGAATAGTTCTGTTACTTACTTATGTTTCCAGAGAATTTGGAGAAATCTGCCCAAGGATTACTTGTTTAGTCAGGGTGATGAAAGAGGAAGAACAGAAACCTGACTTTTGCAGCTCAAATATCTTTCTTCGTGTTCAAAGTCACAGCCAATCAAAGACAGTTAGAAAGTTAGGTTTATCAAGGAATTTACAGAAAGGAAGGAAGAAAGGAAGGAAGTAAAGAAAGAAGGAAGGGAGGAAGGAAGGAAGGAAGGAAGGAAGAAAGGAACAAAGAATGTAATCATCCAGATTTCTTATTGGAAGTTAAGGATATTTTATTATGTATAAACTCTAGCATTTTAGATCAACATAGGACCTTTAAAATCACCCAATGCAGCCCCTTCATTTTATAGATATAGAAACTGAGGCTTAGAAAAGATAAATGACTTATTAAAGAATATGATGGGAATTCATGTTATTCAGGTCTCACTCCTAGTCCAGTATACTTTCTTTTATTTTTTAAATTTTGTTTTTGAAATTCATTTTCCAAATTCTCTCCCCCAGTCCCTCTCCCAACCATTGAGAAGGCAAGCAATATTATATTCATTCTACCTGTGAAGTCATGCAAAAACATATTTCCATATTAACTATGTTGTTTAAAAAAAAAGGGAAGAAAAAGTGGAAAAAATGTACTTTGTTCTCCCATGATCCACGGTTGAACAAGTGCCTTCCTTGGGTCATGAGGCCAGAGGTATAACTAGGATTTCTTGTGTTTGGGATAATTTCAGTCCTCACCACCATTTGGGAGTTGAGGAAGGCAGGTCTTGGGAAAGGACCCTGTGGATAACAGTCTAGGGAGTGGTTACACCACAATATGGTATGGGTCAGTGAAGGATAATGAAGCAAGACTGAACACAAACAATTGCTATGGGAGGAAGTACCCGTACCCCTAGGGTGTCAACACCTTGGGACAAAGCACTGGTCACCCCTGTTATAAGGCCAGTGCTTCTATAGGTAATAAATAGAATTTGAAATGTGGAGCCTTAAAGAAGAAAGTCCAAGATCAAGCCTTTAAAATGCAAGTGGATGAGAAGGAATAAAAATCCAAATACATAAGTAGAGAAATGCAACACATGATCATGGACCTGGATCACGGCACCTGTGTAAGGGCAAAATTTCACCAAGAACAAATCAATTGTAAAGTAGTACTGAAAGCCCTGGACCAGGGACAGAAGAATTGAGCTGTAGTCCCAGCTCTGCCATCCAGTGCCAGGATTACCTTCAACCAGTTTCTTCATTTGTGTGGGTTTCAATTTCTTCTTTTGCAAACTATTTGGGGGGACCAATGCCCCTTTCACCTCCTTATCTAGTCGTATGACTCCTCTCAGAACCTCCGTTTAATGAAGGGGTCCACTCCAACCGTATCTCATTCTTCTCCATGCTCTCTGTCCTTGACCCACTTGTCTATTATCTCAAGGTCTGGATGGCTTCAGTCCTGCATGACTAAGACTCTAAAACCTGTACACACTCAATTTCTCCTATTTGTTCCCCACTAGGATCAATATTCCCCGGCTTGGGACAGTTAATCAAGCTATATAAGTCACTATTGTTATTAATGCTAGATTGAACGCACTTTGAGAGTAGGAACTAGTAAAAACATCGTTGACTTTAGAGTTTAAAAACCTAGGTTCACATCCAATCCTCACCACTTATTAGCTATGTGACTTTGGGCATTACCTTATTCATACTTCAGTTTCTCATCTGTAAAATGAAGGGATCTCTAAGGTCTGTTCTAGCTCTGACATTCTTTAGTAGACATATCCTCCAAAGCCTTCATCCTTGTAGACCTTAAACGGATATGGGTTGAACTGTTGAATTAAATTTTATAATCTTAGCCCATACTTCATTTACTTTACTGTACATTCAAAATAGCCCATCAAGACAACAATGATTCATGTTACAAATCTAAGCCTTTGTTTTTCCATCTGTAAAATGGAGATAACGACCTTTGCTGCCAAGTAGTGTAGGTAAAGTATTTAGAGCTCTTGGATAAAAAACTTTGCACAAATAAAGATTAGGATCATTTTATTATGAAATGACCAGACTCATCTGAAGGCCTATTTTCTGATTTCTAATTTTAGTTTTCCCTACTTTCAGATCTTTAATTCCCTTTATCTTTAAATGTAGAGAGCTCAACATCCAGACTTTATTTCAAGTGTCTCCATGATCTCATGATAGTGCCCCACAGTAAGATAGTATTGAGAAAAAAGTGCCTCATGTTACTCTGACATAATGTTCATAACATTAGTTTAATAATTCAATTCAACAAACATTTATAAAGCACCTACCATGTACAAAGGGACTGTCCTCAAACTGTAGCTATGAAAGTGCAAAAGGGACACCATCCTCACTTTCAAGGAGTTTATACTCTAATAAGGAGTAATGTAATAATTTTAGCAATTAAATTTGATTCAAAGAAAAAGTTAATAAAGACAAAGGAGGGCAAGGAAAGGTGCTCTGAAAAGCTAGAGCAATTCCAAAGATCTTGGTTCAAAATTTGTTGAGCTCACTGTTCTCTGCGGGGAAAGAGCATCATGGAACTGAAGACTAGTATATCTAAATCTGGCCTTCAATTGAATTCAACAGAGATGGGAAGGAAATAGAAATGGAAGTGGAGTAAATCTATTCCAAGCATAGGAGATGACATGGATGAGAAACATATATGGATAGAAAAATATCCAGGTTGGTTTTAATATTAGACTATATGAAAAGAGGGAATAGATCAGTCAAATCTACGTTATAGGAGGACTTAAATGCCTATGATCAGAAATTTAAACTATTTGGTAGACAATGGAAAATTGCTGGAAGTTTTTTAATCAGAATCATGAATCAAATTCACGTAATTTTAGAACTAGCAGAGACCTTGGCAGTCATCTAGTCTATACCTAATCTAGGAAAAGAACCCTTATTTAACATATCCAGCAAATAGTCATGCAGTATCTTCCCAAAGGTGGGGAAATATATTACTTCCTGAGACATTCTATTCCACTTTTGGATCTCTCTAATTGCTAACAAGTGTTTCCTTACATCAAGACAAAATTTACCTCTTTTCAACATCTACCCTATGAGTCCTAGCATTATAATTTGGGACCAAATAAAATAAGATTAATGCCTCATCCACATGAATACCTTCTAATACTTGAAGACCATTATGGTCTCCCTGGGTCTTCTCTAGGATAAATATTCTCAGAATTTTTAATATGCTTATGCATAGATATAAAGAAGAAGAGAAAAGCTAAAAGTCAGTCAGGAGGCTTTTATAATAGCTTAGCCTCTCTAAAATAGACTAAGTGAAAAAACAATTATTAAACACTGTGACAAGTACTGTGCTAAAGTGGTAGGGTTACAAATATAAATGCAAAGATAGTCCTTGTCTTTAATGAGCATATTTTCTTTTTCAAAATTAAGGTTTTTTTAATGAAAAATATTTACATTTTTTTCTCTCTGAAGGAACTTACGTTCTAATAGGTGGAGACAACACATAAAGGAGAGATGGTCAGGGAAGAGCACCTTGGTCCAGAAAGTTACCAGGATGTTAAGTGGGGACATAGGGAAGAGATTGGCATATCCTTTCCAGGAGCAAGGGCAGAGATGTCTATCTGTTCATGGTTCCAGAGCTAGAGGAGGTAGAATAAGGGCACTAGCTCAGCAGCAAAGTGGTTATGGAGAAGATGGGGTGGGAATAGGGAGTGAAATGAAGCCTGAGGGAGGGACTGAGCAAGAATGACGGGGATTAGAATGTGGATGAAAAACCAAATGAAATAAATATTGAGGAGGCAGAAGTAGTGATATGGATCCCAACTCAATAAATATTGAGGAGGTAGAAGTAGTGATATGGATCCCAACTCAATAAATATTGAGGAGGTAGAAGTAGTGATATGGATCCCAACTCAATAAATATTGAGGAGGTAGATCCCAACTCAATAAATATTGAGGAGGTAGAAGTAGTGATATGGATCCCAACTCAATAAATATTGAGGAGGTAGAAGTAGTGATTGATCCCAACTCAATGTATAGCCCAATTTTCAAGAAGGACTAAGGAAGAAAGCAAGCGCCTATTATGTGCTAAGTGCTTTACAAAATATCTCATTTAATCCATGCAACAATCCTGGGAGGTATGTGCTATGATTACTCCCATTTGGTGACTGAAGAATTTAAGGCAAATGGAAGTTAAGTGGCTTCTCCAGGGTCACACTGTCTGAAGTCAGATTTGAACTCAGTTTTGTTCAGTTGTTCCAACAGTGTGCCATTCTGTGACCCTTCTTGGTGTTTTCTTGGCAAAGATACTGGAATGGTTTGCCACTTCCTTCATCAGCTCATTTTACAGATAATGAAACTGAGGCAAACAGGGTGAAGCAAATTTCCCAGGGTCACACAGCAGGTAAGTGTCTGAGGCCAGGAAGACGAGTCTTCCTAATTCTAGACCTGTTACTATACCCACTGTGTCACCTAGGTGCCCCAGATTTGAACTCAGGTCTTCCTGATTCCAGGCTCAGTTCTATCTGCTGTGGCATATCTTTAAGAGAAATAGTAGTCTTAAATCCATCATCTGGGCCTCAGTTTCTTCATCTTTCAAAATGAGAGGGTTGATCCAATTGCCTTCTAAGATACCTTCTATGAGCCTAGATCTTTCCATTTAGCTAGAATGCGGTTAGCACCACATGTCATATGAGAATATACACAGTCCAGGACCCAATGTTTTTATCCTGTAGAAGCCAAGACATAATAAGGAAAGGATGCTTGGCCAAATATATAGAAAGTAAGAGAAGGGAGACATTTTATCTAATTTTATTTTTATTCTACTATTGTCTTCACTATGATTATAATTGACTAAAAAATAGTGGAAACAGCAGGGAGAGACAGGAAAGGAAAAGCAAGAAGAGAGGAAGAAACAGGAAGCTCTTAAGTCAGTTTTGAGGGTGTTGCCTGAATACTAGGCCACAAGAACACACTATTGTTTGCAGTCTCAGTGTTATTTATTACACTGACTTGGCCTCAGTAAAGGCAACAGGACATAGTGCAGAACTTTGGACTTCTGACAGTTCATGATGTGACCAAATGCTGAAGGAAGGTTACAATCTGGAAAGGAAAAAAAGAAATAACCCCACAAAGTCAGTCAAAAAATATTCTTTGTTTCCCAAAGTGTGGGAACAATGGTACAAGTTTACAGTCCAGGTTGCAAAGCCAACAGCAAAGGACCTTTTCTCCTTTGGTCATATAAGTGAGGATTGCTTCAACACTTGGGGGAGAGAAACCAGCTGCCCTTGGTTAAATGTTCTCTAATTATTTAAAAAAATACTAGGGTATTAGAGCTAGAAGGGGCCTTTGAAATCATCAAGGACATATTACAGTGGTGAAAACAGGCCCAGAGGTGTGAAACCCAGAGGGTTATGACAGTCTCTGCTGGCCTTTTCTCTGGCTTTGAAATGCTATGGTTCAGAATCAGAAAGCTCTGTAATGCTACTCTCCAATTCTAACACCAGGAATGTGTGTCTGTATATGTGTGTGTGCACATGTGATATATATATATATATATATATGTGACATTTACATACATGCTCTCCATTATCATTCCTTTCACTTCCAAACCTTGGTAGATAGAGTAGCAGGCTTGGATTCAAGAAGACTCATCTTCCTAAGTTCAAATATGGCCTCAGACACTTACTACTTGTGTGATCCTGGACAAGTCACTTAATCCTGTTTGCCTCAGTTTCCTTATCTGTAAAATGAGTTGGGGTAGTAAATGGCAAACCATTCCGGTATCTTTGCCAAGAAAACACCAAGAGGGGTCACAGAGAATTGGACATAACTGAAAAATGACTGGGTGTCACCACCACTTTTCTTTATATTTATAAATACGCCTATTTATAAACATATATATATAATTTGGAAGTGGAGGAAAGATTAATAAAGAGCATATATATGAATGTCATAAGTGAGTAATGGAGAGACTGGTCAATGAAGGCATAGCACTTAGAGCATACTCACCTTTGTCCTTGGTGAGTTATAAAGAGTATGTACAGATACTTCCTTTCTGGTTCCAATCCAACACACAGAACTTTGGGAAGCTAGTTCCTGGGCATGAGTGATTGTAGGTTCATATGCCATGATAAAGAAAACTGTTCTAATTGAAAGAATGGATGACTCGGAGTAGCTCAGCTGAGGAAGGGAAGACTTCTCTTTGAGTCTCTCTTTACTTCCTGGAATTAAGTGAGATTAAGGACTTCAATGAGCTACCAAATGTGGAAGTGGTAGTAAGAGGAGTTCTGCCCCTGGCCACCGTGGTTACACTTTCCTTTTCTGAGGTAACTGACTAGGCAGAGATGAAACTGACCAGCTCACAAATTTGCAAAATTTAAAGAGCTCCCAGAGGTCCCACCAGTAATCAGACAGTAGTAGAATTTACCAGAGTCTGCTGTAATGGACAAAGACAGAGGAGGCAATTGTAGACAGATTTTGGAAAGACTTGAGCTATGAATGTCAGTATGTCCCATTTCCTTCAGATTTTCCCTCTGAAACAATATGGTTGTCTCCGCTTCCGATCTCAAGAACTGTAGGAGCTAACATAAACAGAGACCCTTTTCTCAGGATGTTGAATATAGGCAGTGAGGGGTTCTGGGGTAGTATTCAGACCTGTATGCTGCAGTTTAGAGACTAGCATATCCTTCAGAGGACCTTTTTCACAAACAACCTCAGTGGATACTTATGGGTAAAGCAAAAATAATATAACTCAAGTGGCTAATTATTCCAAGCAATTCGGAGGTACTAAGGAGGATAAGAATGTGGACTAACGTAGATTTTTTTTTTTTCTTTCATAAAATCAGGAGTTGATATTTTGGCACCACTGGAATGATGTGCTTCCTGCAATCATTTGAAGAAATTTCTAAGTCAGAGCTGAATTTTTGTTGTTGTGGTAGTGGAGGTGGTAGTTGTTTAGCTTGTCAGAAACTTTCAGAGAAATCAGTTTCTGAGCAGGATTTGGGAAGGTAAAAGAGTAAGGGCTTGGGAGACAATAAGAAATGCAGAGAAAAAGGTGGTGGTTTTAAGAGTTCTGTTTCTCAGTTCTCCTTTCCTTTTTCCTCTCCATCTCTCTTTCGTCTCATTCCCTGTTTTCCTCCTCCCGTACCTCCTCAAGAAAGACTTAAGATCTTTGGGAATCCTTGGGCACCATGAATTTTCTCAAAAGTTGCATCTTTTAGACTATACTACCTTGGAAAGCAGGGTTTTTTTTTACAATACTTTTAAATGAAATATTTTATTTAAAATGAAATGTTTGATGGCATAATGTTTTATTATTTATTTATGAATTTTAAAACATTTAAATTCACTTTTGAAATAAAAATATTAAAATGAGCTATTAATACCCACCTAGTTTAAAAATTGAATTTAAGAATATACAAATTATATAGATTGTAAACTGAATTCAATGATGAATCAAAGAGAAGGAACTTGTTAAAAGGCTGACAATTATTAAATGAAATAAACAATGTGAACAAAACAATATATTTCTATCAACATGAAAATAATCTCTCATTTTTAATTATGCTAATAATCACTGATTTATGTAGCATTTTAAGGTTTGCACAATGTTTTTCATACATTTTCTCATTTGAGACTCACAACAGCCTGCTGAGTTAAATGTTAGAGGTATGATTATCTCCCTTTTAGAGATAAGAAGATTGAGGCTCTTGCCTATGGTCACCACAGTTAGTAAAAAGAATCAAAATTCAAATTCAGGTCTTCCTGACTCCAGCTCTATTTGATTGGAATTGTCTTACTAGATGGAGGGCACAGCTTGCTGAAGAAGTGGGAGTAAACAGAGCAGGGAGATCTAATTGGTGATGGACATCAAGGAAGGATCTGGAATCTATGGAAGTCCCCTTGGATTCATCCCTGATGGAGACTAAGGAGACATGTTCATGACTGACTAGGGGTTTTATTACCTGGACTTAATCCTTTACTGGATCATTTTAAAATATCATCTTCCCATGAAAGTACTCTTGTCCTTGTGTGTGGTTGTTTGACCAGTTCTGAAGTGTTAAATATAATCTTCAGCTCTTGAGTTCTTCTTCTTCTTCTTTTTCTTCTTCTTCTTCTTCTTCTTCTTCTTCTTCTTCTTCTTCTTCTTCTTCTTCCTCTTCTTCCTCCTCCTCCTCCTCCTTCTTCTTTCTTCTTCATCTTTGTCCTTCATTCTTGTAGAAGACCAATGACATCATGAAGATGATGTCTTGACTTGTGAGTGAATTAGATTTAAGTGAGGTAGAACTACATAAAGTCATCAGCCTCACTTTTTCCTCCAGTCATTGGAGTGTTGTGGTAAAACATAAGTCCAGATGACTGGTAATGGCCCAGCTATTATTTTTAGCTGGATGGCCAAGAGCTGCTTCTTCAGATGCCCACAAAGTTTTATTTTTGTTTTATGTTCCCTATAGTTCTAGACTCATTTTGGAAACCTTAGTAGTCTAGAAGACTGGATTCTACTTCATTGAGATTTGCATATTTTTACATAGTAGCAGATTGTCCACAATTATGCTGTTTTACTCAAATGGTTACTACAAATTCTCCTGTTATAAATGAATAAATGCTTTCTCTCACTTCCTCCATATCATTGTCACTTTCTATGAGCAAGTATCTGAATATTTTATGTTATTTGATCGAAGGTCAGGAGGAAGAAGGAGAATTGAATTTGAATCACAGTGTTGGAACTTGAAGGAACCTAAAAACTCTAATGTACAATTGAGAATACTCAGATCTAGACAGGGGACTTGTTAGAGACACAGAGCTAATAAGTGACAGAGGTAAGAGTCAAACTCAGATCTTTTGAATTCATCTGGTGCTCTTTTCACTGTACTTAGATTAATATACCTTAATTTTTCCACATCAGTGTTTTGTTCCACACCCAGGTAACAATTGCTTCTCACCCTTTTCCCCTCAAACATAGAGACCATCTACCCTCTATTTTTTGAATTAAAAAAAATCCCTAAATTCTAAAACCATGGACTAAAACAACAGCATTCAAATGATCCATATTAAAAGAGGAAAGGGATGGAGCAGCACATGACACCTCTATCTTTGCTTACTAAATTGAAGCATTTATTCTCACTTGTTAGAGTTTCTATAGATCACTAAAAATGAGATTCCTAGCATTATATTCATTACAATAAAATTCCATTACACAGAAACAATGAATGAATCCTTCAGTTTTCTTTGTATTGGGATTTTGCCTAGTCCATAATTTTATTAGGCTCTCATAGCAGCTCAAGGTGCAAGTTACTCTATACTAGGCCTGTACAACACACAGGCATAAGGGCAGTATGTTGTGCAGGCCTGTTTTACATCTTCTGTGTTTTTCAAGGGCCACCTGAAATCTTTTGGCAGGCAGAAGGCCATATATTGTGCAGGCCTGTTCTATACACTCACTGCAAAGTGAAAGTCATCACTGCCTTTATGCACTTACAGGATGGGGCACATTCACTTTCAGCAAACTCTACTGTAAGCAAATGGCATGCAATTAAAATCTAATGCTATGAAGTGATGATATATTCTCAGTTAAGAAGGAAAGGTGTGAAGTAGAAAAGGCAACTCACTTCACAGCCCTTTGTAGTTTGGCTTCCTGCCTTATCAACCAGCTGAAATTATTCTCCTAAGGTCGCAATGAGCTCTTAATTGGCAAGTTTATTGGGCTTTTCTCAATCCTCTTCCTCCATGGCATCTGATACTATTGACTACGCTCTCCTCCTGCATAGCCTCTTCTTTCAGTTTTCATAATACTGAACTCTCTTGGTTCTCCTCCAACCTGTCTGGTCATCCCTTAACAGTCTTACTTTCTAAGTCATCATCTATGCTTCCTACTCTATCTGATATCACTCCTCCCTGACAAAATCTATCCTTTGACATTTTCTCTTCTCTCTCACTATACCTTCTTTCTCAGCGATACAATCTGTTCCTATGGGTTCAATGATTTTCTTTGTGCAAATCACTCTAGTTTAAAATATGTACCCCTAGTTTCTCTCTGGGGTTCCAGTACTCCATCATTAATTGCCTCATTAACACCTCCAACGTCATGTCTCACCAGTACCTCAACCTCAACATAAAAACGGACAGAGTATTGGGTCTAGAGTCACAGTGACTTTACTTTAAATCTGGCCTCAGACACTTACTAGCTGACTGATCTTGGGCAAGTCATTTAACTTTTATTTGCCTCAGTTTCCTCAATTGCAAAATGATGATAATAATAGCATCAACCTCCTGGGGTTATAAGGATCAAATGAGACAATATTTGTAAGGCACTTAATAAATGTTTGTTTCTTTCATTCCTCCTCCCAAAACATTCCCTCCAAACTTTCTTATTTCGCTTCATGGCACCACCATCCTTCCTATCTCCCAGGATTACGAACTCCAAGTCAGCCTGGACTCTTCTCTCTTCCACTGTCTAGGTTTAATCATTTGCGCAGCCTCATGGATTCTCCCTCCATATTTCTCATATTTGTCCCCTCCCTATTTATATGAGCACCGTCTTGATTTAGGACCTCACTATCTCCTGCCTAGACTATTTCAATTGCTTCTTAATGAATTCCCTCCCTCAAGCCTGTCCCTTCTCCATTCCATCTTTCCTATTGCTCTGAATTATCTTCCTAAAGCAAAAATTTGTTTCAGATGGCTCCATTGGATCCATGTTGCTGCAGTTCTAAAATACACACTCCTCCATTTCCTGTTTAAAGTCCTTCACAATCTGGTCCAGCCTGCTTTATTTCATCTTACTTTCCCTTGTGCTCTCTACCTTCTGTCCAAACTGGGCTCATTATTCCTTATACCCTATATTCCATCTTTGGTTCTATAGCTTTACACACGTTACCCAAAATTTCTACAGTTTGCTTCCTCCACCTCTGCCTCTTAGAATCCTCAACTCAGCTTAAGTTCCACCTCTCCTTATCAGCCTACTTGCTAATGCCAAGCCTTTCCTCCCCCCATCCCAGTTCCTTGGAATTTATCTCATATATACTGTGTAGTTGTGTATATTGTATCTAATAGCATGTAAGCTCTTTGAGAATAAGCTCCCAGAGGGTTAATATGGAATCCGTCTCATTTTTGTCTGTGTAGTACTGGTACCTAACACAGTACCACACAGCAGGAACTTATTAAATGCTTGCTTGCTGAATGAATGAATGGTGTAGACCTCTCTTCAATCAATATTTTACCCAGATTTAAAGAGGCCCAAAGAGGAGTAGCTGCCCATTCATCAATCAACCTACTATGTTTCAAGGACACTTTGCTATACACTGAGGAATGCAAAAAAAGTGTAATATTTACCATAAAAGAACCTACCATATAGAGTTAGAATCTGATACTTTGGACTTGTGCAAATAAAGTGACTTAAACATCCTTACCTTTTGAATGAGAATTCATTACTGAGTTTATACCTCAAGGAAGTCATTGATAAGAAAAAAGTCCCCATACACTCCAAAATATTTATAGCAGAACTTTTTGTGACAGCTAAGAATTGGAAACAAAGTAAATATCCATCAATTGGGGAAGGGCTAAACAAATTGTGATACGTGGATGTAAGTGATGTAATCTAACTGTGCTCTGTAAAGGAATGATGTGTGTTACGAATACAGAGAAGTACGGAAAGATGTATATGAACTGATGCAGAGTAAAGTAAAGAAGCAAGAAAACAATATGTCCAGTCACTGCAACAATGTAAATAGGAAGTTCAAAGTTACATGCAGAAAAAAAATAAAAGTAAATGTAACAAAATTATAAACATCAAGTGGGACAAGAATGAAGAGATTTGAGAAGACACCCCCAACCTACCCGTTTGTGAAGATAGGAGGTCCACAGGTGTTACACATGGCAAACATTTTTGAACTTTCTCCGTGTATTGATCAGTTATGCTAACTTTTTTTTTCTCCTCTCTAAAAAAATGCTATTATATGGGATGACTTTCAAGACAGAGGGTGGGAAGAGGGGAAGATATATGAAATACCATGGTGTTGCAAGAAACAGAAAACATAAATAAAATTTAAAAAAATAATAATTAGAATCTGATGTCTGGAAGAGACCCTTCAGAGTATTTAGTACGGTGGTCTTCAAACTTTTGATCATACATGCCTATCACTGAAGCCTTTTTTAACATGTACATGCATTTGTGTATTTATAAATTATATGCATGTCCCACTGTATTATCATTATTTATATAAGAAAATGAAGAAAAATAATTTTAAATGAGATGATTAAATATTTTAAAATAAATTATTAATAATTTTAGTGTAAGCACCGTAGTTGAAGATGCTTCATTGCTTTTTAAAATCATAGTTTAATACTTTGTAGTCCAAAGATTCAAAGGTCTGATGCCTGATTTTAATGATTATCATATCTGAAAAAAATACATAGAGCTGAGAAGGAGAAACATATTGCTTGTTGACTGTGCTTACTAAATAAGGATTCTTACTTTTCAGCTGGTAAATTTCCTTCTTCTCTGATATCAATCACTTGCCCTCAGAAATAGGAAGGTATTTCATTATTATATTTTTAGACAAATGAATTTAAAACTCACTTAAATTCTTTATTTGGAAGGTTTTAAACAGGTTAGAAAATTCTGTTGCCAAGTTTTGAAGTGTGCAAATATGAGAGTTTAAATAGGTGACATGAATCATTTTCAGCAATAAAGTGGAAAATTTGCAAACATTCATTTTCAAAATGTTCTCTCCACAGTATTGATTTCTTTCAGAAAGCACCTACTTTCTCATTCATTGTTAAAATGTCACCTTTACTTTACAGGGGAGTTGATTTTGTATTTAGAATAAGTATTTATTTTAAATACTCAAATCAACTACAAAAGACTTAGGACAGAAGATGTCATCCACGTCAGAGAAAGAATAGATAAATAGAAATAAGCATAGTATGGTTTTACATTATATTTATTTTATATATACATATAATATTTATAAATCTGTGTCAAATGGTGGCCTTCTCTAGTGTGGGATAGGGAGTTAGAAAAAGAGGGAGATGGATCAGATCTTAAAATGTAACAAAAATTAAATTTAAAAAATAAATGTTTATTTACATTTATTTGCATATTATTGACATCACTTATCACAGAAATGGTTGGCAAGTTTGGAGCACTTGTATTTTTGTAAAAGAAAAAAAATTATTAACATCTTTAAATTTGGCAATTCATTTAAAAACTTTCCCATGAAATAATCACTGAACTCCTCTGTAGAACAAAGCTAATCTGATCCCTTCCCATCCCATTACCAAGTGTTATCAAGGATTTACTATGTCATCATCTTGCATCCTGTATGTGTCACAACATACACCTACTTCTTTGTTTCAATGAGTTGCCTATGAATGATGAGGTGAATGAATTTCACATGTGGTACTATTTCTGTAAGCTTACCCTGAAATCCTTTTTCACAAAAATTCTAGTCAAAGCAACTACTTCATCAGTGGCTACACTTAACACAGTTTTTACATAAAGCAATTTTTTCATTAACGAAGTCATTTACTGCTGAGACAATATCTTCTCCAATACATCTATCCCTTAGCAGCTCACAGAAAGGTAGTTCTTCATGTATTTCATTCCTGAAATAGAATCTAGAGATGTGTTAGAAAAGTCTATATTTTTATCTTGTAGCAAACCTCCTACATTGAATACTTTGTTTTAATATTTGTTTCTTCACATCTCCAGCAATATTTCCTATGTCTTCTAACAGTATTTGCTGAATTAGGAATACATTATGGTTTATTATCATATTGATTTCTATGTATTATTCCAACCATTACCACTGCAGTAGGAAGAACAAATGTTTGCCCAATGATGTGTGGCTTTTTATCTTTCAGTGTTAAGTAAGAAACTTCAAAAGAATCTGGATTTTTTGGTATCCTCTTTTATTTAAATTTTTTTAATCCTTATTTTATAAGCATTTATTTTCTCTTCCTCCTTTTTTAAAAAAAATTTAAATAAAAGGGGAAAAAAGGCCTCATAACAAATATGCACAGTCCAGCAAAACAAATTCCTATACTGGTCATGCCCAAGAATGTATGTCTAATTTTTTTTTAAGTCCATTATGTTTCTGGAAGGATATGAGTAGTATGTTTAATTTTAGGTCTTCTGGAATCATGAGTTTTCATTGTGCTGATTAGAGTTCTAAAACAAAAGAAGCTTCAAATATTGCATTCAGTTTATTGACAGTTTTGTTTTGTTTTAGACTAATTCTCCATATTGAGAGACATGATTATTTCTATCATATTAATTGAGATTAAGGTTTCCTTTCTATTGCCATTCTCTCAAGGACATCTCTGATCTTGCACAAAAATTTACCCCACCCAGACCATTTTATCTAGGTGGAATTCTTACCCCACCATCATTCATTGTTCATTGACTGGGTGGAGGATATATCTTTTCATATAGATTGCTCAAGGCGGGACTGTTCTGGCTTGAGATGAGTCTCTCTTTGTCCATGAGTGACATAATCAAAGGCACATCCCCAACCCCTCATTAGAATAAGCCTACCTCTCATTATAATATTCATTCTCTCATCAATTGTTAAACCAATCAAAGTTGATTTCCACCTATTGGGAATACCTACTCTTCCAAGGGTTCCAAGAATTGACTTCCATGATTCATCTTTTGTTTCTGAAAGTCAAATGATCATTTTATCAGCTAGTCATAATTAATAAAACTGATTATTAATTACCCAGAAATTATGTCTCTCAGACTTTTCATTCATAACACTACCCAGCCCAGGCTGGAAGAGGAGTGACCACTCACAAGCACATCCCCTTGCTGCCTAGAATGGAAACTTTGACCTGTTCTATTTTTGCCCTGGGCATAAATTTCTCTTTGGCAGTTTGGTGGCCTTCACTCCTAGAGGCTTGGCACACTGGAACCAAACTTAGACCAGACATCTAATTGGTTTAATCTCTACTGCAGCTCAGAACTGAGCTTAAGAGATTCATTAGCTCCAGTCTCCAGGCCTGGAATTAGAGGTATTTGTATACCACCATGGTCAAATGATATTTTGTAAAGTATTGTCTTGAATATTAAATGACTTTACACAATTAAAAAAACCTGTAAATTTGTAAAACTTGTCTTCATATTCCAAATACTTAGTTTTTTAGGATATTGCAAATCCTAATGGCTTTATCATTAATATCTCAAAGTCCAATATACACTTAGGATAGATAAGGTTCAGAACTGATGATAGTTGATGTAAATCCCTATTTAAAATAAGCTTTTTGATCATTTTTATTTTTTATTTTTGCCCAAACTGATCAAAGGATCACTGCTTTAAACTTTGTAATGAATCTGAGAAAGAACTATACTAGTATCTGCTCTGCCATTGTTTTGGCTTTTGTTTGTGCTTACATCCTTAAAATTCACTTCAATCTACTTGCAGAAATGTTTTTGGGAGCCAAGATGGTGGAGAAGAAGAAGCCAAGATGGCAGAGCAGAAAGATGCATATACTCTAGTGCTTCCCCCACAACCCACAAAATACCTGTAAAAAATGACTCTCAACAAATTCTAGAGCAGCAGAAGCTACAGAAAAACAGAGTTAAAGAGACTTCCAGCCAAAGGTAACCTGGAAGGCTGACAGGAAAGGTCTATCCCACAGGACACTGAGCGAGCCCAGCCCTGGCTGTGTGGCACAAGGAGGAACAGGACCTGAACAGGCCTTCAGGGCAGAATCCTCAGCAGAGAGGGTCCCAAATCCCTTAACCCACAAGCAACAAAGAAAGCTTCAAAGGTCAGTGTGGAGAGCTTTCCCAGCTGGGCGAGAGGGGAGCAGAGTCCCCCACAGCACTGGTACCAGGTGGTGGCAGAGGCAGTGGCAGCAGCAGTGGGTGGCAGGTGGCTACTGTGGCCATGGAGGAAGCCTGGGTCTATTGTGTCAGTGACTCAACTTAAAGCCTCTGGGGGAATTGAGCAGCTGATCTGAAGCCCTGAGGACTGTACTGGGGGGAGGAGGAGCACTAGGACTCTCCTCTTGACAAAGGATTCAGAAGTTGAGTAACTGGTTGGGAAAATGTCCAAAAAAGGGGAAAAAAATAAGACCATAGAAGGTTACTTTCTTGGTGAACAGGTGTCTCCTTCCATCCTTTTGGATAAGGAAAAACAAGGCATACTGTCAGAAAAAGTCAAGGCTTCTGCCTCCAGTACTTCCAAAATGAATATGAAATGGACTCAGGCCATAGAAGAGCTTGAAAAGTGAGTCAGCAGCTTGCTAAAGGAGAACCAAAAAAATGCTGAGCTGCTTGCAATATTTTCTCCTTGACCTGAGAAAATAACCCCTTAAAAAATAGGCTAACTCAATTGGAAAAAGAGGTCCAAAAAGTCAATGAGGAGAAGGATTTAAAAAGCAGAATTAGTCAAATGGAAAAGGATGTTCAAAAGCTCATTGAACAAAATAGTTCTTTAAAAAAGAGAGTAGAGTTCAGGGAAGCTAATGACTATAAGATAAATCAAGAAGTTACAAAACAAAACCAAAAGATTGAAAAAATAGAAGATAATGTGAAACATATCACTGGAAAAACAACTGACCTGGAAAATAGATCCAGGAGAGACAATTTAAAAAGTATGGGACTATCTGAAAGCCATGATCAAAAAAAAAAGAGCCTAGATATCATCTTTCACGGAATTATCAAGGAAAACTGCCCTGATATTCTAGAACCAAAGGGCAAAATAAATATTGAAAACTGCCCTGATATTCTAGAACCAAAGGGCAAAATAAATATTGAAAGAATCCACCAATCACCTCCTGAGAGAGACCAGAAAAAGAAACTCCTAGGAATACTGTGGCCAAATTTCAGAGTTCCCAGAAGTCAAAGGAACTAGGATTAAAACCAAGAATCCCCTACCCATCAAAACTGAGTATAAAAAATGGTCATTCAATGAAATAGAGGAGTTTCTAGCATTCTTAATGAAAAGACCAGAACTGAATAGAAAAATTGACTTTCAAACACAAGAATCAAGAGGAGCATGAAAAGGTAAACAGAAAAGAGAAATCATAGAGGACTTTCTAAAGCTGAACTGTTTACATTCCTACATGGAAAGATAATATTTGTAACTCTTGAGACTTTTCTCAGTATTTGGGTAGGTGGAGGGATTATACACACACACACACACACACACATACACACACAAACAGAGAGTACAGGTTAAGTTGAATCAGAAGAGATGATATCCATAAAAAATAAAATTAAATTAAGGGGTGAGAGGGGAAAATATTGGGAAGAGAAAGGGAGAAATGGAATGGGGGAGAATATTACTCATAAAAGAGATAAGAAAAATCTTTTTCAATGGAGGAGAAAAGGGAGGAGATGAGAGGGGAAAAGTGAAGCTTACTCTCTTCACATATGGCTTAAAGAGGGAATAACATACTCAATAAATTTGGCATGAAAATCTATCTTACACTACAGGAAAGTAGAGGAGAAGGGGACAAGTTTGATAGAAGGGAGGGCAAATGGGAAAATGGAGTAACCAGAAGTAAACACTTTTGGGAAGGGACAAGGTCAAATGAGAGAATAGAAAAAAGGGGGGGGCAAGGTAGAATGGAGGGCAAAATAGTCTTGACAACATGACTATTGTGGAAGTCTTTTGCAAAACAACAAACATAGAAATTGAGAGCACCAGTGTCAATCCACATATTAAATTTTAATAAAGTTTAATTTTTTAATATAAAAAAACAAAATGAAATTACTATTTTCCCCCAGGTCCCAATGGATTATCTTTAGGGTATGTGCTCTCAATATCATCCCTGGGTTATATACTCTTCACTTTGAAGACCCTTCATCTTGTCCAACTTCTTATTTGACAGATGAGGGAACTATGAGAGACTGTATGGTGTAAGTGGAAAGATTAACCTTGTCCAACCTCTTCTCCTTGCTGGCTACCTCTCACACTCATGGCAACTTCATTAGCATGGCCTAGAAGGGACTGCTTGCTTCTTCCCATCTTTCTTATCTTGTTCTGGTAACAGCTTCCTGCCAGATTCACTCACTGGACTCCAGTAGGCTTTTTAAAGGCATTGATTCTCACAATCTGAGTTCAAATTGAATAAGGCATTCCCATTTCAGGTTCACATTCAGCCTTCTATACTTCTCCCCATTCCCTTGCAGAAGTCAAAGCTCTGATCCATGGGTGTGGGACATTGTATATATTTTTAGATTTTTTTCTGGTTGTATTGATTGGTTATGCTGTGTTTCCCCCATCCTTTTTTTGGCAAGGCAATCAGGGTTAAGTGGCTTGCCCAGGTTCACACAGCTAGTAAATGATAAGTATCTGAGACCTGATTGATTTCAGGTCCTCCTGTGTGCTGTCCATTGTACCACCTAACTGCCTCTCCTTTGTCTTTAAAAAAATATTACTTGTTATACGGGATAACTAGAAAGGGAGAATGAGAGGGACATGGCAGGGGGAATATAGGTGAAATTTAAAAATACATCAATAAAAATCTCTTTTAAATAAATGCATAGTCTTTTAAGAATTGCTCTTAATGCTCAAAGATCTAAGCTCCAAATTCTGTGGAAACATGGGACTCACAGGCATACCTTTCTACTTTTATAACTAAATCATTCATCTTAAGTCTTAACTTTGTTATATTGTTGAGTTTAGGGGACATGAACTAGCATATACTAAGTCTGTGATGGACCCAAGCACTAGCCCATGTTCCAATCTCAGCTCTGCCATTAACTAGTTGTATCTCTTTAGACAAGATATTTCAACTAAAGTAGTCTCATTTTCTTTATTGGAGGATAGGGCATGGGGTTGGTTATGTTAGATATTCTTATTTATTTTCTAACCTGATTAACAACAAACCAGTAAAGGACCTCTTGGCTTTGTTGCTTATCCCTGGTGACCTGGGGCAAGTTACTTAACCTTGCTGAGTGTATTTCTTTAACCATGAAATGAGAGGGTTGGGCTAGATAACCTTTAGGATCCCATCAGATTCAAAATCTATGATCTCTAAAGTCCTTACCAGCTTGTAAATCCCATGATTCTCTGACAAAGTGTCCTGCCCTCAACTAATAATGACTTTAGTGTCTGTCTAATATGTTTTTCACATCGAAAATTATTAAGGCACCTATGTAATTAGTAGACAGTTCAGCACACATTTATTTGGTGCCTACTACAGTCAAGGCACTATATTGGGTACTAGAAATAGAAAGGTGAAAAATAGCCCATTCCTGTCTACAAGAGCTTACAGATTACTGAAACAATATCACACACAGAGATAAACAAATGATACACGTTAGAACATGAAAGAAAGCAAAGGAGAAAGACAAAGTCCTCTGGAGAAATGGTATAATTGCAGTTGTTTAGTTAGTGAACTGATACTGATTTGGGAAGAGAAGTGGAAAAGGTGCCTTAAATTTAAAAAATGTATTTAATTAACAGTATGTTTATTTTTAATTTAAAATAAATATTTAATTATTTTATATATAATATATTGTTTTGTACTATATGTAAGATAGTTTTATATATAATAAAAGTATTTAATTAAAAATAAATAAAATCATGCCCTTTGAGGAAAATGTTTCATACTGATTTGTGGGATACAATAACTATCCTCAAGTGAGGATACTATAAGTCAGATTTTTCTTTCAGTATAACTATGTGGAAAATGGAAAAATTATATCAAATTCCATGGGAAATTCCATGTAGGCGAGGAGTCTATTTGACATCTAGTTTCCAAATCTAATAAGTCCTATCTAGAATACAGATCTATAACTCCACATTGACATGCAAAGAGAAACACTACCCTCCCTCCATCATTTAAAAAGAACTGATTGTTCAAAAATTTTGCAAAGCAGTATCCTGCTCTCTGACAGGAGAGAGATGGGGAAGACAGGGTAACTTATAATTGTGGAGGGACTCGAAGAGACCTGGATCCTTTGGGGAAGTTTTCAGCACCTTCTCCTTCAGATGGCAGCCCCTGTCATTGATTGCAAATACTTAGACCCTTTCAGGTAATGACTAACAGTCAATAAAGCAATGTTATGGTATTGGCAGCAGCTCTTATGTGTCTTCTTTCCCATATCTTGTCTCTGTTTGTGAAGCCAGTTGCTTCTTCATACACTGTCCCAGACGAATAGTGAAAAGTATCACTTTAAATGATCTGGGACTGTATCATGTGTTTTTGCTTAAATATGTGTGTGTGTATATATGTACGTATATATGTGTATATATATGTACATATATATACACACATCCTAAGGTTCACGTATTTCTCTTTCACTTTAGAGAATTTATTTAAATACAAGGTTCTGAGTTCAGTAGCAATCACTCCTAGACCCCAGTCAGGAAAAATGCCCCGACACCTAAGCAAAGATTGGTTCTCTGCTATTTATATGTATCTCTAGTTAAGCCTCTTTGTGTTTGAGTCAAAATTCAGTTTATTAGAAACATTCAGTTAATGAAACTGTAGATTATATTATATTACTTACAGATAAACAAGCATCAGGAGGGGAAAGCTAGAGAAAGAGTGGATGTTTACTTGGGAAAGAAAAACCTGAAAGATGGTGGAGAGAGGCAGAGACTTGCCTGAGCTCTTCCCCAAAGCCCTCGAGAGACCTTTAAACAATGCTCTAAAACAAATTCTGGAGCAGCAGAACCCACAAAAGGGTGGGGTAAAACAATTTTCCAGCCCAAGACAACTTAGAAGGTTGTCAGAAAAGGTCTGTGAAAGCAGAGCTTAATCCAGCACAGATAGAGCCCCAGCAAACCAGAAGCAGGCCTTGGAAGCCCCTGAATCAGCAGCAGCAGTAGCCAATAGTAGCAGACAGTAATGGGGTTGAACAACTGGTCAGAAGTAGTTTATAGAGATATCTTTGTTAGCACTGAGGCAAGTCTCTGTTGTTCTGCTCACACTTGGATCCAGATCACAGTCCTGGGTGGCAGTCCCAGGGCAAGGAGGAACACTAGTACAATGGAGCTTGGAGCTTCAGTGCAGCAGGGATCCTCCTCACAGTTCCAGGACAGAAAAGAGTGCTTGTGGTTACTCACAGACCAGAGCACACAGGCCAGGAGAGTAATAAACACACCTGTCCTTAGATCACATCACCTTGCAAGAACTGATAACTTACAAGTCCCTAGAAGTGTCTGAAAGCAGCTGCACAAAACTCCTGAAGCTTGGGACAGTGTTCCCTCCACCCTGGGAGCAATGCTCCACTTTATTAAAGATTTTAAAAAATCAAATAATAGACTTGAAAAATGAGCAAATGACAGAAAAAAGTTCTGAATAAAAATTACCATGGTGACAAGGAATCAAAATACATACTCAGAAGAAGACAGTAAAATTAGAATTTCTACATCCAAAACCTCAAAGAAAGATATGATTTGATCTCAGGCTATGGAAAAGCTTGAAACAGATGTTAAAAATAAATTAAAAGAGGCAGAGGAAAAATTGGGAAAAGAAATGAGAATGATGCAAGAAAATCATGAAAAAAAGAGTCAACAGTTTGGTAAAGGAGACACAAAAAAACTACTGAAGAAGATGACACTGTACAAAAACAGGGGGCATCTAGGTGGTGCCATGAGTAAATAGAGTTGTGGTCCTGGAGTCAGGAGGACCTGAGTCTGGCTTCAGACACTAGCTATGTGACTTTGAGCAAGTCAACTAACCCCAATTGCCTTGCCTTCCCCCCTCAAAAATACAAAAACAAAACCACCAGAATAAAACAAATGGTAAAAGAGGTACAAAAATCCAATAAGGAGAATGCCTTGAAAAGCAGAAATGGCCAAATGGACAAAAATTCACTAAAGAAAAGATATCACTAAAAAGTAAAATTGGCCAAATGGAAAAGGAGGAACAAAACCTCACTGAAGAAAATAATGACTTAAAAATTATAATTGAGCAAGTGGAAACTAATGACTCTATAAGACATCAAGAAACAATCAAATATCCATCTTGCCTCCATGAAGGCACTCAATCCAGGTCAGACTATGTCTAGCTGAGATTCTATCTGGCCCACATGTGAATATAAGTGTCACAAATGCTTAGGCTCCTTAAGAGCCAACCCAATTTGGCAAATCTTTAATAAACTTTGTTTTCTTTGGCTTTAAAAAAAAAAGAAAGAAACAATCAAACAAAACTTTAAGTGAAAAAATAGAAGATAATGTGAAATATCTCATTAGAAAAACAACTGTCCTGGAAAATAGATTCAGGAGAGATAATTTAAAAATTATTGGACATCCTGAAAGCCATGATCAAAAAAAAAAAGAGTCTTGATATCATTTTCCCAAGAAATTAACAAGAAAAACTGCCCTGATGTTCTAGAACCAGAGAGTAAAATAGAAACTGAAAGAATCCACCAATCACCTCCTGAAGGAGATCCCAAAATGAAAACTCCCAGGAAATATTACCATCAAATTCCATAGCTCCCAGGCCAAGGAGAAAATATTGTAATCAGCTAAAAAGAAACAATGTAAGCATTGTGGAGATATAGTCAGGATGACACAAAATTTAGCAGCTTCTACATTAAAGAACTGGAGGGCTTGAAATAGGACAGCAAAGGAGCTAGAATTACAACCAAGAATCATCTATCCAGCAGAACTTAGTATAATCCTTCAGGGAAGAAGATGAACATTCACTGAAATAGAGGACTTTTGAGCATTCCTGATGAAAAGGCCAGAGCTGAATAGAAAATTTGACTTTAAAATACAAGACTCAAGAGGAGTATAAAAAGATAAATAGAAAAGGGAAATCATAAGGAACTCAATAAGGTTAAACTGTTTACATTCCTACGTGGGAAGATGATACTTGTAACTCATAAGATCTTTCTCAGTATTAGGGAGGTTAGGAGTATATCTAGACAGAAGGCACAGGTATGAATTGAATATGGTGGAAGATATCTAAAAAAATAAAATTAAGGAATGAGAAATAGAAATGCACTGGGAGAAAGGTAAAGGGAGAGGTAAGATAGGGTAAATTATCTCACATAAAAGAAGCACAAATGAGTTTTTATAGTAGAATGGACAATGAGGGAGGGGATGGGGAAACCTTACTCTCATTGGAATTGTCTCAAAGAGGGACATACACACTCAATTGTGTATAGAAATCTATCTTACCCTACAGGAAAGTAAGGGGGGAAGGGGATAAGATAAAGTGGGTGGTATGGGTAGATTGTGGGAGGCAGTAGTCAGAAGCAAAATACTTTTGAGGAGGTGTGACAGGGTAAAAGTAGAGAGAATAGAATAAATGGGAAAAATAGGATGGAGGGAAATAGCAATCATAACTGTGAAAAAATTTTTGAAGCAAGTTTCTCTGCCAAGGTCTTATCTCTCAAGTAGAAATGAGTTAAATTTATATATATGAGCCATTCCCCAATTGACAAATGATCAAAAAGAATGAATAGTTTTCAGATAAAGTCATCAAAGCTATCTACAACAGTACAAAAAAATCTTCTAATCCACTATTGATTAGAGAAATGCACATGAAACCAATTCTGGGGTACTACCTCATACCTATTAGATTGGCTAAAATAGGACAGAAAGGAAAATGACAAATGGAGGTAATGTGGGGAAAATAAGACATTAATGCACTGTTGGTGGAATTTTGAACTGATGCAACCATTATGTAAAGCAATTTGGAACTATGCTCAAATATTTATAGTAGCTCTTTTTCTGGTGGCAAAGAATTGGACATTAAGGGTATAGCCATCAGTTGCCGAATGGCTGAACAAGTTGTAATATGTGATTGTGACGGAATATTGTTGTGATAATAAGAAATGATGAGCTAGATGCTCTCAGAAAAACCTGGAAAGAATTACATGAACTAATGCATTTTCTCTACAATTTATACTCATAGTTACCTAGAACAACAACTGATTATGTGACTTGCGCAGGGATCCCTAGCCAGTATATGCCAGAGGTGGCATTTAAACCTGGGTCTTCCTGGTTCTGAAGGTAGCAATCCTCCATTATGCAACACCAACTCTTCTGTTTCTATGCATTATATTAATAGGTTCAGTAATGAGTATATGCAGTATAGAGTTATATTTGTTTCAAATAAGAATTTTTATTATTAAATACTTATTCAATGATCAAGAGTAAGAAAATAATTAGAAAATTATATGTCAAAAAGAGATGACCAGATTTCATGTGGGCTCAGAATTTTAGCTCCCAGGACCTTTCCATTTGCAATGATAGAATCACATTGCTGAGAAGAACTTCCAGGCCCATCTATGAAAACCCTTACTTGAACAAGAATTGCTACTATAACATGGTGATTGATCATCCACCTCTTTCTTCAAGATGTCTCATGAAGGAAAGCCCCTTACCTCCCCCAGTACTCCCCAATCCAAATATGAATAGCTCTCTTTGGAAGCTATTTTTTGAACATAGAAATTAAATCTGTCTCTCTACAACTTTGACCTGCTGTTGCTAGTTTTGCTCTCTGGGGTCAAGCAATACAAATCTAATCCCTTTTCCACATGATAAACCTTCAAGTATTCGAGAGCAGTTATCATGATTCCCCCTCGTCCCCTCCATCTTCTCTTCTCCAAGCTACTTAAACTCTCTTTGTAGTTGAGTCAAAATTCAGTTTAATGGAAGTATTTGGGTAATGACAATTGGCATACATCTTGTTTCTAAGGCATAGATTCATGGCCCTTTGCTATAACCTAAAATAAGTTTTTGCTTCTGTTTTGTTTTATTGGGGGTAGGGTGAAGGGAGGTCTAAATCTATAGTTTTACTAGTGTTAGGCAACTCCTTATGAAGAAGCATTTTCTATCAATAGAGCTCTGCAACTTTGTGCAAACTTATAGTCTTAGCTTGTTGCCTATGGTCTTTGAGAAGTCCTAACATTTATTTTGAGAAAAGCCTCTGTCCTTAACTCTCCTGCTCATTTCTCTTCCTCTTTGGAGGATCCTTCAAGTATAGCTACAAAATATTGCAAACACCTGATAGCAACTTATTTGCTTCCTGTGAGTCAGAGAGCAAAGTCCCCATCATCAAGTTGCCAAAGCCACCTTTAAATAAACTAGTTCATAATGAATAGTTATCACAAGGTAACAGCTGGGACATACCCTGTCATAAGATTTAAAGACTCTATAATTTGCTCAGTGTTCCAGATTAATAAAGTTCTATTCTTATCTTTCCAAAACAGTGAAAAAGAATACTTAAGCAGATTGGTGGCTTGGGGAGAGATTGAGAAGAATAGCTGGTGCTTTTCCCTTAACCTCGAAATCAAGGCTTGGAGAGAAGAGCCTATTGACCTCTTTGCAACTGCTACTCGTAGCTCTTGGTTCTGGTCTAATCCCTTTTCCAGTTGACAAATCCTTAAAATAATTGAAAATAGTGATTATGTCCCCTTGAGTCATCTCTTCTTCCAGCTAAATAACCCTAGTTTTAGGCTCACAAGCTTAAAATCATCTCTGGTTCCTCCCTCCCTCATTCCCTCACAGATTGCTTTCCCTGACTTGTGTGTGTGTGTGTTCATCCTTCGTTGTCAAAGAAGACCATGCCATCAAAGAAATGATGACATGACTTGCACTTGACTTTGTTTTGAGTGAGTGAGGGAGGGCTGTGCAAGTCACCAGCCTCACTTCTCCTCCAGAGTCATTTGAATCCAGTGACCAGATATTCATTAGGATGACTGCAGATGACCCAGGATGAGGCAGTTGGGGTTAAGTGACTTGCCCAAGGTCATATAGCTAGTGAGTGTCAGGTGTCTGAGGTGGGATTTGAACTCTGGTCCTCCTGACTCCTGCACTGGTGCTCTATCCACTGCACTACCTAGTTGCCCCCTTACCTGACTATTGTACTTCTGAAATATGTCCTTTGGCTTAATATCCTTTTTCTTGTCTCCTTATTGTGATCACCCTATGTCAGGCCCTTATCAACACTGGACTGAACTATCGTACTAGTCCTCAACTGCCCTTCATGTTTCTCATCTCTTACCTCCCTAGCCTATCCTTTATTTCAATGCTTGAGTAATTGTTTTAGCAGTGTAAAGACCTATTGTTTTCACTTCTATAACCAAGACTCTTCGTGGGTCCCCACTAAAGATCTAGTAATGTGATCCTGACATTCAAAGCCCATTATGATCTGGCCCAACCTACATTTCTAATCTTAGGAGAGATCACTTTCACAGGGGAGTTTGGAGGAGGTGGTCCATAGAAGGTTTCATGGAGAAAGTGGTACCTGAACTGGACCTCATAGGAAGAACATAGAATTATAGGATCATGGGACTTTGAGTTAGAAGAAACTTTAGAAATTGTCTAGTACAACTCCTGATTTTATAGATTAGCAACCTGAGGCTCAGAAAAATGAAGAGACTTACTCCAAGTGACACAGAGAGTAAAGCGTAAAGTCAGAATTTGAACCCATATTCTCAGGATTTCAACAGGACAAGATGAAGAGAGAACAGTTTACAGGAAGGAAGATTGGCACATACCAGTACATAGGGGAAAGAAAATGCAGGGTGAGACTGAAAGTCAACCAGTAGTCAAGCTGGTTGGAAAATAGAATGCGTGAAGAAAATAGTATGATATAAGCCTAGAAAAGTAGATTGCAGTCAGATTATGGCAGCCTTTATGTGTCAGTCTAAATTACTGTTTTATTCCACAAACAATAGGGAGCCACTGAAGGTTTTTTGAACAGAAGAGTGGTTGCTGAGATGTGTATATTTGGAACATTATTTCAGTATCTGCTGAAAGATGGATTAGACAATAAAGACGGAAGCAGGTATACCAGTTTGGAGGCTGTTTCAACACTGTAGGTGAGAAGTGATGAGGACACAAAATAGACTGGGGGCAATGTGAGTGAGGAGAAGGGGATGGATACAAGAGCTATTGCAGAACTGTTGCAGAGGTAAAGAAAGATATTGCAGAGGTGGACTCAGTAGGACTTAGCAATTGCTTGCCAAGATGTCCAGATGGAGATATATAGCAAGCCCTTGGAAATGTAAGTTTGGGGCTCAGGAGAAAAAAGACATTTCAAAAATACATTTCGTATTCTTAGAAAGACATATGGGGAAGCTAGTGGCTCAGTGGATAGAGCACTTGGTCCTGAAGTCAGGAGGACCTAAGTTCAAATTCAGCCTCAGACATTTGACATTTACTATCTGTGAAACCCTGGGCAAGTCACTTAACCCCAACTGCCTTGGCAAAATTTAAAAAAAAAGACATATACAGAAGGTAAATGCAAGATCAGGTAATTGAAGGTGAATATAAATTGTAGCATGGTCCTGCAAGAATAGTGTCAACCATGTTTAAATTGAGAGCAAGCAAAGATATGTAAGAAAAGCTAAGAATGGCAAAAAAGAAAGGAAAGAAAAAAGGCATTTGTTCAAATATATAGGGGAAAGAAAGGATAAGAAGGAAAGAAAAGATAGGATTGAATCTCACTGTGGATAGGGCAGGCAATAAAGAGGAAGCAGAGATGAAATGTTCAGTTCTTATTGTACATCTGCTCTTTCAAGGAAAATGAACTGAAAGGTACAACAAAGATGATTAATGAGTCACTGACACAAGATAATCAGTTAAACAGTAAGAGAACACCTTGATAACTGGACAGCTTCAAATCACCAGGTTCAAATGCTCTACATCCAAATGCACTAGAAAAAAACACAAGACAGTAGCTGTGAATGCTGAGCTAAAGTCATGGACCTTTGAACGATAGTGAAGAATAAGAGGAGTACTAGAGTCCTAAAAAAAATGCCCCAATTTTCAAAAAAAAAAAAAAAAGGAAGATAATATAGTTTGCAAACTATGAGTTCGTCAGCTTGACTGACTCCTGGCAAAATTTAAGAAATGTGCCATTAAAGATATGGTTAGTGAAAAAATAGAAAAGGAAATGGTGGTTGCAAAGACATTGGTTTTAGCAAGAAGAGTTTATCAAGAAATAATTTTACAATTGATTTGTGACTTTGTTTTGATTACCTATACCTATTTGTTAAAAGGGAGAGATTTTATTGAGTGAGAAGTGGAGAGAGTAGGAAGGGAAGAAAGTGATAGTGATGCCAAAAAAGGAAAAAAAATTGTATCAATGAAACATTTTAAAAGAACATTGAAGAGACAATAGAATTAAGTCAAGAAGGTGGCACAGTCAAGTAGGTCAATGTTGCTTCTACTATGGTGAATTTAATATATTCTTTAAAATCCCACCACCACTCTGTATATAGAAGTAAGTTACAATTCCACATACATTCTTCTTCTGTTCTTTGAGGATGGAAATGTTCATGTTTCTTGATATCAATTTCTTGATGTTTGTCAAGTTTATAATAAAAAGAAAGGATCATGCAAAACTAATCTCCATTTCCTTTTCTTGATAAGGTTACTAGATTTGCAGATCGTGGAATATCTCCCTTTCTTTTAGGGCAAGACATTTAACAAAATCTCTCATATTTTTGCAGGAAAGATGGTGGCATATGGGCTAGAGTCTAACTCATATTTGTAACTATTACACTACAGTATGAGTAGGTGAAATTGCCAACATACCTTCAAAAAGTAGATATTAACAATTCCACATCAACTTGGACAGAAGTGTGTATTGGAGTGCTCAGGGATCTGTACTTGGGAAATTATCAAAATGACATTCTTATTAAGTTTGCAGATTAAACAAAGCCCAGAGGGATGGTTGTCAGGAACCAAAAAAAAAAAAAAAAAAATCCCAGAATGTTAGAACATTGGGCCTAGTCTAAAAATTTGAAATTTAAACTATAAAGCCCTATGTTAGGTTTTAAGAAATTAACTGCACAAGTATAGAGAAATCAATTCATGTCTAAAAAAGATCTTGGACTTTAGAGGACCACAAGCTCAGTGATGAGTCAATAGAGTGATACAGCAGCCAAAATAAAACAGAACTTTAAACAACCTCAGGATGCATTAAGAGATAAAGCGATTTCCACTACAGAGAACATCATGCCCCTGCATGGGTCCCCCCTTGCCTTGCCCCTTCTCTTTTCAGTTTCCTTGTATGTCTTGTTTTTCTTCATTAGATTATAAGCTTCTTCAAAATATGAACTAATATTCTCTTTCTTATTTGTATCCTCAGCACTTAACACAGTGAGATAAACACAGAAGATGCTAAATTAATATTTGTCGAATTGAATAGTGTCCAGACAACCATTAAGGTGAAGAAGCTTGAGCTGATGTCATATGAGATGAACTGAAGGAACTAGGGATGTCTTTTTTCGATAAGAGAGGGCTTGGGGAGGGGAAGAGGGTGATAGTTGTCAAGTATTTGAAGACCTATCAACAGGAAGGGTTAAATTTGTTATGCTTGGACTCAGGAGGCAGAACTAATAACTTTGGGTAGAAATTGCAGAAAGGCAAATTTAAGCTTGATTCAAGAAAAAACAGGGCTAGCAAAAAACAAAAGTCACTAAACTGTGTCTACCTACTGACCTAACATTGCCACAACCAGGCCTATACTACTCAAGAGATCTAAAAATGAGGGAAAAGACCTATATATATATATATATATAAAAGTACTTACAGCCACTCTTTTTCTTTGTGGCAAAGAACAGGATACTAAGGTAGCATTCATCACTTGGGGAATGGTCGAACAAATTATTGTATATGAATGTAATTGAATGCTGTTGTGCTACAACAAATGATAAAGGAGATATTTCAGAGAAATCTATTATGATTTATATGAACTGATATAGAGTGAAGAACCAGGAGAAATTAAACAGTGACAATAACATCATGAAGAAAAATAACTTTGAAAGGCTTAAGGAACCTTATCAATGTAATAACCAACCAATGTTCCAGAGAACCAGTGAGGAAGCATGCCACACACCTCCTAACAGAGAGATGATTGATGAATGAAATATAGAGACGTACGTTTTTGGATATGACTAATGTAGGAATTTGACACTGAATATTTATAATGTTCTTGCTTTTTCTTTGTGTTGAGTGAGTGAGAAGGAGAAGAGGACAGTGATAAGGTCCCCCCAAAATTAAAGAAACAAAAGAGGGTCACTGAAGCCTTTATATTCAAAAGAATAGAAGGAAAGCTAGAATGAAATACCTTGCCCCTGCTTTACCTGATTCCTCCTGGGGTCTCATAAACTGGATTGGAAAGGTAGGAATCCACTGGACAAGGACCAATTTCTATTCCTCTCCCCACCAAACCAACTTGAACTAAACCTCTCCGTTAGCTATATTTTGGTATCTAATCTCCCAAAGTTTTCCCCACAGATATTTGTTGCAGTTTCAATATGTATTTAGTAATTACCTCCTATATGCAAAGTACTATGCTGCCTAGTGGAGACAAAAATCAATCAAATGCAAAGACAAAATGAATCAGTTCCTAATCTCAAGGATGTTATGTAATATGAGGAAGGAGAATATAAAATATATCCAGATCAATAAATACCCAGTAACAGCTCTGGGAGAGTTTGGAGGCAGGGCAGTAAAGATTTTTTAGTACCTGAGGTGGAGATAAGGAGGGAATGCGCTGCAGACATGAGGGACCACCTGTACAAAATCCAATAGTTAAAAGATGAATGTCACGTGCAAGGAACAGGAAGAGATTCTGTGAAGTGGGAAGAAAATAGAGGGAAAGTTTGCCCTTGCCTTTGGCTAAGAAGGAAGAGAGGAGAAGCACCTTGTAGTCCCATAGGATATCTACAGTGAGGCAAGGAGAAGTTGTATCTTCCTTTAAAGTCTATTGAGTGGGTGGCTCTTTCTGGCTTTCTGGCTAGTTATCTTTTTTAAAGTGTTTTATTATTTATAAAGTACTTTTACTTTATCTCATTTCAAAGACAATTTTAAAAGACTAAAGAACACCACTCAATGAAAACAAGATACTTCCAGAGGACTCATGATGAAACATGCTATTTATCAGTAGAGGTCGAAGTAGATTTTTTTTAACATGATCAGTCATCTTTTCATATATCCTCTTCCTTTTGTTAATGCCTTGGGCACCAGGGGATTGTTCTGCTATCCCAAAGCATCAAATCCTGGAGTATTGAGCCAGAACGCTCATGACTTCAGAAGGAGGCAGGAAGTCCAGTCTAGCTCCATACATGCTCCAATGGGCTGTGCTCAAACCAGAGTAGATAGGAAGTCCCTAGTTAGCATCATTAGACAAATTTTTACTGAGATGCTACTATGTCCCTCAAATTGTGCTGGGGGTAGATAGGGGAGAAACTATAGTAGAGAAGGGAAGGTAAGGTTCAGAAGAGTGTGTGGTAGACAAGACAGATATTAATACTTCAAAGCCCTTATTTTGTAGGGTGAGTGAACTCTCCTATCCATGCAGTTCATTGCAACTCTTCTACTAAAGCCAAAGGACAAAAGAAAAAAAAATTATTTGATACTCAACACTGGTGATAACACTGTCGACAATTAACTAGTCTGGTTGATGGGATCACAATAAAGCTCCTGCCCCCAGCCTCAATATTATAATTTCCTCATAGGCCCCACTGAACAGCAGACCCACTACCCCTATTGAACCACTCACACCTCCCACCCCTGACCCCCCACTCACTATCTTAACTTCTTCATATATATCTCACTGCTCACTAGAACAACAGATGTGTCCACAAACTCTTTTCTCACAGAAATAGCAGATGTGTCCGTGTGATGGGATCCCAGTCACTGCTTCTAGTTAGCCACTGCCCCCAGACCCATTCCTCATATTTCCCATAGCAGGTGTGTACGTGCATTCAACCACAACCACATCCACCTAGTATCAGACAGGACCATAATACTGAGCCAGTCAGAAAGCAGCACCACCATGATGCCCAAGCAGTGTGAGGACCCCAAAACAAAAGAAGGGACTTTCCCTAAGTAGGCACCTTCACAGTAATAGCAAAAGCTGTCCTTTAGGTGAACTTATGAAGTTGAGAGACTTATTATAATATCATTACCATACATACATACCTCCCCAATGGGTTTTTCTGTATGCATTGTGGGTAATCACAGGCTTAGTTCCACTGTGGCTAGGACCTCTCTGCATTTAATCCCTTAACAAACCCCTTTTGCCTTTTTAATATTAATAATTTCTGTTATATAATTGCATTTTTAGTCTATAAAAATCCGCCTTACTTTCTCTCAAGTTGCTGGTTCCTCTTGGAACTTAGCCTGCTTGATGAGAGGCATCAATCTCAGTAAATGCCTATGCTTGGATTGGAGGTGGTCTGACTTTGAATTCTTTGAGATGATTCTTCCACAACACATCATGAAACTGAAACAGCTTTTGGCAGTCCAGGGTGGGCAAAGTCTCTGACTCTGACCTCCCCTCCCCTCCACCCCCAGTCTGCATGTTGAGCAGAATAGGGATGGTCTGATTCTGGATTCTTTGAGACAGTTCCATCACAACACATCATGAAACTGCAACATGGTCATTAGACAAGGGCACTGTCCTTGCCTGGCCCTGTGATTGAAAGTCTAGTGGGACCTGCCAGACAGAGCTCCACTGACACATTTGTGCAAATTCAGTCACCTTTCTGCCAAGATGTGACACTGGAGAAAGACTTGAGCAGGAGAGACAACACACGAAGACATAAAATGCTTAAATAATTAAACACTAATAATTAAGTGCCTAAATGAGGGTTACATGCAGTAAGTCTTGAAAGAATTCAGTTTAACAAAAAGGATGATTGAATGGCATTGTAGCGAAGGGGGACTTTGAAAAAGAATAAACTAGATGCAGAGGAAAGGGGGAGATTCAAATGGACAGATGTTCATAATAGCACGAGAAAATACAAGACATCAGGAATAAATGTTACTTAGGTCAGCGACCGGAGGAAAATAAGACACATTCTTCCTCCATGGCTTTATTCATGTTTTCCCCTATAAGAATGTCCTCCTTTCCCCTCTTCTACTTGTTGAATTTCTCTCCATCTTCTTTCTCTTTTCCTCTCCTCTAAAGCACTTGACATCTTCTCCATGAAGCCTTCCTTGATATTCTCAAAGGCCTACCTTCCTCCTTCAAGCTCACACGGCATTTTGGTTCTTCACTTCTCTAAATGTACTTGTCATCAAAAGAGAAACAAAAAATACTAGAGGGGGTAAAAAAAAAAATAGACACAAGCATGCACCATTGGTAGGGCTGTGAACAGATCTAGCCATTCTAGAAAGCAGTTTGTAGCTATGCCCCCAAAGCTATAAAACTGTGAATATCCTTTGACCCAGTGATACCATTACTAGGTCTATACCCCAAAGAGATCAAAGAAAGAGGAAAAGGACCTATTATTGTTCAGTCATGTCCAACATTTTATGACCCTATTTGGGGTTTTCTTGGCAAAGATATTGAAGTGACCTTTCCTTCTCCAGCTCATTTTACAGATGAGAAAACTGAGGCAAACAGTGTTGCGACTTGCCCAGGGTCACACTGCTAGTAAGTGTCTGAGGCCAGATTTGAACTCAGAAAGATAAGTCTTCCTGACTCCAAGTCTAGCACTCTAATCCATTTTGCCATCTAACTGCCACACTAAGGAACTATATATACAAAAATATTTGTACCAATTTTGTCCAAGTGCCAAGAATTGGGATGAGGGCGTTTCCATCAATCAGGGAATGGTTGACTAAGTCATGAATATGAAGATGAAGCCATACAACCGTGCTGTAAGAAATGATGAAAATAATGCTTTCAGAGAAAAGAGGAGGACTTCTATAAACTGGCCCAGATTGAAGTGAGCAGAATCAGAAAAAGTTATACAATGAAAACCATGCAAAGACAATCAATTTTGAAAGTCTTAGGAACTCTGATCGACACAATGATCAATCAAGATTCCAGAGGACTCAGGATGAAATATATAAAACTCATCTCCTGATACAGAGATGATAGGCTCAGATTGCAGACTGAGATTTTAGTTTTTGGACATGGCCAGTCTGGGAATTTGTTTTTCTTGACTATGCATGTTTCTAATAGACTTCAATTTTATTGTTTTTTCAGTGAGGGAGCAGGGGATAGTGCTGGGTGGAAGACGAGAGGGAGAGAATGTAAAACTTTGTTTGAAAAACTACAATTTAATTTTAAAAATTAATGCACTTGTCATATTGATGGGGTGCTTGGCCGCATGTGCTTGGGGTTCAATTCTAAAATCATATTTCTCTTTAAAAATCACATTTCTCCCTAGCTTCAAAACATTATCCCAGGCAGTTTCTTCCCAGTCCAAGGACACAGCCTACCCTAGCAACAACTGTTATCCCCCTGCCTGCTATAGTAGCCAGTTGCACGTATAGAACTTATTAGTTTGACCCACCTGCGTACTGGCTGAACTGGCTGTGCATTGGGTCATTGCAACATTTACTACTCACTCACCAACCATATGCATCCTAGACTTAGACATACGTATACTCCCTTACATTTATCTTGTCTAACAAGACATTGATGAGAGCAACCTGGGTATTTCTCAGTCAGCTCTGACCTTAGTGACATTTCAGGCCGAAAACCACACCTCCATGTAGCCCCTCCTTGAGCTATTTCCTTATGAACTCTGGGTAAAATACCTGCATTGTAGATACCAAAAGTGCATGTTCCTTTAAAGAGTGACCGTTCCTTAACCACTTCCTAATCCCACCCCAAAACACCTAGTGAGCATATTCGGCATATGTTTCCTATAGAATATCCTATAGAAAGTTTACCTGTACCCCTCTAAGACTGCAGATTCCCTAAGAACTCTTGCCTGCTGAAAAGTCTAATAAATCTTTACCTTGACCTCAACAATGCTTGAATCTGTGAATTCATTCCAGGTGACCTACTTCTGGTATTCCAGTCTTTGTGGGGGTCTCACCTCCCCCCTTCCAGCTCTCATCAATATAATGTTGTGTATTACAGTTACATGTTTGTTTTTTTAAATATCTCTATTAAAAAATAAACTGCACAAGTGAAGGGGCTGTCTATCCAAATTTCCTATTTCAATGCATAATATCATTATCATACATACCCCCCAAATGGGTTTTTCTGTATGCATTGTGGGCCGTTCTATTGTGTCTGGGACCCTTCCCCAAATGGATCCCTTAACACACCTCTCCTGTCTTTTTAATATTCATAATTTCTTCTTTGCACGTAGCAGGTGTTTAATCACTGTTTCTTGAATGAATGAATGAATGAATGAATGGCCGATGTGCTGAAGGATCAGGAAATCTGATTACCAGGTATAGCTAAGGGTCAATCTAAAGCCCGAGAATCTGTGCTTTCGGACACACAGGGAACTCCCGCCGTGAAAATTCCCTCCATTACAGCAGATCTAACTTAGCAGACAATTCTCAAGAAGAGGCAAAGAGTTAGCATTCCAGAAAAGGGGAGGTACTGAAATATTGAAAACATTTCAAGGAGGGACTCCAGGAAGTCAGCTTGAGAACCGAAAACCAAGAAAGACAAGAGGACACGACGACCGCCGCTGACGATGTGCCCTCAGACAGAAGAGAGACTGCTCCCAAGTCATCCCCAAAGCCCGAAAACCCAACGATGCCCAAACTCCCTGCACAGGAGTCCGGTGGAGGCCGGCCAGTTCTGCCTTGCTGCTCCATTGGCTTCTCGCTGCATAAGCTAGTTCTCTTTGAGACCTTCGGCCCTCCCCCTCCCCCCTACTCTGGGATTACAAGAAAGGAAAGCCCTCCGGGCCTGCCCACTTTCATTCCCCTCCCACTCCCACTCTTCCCCATCCCGGGGAAAGCTGGGGAGGGCGCCTCGGCTGGGCTGCCCGCCTGTGGGAAGGCTGGGAAAATCCTCGCGCAGCCAACGCTACGTGGCCCTTCTACGCGAGACGATCTGCACACCCTGTACGTGCGGAGAACGAGTACCATGGTGCCCGGGAATCCTCAGGGGGGCACTCCAGAACTGCTCACCACCCGGCGGACGAGCGGCTGGGCGGCTTCCCTGCCCCGCCCCCCTCGGCCCCCACTTTTAAATGCGTAGGCCCTTCACCATTCTGAAGTCGGCTCGGCAGCCGGGCGGGCGCTCGCTGGGCTGCTGTCCAGCCTGCCTCTGCCTGCCGGGCTTCACGCTGCCCTCCCGGGCCGGGCCGGCCCCTAGAGCTTCGGGCGGTGGGCAGCCTGGGCTTTCTGGTACACGCAGTTTGATCTGAGGGCAAACAGTACAGATGGTAATCAACTGAAAGTTAATAAAACCCATGCTCCCCCAGGAGCCAGGCATTTAAAACAACGTGCTGACAAATATTGGTTTGCGCTTCTACTTAAATGTAGGCAGATGTGAACACGCAAGGCTCTAATCGTTTCATGTTTGTCGAAGAGATTTAATCTGCCCTTATTAATATGCACCAGAACTGCGGACCAAAAATACCGCCTTCTTTCATTCAAGTCTGCTATTTGATACTGGGTTTCTTTACGGAGGCTGAAGGAAAGGGAATGCGGGAAAACCATTGTAGGGATCCCAACAACTAATTATCTTTCTAAGAGACTCTGGGTCTTCTTGCCTCCAGGGTCCGAGAAATCAAAGTTTATGTACCAGAAGGGGATGAGAAAGAGCTAGAGGGAAGGAGAGACGGAGATACAGGAGAAATAGACAATTCAGGGACTCTAACTGTGGCCAGAATTCGAGGTCACTTCCTTCCCCAGGTGATCTTCAAGTAAGTCCCCTGGGGCAATAGGTCTTCCGGGAGAGAAGTTTGGTATTAAAGTACCTTAAGCAGGATTTTGATACTTCCGAAAGATTATGAGGCACAGAAGAATAAAAGGAAATGATCTACAGCTGGGGTGTTTATCCCTAAATTTAAAAGTGCCTCTATATGCCCCAGTGTATCGACTGCTCTGGTGCTCAACAAATGTTGATTTATGAAGGGTGAGAAAAGAGGAAATTTGGCCAGAAATATAAAACTTAGTTATCGAAAGAAGTCTTGTGAATAAAAACTGGAGAATTGTTGCATTTACATTGTAAGGACTGGATTTCAGTTTTGATGAAGCCCCTGAAATTGAGCTAAGATTGTTTGCTGCCTTGCACTTTTCTCTGTTATTAAAAAAAAAATCCCAAATTCTGACTCCCCTTCCTCTGCATTCCTTCCTTTCTCCTCCTTCTATATATCTTCTTTACCTACCCACGTAAATCATTTGCATCTCTATATATTACGATTCTCTTCGTCTAACTCTATTCTGCCTCCCTGTTCTTGTCTCTCGACTATCTCTCCTCTCTTCTCCCTTTTCTACCTCTCTATCCTTTCCCTTTCTGTATCTTTCTCTTCCTCCTTTCTCACTTTTTTCTCTTCTCCCCTCCTCTATTCTTCTGTCTTCTCTCTGTGTCCTTCTTATACTCTTTCCCCCTATTCTATACCTCTCCCATTCTTTCTTCTTTCTTTTTAATATTTCTCCTTCTCTCCTTCTGACCTCCTTGAGAAACCTTCCCTTTCCACATTTTCTTCTCTCTTCTACTTCTCTTCCCCCTACTTTATTCTCCCTTCCATCTTATTTCTTTCCTCTCCCCTTATTTCTTCATTCACATCTCTTCTTTACATTCCTAACCATCACCACCACCACCTGGTTAGGAAGTGACATTCTTTACTGGGATGAAGAATTTGTTATAAATATGAATATTGTGGAGCTCTCTTATACAGCACACGTTTTTTTCACAGCTTGAAAAAAACCACAGATTTTTTATCTTCTTCTTATGGGATTATTTCCCCCAAAACATTTGCAAATCCAGAATTTGAACTAGAAAGGAACCATGCCATTTTATTTCTTCTTCAATGAAACTTAAATGTTCAGCAGCCACCATTTTATGACTCCTAGATTCTATCGTAATAATTTGTCTTTCTTTGAGATGTCACGAACACTAAGATGAAATAGATAGAAGGTGACCTTGAAAGACCTAGATTTGAAGTTCAAACTATGGAGAATACTTCCATCCTTCCAGTCACCCAAGTTCACAATCTCATTGTCACTCTTAACTTCTCATTCTCTTCAACCTCACATATCTCATCAATTACTAATTCCTTTAAATTTTGTCCCCTCTCTTTTACACAGCCAGCACACTAGTTTAGATCAAATACGACCTCTAATCTAGACTATTGCAATACTTTCTCAATTGGTCTCTCAAACACAATTCCAGTACAGCCTCCACACTGTTGCCAATGTGTTTTTCTTTAACCAAAGATCTGACCATGTTAACCCCCACCTCAGTAAACTCCCGTAATTCCTTACTAACTCCAAAATCAAATACAGACTCTCCTGATTAGCATTTCAAATGTTTCTGGTAGCTTCAACCTACCTTTATGACGTTATCATACTTAAACTCCTTTACAAACTCTCTGCTTCAGCCAAATTGACTTCCTTTCTCTGCTTCCATCCACCTTCCATCTACCATTTCCAAGATACTCATATTTCCTGGAATGTATTCACTGTTACCTACCATCTCTTAGCATTTCTGGTACCTCTCAAAATTTAGCTCAGATGTCTTTCCTGATTTTACCCTACTGCTAGTTGCTTGCCACTCCCCCCATTACCTTGTACTTATTTTATGATTTTCTATATACTTTTAAATGAATATACCTTCTCCTCTCACTATATCATATTATAAACTTCTTGAGGGTAGGTACTTTTTAACTTTTGTCTACATACTAGCACTTGGCATACATATTATCAAGAACTTAATAGATGCTGAGTGATTATTAAAATATCTAAATGCCAGTCTGTTCTCTTATGATGAAAGAATTGCTCGTTTGTATTTATAAAGCACCCACTATGTGTTAAACACTGTACTAAGCTCTAGGGATATAAAAAAAGACAAAAAACAATCTGCTCTCAAGGAACTTACAGTCTACCTGGGGGATACAACGTAGAAATAACTATGTACAAACAAGATATATTCAGTTCTGATTAGAGCTAATCTTAGTTAAAGAAACTAGGGACAGCTTTCTTGGAGATATGACATTTTAGCTGGGACATGAAGAAAGCCAGAAACCAAAAGGTGAAGATGAGAAAGGAGACAATCCAGTTGTGGGGGACATCAAGTGAAAAAATACAGTCAGGAGATGGAGAAATTTCCACATTAGTTGCCTAAACTGGAATCACAAATATATATATATATATTTGTGATATATATATATATATATATTGCACCTCTCTTAACCCCACCATGCACAAAGTAGTATCATTTTATGTTGTTGTACAGTGTGTCCAACTCTTTGTGACCCAATTTGTGATTTTCTTGGTAAAGATACTAGACCTGTTTGCCATTTCTTTCTCCAGCTCATTTTACAAATGAGAAAACTGAGGCAAACAGGGTTAAGTGGCTTGCCCAGAGTCACACAGCTAATAAATGTCTGATGGGAGATTTGAACTTAGAAAGTTGAACTTTCCTGACTCTGGGTCCTGCAGTCTTCCCTGTGCTACCTAGCTGCCCAGTATCATCTTATAGCTGAGTAGAATAATTTGGCTGTCTTTGGCAAACAGTAACTTCCCTTAACATTAAGCAGCAGGAATTAAACTAATTAACTTAAACTATACAATTGAGAGTTTATCCTCATTATTAACCAATCATAAGACTCGAGAGACCTGATGATAATCAAGAGGAAATTTCTATCGTAGCCCGTGTTTTCATCAGTGTTGTAAGAGCTGTGATTTCATCAGCAGGAATGTCGTCTGAGAGTTCTCTCAAAGAGTGTGCTCACTCTACCAATGCAGTCCTGAAATTTTTCTGCCAACCTGTATGTCGTAGACTAGGACGAAATCTTACCAATTGTAAGGCCAACTCTCTATCGACTAATCTAAACTGCCTCTCACATGTCCACATGACCCCATGACCCCAAGAAAAGTTTAAGTGATGATTGTGTGCCAATTGTTAAAATATAAGACTCTTACCTAAAATCATGGAGAGCAGTAGATCTCTGGGGCTTAAAACAAATACATAGAAGAGAGGCCAGATTCCAATGACTGCATTGCTTATTAAACTGGTATTGCAATGTTTGGAGACTGAGAGATTTTGTATTTGCATACATATTTAATTGAATTTTCTTCTTTCTTTTCTTAATATTATTCCACTTTCTAAGTTGTCCTTCCTTGGAAATTTGAAAAGGGTGGCCAGGGAATGGTGATGATCTGCATGGGGTGGACAGAGATAGAAAAGCTTCCCAGAACATGTTGACATTAAAGAAAAAAACATACTAGGATATTAGAAACAGAATATAATGGCAAAAAGTTTCTTGCAGGACATCTGCTCCTTCCAATGGGATAGTTTCTTTCCTGCCAAGAATTTATGCATTTTTTAATAGAATTCAGGCCACGTTTTGAGAAGAGAGAGGAGAAAGAATAAAAGTTAGTAGTTAAATAAAATATCTCAGTGCACAGAAAGCCCTGGCACCCTGCTTTTGAGTTTCTCAGTAGGCTTTTAATATGGATCATACTTTTGGCACACCAGAGCCTTTACACAGGCAGAGTAGATATTTTTATAAACCTTCACAGCAATATCACTCACCTGTGATCTGTGATACCACAGTCTATAGTCCAGTTAATATAAACAGTGACCATATTTTCCAAATAAAAACTGAAAACATGGCCTGACAAAGGAGACTCTTTTTAAAAGTACATTTTTAAAGTACAATCATAGGCTAATAGTGTTTAGAGATGGAAGGGACCTTAGAGATCACTATTTGTTTCAATTCAACAAATATTTTTTAAGATCTTACTCTATGGGAAGAACTAGAAAAATGAAGACTTCATGGTGCTTTTATTTTAGAGTGAGGAGTTGCACAAGGGGAAAAATACATCTAGTCAATAAAGGTTAACTTGCTTTTTATTTTTTATAGAAACCTGGTCTTCCTAGAAAATTCTGAATTTCTAGTAATCATGTAGTCTGGAATAAAAATTAAAATGAGGTAAGCAGAGGTGGAAGAAAGGGCATTTTGACAGGTGCAGTGTGTGTATGTGTGTGTGTGTGTATGCATACATACACGCACATTGATTTGACCCTGTAGTTTCATAGATAACAACAACAGTTAGCATTTATATGGTATGTTAAGATTTGTAAAGCACCTTACAAATACTATCTTATTTTATCCTCATAACAACCTCAGGAGGGAGGTGTTGTTATTGTATTCATTTTACACATGATGAAACTGAAGTACATTGAGGTTAAGTGACATCATTCAGGGTCACACAGTTAGGGTCTGAGGCCAGATTTGAACTCAGCTTCTCCTGACTCCAAGTCCAACATTCCATTGAATAGCCACCTAGCTGCTTCATAGGAATGGGAACTCTCACCATGATAATATTAGTGAAGGGCCTGGGGTCCTGGGGAGGCTAAGTAATTTATCCACAGTCATATAGCTAGTTTATGTCAGAGACATAAGTTCTTCCTGCTTGTAAGATTGTCTTTCTATCCACAACCGTTTGCCCACATCCTGAAGAAGGTTATGATGATGATGTTGTGAAAACTTAGAATTTACAAAACATTGTTTTAGACTTTACATTTTAGAATCTTAAATTTCAATTTAGAATGGACAAAACCCCTACATCAACACTGTGGTTAAATAGAAAAGTGTTATTATCTCCATTTTAGAGATGAAGAAACTTAAGTTCGGAGAGAGACAGAGTGATTTACTCTATCTCACAGCTTAAAACCAGTAGAAATAAGTTTTTTTGAGTGGGAGGGAGAAGCTGAAGTGAATTTTTAAAAAACTCAGATTATTTTCAGTGGTGCAATGGATAGATTGAGCCTTAAAACCACTAAGACCTGGGTTTGAGTCTCACCTCTGAGACATACTGACTGTATGACTCCAACTCAAATCATTTAATGTCTCAGTGCTGTAGGCATTTCTCAGAATATGAATTGCTGACAAAGTGCTGACCTCCATGTGTAGGAGGAATTTCCTTATTTAGGAGTTCCCACTATTAATGAAATCACAGTTTGGGGTCCCAGTTCTTTTCTCTAATCAATATTGCCCCAGTAGGTATTCATTCTTAAGAAAATTCAGTGCTTAGTCAATAGTCTAAACCACTAGAATTGTTTCCAGTTTTAGTGATTTTTTTTTTTTAGTGATTATCTTGTGTAATTGCTCAATGGATATTGATGGCTAAGAAAGGAGTTGTCTTAACTTTTCTTCCGGAAGGTCTCAGAATATTAAACTAAATAGGTTAGTAGCATAATCATTAATAATCCCTTCCTTTTTTTTAAATCAAAGCAAGTTAATATAGTCAGTTTAAAAATTCCTAGTGTGGGGAGAGAGGCGAGGAGAAGATATACTCAGGATGAATCTGATTGGAAAATCATCATAAAATGTAAGTTCCTTGAGAGTGGAGATTGTTTCATTCTTTGTATTTGAAACCTAAGTGCCTAGCACACAATAGAGCTTACTAAATATCTGTTGATTGATTCTGAAACTAACAACATTTGCACTTACAAGAAGATACTACAAAACCCCTGATCATCTAGTTCAATCCCCTTATTTTATACATAAAGAAATAAAGCCTAAACTCAAACTCAGATTTTGGGGGCAAAGAGTTGGAAGTAACTATTTGTAGAAAGTGTCCAACATTTATTGAAGCATAAAGGTAACCAAATGCATACATTATCAATTCCATTAGGGGAAGTTGTCAGAATCTTCCAATTCCAAACACAGGGGGGCAGCGTGGTATAGAGGAAAGACTTGCAACTAAAGAATAATCTCTGCTCAGTCAGCCAATACAATGGCTATGTGACCTTAGGCAAGTCACTTAGCTTATTGTAGTCTCCATTACCCCAATATAAAAAAAAAAACAACACAACTGGATTAGATGATGGCTAAAGTGTAGTTCAACTCCAAAATCCTGTTATTCTATGACCTAAAATAACTCTCAAAGCCATTTATTTGTTTATGCCTAATGGAGTCATGAAGAATCAGACACAAGTGAATAAAAATTACAAAAATAATGACACATGACCAGATTTTACTTTAGATGGGAATCTAATAATCTAGTATCTAGGGAGTGATAATCAGCCTTTAGCTTTTGACACTGAACATGGAATGCTGGCAAAGCATTCCGTCAGAGGCCACAAAGAGAGGAAGGAAACAGTGTTTCCTAGTGTCTAAGCAAGTAAAGCAATGGGGATCCAGCACCCTGTACCCTAAGAAACAGTTCTTTACAGGGTGTTTTAAGGAGAAAACGGTCTAGTAGCCAATTTAGAGCATGGAATTGTGAATAAGATAATTTAAACTTGGACCCACTGGCTAAGGTTGAGAAAAACTTGGAATCAAAGAAAATTAAAACAACAGCAAATGAATATTACTAATTATCGAATTCAAGCTATTGCTTCAGCCTGAACCTGTTTCCAGTTTCTCCATCTTTAAATTCAAGCTACATCTATCTATCCAAGTTGTGATCCAGAGTTGAGAGGTCTCATATAAGAACAGTTGACATTTAGTCATTTCCCCTACCCTACCCCCAATTTAAGGATCTCACATGCATGGATAGGAATGTTGTTATGAAAAGCTTCATCAACCTTTCTTCAAATTTTAGTCAAAAAGAAATCTCAAGAATTTTTTTTCTTAACAGCATGACAAATTTTACCACCACTGTTTAAGTTAAAAAAAAAAAAAGCTGAGTCAGGCCAATCTTGTACATACAGCTTTATATGTCATCACAGACATTAGTTATAAGTTCTGCTTTAAAAGAAAACCCAAATATCCCAGGGAGTTAGGTTAGTCAAGTTCCTCCTTATCCCAATTATGCCTGAAGCAGTCTTCCTTCCCTTAGAAGGTTCTCGTTTCCCCCAACCTAGGCAGGTTCCGAGTTAGTGTCCCCTGTGGATCAGTAACCAAATATATCAAAAGTTAGAGGGGGAAAAAAGGGAGAGGGAGGTTTTCTAGGAGGAACATTATGTTAGTGAGACTCCAAGATGGAAATGGAAGGGTTAAAAGGAAACTTAAGTGCCCTAAACCAAGCAAGTCTGAATGATTGTCTCCTTACAAGCAGCTTCTCTTCCAGGTTTTTGTGTCACAAATATGGGAACCTTGTCAAAGCAAATGTTAGTTAAAAGCTGTTTACCAAAGGAAAGGTGGTTAAACATCTTGTACAGATGACAGTATTGTTATCATAAACTTAAAATAATTTTTTAAAGCTTTTTCAATTTACAATTGAAGGCTATGGTCGAAGTTGCAAGTGACAAAATAATATTGAAATGCTTCTCTGCTATCCTCTGTCCCACCTGCCTTGATATAACATTATTTTACACCAATTCAGCAAAGAGTTGCAAAAATGACATCAATTCTGATTAAGGAAATAAGGACTTTGTTAAAAAAAAAAAATTATTTGCTGGTAGCCCACAGATGACTGACTCAGTGTTTCTGAAGCTCAGATAGGCCTTAACTTTCACTGGGAAAACTAATCCTATCACACTTCCTTAATCAGAGCAAACATTCAGGAGAGCAGTTTATCAATGTCTTAACATACAATATCAATTGTGTATCAGAACAGGAAAATGAAAATAAAGGAAAAGAGCTATAAACCTGGATGAGGTCATGCATTTCCAAATGCAAATTGAGAACCGAACATTAAACAATAGGGATCTACTAATCCTTTCACAAAGGCACAAATTGCAAATCAGACTCTCCAGCCAGGGTGGCTTTGACTAACAAAGTGTATAATGCAAAGGATCCCTGGGGCCAAAAGCCTCCCAGCTTTCCACAAACTCCCCGCACTTGGTAGCCATATTGTCAATCACACTCCCGGAGTCGTAAAATTAATAGTATTTGCAAAACTGTCTAGATTGGCGAGTGTAGCATGACTCTCTTTGCTCTAAGCTAAAGCCACCCAAGGGGTCTTTTTCAAAGGAATTCAACCCCATGTGAGCAAAAACCTTTTAATTTATTTCTACCCTTTAACACACCATACTATTTTGTGGAATATCACTAAATTCTTAATGTGGAACTTCCATAGCAAGTTCCTGCAAGCCTTAACACGTGCAGGATAAGCAAGTTGGATGTAGTCAAAATAATAATCAAGAAAAGGATATAAAAAAAGGCATTTGGAGTTACAACTGGGTGGTTAAGTCTTGCACATTAAATTCTTTAGTCAGGATAGGTAACGTTTTATGATCTGGTAAAGGAGGCTGATTTTTTTTTTTTTTTAAACTTCGTACACCCCAAGAGGGGAAGCTGGGGTATACAGAAATTTTGTAAAAAGCAAAACAGTGTGTTTCATGCATATGAATTTATATGTATCATTATGTAATAATAGCTAGTATTGGTAATAGTGCTTTAAGGTTCTCAAACTTTTGTTTTTTAATGTATGTTTATCTCATCTGAACCTCACAAACAACTCTAAGAAGCAGGTACTTTTATTATTCTTGTTTTACAGGTGAGAAGACTGAGGCTGAAAAGTTAAGGGACTTGCCAAGATCATACAGCTCAGCAGTATCTGATTCAGGATTTGAATACAGGTCTTCCTGATTCTCAGACCATCGCTCTAACTACTGTGCCATCCAGACCCTACATATCCATATGTTGCCTATTATTTTTTTTATATTTTGGACTAGATGTGTGATTTCATTGGTATAGATAGCTCCCGGTGAGAAAACTTCCTCCCACGGTGAAGATTGGTACCTGTTCTATAATTTACAGTCTCCAAGCGTTTCCTAGGGCTCTGAAAGAAAATATGGGATTTGCCCGGAGCCACACACACTGATATGTATCAGAGGTAGTACCTCAATCACGGCCTTCCTGATCCTGGGTCCGGCCAAGATGCTTCGTGTGTGTGTGTGTGTGTGTGTGTGTGTGTGTGTGTGTAAAACTCTCTGAAAAAGTGTGCTTCATGCATACAAACTCATGCATATCACTATATAATAATAGCTAGTATTCATAGTAGTGCTTTAAGTTTCACCAAGAGCTTTATGTTTTTCTCATAAGATCCTTACAACAATCCTGAGAAGTAGGTACTTTTATATTTCCATTTTATAGATGAAGAAAATGAAACTGGATAGCCTCAGGAGTTGTGTGTGTTTGTGTGTATGTATCTGGTTAAGACATATCTGTATGTGACCATATTTCAACAGTCAGTTATTTTGCTAGCATTTATACCACTTTCGGGCTCTCCTCTTCTTTGGCCACCCCCATACAGGTCAGAGTCCTTCTATGCCTTTGTAAATAATCTTCATGGCAAGAAGAAAAAAAAGAAAAGAAAAACCCATCACTTAGTGGGCAATCCCTTGCTGCTGCACTTCTTTAAACATAAATAGGCTTATGATTACACAGTAAACTTCCAGCCTGGCTGAACTCAAAGCCCTTACAGCTTGGTAAGAAGTTGCCAGTGCTTGTTCTTGGCTGGCATAGCATTTGGGAGCCCAGGGTAGCAACTGACCCTGTCCTGATGGAGTAAGTGATAGAGCATCAAAATAGGATCTTAGGACACACTCACACCCAATACTCTCCAATTTGTTTTCCATATATACATAATACATATGTGTATGAATACATATATGCATACATTCAAATAAGTATACAGAGTCTGTGGACCTAGAGGCCCTGAACATGCTTTAGGGGTTTTACTATTGATCTGGTACCTCAGAAAAATAAACGTGCCTGCACATATGTATAATTGCTTACCTGGATGTTTAATTTGATAAGGTGAGAGGGCAGCATTTGGGAGCTGCCCCATCTATTTATTTAGGTGGAGTGATTTTTGCAGGTAATATGAGACAGCATGTGCATATCCTACAATATGCAGTCATTTGCAAATTCCTGGTTCTGCTTTGGCAGAAAAGCATCAGAAATCCAAAGGATGCTGTCACCAAGCGGAAGAAAGGGATCCAAGTTCGAGATCACTCAGAAGGGAAGTAGGGCAACCCACTGGTGTGTGGTTTTCTAACCTCTGACCTGTTCATAGCTTTCACCTTCCAAACACTAACAGATCTAAAGGAGCTAGTCACTTTCTCTTTGTAATGCCAGATTCTGCGTTGTCATTGCTGCAGTATCTTTCTGCAAGGCTTTGAAATGAAATTATTCACATTGAGGGTGTCCACATTTCCAAGATACATATGCCCTCTTTTCCTTGAAATAATAGTTCTTACTTCAGGAAAGGAGAAGAACAATTTCCTGGTTCCCAAATGTTATTTGCAATTATAATCAGTACTAAGTGACTTTGCAAAGTTGAAGATCTGAACAAGAACAAGAAGAATTTTCAAACTTTTCCCGATGCACCATTTTCCTCATTAACTCCTGTTTACTGTCTCACCTCTCCCAACCCACGTATATCAACCAGATATCCTCAGCAGAATTCGGGAAAGGATTAGCCATCACTTTGACTGAAGCCTCAAGTAGAAGATAGTTAGTTGGTTTGGTATGAGTACCATCAGTTAATTTCCAATTCATGCCAGATACAAAAGCCTAGACATTCTTCTGCTAGATACATGGAAATTAACACTAAAAGAAATTAGCCCATAGAACACCTGGAATAACCCTGGGAAAGGGAAGGGAAGGAAATAAGCATGAATACAGGGTCTAATATGTGCCAGGCACTGTGTTAAGTGCCTTACAAATGTTATCTCGTTCACTCTCAGACAGGTGTTGTTATTATCCCTATTTTAAATAGTTGAAGGTAACTGAGGCAAGTAGAGGCTAAGAGACTTGCTCAGTGTCCCACAACGTCTGAAGTGGGACTTTAACAGGTCTTTCTGACTCAAGCCGTTGTGCTTTAACCACTGTACCACCCAGATCACTGTTAGGCTGTCTTTGGAGAGCTCTTATACCAGAGAGAAGATCACACTGACCAAACAAACAGAAGACCTGAGGACTTTGGTTTCATAATGTATGCAAACCCCTCTGACTTGGGCTACCTTAATTTCCTCACCTCTAGGGAATGCCACTATTACCCATCAGCATACTGGACCAAAAAAAAAGAAAGAAGTGTCAGATGAGTACTTTGCAATCTGCGAAAAAGAACTCTAAACACTCTACAAGAACAAATAATGGTTTTCTTCCCACTCCTCCTCTCTTGCCCCTTCCCCAATAACCAACAGAATAGTTGCAGTTGCACTTCCTGATAGTCTTTAACCATTTGCTGTAGCTTAATTCTGATTTATATATTCAGCAAAGATGGAATGATCATGAATTTAGAGTTGTAAGGGATCTCAGAGATAATTCAGTCAAACCCTTTCATTTTCCAGATACGTGAAGGAAATCGTCCATGGTCACACAGGTGGGAAGTCGCTGAGCTAAGATTAATAACCAGGTCATCTTATTCCAAATTTAGCACTCTCACTATACTGTACTACACCAGTCTCTTTAATTTGCCAGAAATATGCATTTACTCACAACTTATAAGCTAGTTTGTTTGTACAAGAGTTATTTTCCATGTACAGTGTAATAATAATTCACATTTCAACACACAATTGCTTTCCTCATGGAAACTCTGGGAAGGAGAGGTAAATGTTTTATTGCCCCCATTTTAGAGATGAGGAAATGAGGTTAAGTGATTTTCCCATGGTCACTGGACTGATGTCAGAACTGGGATTTGACCCAAGGTCTCCTGACTGCAGGTCAAGGTTCTTTCCACCATATCCTGCTGTCTTGTATATGGAAGAAAAATGGAGATTTAGCCATGAACTAATTCAGTAAGTTGATGTAGGCATTAAAGAAGTGTTACAGAAGACTTCCTTCCCTCCTCCCCAAAATTATCTACTAGGGGCCTCAATTATCTGGAGTGGTATCTATATTAATTCCATGAACTCCATTATTAAAAAAAAAACAACTAATCCCATAGATTTTGTACATATTGGGTTGCTTAAATGCTTCCTCTGGGATGACTGATGATACTTAAACTAGAAATGAAAAGGATATATTGTGTAGAATTTATGTGATCTTTTGCTTTTATGCAAACTCCATTTATAAACACATTTTTCTGCCCTCTTCTATCCAGAGAATCATCCCTTGTAATAAAATGGGAAGAAGCAGGAAAACTTTACTAACTTATTAGTGTGTCAACATATATAATATTCCACACCCATAGTCTTCCATCTCTACAAAGAAAGAAGGGAAGTGCCTCTTGTCTTCAGGGTCAAGTTCAGCCATTATCTTTCCTTAGATATTTCTTAGTTGAGTGACCCCAGACAAGACTCTTAACTTCTTTCTGCCTCAGTCTCCTCATCTGTAAAGTAGGCATAATATTAGTACATACCTAACAGGGTAGTCATAAAGATCAAATGAAGCAAACGATACGCATATCTGTGTATATGAATATATACACACACATAACTTTGTAGACTTTGAAGCTTTATATGAATATTACCTACTATTATTTTTGTAACATAGTATTCTTTTTCCATTCTTTCCAATTTACATTGTTGCAGTCATTGTGTAGATTGTTTCCCTAGCTCTGCTTTTTTTCATTTCCTCTTTGCGGTCTTCATATTCCTCGTTTCTTACAATGTAACACTCTGTTCTATTACATTCCTTTGTTACCATTTATTTAGCCATTCTCCAATGGATGGCAATCTATTTTGTTTCCAGCTCTTTGTGAGAACAAAGAGTGCTGCTATGCATGGTGTATGGGACCTATCTTTGTCTTTGGTTTCATTGGGGTATATGTCTACTAATGGGGTCTCAGGATCAAAGGAGATGGACATTTTAGACATCTTATTAGCCTAATTCCAAATTGCTTTCTAGAATGGTTGGAGTAATTCCCAGATCCACTAACAGTATGTTAGTGTGCCTATTTTTCACAGATTCTCCAACATTGACCATTCAGTGAGGCATGTATTTTTATCATTATCATTACAAATTTAATTAGAAGGAAAAACATTTTAAAATCTAACATATATTAAACTCTAAATTATGTTTGTCTCTAAACTTTACCCTCATTTTTGCTAATATGAATAGCATTTTAAAATACAGCTGCAATCTGTTTGCACTTTCTTGGACTCTGCCTTTTCCACTTCATATCTCTCTGCATTTCCATGTTTCAACATATTTGTCATTTTAATAGTAAGTAGTATTTAATCCATGGTATGAATATTACAGAACTTATTTAGTTGCTCCTTTTCTAAGGAGTCATTGGTCTGTTTCCATTTTCTTTTTGCTTTTGCAAATAGCATTTTTGTGAACATCTTCAAAAATGTTAAAGACTTAGATTTAGAGCTGAAAAGGATGTTAGATGTCAGCTTTTCCAATGCCTTTATTTCGCATATGAGGAAACTGAGACATTAAGATATTAAGTGACAAAACTGGAATTCAAACCCAAATCTTCAGATTCTAAATTCTGTAGGCACCCTTTCTCCTATGCTACATTATTTCCTTTTACTGGAGGACCTATTCTCCAATGAGTAATAATAAGATCTGGTGGTCTAAATGGTTTGGTAGATCTCACTGTATATAATTAGACTGCTCTCCAGAGACACTACGCCAGTATCTAGTTCCATGGACACCATTAAACATACCTGCTTCTCCACAGCACTACCAACAATGAATTTTGATCATTTTTTGTTTGTTTTACTTGCGAAGAATTTAATAATGGTACCTTAAAATTGCTTTAATTTGCATTTTAAAATTGTGAGTTCCTATGTTTTTCATGTATTACTACCTATACCTTCTTCTATATCAGCATTCTGTTGATTTTTTTTTAGGACTTTAAGGCATATGTATAACTATATATCATGCTTTGGATAGTGAGCATTTACCAGACATACTTGTCACATATGTTCTACTTTTCTTTTGTTTTTAAAATAAAGTTTACTTTTTCAACTAACAAAAATTCATCTCTTTCCACTCCCACCCCTCACTGTGAAAGCAAAACAAAACAAATCAAAAAACCTTTGTTACAAATATGTCATGTATATTTTAAAGAAAAAAATATCTTATGAGTGGCAAGTAGTCTCCAGATTCTTGAATAACATTGTCATAATTGTTCTATATCATGATATGATATAATATATCTATTTTGTTGAAGTTAAACATCAAACCTGAGAAGATCTTTCAGCGGTTTTCAGTTTTACATAACTATATTACTATTTGTCTGCCTCCTTGTCCTTTCTTAAGAATGATATTTGAAAGCAATTGTTGTAGTACATTTATCCAGATAGGATATCCAAGCAATTAAAGGAAAAAAAAGTGGATTTTTTTTTTTAAAGAAACCAAGGGCTTCCTGAGAAACAATTAAAATGGAGACAGAGGCATTTTACATCAAGGGAAATAATAAGGTTGGTGTTTAATTCCTCCCTCTTCTCCCTCCCCCCATTAACGGATTAACTCAAGGTAGAATAGTTTTAATTCCATTTAGTTTTGTCAGATTTGTATGTGTTGATGAAGAAGTAATGAGTCCTTATTTCAGCTGGTCATTTGAGAATATTTGAGATCATTATTGCCATGGAGAACCTGCTGCTCCTGAAGAATTTAGAAATTCATCAGTTTCCTGACATTCAGTGTAAGAGTCCTCAAGGTTTACTTCTTTGGGGTCAAGACAGAGTATAAGTTCAAGATGAAAGTTTCCAGAGTTTGGGTCCTTTTGATTTTTTTCCTTTGTAACTCACTTTTAAAATGGCTTCCCTTTCCTCTTGTACAGGACATTCTGAGGATTGAAATACGTGAAAGTTGCCTTACACTCATTCTTTTGAAATTCTCAATTTTAAAAGGGAGTGAGTGATACATAGCAAACCTTTTCACCTCTAGGAAACGCTTTTGACCTTCATGCTCAAACTTGGTGAATGAACTTGACTGTGAAAATTCAATGACATTGTCAGATACAACCTATAGGAGGCAGGGTACAACTAACATTTACTTTTAAACTAGCTTGCTTTAGGAAAAATAATTGGGGGAAGAAAACCTGAACTTAAAAAAAAATGTGACAATACAAGGAAAAACGTTTGCATATGCCCTGGGATTCTTGCTTTTTGATATCCTGTGTATTCTAAATACATCCGTACTTACATTTTCTTTGCTAAATGTATCTTTAGGAACCTTGTATAATACAACAGGTGGCTAACACAGAGCAGGTTATTTTTAGCTAGATCTGTATATTAAAGCATGATTCCTTGCCTGGGTGTTTACTCTGGAGACAGCCAAAAGAACAAGGAATAGTGTCTCACCTGGGCTCTTTTGCACATGGCAAAACTTGTTAGCCTGCACCTATCCCCAAATATGACATAGCATTTTGTGCCTTTGAAAGGGGAAAAGAATCACCCAAACTACCGCCCCATTTGAGAGAGTTAAAGAACCGGTTTCGTTTTTGCAGAGGACTGCAAGAGTCAGATGCATGTTTGTGTAGAAGGACTGTACTAGGCCTAATGAAGACAAGTAGGAATGAAATATTATATTTATGTAGGGAAAATGCTACTGCCTTTATTTTTTTTGACAAGTTAAAATCTAAGACATATATAATTCAACATCATAATGAAAATAAAGGGCACATGAGTAAGTAGGCTTATCATACAACATAATATGCTTTGTTTTTGAAATGATTGTGGTGGTGCCCAGAATTCAAAAAAGATATGAAACCAACATCAGGGAATAATCTATTTCTGCACACTTAGTGGCATTTGTTCTATAACACTTTTTTAAAGCAGAGTAAAGATATTCACTATAAATACAGTTACATCATTTTTTTTTCAGCTTTAGGGTAACCTATAGATTGTTTTCAATGAGTATCGTAAAAAAAATTTTTGGATGGGCAATCATTTATGAAATGAAATCCTTTCTAATTGTTGAAATTATATGTGCTCAATACATTCATAGATGATGGTAACTGTTACCAGCCATGTCCTATATATCCATATGATGATAGGATCATAGATTTAGAGCTAGAAAGAACCTCAGAAGTAATAAACTCCAATCTCCTCTTTTTATAGATAGCAGAACTTGAACCCTCAACTCCTTCAACTACATCTACCCCCATGCATAAATATAAATCTATGCACAAAAGCAAAGATTCTTTTTTGGGGGGGTGGAGAATCTCCTGTACCTGTGACATCCACGTCTAGAATTCTGAATGTAAAAACTCCTTTTGCTGATACAAATGGACAACTGTTTCCTAAGAAACTAAATGATTGAGAAATGTAGGCTCTGTCACTAGTTAGCTATGTGATTTTGGTCAAATTATTTCCTTGTTCTGGACTTCTGTTTCCTCTTCAGTAAAATGTAGGGCATTCAACTAAGGTGGTCCCTTAGGTCCCTTAGAGGTGTGAAAATTCTATTCTTCTAAATTTCTATGCTTCATTTATATAAACACATCTCTGGGTCTTGGGATTACATAAAGTTATATAATTCTTATTGAACCATATGGAGATAGGCACTGAGAGGTTGAGGGGCTCGCCCACGATCATATAGTTGACGTGTCAAGGGACAAGACATAGACCCCAAATTCTCCTGACTCCAAGGTTGGTTTTCTATTCCCTGGAGTGCCTTTTATAAAGAAAAATTTTAAAAATGCATACTTCCTTCCCCCCCTCTTCAGTTTTCAGATCTTTATGCTACCCTTCTAAAAACGGTATTTTTAATCAAAGAAAAGCCTACATCACATTCAATGTATATACACAGGACTCATCAAAATAGAAGGGAATGTTCCTTGTTGACCAGCCATAAGACGAAGAGCTATATGAATTACTCTTTGCTAGGGGAACAACCCTAATTATGATAGGTGAGCTTATCAGACTAAGGGTCATTCACAGCACACTAGATGTGCTGATACCACTAAGGAGGATATTCAACTCTTTATTGTTTTGAATTGTTTTACTTTTAAAGGGAAAGGAGCATGGCAGAGTAAATAGAAATACTATCTTGGGCACAAGGAAACAGGTTCTGTACCTTGCAGTCATTAGCCAGCTGTGTGATCTTGGGGCAAATTATTTCCTCTCCTAAGGCTTTTGTTTCCTCTTCAGCAAAATGTAGGGATTTTGACTAGGTCTTTTGTAAGATTTGAGAATTCTAATCTGTAATTTCTTCAATTAATTTATATAAGGACTCTTCTGGGCCCTGGGATTATATATAGTTCTAAGCATTTTGCAAACTACTATCTGTTCTATATATAGAGGTGTCTCAGTGATATTGGTTATTCATATCACACCAATTCATACTGGAAAGAGCGTTAGGGTAAGGTGATTGAAACTTCCAATTTCTCCATTTTGTGATGGTAAAAATTTAAACTCTCCAAATAATGCTCCACATATTTGCCTAAGTGCTCACAATTTTTCACGTTAAATTTTCTATTTCTCCTGGTCATAAGTTCCCATTTGTACAGTACCATAAGAGGTTATAAAGTCATTTACTTCTATTAGTCCCGGGGGGCTGGGTAGCCATTTCATTATTGTCCCCATTATATAGATTAAAAAAAACAAAACTTCAACTGTTGTTCACTAAGAAAATCCCAAACTCTTAAATCCATTCAATAAATACCATACATACCAACTGTGGTTTAAAGAGATACCAACTGTGGTTTAAAAATCCTTCCTGGAGGGATTGGCTTCTAAATCTGAAGCACCAAAATTGGTGGAAATTAAGCAATGTCATTGCTGACTATGTACATTGTAGCGATTAATCCTCAGGAGGGCACTATTGAACTAAACTCCCATTACTGTCCTAAATGGGAAGGCTTAAGTTATTGTTAGCTGATGTGTTTACTTGTTTCATGAAGACCGTAGGTAGGCCTGGGCTGCAAACAGCCTATTTTTATTGCATTATAAGAAAAGCACCAGATTTCATCACCCTGACTAAAACTAATTAAGACTGAACTGAACACATCTAACATAGAGCAAATAAATATACTTAGTTCACTAGCATGGAAGAATTAAATAGGCCCATTAAAAGCTTTTAGATCTGTTCCAGAAAGAGTCAAAGCGGTACTGTACTTGATAAGGACCAGTCAAATTTGCAGATCGAGAATGGGGAAGGGGGGTGTCTTATAGATTTAGTCTTCATTTTACAAAATGAAGATTGTATCTCAGAAAACTTAAGTAAAATGGTATATTATACATCTAAAACAGAATTTTCAGTCTTTCTGTCACATAATTGCAGGTCCAGAAGAAAACAATGGAACAGCCATTCATTTAAAATATTATAGGTTTATTTAAAACTTAATTCTCAACTTGAGTATGCAAAATACAAACTCCAACAAAATGTTCATTTTACTTTGTAGTTTACAAATATACAAAATAGAAGTTTGCTTAAATTTATATTACATATTTATTAGGTAAAGAACTATAGAAAAAACATTTGTTCTACTTAAGGCATAGTTGGAGATAAAACATTACAAATTATTGCACATTGAAACCACAGTGCATTATAGACTGTCTGCATAAATTTTTAAAGAAATAAACCAGGTTTATTTACCTGACTTAGGTCATAAATGTAGATCGGAAGACAAAAATATATTTCCTTGTCAAATATGCAGCAGTTTGAGAACTTTGGCTTCCTTTTTTTGGTACCTTTAGAACCAACAGTCACTAAGCACCATCAATTAGGCTTTCAAAACATTTTCTGTACCTGAATTTCTTTCTCTTCTAACATAATAATGGCTTTTAGAAGGCAAAAAAAAAAAAAAAAATACAAGATGATCTTTATACTTATATTGCATTGAAACACAATTCAAGGGAATGTAGTCTCCCCTCCCCTAGATACAATCTATTAAACCCTGATATCCGTGACTTCCAGTCACCCCGTGGCATCTTGTAATCCAGGCATTTTCAAGTTGGATTCAGAAATGGAATGATAAGATCCAGTCACAGACCACATTATCTGTCCTTTGATTTAAGTTCCTCATTTGTCTTGATTATCCATTTTCTTTTGACTCTTTGGAAGACTTATTTGTTTTGTTTACCATGATTCCTTGTATATAGTGCTTTAGCTGGGTTCCTCCCTCATCAGGAAGACAGTCATGTGAATACTGAATCTCATATGGCAGTATGGGTAAAATCCTCTGCTTTGGATTAAAAATGCCTCTTCATGTGTAAGGCAAGGTGGTCGGACCTGGAAAATGCTCGGTCACATTTCTGGCACTGGAATGGGCGTTGACCAGTGTGCTTCCTGTAGTGGCGGGTAAGTTCATCAGAGCGGGCAAATTTCCATCCACAGCCTTCCCAGTCACAGTGATAAGGCTTCTCACCTATTAAAAGAACAGATTTTAAATCAATATTGTGAATTCAGTGACTAAAGGGTTTCTACTTTCAATCTGTCTTAAAGATAGGAAATTGCTGAACTAGTTTGGAACAAGGCATGAAGCAATCATCTGCTCAGGATTAAAAACTTCTTTTTCTAAACATAAGACAATAAGGACTTGTCGCTTAGCAAGTGAATAAGAAGATTTGCCTTAAAATTTCCTATCCTCTGCCTGCCATGAAATAACTTTATTTACATATCCTATTCTACCTTTTCAAAACTTAAAGACATTCATCCCAACTCATTTCTAGAAGAAAAAAAACACCACTATAGCCCTAGTTCTATCATAAATTGCAAGCAAGGCGTTTATTTTTTATAATCATTCTCTCAGATTAAAAATAAGGACAATTCACAAAATTTCTAGGTTATATATTCGTAATAACATCCTTCATCATCCCCTGACCCCCCCCCCCCCCAAAATAGAGAATAGCCAGCTATCGGACCAGCACTACACATCAGATGCAAGATAGAAATTACAGTCCGTTTTGCAGTTGAGTTTTGTTGGCCCAGGGATAACACACTGACTTTTAAAAACAACGACCCCAGAAACTTGAAAAAGAAGAATTTAATTTCCTATAATTTGAAGGATTATTCTAGTTATTCTAAAGCAAAAAAGGTTTATAAAATTCTGTTCTGTAGGAATTAGATCTAGTGTGTAAAGTCCTATTTTTTCTTCCACGACTGTTTTCAAATTCTTCAAATATAAACTCTTTTGAGTTACACTGCCCTACTTTCTGGAAATGTCCCCTATGAATGAAATTTAATGTGACTACTTTCATCAGTTCACAATGACTAAGAAAGTATTCTTCAAAAAAAAAAAAAACATTCTTTACAGCAAGCTTAACCATTAATATTGACGTCTTCACTATTCTTTGGATGATGTTAAATCCAGTTCAAGCTTAAATATAACCTTATATACACAAGTTGAAATATAACCTTATAAACAAAGGAAAACTGAAAAATGAGTAGTTTAGAAAGTCTGAGGCAACTAGAGTTTCAGTTAGAAATTAATGAAAAAAAGAGCTTGAATCATCTTTAAAAGGATGCAGCATAATTATGCATTAGAGGGATACAATTTCTTGATTACAAGGAATGATAACTGGGATCAAGTTAAGATTAAGAAAGAGGAATGGAGACTAACTACACATTTTAAGACATTAAGTAGGAAGGATTAAACAGAGTTACACTTGAATTTTTAAAGTGCCAACAAATCCCAAGAATTTCAGGAGTGTGTGACTGTCACTTAACCATCAAGATAGATCAAAAACTGGGTGAGCCTACTTTCTCAGAGTATGCACCCTTTGTCACTCCTATCTGGATTAGCCAGGTCAGGAGATTTTCCCCTCTCCTTTCTCCAATGTCCTACCTGTGTGGGTTCGAAGATGTGCCTTGAGATGAGAACTCTTGGTATATGTTTTCCCGCAGCCTGCATAATCACACGTGTGGGTGGCTGTCCTTTTCCTGGGCCATGACCTGCGCCCTCTCTTGGGTTTGGGTTCTTCTGGCATGCAACTCCCGGGTGGTATAAGCTCTAAAGGTGAAGAGGGTGGAGTCAGCATCACTCCTTGTACCAAAGGACGACCTGTTAAAGAAAGCTCTTCCGCGAGAGCCATATAACCCTTAGACTGACCTTGATATTGGAGTGGAGGAACCTGGGGCTGCAGCTGGTCCGGCAGGAAAGGAGGATAGTTGGGTCCAGGGTGGTACCCAGGGGGTAGTGGCAATGGATGGCTTATCCCCTGAGGTGAAGGGTGGCAGTCTCTGCTGTTCATCAATTCCTCAGCAGTCAAGGAGGGGGTAGTCCTGCTGGGGAGAGGCCTCCCCAAGGGAAATTCGTGGGGCTGCGCTCTTTGGCCATTGCTGAGAGGCGGGCCACTGCCCAGGTGGGCCTCCATAGGCCTGCCGATAGTGCAAGAGGAGACGGCCTCTTGCTTGATCTTGGTGCACATCCGAGGCCCTGTGCTATAGGGAGCCACTACCACAGGGTGGCTGCCGTCTGGGGTGCAAGAGGAGGGGTTGCCTTTGTTAACACTGATGATAGACTGACCATTGTACTCCCCCATGTTCAAGGTGGCTTTCACAACAAATTTCCCGTGCAGGCTGCCACCCGGAAGCTGCTGTTGTTGAATATACACAGGGTCCAAGTCAGGTCTCATGAGCTCGGCTACAAATCCACCTGAAGGGGACACGTCATTGATGTCGGCCAGGTTAAAGGGGGCGGCGGGAGGGGGTGCGGGCTCTCGGATGTAAAGAAGGCTGCCGCCCCCACCGTTACTGGTGGCGTTGCTGCTTCCGCCCGAGGTGGTCGGACCTCCAGACGCCCCTCCTGGGTCCCCAGCCCCCCGCAGCTGGTAAGTGAAGCTGCAGTTGGCCGGAGGAGCGCTAGCGGGGCCGCTGCTCGAAGGAGAGGACGAGGCGGAGGCGGACGCCGAGGCTGAGGACACCACGGCTGCCGTGGCCGGCTCCTGGTGGATCAGGGAGTTGGAAAGAATAAAATCAAAGTCCAGCAAATCGTTGAACTCCTCGGCCTCTCGTCTGGCCAGGAGAGCGGGATTGTTGTTGCCGCCGCCGCCTCCGTTGCTCTCCAGGTCGGCCGCCGCCACCGCTGCCGCCGCCGCCAAGTCGTAGGGGCGGCCGCTGAGCACAGAAGGAAGGCGTTTCATGTGGGACAGCTCCTCCCGCCACCGCTGTGGGAACAGAGGCAGGCAGAGGCGCGCGTTACTGACCACCCCTGGCCCCACAAAGGCGCACTCAACGCCAAGCTGGCCCTGGGGAGGCGCGACCCCCCTCGAACTCTGGCCCAGGAGGGGATGCGATTCCCTTCCATCATCTTTGCGCCCCCGGCCCTGGAAGGAGGATGACCCCTTCTGCCTACCCTCTCGCTCTCTCCCTTCCCCACGACCGCGGAGAAATGAAGTTAAATAAAACTTTGTCCTAGCAGTTAGTGGGAATTCCCTAGCACCTTGAAAACCGGGGGCACTCACAGCGGCCGCGGCCCGAGTTCATATCCGGGCGGAGGCCGAAGTGTGCTCGCATCCAGTCCCGCCTCGGTTCTCCCCCGATCTAACCTTCCGCCACATACGCAGTTTTCTCGTCCACCCAAGGGCCAGCCGCATCCCGTAACCTTTTGGGTTAGGGGCTGGCACAGACACGGAGCCATCTGCGCCCGATTCCGTGTTCCCTGGGACTTGGCAAGGCTCGGCTCCCTGTTCTACTCTGCGGTTCAGGAGTTGACCTAACTACCTTTCGCCTCACGCCCACAGAGCATGGCACCGATGACTGTGTTCAGGGCACTGGGGAAGTCTCACTTTATGCCTGTCCTATATGGATACCCATGGCATACGCTCCCAGAGACGCGTACATGCACTTATGAGTAAAGAAACCAGTGTCAATCGTGGAGGGCCCGCAGGCTCAGGGCACAGACCACACACCACACACACACACACACACACACACACACACACACACACACACACACTTTCTGAGCCGCAGAGCCGGAGGGTCTTCTCCAAACCCCGACCCCAGGCCGAGTGTAACTCTCAATTCTCCCCCCTCCTCCTCCCCACTTAGTTGTAGACCCTCGGAGGCGGGGCTGCCTAAGAGTGAAGAAGTCCCACAGGCCTCAGGCAGCCCCCGCCCTGGAGTCTCTATTCAGCTCAATTCCGGGGAAAGCCGGACCTCCAGGGCGCTGCGCGGGCAATCCCCGCCAAGCTTAACCCGCTTTCTCTCTATGCTCCCCAAAGCCCCGGCCACCCTCGCCGTGCCCCGGCAGAAGGCCAAGCCCCTTTCCCATTGGCGCTCTGCGGAGCGTTCAGGTAGGCTCGGGACTCGAGTCCCGACTCCTCTTCACCAACCAGACCCACTTGCTCGGCAGCGCCAGGCGTAGTGGCGGGGGTGGCGGCAGAAACAAGCTTGCAAAGCGCACCTGGCACCTTCCCTGGCCCGCAGCGTTAAGGAGGAAGACAGGGGGTCGGGATACTCACATTGTTAGGGGCACCTGCTTGTCTCAGGACTTTCTCTTTGCCCGGCGTACCCGCCGCGAAGGTGGAGATGGAGGGGAGCAGAGTGCCGCTGAGAGCCATGTCAAACTCACCAGGTGGCTGCCTACGATCGAGACAAGGGAAGGGAAGCGGGGTAAAGGGGGCAAGGGGGGGAAGACAGCGACAGAGGGATCAGCATCAGCCCCGGCCCGGAGGCTCGCGCGCGCGCCTTTCCCAACCTCGGCCGCTCTTGTCAAGCTCCGCTCCGCCCCGCCAGAAGTAGCAACGCCGAAGTGCAACCCATCCCATTTCCTCTTCTCTCCACATCCACCTTCCCCTGCCCCAAGGCCCGGCAGCCCGGTGTACGTACCTCATTAATCTGGGAGGGGAGCGAAGATCTCCCGGAGCCCGAAGCAGCTGGGGCTGTGGAGTGACCCGGTACAAGCAACCAAAAAGTCTCCCCAAATTCAAAAAAGTAAAAAAGAAAAACCAAGGGAAAACACCACCAACAACACCGAATAAACAATGACCAACAGCTCTCCCAGGAACTTTAAATTTTTTTCTGAGATGAGACAATTCTTAAAAATTCTTTTCAAAACAGGAGAAAGTTGTAAACTTAAAAAAACTCCTTAATAAACAGACGTTCGGCGGCTCCTCCGTTCCTTGGCCGGCAGCCGGGGATGCGGAGATTGCTTTGCGGATGGGTGGGTGATCCTTCGGCTATCAGCAGGGGCCACCGCTGCCGGAGGTGCCGCACCGGGACGACGCGGCCAGGTAAGGCAGGCTGGAAGAGGAGGCGGCGGCTGTCAGCGGCGGGACGGGACTCGCGGGGGCGCGAGGCGACTCCCGAGGACTGCGAGCTCGCGCGGTTGGTGGCTGCCCCGCTGCCATGGGGAGCCGCGGCTGCTGAATGGAGAAGGCTGCGCAGGCGGAGCACTGGGGTGCTCGGATGGGAGGGGTGGGAGGTGCGGGGCGGTGGCGGGGGCGGGGGGCCTGGAGGGGGGGCTTGCGGGGGGCGGGGGGGAGCTTCTCGGCGGGGCTCCCTAGCGCTGCCGCTGCCCCGGCTCCCCGCGCGCGCCTGCACTTGGGCTACTCCAGGGTTGGGAACTGTCAAGCCCGGAGCCGGTCCTACCTTACTTATAACTTTCTAAGAAGCTCCGCCCTCTTCAGGAGCATGCTCCACCCCTCCCCCTCTCTCCCCCCCGCCTCCCCGCCCCCCTCTTCCATCACCTCCTCCCCCTCACCCCCCCACTCCGTTGCCATTGGAGCTAAATAAACAAACTGTGAACACGTGGGAGTGGGGGGAGGTGCGAGCTAGGGGCTGGACGCGTGACGCCAGTGCAGCAGCTGGCTTGCAGGCAGCGGCTCTGACGCCAGCGGCTCGGGAGCTAGCGAAAGAGCCGGAGAGCGAGCGCGGGAGGGAGGGAGGGAACGCTGACGGCGGCCGCGCTACCTACCCAGCCCCAGCCCTGGAGGGGCCGGAGGCGGGGGGAAGGGGGCAGGCGCGGAGAAGGAGAAAGTGGCACTTCTCCTTCTCCGGTGGGAAGGTTTAAGGAGCGAATCCCCGAAGATCGCATCGGCTCACGCCTTCTTCTCCCTTCCCCAGCTGCCCACGTTCTGTATTCACTGAAACCCGGAGTTAGACTGGCAGTGAGACCGAGGGTACCTACGCCTGTTGCTCCTGGGCTGCCGCGACCCCTAAGCCGTACACACACACACACACACACGCACGCACGCACATACACCACAAACACACACACACACGCACGCACGCACATACACCACACACACACACACACACACACACACACACACACACACACACACACCTTCCGTACCGCGAACACATTCAAGAGCTCCGGGGCGTTGTACAAAATAGGGACACTTGTAAGAGTGATTCATTTCTTCCGCCCCCCCAACACACCTTCACCAAAACAAAACAACAACACTTACCCTTCCTGACAGAGAAATAAAAGTTTTGCGTTGCTGTTGTCCACTTGCTTTCTCGCTTTGCGAGTGCGTAACGTTTAATCCTGGGCTGTGTGGCCCCTGGGTGTTCAGGAGCTACGCAGAACCGCAGAAACTCAAGAGTTTGACGGGATCATCTAGTCCCAGATGTCATTTAGTCCTAGAGTGTCATCTACCACATCAACCACACCTGAATAGGAATTCCTTCCATGAACCGGGAGAAGGATACGGATATCTGCTTCTTGAAATGGGAAAAGGGGAAATTGGAAACACAGGAATTTTAAATAGTACGGATACGCAGTTAGCATGGCAAGAAAGGAAAGTACTTATTCACTGAGGTGTGAACGAGGTAGGGAGGGTAATTGATGTTCACGAAATACCTTTTATCCAAGCATCGCAAAGCACCGTACAAGCAAAACTATTCTTTTCACTTTAGAGATGAGGAAACTGAGTCACACAAAGGTGTAATGGCATTCTAAGGTCAAATAACTCACTGGCAAAAATGGAAAATGACCCCTGAAATGCTCGGTCTCCTGGCCAGTCCATTCAAGGACCTTGCCACTTGGAAGCTGACAGAAGCTGATTCAATCAAATAAATAAGAATTTAATTCTGAAAGACTAGATAACTGCTTAGTCAGTGATAGCAACCTGTCCAAGGTGGCGATTGCGAGCAAGCAAAAACAGTCATCCAAGGAAGAAGGAAAAGTCACATTCAGACCGCATAAAGAAAAGGAAAACGAGATCGTTATTACTGCCTCTCAGACTGCCTTTTCTCTGGGTGTGATCAGTAATTTTCCAGGCAGGAAATGTATTCGCTAGCATCCTCTTCTTTAAACAGAGTCTAGTTATTTATTTATTCATTTATTTATGGTCTGCTCTGTCTATGGGCTGCCCCCAAGTGCTTGTTGGCTACCCCGGACATGCTAAACATGGGCAAACTCACTTGCCTTTCACAGTTAACCCCCCAACAACAGATTATAAATAACTGGCAGAAGTCCAGTTAAAAAAAAATAAAATAAATTCTAAAGGATTTTAGCGTAACACATAGCAAAGGATGAGATCATCCTAAACTTTTGTCGCATTTTGTTGCGTAGTCACCTGCTTGGTTTTTGTTCTACAATTCTTGTATCTATTTGGTTTCCTTCTAATACTTGTTACCTTTGTTTTCCCACTCAACCACAGAAGCATTCTTGGAATTCACCATTCTCTGCACCATTCTTTTCTCTCTGTCAGCCACTAGGATCTCTGTACGTTTTCTTAGATGATCTTTAGGAGGATTTTTATGTACTAATCGTGTCATCAAGTTATATTCTTGGTATATACATGTGGCTCCAGTGGAAAGGAGAATGTTTCAGAGGTAGAAGTGGTTTGTATGGGCTTAAGCTCTCTGGAATTTTGTAGTCATTGATAGAGAATGTGGATAGGAGAGGTTCATTTATTAGAAATCTGACTATTCTCCAAAGGTGGGGTGGCTTGGAGGAGGAAAGACACTGAATCTTTTTCAGAGTGAATGTAGAAAACTTCTTGAAATGCTTAGGGTTTCTAAAAAGCACAGAAAAATTGTCCTTAAACAGCTGTTGGGATCACTTGTTGAAGTTCAAAGTTCCAAAGCACCGATGAACTTGGAAAAGTCCTTGATTGTCACCATTAGCCCTTGGAATGTAAATACAGAAGACAAGACTTGAAATTCCTGACTCAAGTAGTTGGACCCTGGTGATTTGTATTCTTTGGCCTTTTGTCCTAGACAGGTCCTCCTTGAAAGACTGCTACAAACACTATCTGTAAACTCAAAAAAACCAAAAACAAACAAAAAAACAACCTAAAATTCTGATATATAGCATTGTTTCCTAATTATGTTGGGGGAGGAGGGGAAGAAGCTGTTGCTTCTTGCCAGTCAGCTATTCGATTGTATTATAAGAGGAAATCTTGATTATTAGATGTGAATTTTTTGAAAGGGTTTAGGATTTTAGAGTTCATAAATCATCTTCTTTTAAGGTAGGTCCCAGGTGCCCCAACAGGGTTATGAACCTCCCTCTCTGAGCCTTCAAAAACAGGTAAGTCCAGAAGAGCTAAATCCCTGCCCTATATAATTTATAAACATGAGAATGAGTAAACCTTTGATGACTAAATTGAACTCTAAAATAATAATAATAAAAGACACCCTTTAAAGAAGAATTAAATGCTCACTGGTGACTTTATTTCAGCAAACTGATATTACAAGTTTTGTGGTATGGATGTTAATTACGAATGTCCTTGGAGCTATAAAATAGATTTTTTTTTTTAGCCCAAATTACATTGTTTGGCAGAAGATGTGATGGAAAGCAGTGCTAGAGGATTAATGTGCAGACGTCAAGGGTAATGATACACTGAGGAAGCTATATAAATATTTCAAATTGAAGAAGATGTGTGAGCATCTGTACATAAAACATGCATTGAGGGTACCTGGGCCAAATCCTGTCCTAAGATACAAGAGTACAACTTCCACTGACGTCAGGGAAACTTGTGAAGTAAGAGTATGAAGGAAAGATTTGGTTTCAAGCTTTTAAACTGATTTGAAATGAAACTAGTAATGAGTAATCATAAAAGTGTATAGTGCTCACTGACATAGACCCTTTGATATCAGGCACCAAGATATCAAAATCTCTACATCTTCCCAACCAGCCTTTTTGTGTGCTACAATCTTTTTTTTTAGGTAAAGTATATGGTAGTTCTCTTTGCCAAATGTCATTAGAAGGAAAATTGAAGGCAGAAAGTTGGTATCCATTGAAAGTGACTTTACCAAATCCCAGCATCTCGAAATCAGAAGAGCCCTCAAAGGCTATTAAATTCAACTCGGACCTGTCCAGAATGCCCTTTACCAATCTCTGTCAAGTGGTCATCCAGCATCAATGTAGGCCTCTAATGAGTTTTGAGGAAGTGCATGCTACTTCTTGATAGATATTCCTCTGTCTAGAAAATGGTTTTATGAATGTTTTATAGAAGTGATTATCAGATAATAGTAGAAATAGAAGACTTTAGTAGTGGCAGAGAGATTGAGGAGTTCCCAGTCCAAGAATTAGGGGTGTAGCATAGGTGAATGGAGTCAGACAGTGAAGTCTAGGAACTTCTCCCTTGATCAGAAAGCTTGAAGTGTGAACTCTTCCAGGGCTGGTCCATCTCTGATACTCCACAGCTTTTAGTCAGAGTCCTGTAAAGCATTTGTTTGGACCAGTGTCTTGGTACCTAACTGCCTTTGCTTTTAACCCTTAATGTATGTTGGGCCATGTGCTTGCTAGAGAAAGCATGGCTCTACAGATCTCCCTCCACTAAGGGAAGCACTCTGAGTTTCTATATAATTCCTCTACTTTCTGTGTTTTGGTTTCCAGCTCCCTAGTTCTATTTATCACTGTGTATCTTCTTTCCCTTTAAAGTCCAAGTACTGGCTTCTGTTGAAGGGGCATGCACTTACTTTCAGTCAATGATCCCTAAATCTTTTGGAAGAGGAGCAAGTATCCAGAGCCAGGCTAGTTGTACCTCATCAAAGAGCTAAACTTTTTGAGAGGGTCCAAAACTTTCTTAAGACCTCCAGATAGGCATTTGGAAGGGCTCTTCTTGGGTACCCTGTATATTAAGACATTTAAAACAATTATGAAATCATCTCATAGATATTTTAACCACTAGTTTAAAAAAAATGTTTTTTAAGACTTTCCATTGTTTTCAAAGTTGACAAGAAATAAAACTATGTTTACATTAGTATTTTAATTCAGTTTATTTTAGGTCAATTCAATAAGCATTTATTAAGAAAAAAAAATCCAAATCCTCCAATAATTTCAAGGAGTTTTTATCTTCATTGTGAAGGAGGAGCAACATGTACATAAATCATTAAATATTTGTGGAGGGGAAATTACTTCTAAAGAAGGTTTTGTATGTATTATATATGATACATATATTTATATATGTTTGTGTATATGTCTACGTTTTTGCACACTGTACTACCTGAACAGCTTGAACTGCACTAAGATTTTAGGGACATCATGTACATATTTCGATGAATATTTTCTTCAAAAAATGAAAATGCGACACAATCCATGAATTAATGCAAGCTTTGGCAAATACTGGCCAAATAAATTAGTATATATTTTCTGTACCTGATATTAACAATTGAGAGGAAAAAATCAAGAATTTCAAATTCATATCTGTTGATTATTATTGCCAATTATTGCCAAAAAATAAATGCTGCATTCTAAAATGAAAGAAAAATAAACCCAGGAAGAAAACTTTAAATAGTGAAAATAAATTTCTCCAGTACCCATGATTTATGGTGAACTAAGCTTTCTTAAGCAGGTAAATTAAAGATTCCTAAGCCGCAGATTGTTTTCTTTGGGAAGATATTAAGGCCTGAAAACTCAGTGATGTTAAATATTTTCCTTAATGGTCTGAAATTTCTTGGGTTACCTGAAACTCTGATATGATCTGGTCCTGGAAACCTTTCTGATATAAATACATTATCTGGCTGTAATCTCAGGAGATCCTTGATAATTTGAAAGCTAAGGATTCACATTCTGAGAAGACAAAAGACACATGTAATCTCTCTCCCTCCCAAAAAAACCTAAACCCCCAAACAAACAATTCTGTATTTAATTTTCTGATGTATTTTGTAAACTCTACAAGGGGATTATTTTTTGCCAGTTTGATATTATAACACTGAGCTAATGGAAGATTTGAAAAACAATTAACAATGCTTTTGATTAAGGAAAGTTGATTGTTTCCCAAAAGCATTGTGTTCATTCTTATTGTGAACTGCAGAAATGGGGGAGGGGAGTAGAAGATGCAAAAAGAAAAAGAAGTCTAAAGTATTCCTGATACTTTTTTTTAAAATTGAATCAATCTGGTGCTAAGTGACTTGCCCAGAGTCACACAGCTGGTGTTTGAGGTCATATGTGAACTCATGTCCTTTTGACTTCAGAGTCAGACATGCAATTTTGAAAGGCAGTATTTGGATTTTTCATGATGTAAGAAGAAAGTAAAATAATGAGTAGATTTTAAAATTAAATCACTGCCAATTAAATTGGTCAGTCTCTCCTATCTATATAGTCACAGTGGTGGGTTCTTATCCTACCAAAGTACTAGGGACACAAGACTTTAGAAGAGGTGACTTTCATCACTTTAGAACTCTAGCTTATTTTATCTTGGGAGCCCTTTTGCTCAATGGAGGAAAAATTGAAAGGTAGGCAGCATGATTTGGCTCCCTTGTCATGCTAGTTGTGTTTTGGGCTATTGAATGACTCAGCTGTGGGACTGAAAGGGAAAGTATTTTAAACTTTACTTTCCATTCCTCCACCATCATGTACTACCCCTCTCCTCTTCCCGACTCTTCGCAAATTTATTCACTTCAAGCCTTTCTTCAGTTTATGTATTTTATTTCCATATTGCATCCCCATACCACCTATTCTTTTTGATGACTATCACTCATCCTTCAAATTTCAGCTCATTTGCCCCTTCCAGCACCAAATGGTTGTTCTTGTCAGTCATTTTTCAGTTTTGTCTGAGTCTTTGTGACCTCGCACGGGGTTTTCTACATAAATACCAAGTGGTTTGCCATTTCTTTCTCCAATTGGGGTTAAGTGACTTGCCCAGAGTCACACAGCTGGTGAGTGTCTGAGGTCAGTCTTGAACTCAGATCTTCCTGACTTGAGGTCCCCCACTCTATCTTAGCTGCCACTTAGTGCCATTTAACTGCCCCACCAGTGAGTGTTCCCACATTTGAACTGAACCTTTCCTTTATCTGATTTCAAAGGATTTTGTATTTTTCTTGTGCCGATCACACAGGAGAGGCAATGTATACCTGGATTTGAAGGCAAACGATCCAGGTGCTAAGTGGATGGAAAACTGGTCTTAGAGTCAGGAAAACCTGGGTTATTGTTGATTCTGACTTTAGTATATAATGAAAAATCACTTGACCTCTCAGTGCCTCAGAGACCTACATAGCAAAACAATTGCTTATTCCCATTGTTAAAGGATTCTCCTCAGTGGGAGTCCTTAAAACAAATGAAATCACTGGAGTGAACAACAAAAAAAATTATGCTGATTTGAATTCCATCTAGTTTATATATATATATATATATATATATATATATATATTTATATTTTGGGATCATTTGATCCTTGTATACAGTGAAGGCTTAATAAATGCTTATTGACAATAAATAGGTAAATGAATGAAGGAATAAGTAATCATGTTGAAAGAGACTCATTTGGTATTAAAGGGGGAAAAAGAAAGACGAAGGACTAGCATTTAAAGGGGAATGTCCATCTGTTGGTGAATGACTGAAACAAATTGTGGTTTATGAATATAATGGGATGTTATTGTGGAATAAACATGACAAAAGAGAGGATTTCAGAGAATCTGTGATAGTGTGCAATTATGAGGAGTAAAGTGAACACAGCTAGGAGGACAATTTATAAAGGACAAAACTATAAAGAAAAACAGATTTGGAAAACGTAAAAACTCTGATCGATGCAATGACCAACCATATCGCCAGACGATGTACACTGAAGCACATTACCTATGTCCTGGACAGCTAGGTGGCACAGTGGAAACAGTGCAGGGCATAAAATCAGGAAGACTCATCTTCCTGAGTTCAAATCTAGCCTCACACATTTACTAGCTGTGTGACCCTGGGGCAAATAACTTAACCCTATTTGCCTTGACTTCTTCATCAATAAAAAAAATGAGGCAGAGGAAATGGCAAGTCACTCCATTATCTTTGCCAAGAAAACATCAAATGGAGTCAGGAAGAGTCAGACACAACCGAAAGTGACTGAACACCACCACCCCTGCCCTAGAAAAGAGGCAATGTACTCAAGGGACAGAAAGAAGCATACATTTTTGGACATGGGAGATTTATTTTGTTTGAATATACTTATTTGTTGCAGGATATAAAATAAACCTACCTAAATCATCAGCATTTCTATACATTACCATCAAAAACAAGCAGCAAGAGATAGAGAAATTCCATACAGACAATATAAAATACTTGGGAGTCTACCTGCCAAAATAAACACAGAAACTATATGAACCCAATTACAAAGCACTTTTCACACACACAAAAAAAGTCAAGTCTAAACAACTGGAAAAAATATTAATGGCACATGGTTACGCTGAGACAATATAATAAAAATTATAATTCTACCTAGATTAATCTACTTATTCAGTGCCATACCAAAAGCATAGTTTATAGAGCTAGAAAAAAATATCAAAATTCAAGAATATCAATAAAAAAAATGTGAAGGAAATTGGCTTAGCTATACCAGATCTCAAATTGTATTGTAAAGGGATAATCATCAAAGTAATCTGGTAATGGCTAAGAAATATAGTGGATCAACAGAAGAGATTAGATACACTGTTGTATCTATTTGTATGTACATATTGCTGCAAATACAACAATATGTTGTTGAAAATGACCATAGTATTTTAGTATTTGAGGAATCCTTTGGAACAAAAAGCCACTGTTTGACAGTAACTACTGAAAAACACTAGAAAATAATATGGCAGAAACTCAGTAAAGACCAGCATCTCACACTGTATAGCAAGAAAAAGTCAAAATGGATACATGATTTAGACATAAAGGGTGACACCATAAGCAAATTAGGGAGCATGGAATAGTTTACCTATCATATTTATAGATAAGGAACAATTTAGGGCCAAACAAGAGAGAGCATTATGAAATATAAAATGGGTAATTCTCATTATATTAAATTAATAAGTTTTTGTACAAACTAAACTAATGCAACCAAAATTAGGAGGGCAGAAAACTAGGGGAAAACAATTTATAGCAAGCATCTCTGATGAAGGCCTAATTTCTCAGCTATATAGAGAACTGAGTCAAATTTATATAAATATGAGACATTTCCCAGCTGATAAATGGTCAAAGGATATGAATGGACAGCTTTCAGACAAAGAAATGAAGGTTTTCTATAACCATATTCAAAAAAGCTCTAAATCACTATTGATTAGAGAAATACAAATTAAAACAACTCTGAGGTACCATCTCACACCTATCAGATTGACTAACATAATAGAAAAGGAAAATGACAAATACTGGAGAGGATATGGAAAAATTGGGACACAAATGCATTGTTGGTGGAGTTGTGGACCAGTTCAACCATTCTGAAGAACCATTTGGAACTATGCCTAATGGGCTATAAAACTTTGCATACCCTTTGATCTAACAATACCACTACTAGGTCTCTATCCCAAAGAGATTACAAAAAAGGAAAAGGACCTATTTATACAAAAATATTTATAATACCTCTTTTTGTGGTAGCAAAGAATTGGAAATTGAGGGGGGGCCCCCATCAATGGAGGAATGGCTGAACAAGTTGTAGCATATGGTTGTATTGGAATATTATTGTGCTATAAAAAAGGAGGAGCAGGATAATTTCAGAAAAACCTGGGAAGACTCACATACACTAACACAGAATGAAGCAAGCCAGGAGAACATTGTGCATAGTAACAGTAACATTGTATGATGATCAACTGTGAATGATGTAGCTATTCTCAGTCATCTCCAGTCATCCTAATCTATATCTTGCCACTGGATCCAGATGCCTCGGAGGAGAAAATAAGGCTGGTGGCTTTGCATAGCCCTGTCTCACTTAAATCCAATTCAATTCCCTTGCAAGTCATGGCATCATGTCCCTGATGTCACGGTCGTCTTTGAGAATGAAGGACAAAAAAACAGCTCTTCTCAGCAAGTCAATGATCCAAGACAACCTCAAAGAACTTATGATGAAAAATGCTGTCTCCTGAGAAAAAACTGATATTGTCCTAATGTAGACTGAAGCATACTATTTTTTCCCCTCTTTCTTCCCCCTCTTTTTTCTTTCTCTCTCCTTCTTTTTTCCTTCTTCCCTTCTTACTTTTTCATAATGATTCTACATGTATACCCTATATCCGATGCCTTAAAACTGGAAGGGACCTAACAGATTATTTAGTTCAATCCCCATGATTTTACAAATAAGGAAACTGAGGCCCAGAGAAGTTAAGTGATTTGCTGAAGGTCACATAGGTATTGAATGGCAGGGCTGGGTTTTAGATCCAGGTCCTTGAATTCCAAACCTAGCTTCCTTTACACTCTATCAAACAGACTCTCAAAGTGATGAGTCGTCTATAGGGCATTGTTCTATGCCTAAGATTGCAATAACGTTATCAGAATTCAGAGAATTCTAGTGGGCATTCAAGTAGAGGCTTTACTCCAATTGAGAATCCTTTGTGTTTTTTAGTGATTACTTCTACTGATAACCTTTATCTGATTATCAGATTTATACAACATCTCTTGTCTCTAATTCTGCTGGAAGGAATGTGCAGACAAAGCAGAATCATAGTTTGAAGGCTTGTCCATGCAAACTCCATTTAGTTTGAATTTCCATAAATAGAAACTCATTGGAGACTATTTGAAGGCCAGAAAATCTCTAGGAAAATCAAAATTCCATTGATACACTACTGTGTATCAATACACTAACGTGTGACTGTCCCCACCCCCTCCCAAAGCTCCATTCTAGGTCTCCTTTCCTTTTTGCTTATTCTATTTCACTTGATGATCTCATCAATCAATTAATCAATAAAATACAATCTTCTCAACCTGGTATTTCAAATTCTCTATAATCTGACTCCAGCCTCTACTTCCATCTCCTTTGTTCTCATTCACATAGTCTGTGTTCTGCTTGATACCAAATCGTTGTTACAAATAGATATAATCCCCAATTGCTTCTTAAGGATTTGTGACTAAAGGGATAGTTTATAACTCCTTAAAAAGAAAAATAGTGATGGCTTCAAGCCAGGATACATTTATTAAGAACAAGTAAGTCCTGTTACAAAGAAAGGCCTCCTCTTTACTAAAATGTTCTTAGTAGCACTTATTATGATGGCAGGGAATTTGGAAGAAAGTGGATACTCACTGACTGAGGAACAGTTAGACAAACTGGTACATGGATAAAATGGAATATTATTGTCCCCATCCAAATGATGACTATGAAGACTTCAGAGAAACACAAGATTTGTCAGAATTGATACAGAGTACAGCAAGGGGAACTAGAACCATATCCATAATTTTTGTAATGACATAAATAAAAAGAATATAGGACTGAAACCAAAGCCAGAAGAATTGAATCACCTGATAAATGGTCCTGGAAAAGAGAGGACAAAGCATCTCCCTCCTTTTAGATGCTGAGAAAAAGATATCCTCATGAGTTCTAGAAGTTGAGACCTATCAACGTCATGCATGATAGCCTCGGATCTAGTCCAATAGGTGAGAAAACAGGCCCAGAGGAGTTAAGTAACATACAATAGAGCTGGAATGGCTACACAGTTGTCTTGACTTCTCGTATAGTGCTCCATACATACCAACCAGCCCTGACATGATGATGATGATGATGGTGGTGGTAAAAATAATGCGTTATGTTTACTTGAGGGGCACCTAGATGGCACATTGGATAGAATGCAAGGTCTGGAGTTAAGAAGATCTGAATTCAAATCTGGTCTCAGACATTTACTAGCTGTGTGACCCTGAACAAATCACTTACCCCTGTTTGCCTCCGTTTCCTCATCTGTAAAGTGAGTTGGAGAAGAAAATAGCAAACCTCTACAGTATCTTTGCCAAGAAAATGGTATCATGAAAAGTCAGATATAACTGGAATGAACTGAAACACAGCAACAAAACTGTTTATGTAAGCACTTTTTATTAGATAACTAGATTCTAAATTCCTATGGGCTCTATGCCTTATTCATCTCTGTATAAAATTAATATAGTCCTTTTCATATCATGGGTACTTGATAAATATGCTTCATTCTGCTGTATTCAGCACAGGTTCACAGCCATCATCCTACAAATCTGGAAGAGATTATTATTCCCGCTTGCAGGTAATGAAACTGAGGCATAGAAACATTAAATGATGTGATTAGTATCAGAGCCAAAACTAGATGGCTTGATTTCCTGTTCTTTTCCTTCATCTTTATGAGAGAGAACCATTTCTGGGAGCAACTGAAGACTGTAATAGTCCTCAATTCTAAATGTTTCGTGAACTCAGGGAAAGTCATGAAACTTGATTGAAATGCTTGTTTTTACAAAGCATATTCTGTGATTCCAGGCATTGCATGAGGCTAAAGCAGGGATGGGGTAAGGTCACACGTGGCCCTAGGCTAGGTCCTTAAGTTCAGCCCTTTGATTGAATCCAGACTTCACATGACAAAAAAAAAGAAGTTTGGATTTAGTCAAAGGGACACACACTTGAGGACCTAGAAGTAGCCTCAAGGTAGTAGGTTCCCCACCCCTGGTAAAGACTGAATACAATTCCAAGTAATTATTAATAGTCAAACTTATCTATTGTGCTGAGAATGAACTAAGGGGGTAAGTACCTCACAATTTAGTAATACACAACGAACTTAAATAGGATTTAAGTTATTCTGTTGGGACTATTTGCCTTAAATGTTCTAAGCTCCAAGAAGAGAGGAAAACTTCTCTCAGTTTATAGAAAAGTTCTTCCATAAATTGAACAAATTATGGGTAGCATTCAGCAGAACTGAATGTAGGAGAGAGGAAAATAAAATAAATAAAACTACGTATTAAAAAAATATACATTTTGTTCAAATAACTTTTAAAGATCAACTTTCAGATGAGAGCAGATTTTCCAGTGGATCCAACTGCAGCAAAGTTGTACTGTTAGATTTGTGACTCACAGTCATCTCCATGTCAATAGACGATGCGGTAAGCATAGCATTATGACCTCACTGGGGGAACGAAAAAGAAGTGGGGTGGAGAAAGGCTAGGCACCACAGACAAACGCACGTCTTGGGATCAATAAGGCAAATGCTGAACACTGATAGGCTAACTTAGGACTTGTGTTAGAAATCTATTATGGAAACTTCGCATTAAAGTTACATAGCGCTATATACATATTTCTATACATACACATCATTACCTCATTCAGTCTTCACAATAACTCTTTATTTTAAGTGCAAGTATTATTGGTCTCACTTAAAGGATTAAGTAATTGAGACCCAGATTGTTTAATACCCAGAACCATAGGCAGAGAAGCCCAAGGTTTCTTCTATATAATATGAGTTTTATAGACTCGAGCATAGACTTTTAGAGTTATTAGGAATCTTGGTGATCATCCATTCTAATCCCTTTATCTTTACACAAAAGAAAACTAAGGCTCAGAGAAGTTAAGTGATTTGGTTAAGGTCACTCAATGAATTAACACCTTTGTGACTCAGTGATTACATCACTGCCCATGAAATGCGCTGCAGTATTCCTGACTTCTTGTCAGGAGTACATCTCTAACACCAAACTGTCTTGGATATCTGCCTTCATTTCCTAATTCTTTATCTGGATGAGTTGATGTTTTGTGGACAGTAGTCAAAACATCCTCCAGATGTGAGAAATTTAAAAATTCAGCTAATTTACAACCCTTTAACCCCAACACCTTTCTTCTGCTTAAAGCTTTCTACCACTTTTCTGAAATTACAGTAGTCAAAAGAAAGATTCCCTTCCCCCTGCACTGGTTCAGTGTATGCAAATTTATGACCTAAAGCAACTTTGATTTTATTTTTAATACAGCATCAAATCATCTTTGGATTCTTTTCCTCCTAATTCTGAGAAACTGCAAGCAACCAAATCTATAGAACCTTTCATTGCTTGTCCCTATCCTTTTTCTATCTGCAAAAACTCTTCCTTTTGATGTCTGGAAAAATTCTTAACAGGACATGCTCAATATTTCTTTACTATGGGATAATTAAAAAAAAATTATATTGGGCCCTTGCTAGTTGTGAAGCCTTTTTAGAGACTTGATCACTAGGGTAGCTTTCCTTACCATTTTGATGTTTTTCCCTTTTAAGTAGGTGGGGTTCAAGTATTATCCACTGCATTTTGTTTGGAAAATAAACAGGCTGTATTTATATGGGGCACTTTTTGTATATTTCCCTCTTCAGAGACATAGTAGTAGTAGCTGTTATTTGTCCTACATTGTTGAAAAAGGCCATCGTGACATCAGGATGTTGGGGTCAAGGTACAGTGTGTTTGACTGTGGCTGATCACACCAATATAAGCTCTTCCATAGGTGAGGCACAAAAAGTCCATTTGAACATTTGAGATGGAGATGTCTTTAGGTTTATACATTTCATTTTTCCTTTATGTTCCTGGAATTCTGCTTTGCTCATATAGCACAGCACTTTCTTTGATGTGGACATACTATGCTAGGTGGCCCTGCGCTATCATCTCCTGCGTCTCACAATTAGTACTTAAGTTCTTCAGAGAAACCTTGAGAGTGTCCTAGTATCACTTCCTCTGACCTCCATGTGAGTGCATACCTTGGGTGAGTTCTCTTTCAGTCTTTTAGGGAAATGTATGATTGACATTCAAATAATATGGCTGGCCCATTGGAGTTGTGCTCTTGGTAGTAAGATTTGAATGTTGTGGCAATGTGACTGAAGAAAGGACTTCATCGTCTGGTACCAAGTCTTGCCGGTTGACCTCCAGAATCTTCCTGAGATAATTCAAATGGAAATAGTACAATTTTCTGGTGTTGATCTGGTGTATTATCTTGGTTTCATAGACATGCAATGATGAGGTCAGCCTTACAACTCTGAAGACCTTTAATTTGGTGGGCAGTCTAATGTCTCTTTTCTACCACACTTTTTTTTTAGCTTTTACCAAATGCTGAGCTTGCTCCTGCAATGTGTGTGTCAGCCTCATCATCTACATACATGTCCCTGGAAATTGTATTCCCAATGTAAATGAACTTAGACATAGCATTCACAATTTCTCCATTTGCTCTAACCAGAGGCTCCATGTATGAGTGGCGCTATGTCAACCGGTGGAGAACTTCTATTTTCTTGGTATAAATTGTGTAATTTTGTTTTGTTTGGAAAACAGACTGTACTCATGTGGATCACTTTCTGTGTATCTCCCTTTTCAGTGGCACAAGAATAAATGGAAAGCACAGAAACCTAGCAAACATTGACCTAGCTCCTCTAAAACATTTACCCTGGTAGAAAAAGAAATCTCTCTCTCCACTGATACCTGTCCTTCCTCCACCCATGTTACAGAGACAGATTAAAACCCCTCCACTAATTTTCTACCTCCTTAATTTTCCAAGTTTAGAATTTAAGGCAATGACATACCAAATTCAAGGCTAAATACTGCTAAGTTCTTTAATACCTAATTGGATTTATGATAACTTCTTTGTGGATACTCTCTCCAGTGATCCCAACTACTACATCCATATTGGCTTGGAGTAGAGGGGTCTTCCTAGGGGTCTTCCCCTAGTTTCATTAACATTGTATGGCTATCAATGCCATTGGGTTTGTAGGGTATTCAGGGAGGATTGGCACCTCTGATGTGAGGGCTTGCTGGGTCCTTTTCAGGGCTGCTTATCCACCTTTGGTGTTGACCTATCCCCCAACTTTTACCTCAACAATTTACCAGTATGAGAGTAACCAACAGGCATCAAACCCATTAAGGGGTTTGGGTGAGGGAGCTGTCCACCCCAAGTATGTGAAGACTTCTCCCAGAGGAATGAGTAGATGAGAACAATTTGTTCCAAAGGTCATGAAGGCAGCTGAAGCAGGGGCTGTGGAACTCAGAGCTTGGTCAGACATCAAAGACATCAAAGTCATCCATTGCATCTCAGTTCATTGCTAGACACATCTTGACTTTTTTCAAGGCCATTGGTCTTCAAAGACTCTGGAAGACAGAGTGAGGCTCATGGCTTTGCGCAACTCTGTCTCACTTAAATCGAATTCATGGTATGAGTCATCACCCTATGATGTCATTGATCTTTGGAAATGGATGAACAGCAGTAACCAATGCCTGCTTGTGCTTGTGACCTGACCAGCTCATCTTTTTTTTTTCCTTCCAGTCATAGACCTTGCTTATGACATTCTTTATGCCATAATTTTTTTGGATTACATCCTGCTTACTCTTTGCATTTCTCATTTGACCTTTGGGTTGCCCAAATTTTATTGCAATTCTTGAGAAATACATGTGCTAAAATCCAAAAGATACTCCTCCACTTTATAAAATTGTAAAAAAAAAAAGTTATATTCCACCACTCAAGAAAATTTCTTTAATTGCCCTAATTCATCTGAAAATGACCATCTCTAACAGTACCATGATAGGAAGGGAGAACACTGGAAATGAATCTCTCTTCCCTTTATCCTCTATTTCTTTCATTTTATCTTCCAACAACTTTCAATTGCTTTCCCCACTGTTATTCTAAAGAACGTGAGTCCAATAACAATTATAGATGGATTCCTTACCCTCCAGGAGTCACACAACTTCTTCATTATTGTTCCCCTCAGAAGTCTGGTTTTCTGGGATAATAGTCAATCAATAAATCCATAAGCATTTATTAAGTATTTACTATATACCAGGCATATGCTAAGAGCTGGGGATCAAATAAAAAAGTCAAGTAGTTGCCTGCCCTCAAGGAAATTATAATCTAATGACAGACAACATGTACACATACAATGATATATAGAATATGTTCAAAATGAATAGAATGTATTTTGGGGGATGAGAAGGGGACAAACATTTATTAGACATCTACTATGAAGCAGGTTAGAAAAGCCCTCACTGAGAGGAGGGCATTTTGTAATATCTGATCCACAGTGGTGGTATGGTTTGGTGGAAAGAGCCTAGTTCTGCAGTTAGAGGACCTGAATTCAAATTTTGCCTCTGTTTACTCTGGTCAACCTTAGGCAAATCATTTCACTCCCTGGACTCCCTTAGAGTCTCCCAACTGTAAAAGAAAGGGCTTGGGCTAAACGATCTCTGAAATCTCTTCCAGTTGTAAATCTATGGCTTATAAAACACTTAAAGGTTTGTAAAGGGATTTATATATATTATCTATGTAATGGAAGATTGGCCAATGATGAGATGGGACCATTCTTAGCAAATGGCCCCTTTCTGATTTCATTCCTTAGAATACGTGCAGACACTCTTCGTCTGTTTCCAGTCCAACTCATCTCACGTGCCTTCTTCTGGCCATGACTGATGGAAACTAACTACACAGAAGAATCTTCTAGCTAACTCAGGACCTGGAAGAACTGATGACTCAAATTGCAGGGACAGAAATGAGTGTACCCCCAAAAAGAAACCATTCATCCACTTTTCCATCACTCTTTCTCTTCAAGGTAATGGGTGAAAACGAACTCCTATGAGCTGCTGGATAGGTGGAAGGATAGCTGCCCTATCTCCCAAGTGGCTATTATGTGTCCATGAGCAAATGGCTCCTCTTTCTTTTATGTTTATTTCTTCTTGATCTTGTGTGAAAGAGCATACTAAGAGGAGAGTGCCCAAATGACCAGGAGATACATCCCAACCATCGGAGGTCTCACAAACAACCAGAGGCAATAGCAAAGTCTGTTGGGACAGTAGTGGCTGTCAATAGAGGAAGCACTCATCTGAAATGGTGGGAAAACATTACTGCTGAGGACAGCTCTAGGTAGCATGATGCTACATAATGTAAAAACGACTAGCTATAGTTTCTAGAAAAGCACTGATCCTTGGAACTTTAGGGAGAACTAAAACTAATGGGAACCTCCTAAGGACTTCAGAAAGTGAGAAAAAAAGGCTTTCAGGCTCAGGAATTGGGAGGTATCCCTTCATGTGTTCTCTACAAATGTGTTCCACTACCATTGTACTTTAAAAGAGTCTGTTCTCCCCAGGACCCTTGTACGCACAGTAGGAGAGAGTACCCCAGCATAGGGATAGCTACTGTAACTACTGTACTTGCTAGGCTTTCTTAGTAAATGCTTTTTTCTAAAAGCTAACAATTCAATTCAGTAAGTATTTTTTGTATCTTTAAAAAATTTATTTGAGACAAATACTAAAACTTAAGTATATTATAAGAAATGAAAAAAACATACACTTAAATATAAAGTCAGAAAATAAAAAACATGTCATGTGCACAGCTGAATATAGTATAGGATTCAGAATATATAGTAATCACTTTCCATTTCAAGAAAACCTTTATATTAATAATTGAACGTTATGTTGAAAGCTGTCTATCTTTTCTTTCCTTCCTTTTAGGGTTTTCTTTTGTTCTCTGCTGTATACTTTTGACTTGGTTCTTTTTACCCCCTTCCTTTCCACCTCCACCCCAAGGTGTAATTAAGCACAGATACATTTATATATATATACATATATACACACATACATACATACATATATAAACATACTTTTTCTATGAGATTCTACTCTTAATCTTTGCTTTTATGTTTGTGTGTATCTATTTTTTCCTGTCTCTCCTAACTCCTCTACTTTCAGTAAGTATTTATTAAGTACCTACTATATGCTAGGCATTGAGTTAAGCCCTGGGGATACAAACTTTAAAAAAAGATAAGTCTCTGACCTCAAGGAGCTTACAATTTAATGGGAAAAGAAAACATGCCTAGAAAATATGGGAAGTTCTGAGCTCTTTATGGAAGAAAGCATTGGGAAGAGTTATTGTTTTATCCTTCAGTTCTCTGATTAGAGAAAAGAAGCATCTCAAGGAGTTGAGAAGGAGTTGAGTATTGACAACTGTATTAATCTGCATATTGCCCACATTTCAGGTAATCAATTTATCCTGGGGCAGATGTAATGTTCTTAAGGAGTAAAAGCAGAGCTGCTGTTGGAAAATGAAGTTACCTGGGAGTTTAGTTACTAATGTCTGTCCTTTCTTGTGGAGAGGACCAGTGGCATCATGGGGGTATGTTTCTTGACTAGAGCCCGTGAGTTGAATTTAAGTGTAGCAAAGTCATCAGGCACACTTTCTCTTCAAGAGTCATCAAAGTCCAGTAGCAAGACAGAAGGCAAGAGGATGGACGATGGGTTCAGAATGTGGTGGAACAGGTGGACACCAAAGGTGTAGGTAGATAAGCAGCTCTGAAAAGGACTCAATTAGCCTTCACATCAGAGGTGCTAGTCCTCCCTGAAATTCTTATATACCCCAAGTTACCTGGGAGATTAGTTATTAATAGAGTTCTGTTAGTTGAATAATAACAGGGAGTATATTGGGTTAAGCCTACATATAAATAGTACTTGAAATAGTCCCTCAGTGTTTTCCCTAGAATGCTGAGGTCAGAAATCATCAGCTGTCTGCCAGTGTTATTGGGAGTGAGGTTCATCAACCCTCTGAGAGTATGCTACATCTCATTCAATCTTTAGAACAACCACGTAAGATGTGTGAAATTATCTCCATTTTATAAATGAAGTAACAGAGGCTGAGAGAAGTTAAATATCTTACCCAGAGTAATGAAACAAGTAGTTGTCTAAGGCAGTATTCACTCAGATTTATCATAATTCCAAGTCCAGTGTGCTAAATCTACTATTTCATCTAGTTACCTACTTTAGAGTTGTAGGGAAGGAAACACAGTTTGTCCCTTTTGGAACTCACTTGAATTTCTTCCTGAACTCCAATCTTCCCCTGATATACTGGGTTCTGAAAGGTTTATGAGTACAGGCTGTGGCTGGTTCTATAAGCTAAGAAAAGTTTGAGTATATGCCTGCTGATGAATTTATATCTACAAACCAACCAGGATAAGTATGGAGAAGTTTATCACCAGAAGATTGGCTACTAGGCATTTAAGCTTTTTGGTCACAATAGCCCAAGAAACTATTGACAGGGTGGAGGGTTTGCCACCTGAATTGGCATAAGGTGCACCTACCTTGACACCACCATAGATCCCTCAAAGAATTGAACTTAAGTTCTGAATTCAAAACTAAATTTGAATTCTTTCAGAATCCTTATTTCATTTATCGAGGTGAATATTTCATCTTTGTGCTTGGCACAAAGAAACCTGAATGAAGTCTCTATTAAAAAGGATTAGTTTCCTGCTTGGACACTGTCTAGCTCTTCCAAGACAGCTTTCTGATGAGTTAAATGAAAATGAATCAGAATCATATGGATTACATTTCTCTTGAAATACACCCGAACCAAAAAGGAAGGGAAAAGAACTTGACAGAATGTGTCTTAGATTTTGCCAAACCCAAAGTATTTGAAAAATCACAAAGACACTTGTTGAACCCAATACATGCCTGGCCTCGCCCACCTCTAACTGCAGCTGCAGCCATCTCACATAATGAATTGTGTGTAAGAAAAATGGTGTCTGAATGGAAGAGCATCATCTGGGAGGATGACTGATGACAGTGGTTAGTCACTTGGCCTTGGGACCAAACATCCCTTATATGTGCTTTGAGAGAAAGGCAGTTAATTTATACTTTGTTGAGCAAGCTATTGAATTGAGCCTTCTTGCACAATAATTACCATCCTTTATTACTTAAGTTTATTGTATCATTAGAAGAAAGAACTCAATATCCTGGTCTCTGTCTCTTCTGTCTTTTCTTTTTCTCCCCACCTCCACTTCTCAATTTTGCATTCCAGGATGTAAAATTGAAAAGAAACCTGTTTTCCATCAGTCTGTATTCACATGAGTGGAGCTCCAGGGGAAAGTGGGTGAGAAGAGAATATTCATTTGTTTCTTAGTCATTTACTGTTTAAGGCCACCGGGCAGAGACTTCATCTTGACTGTGTTATGGGTAGCATCTAAAACATTTTTTCTGAGGCTTAATAAATGTTAATAAAAAAACCTACCCTGGTGCTAAAAGTTCATAATGTTGAAATGAAAATTCCTGCAGAGGAGAATTTGGCTGCTATTTTGAGACAAGTAATTTCTCTAACTTTTTTTTTTTGAGTTTATAATGCAATCAAAATGGCATATTTGGCAGAATTACTTTAGTTAAGTCATTTCCAACTACTGACTTCTCTATCAACAAGAAAGAGGAGAAGGAGATGGGGAGAAAAAAGAAGAAAGAGGAAGAGATGCAGAATAAAGAAAGGGAGGAGAAGAAGGGGAAGAGAAGAAAAAGGAGAAGGAAGGAAAGAAAGAGAAACAGGAGGAAGAGGAGGAAAATGAAGAGAAGAGGTAGAAGGAGTAGTAGTAGAAGACCAGTGACATCAGCGGGGGTGATGTCTGGGCTTGCAAGTGAATTGGATTTAAGTGAGGCAGAGCTGTGCAAAGTCACCAGTCTCACTTGAACTTCCAGAGCCATCTGGGTCCAGTGGAAAGACTCATCTACTCCTAATCTTTGCTTTTATATTTGTGTGTATCTAATTTTTCCTGTCTCTCCTAACTCCTCTACTTTTCAGTAAGTATTTATTAAGCACTAAATGACTCACAAAAAATTGAGAAGTGATATAGAAAGAAGAAAGAGAGGAGAGAGGAAAGAATTGAAAAGTAAAATGCTGACCAAAATTCTCTCATTTTATATTCCCCCAAACTGGAAGATAACATTCCTGGTATACATCAGCTAGCTTCTTCCTCCATACCTTTTTGCGAGTTGTCCACATGCCCACAATGCTTTCTCTGCTTGTCTCTACCACTTGAAATCTCTAGGTCCTTTCAAGGATCAACTTAGGAGCTCCCTCCTTGACAAGTCCAACCCTGTTTTCCCCACACTATTAGAGTCCGTCTCCTGAATCACTTTGAGTGTACTTTGTATACATTGGTAGTTGAGTGGAAGAAGTAATAGACTGGAGTCAGGAAGCCCAAAGTTCAAATTTGGTCTCAGATATATTCTAATTGTGTGACCCTGGGCAAGTCACTTCACCTCATTTTCCTCATTTGTAAAAATGGGGGTAATAGCACCTACCTCTCAGGGTCATTGTGAGGATCAAATTTATGACACGTTTTTCAAACTTTTATGTGTTACATAAATGTTAGCTATCATCAACATCATCACCACCACTATTTATCTCTCTGTGTGTTGCTTTTCCCTTGTTACACTGAGAGGTGGGGTCAGTTTGGGTTTTGACTTTGTATCCCAAATGTCAGGTACAACACCTTATGCATGGTAGGATCATAGTGAATACTCACTGAACTGGAGAAAGAGGAGGAGAAAAAGACAGAAGAAAGGGAGGAGAAAGGAGGGAAGTGAGAAATGATATTTTCATAGTTTCATTGTCTCATCCTTTCAGTCTAAAGTCAGGAGAGTGGGGAGGAAGGAGGTTGCTGGCATGCTCACGTTTGATAAATCTGTTATCTGAGGGCAGACTTATTTGCCTCTTACTATGCTCCTAGATAGGTCATTTCCCTACGCTGAGCCTCCATTTCCTCATCTATACAAAGGGGAAGGAGGTTTGGAATAGTGTCGCTAAAAACTGTGTTTTGTGGAATCCTAATGGTCCATGATAGGTGAATCAGGGTTCCAGGAGAAAATTTCCTGCTTAACATAGAATTGTGGTGTAGTTGGGTTGGTGTGGAAAGGAGTGGATTGGGGAGATAGTAGTGAAGAAGAGCCGAGTGGAAGCAAAGTAAACCCACACTGGCCACTGTGGTGACTCTTTTGGTGAGTTCACAACCCTGAACTTTTGCTGTCCTGCTTTGGTTAAATGGGGAATCCCTGTATACATAGCAGCCCTGTTCCCCTTATGTCACAGCCCTGCTCTGATCTCTTACTTTGAAGTTAGGTACCCAGAAGAATGCTTATAAGGAAAGAATTCTGAAATCGGGGTTAAGAATTTGAATTGAACTTCCATTTTCAATGGTTACTAGCTGGGTGACCCTAGCCAAATCACATAACTCTCTGGATCACTTTCTGAGTCACAGTTTCCTTCTTTGTAAAATGGGGAGTGATCATACATGAACTACTTGGCCTTACTGGGTTGTTATGAGGAAAGCTTTGCAAACTTTAAAGATATATAAGTGTCAGGGTTTTGGGGGTTGTTTCCATTTACCTACCATGCAACCCTATCTTGACCCCATGCACATATAGTGGGTTTCTATCATTATCACACAGATACCAGGGTTCCTTCTCACCACCTATGTTATGCACTCACAGATTTCTTTCCCACCACTGAATTTTGTTTTCTTCTTTTTCTCTGTCTCTTTCTTCCTCTTTTTCTCTGTCTCTCTTCTCCTCTCTCTCTCTCTCTGTCTCTCTCTCTCTCTGTCTCTGTCTCTCTCTCTCTCTCTCTCTCTCTCTCTGTCTCTCTCTCTCTCTCTCTCTCTCTCTCTCTCATACCTCCCAGCACCAAAATATATCCTCCAACCATCTCCCTCTTTCATTAGAATGTAAACCCCTTGAGGACTAGCACTGTTTTTGGCTTGTCTTTATGTTGTCAATCCTAGTGCTTGGTATTTATAAAATGCTTGCTAAATTGAGTCTCCTTCACATCTAGTGACTGACACCCACTTCCCCTCTCCTACGTTGCCCCTGCTGCCTTCCTGAAGGGATGCCCTAGTTGTGTTCTGTTATACCTATCTAATGAAAACTATCCAGCCAATGAAAGAGAAGAGGAAGAGTGGTATAGGAGAGGAGGTGGAGGAGAGAGAATGAGAGACGGAAAGGGAATGAGAGAGAGAGACAGAGAGAGAGAGAGGGAGAGAGAGAAAGAGAGAGAGAGAGAGAGAGAGAGAGAGAGAGAGAGAGGGAGAGAGAGAAAGAGAGAGAGAGAGAGAGAGAGAGAGAGAGAGAGAGAGAGAGAGAGAGAGAGAGAGAGAGAGAGAGAGAGAGAGAGGAGACACAGAGAAAGAGATAGAGAGACAAAAAAAAGGAATCACAGAAAGAGACAGACAGAGAGACAGAATTACAGAGAAAGAGAAGAGAGAACAGAGGGAGGGAGAGCTAATGGGGTTATTTAAGGTCATAGTTTATATGAGATTCAGAGTTACAGACTATCACCAATAGTCAAATTTGAGAAGAAAGAAAGAAAGAAAGATCTTTTAAAAGTTACTTGAGGTTAAGAGAAACCCCAGACAATAAGATTCCCCCCGCTCAGGTAGGGGCTGAGTGTGTGTGTGTGTGTGTGTGTGTGTGTGTGTGTGTGTGTGTGTGTGTGTGTTTTGGTAATTCCAAATCAGCCAAATTAAATTTAGTTAAACTGGGCCAAACAAAATTACATTCAGATGGAGACAAAGTAGGGAAAGTTTAAGCCTGAAAGGATTATTATTTTCCTGAAGTTATTACTGTTTCAAATAACTCCTCCTACCACCTCCCTCAATCATGTAAATAGAATCACTTTCTCAAGCCTTTTGGTAACTTGGGAGGCTGTGACATTGGGATACACAGAGCACAGAGACCAATATTCATTGCTATTTCTGGACTTGGGGTTCAAAAATTTATACACAAATAAAAATAAGTTTTTGCTAAGAGCCAGGTTTTTGTTGCTTAAACCCATATTCGTCGGTTGCCATAACTCAACACCTATGGGAATCTAGGCTGAACAGTCCCACTTGTATCTCAGAACAGGAAGTCAAGATAGGACTCTGCCCAGGCAGTGATTTTTTTCCCTGGAGCAAATGGCCAAGCTCACCTCAGTTTGCTTCTTACTGACTGTCTAATCTTAGATAAGTCATTTCTAGTCTTTAAGCTTAGTTTCCTTTCTTATGAAATAGTGCCTGATAATACTCAATCTAGGGGCAGCTATGTGGCACAATGGATAGAATGTCAGGTCCACAGGCAGGAAGAGTCATCTTCCTGAGTTTAAATCTGACCTCAGAGACTTAGTAGCTAGGTGACCTTGGATAAGTCACTTAATCTTGTTTGCCTCAGTTTTCTTATCTGTAAAATGAGCTGGTGAAGAAAATGGTGAACCACTCCAGTATCTTTGCCAAGAAAAACCCAGATGAATCACAGAGAATGGGATACTACTGAACAGCAATATGAAATCTACCTATCATTGATTTATTTCATTTGTAGGGAAAATATTTTGTGAACCTTCAAGCTTTATGGGGAATATAAACCATTATTATTCATTCCCCAGGGTATCAGATCTAATCAATCTCATAAAGAGTTTCTTCGACAGAAAAGGGAGATCCATGGTGATAATCCAGAAATGATATCATAAGAAATACATGCAAAGGCTGGCTCTAACCTATTTTCTACCCTTTTCTCTTTTATTTTTTACTATTCTCCTTTGCAAATACTTTGCTATCCTCTGCCTTCTAAAATATCTCTTTATTTTTCGTATTTTGTAAATGTCAGTCTGTGCCTGTTGAAATTCTAGCCAGGCTTTAAGGTGCATCTCAATTGATACCTCCTTCAGGAAGTCCTTTCTGAGCAATCATCCTCCCACCTCCAGCCAATAATAGTCTTTTCATTCATTCATTTATTCATCAAACACTTATTAATCATTTAATATATGTAAGGCAAGAGACATCTTCATGTAATTCAGCAGTCATCAAACTAGGGCCCATGGGCGTATTCAGCTCACCATCTATTTTACATAGTCCAAGAACTAAAAATAGTTTTTACATTTTAAATGTTTGAAAAAATCAAAAGCAGAATAGAAGAATATTTTGTGACACATTAAAATTATATGAAATTCAAATTTTGGTGTAATAAAGTTGCTTTATTTGTATAACAGCCATGTTCATTCATTTAGGTTTTGTCTATGGCAGCTGTCCAGCTGAAATGGTGGTACTGAGTGGTTGCAGCAGAGATAGTATGTGGTGTTTGCTCTCCTTGCTTTGCAAATCTGCTCTGAGAGCTACAAATCACAGTTATGAACTCAGAGCTTTCAAAAGACCCAGTGTATTGCCACACTGTGACATTGTGTTTTATTTTTTATTTCTGGGATACCCATCACGTCAAAATCAGAAAATGAGAGAAAAGAAAATTTTTGTTATGATTTTTTTGAGTTCAGCGATTAGATCATAATTTTTCTGAAAGAGAGGAACTGCCCTCTGCCACTGTTATTGAACACTGGATTGCTTTGAAAATTAACTTTTGCTGTAGACTTGAAAATTTTTTTAATGAATTTTACCGAAAATTACAAGACAAAATGGTGCTTATATGTAAAGCCTGTACTGCTGTAAAGTCAATTTGATGAAAAATAACCTTGCTCAATCACAAGCAATGTCAAGCTGTTCTATACATTTCCCATGCAGTTAAAAGTTAAAACAAGAAGTAAGATTTCCTTTCTTAGACAGATTTACTGGGAATGTATTTTCTGAGCTGTAACTACAGTTACAGTAGCATTTTCCCCCAAGATTTTGAAGCAAGTGCAAAATAAATTTCCACATTTCAAAATCCTTATCATTGTGGAATCCACCTACCCTTCAGTTGGAAGTGATTAATCTTCAAATATGATCATGCTTATATGTAAAAACATAGAGATGACTCTATCAGAATTTTATAAATGCCTTCCTAGTCATGAATATGCTCAATTAAAACCATAGACTTATGGCGTGATATCAACATGTAGCAGCACCTATCTGGATGAAAAGACATTTTCAAAAACAAAAACATAAAATCTCATTACAATTTGGAATGACCAGATAACATTTTCAATTGATTTTAATGATAGGGAACACTAACTTCAAAATGTTATCTCCTCCCAATAGAATTTCATTTTCCTCATTAGTAGACCCATGTTATAAAAATTTGTGTTCAATTTTAATCATGTTCTAAATTTCATCAATGCAAAACTTATAGAGAAAAAAGTTTGTGGAAATTTTTTTCTGTCTTATTAAATAAATACCTGCACAACAGACTCAATTTTACTCATTTGCCCACAAAATCTAAAATATTCACTTGTGGTTGCTGTTCAGCCATTTCAGTCATGTCTAATGTTTGTGACCCCATACAAGCTTTCTTGGAGAAGGCATTGAATGGTTTGCCATTTCCTTTTCCAGCTCATTTTATAGATGAAGAAACTGAGGCAAACAGGGTTAAGTGACTTGCTCAAGGTCACACAACTATCATGTGTCTGAGGCCAGATTTGAACTCATGTCTTCCTGACTCCAGCCCCACCGCTCTATGTAATGGATCACATAGGTGCCCCAAAACATTTACATTTGACTCTTTTACAGAAAAATCTTGCCAACCCCTGGTATAGTGAAAAGACAGTCTGGCCTCAAATCTCAGCTCTAATCCTTAGTGGACATAAGACCCTGGAAAAGTCAATTAATCTTTCAGTTCCCCAGGTAACTAAGAGCAATTGGACAGGCTGCAAAGTTGTAAGGAGCTTCACAGAATCACATAACTTGACAGATGGAAGGGAGATCCTATGCAGAAGGAAGTACAATTTTAGCACACTCGGCACGGAGTCATCCAGCCTCTTTGCATCTACTGCTTCTGGCTCTGGTCTCTGAGGTCAAATAAAAGCCTAATTGGTGCTACATGTGCTAGCCCATCATATCCTTGGAGAGCTATCATATGCCCCTAGTCGCTTTTCTTCTCCAGGCTAAGTAAGTCCAGAGGTAGTTCCCTACACATATTTTTCTCACAGGAAATTCTGCACATCAACGAAATCACAGGTCCTGTCCAAAAACAAAACAAAACAATCCCTCCCCACCCCCTGCTTCCAACAACCCCATGAGCAAGACATTATAGATACAAACCTAAGATACGGACCCATCTAGTAGTGGGGAAAAACATACACTGAAATAATGCAGATACAAGGGAAAGTGAGCTAATTTTTTTTTTACTGGTTTGATCAATGAATTAACAAGTATTTATTAAGTGCTTATTATGTGTTAGCCTCTGGGGATACAAATATAAAAGATAAAACAATTTCTTCTCAGAAGAAGCTTAGGTTCTAGTAAAGGAGACAAGGACAAATACATGTATACAGAATAAATACAAAGAAAAAAATTGCAAAAAATTCCAAGGAGATAAATATATGGTAGTTTGGGAAGGAATGCACTAGAAGGTGGGGAGGGGAACAGGAAAGGCATCATGCAGAAAGTGATATTTGAACTAAGAAGAGAGGGCTCCAGGAGACAAAAGTGAAAAGGAATTGCATTCCAAGCATGAAGATAGGAGATAGGACAGGTCATTTTAACTAGATCCCAGAACGCAGAGGGAGTTGTATATGATGATGCTGAGAGGAGATATTGGGGCCAGGCTGTAAAGGTCTTTAAAAACTACACATAAAAACTTTGATTTTCTTCTACAGGTATTAGAAAGAATGGAGCTGGGCAAGTAGGAGAGTCACATGGTCAGATTTGCTTAAGGAAAATCATTCTGCCAGAGCTGTGTAGGATGAACTGCAGTGGGGAGAGAATTGAGATTGATTGACCCAGTTAAGAGGCTGTTTCAGTAATCTAGGTAAGAAGTAGTAAGGGTCTGAGGAGACAAATGGTTGAATGTTAGAGATATTGTAGAGGTAAAAATATAAAGATAGAGCAACTTGGTGGATAGATGGAATGATGGAGAATGAACAGTTGAGGGTAGTGCCAGTGTTACAAAGCTGGGTGAATGGGAGAATGGTAGTACATTCATGAGTAATAGGGAAGTTCAGAAAGAAAAAGGTGTGTGTGTGTGTGTGTGTGTGTGTGTGTGTGTATGAGAGAGAGAGAGAGAGAGAGAGAGAGAGAGAGAGAGAGAGAGAGAGAGAGAGAGAGAGAGAGAGAGAGAGAGAGGGAGAGAGAACAGTTTCTGTGGAGAATTTGAGATGTCTTGACATGTCTAATTGGAAGTTGGTGATATGGGATGGTAGCTATGAGATAGATAATTACATTCATGGAAACTGATTAAATCATGGTGAATATGTAGAGAGGAAAGTAGGTCCAGAACAGAGATTGGGGGAACACCTACAGTTAAGGGATATGATGCCACTGATGTACCAGTGAAGACAGTGGTCAGACAGGTCAGAATAGAAATAGAGGAGGGTGGTGTCATGAGAACCCGGATAGAAAAGAGTTTCTAGGAGAGGAGGGTAGTTGACAATATCAAATACAGCAGAATGCTCTAGAAGATTGAGGAAAGATCAGAGTTGGCACTTGAGAGATCAGGGGTAACTGGGGAGAACTGTTTCAGTTGAGTGATGAAGTCAAAAGCCAAATTGTGTAGAGTTGAGAAGTAAGCAGAGGGAGAGAAATGGAGGAAATGAAGATAAACATTTTTTTACATGAGGTTTAGCAGCCTAGTTTAAGGGATTTGTCAGGATTGAGGACAGTAAGTGAGGAGCTAGTAGAGAAGGAGAGGTTTAAGATTAGAAAGGATGGGGGAGGGGAAGAGAGAGCAATTTGTTGCAGAAAACAGGAGTCACATGTAGAGAGAGGCTTGACTTAGGAAAGAAAGGGCCTTCTCCTTATTTTAAACTAAAGGCAAGGAAATGAGAATGGAGAATGAAATGGAGGGGTTTTGAGATGAAAAGAAAGGGAGAAGAGGAAGCTGACGGAAATGGCCTCCATTTTCTTTAAAAGGAAATAAAATTCTCAACTGAGAGAGTGGAGGGAAGTGGAGGTGTGGGAGGTTTGAGGAAATAAGAAAAGGTGTGAAAGAGTTTTGGGGGAGTGTGAGAAAAAAAGAAGGAACGTTGGATTTCTCTCTCCTCATCTCTGCTTCTTGAATTCCCGGGCTTCCTTCAAGTCTCAGCTAAAGTCCTTCCTTCTTGGAAGAATCTTTTCTTCCCTGTGGATTACCTCTAATTTATCTTGTATACTTCTTATCTGTAAATAGTTGTTTGTATGATGTATCCCTCCTTAGACTCTATAGCCCTTAAGATCTGAGACTATCCTTTTGTCTTTCTGTTTTCTCAGCGATCAGCACAGTTATTGGCACGTAATGAATGCTGGTGGAGTGGCTGAAATGAGGTCATTTGTAGGTAGATAACCTAAATTTATCCTGTTCCCAGGTTATACCTTCTCCCAGTTCTGTTTAGCAGTATGTGAGTAGTGATAGAGTAAGTAGATAGTGAAAGTAATCCAAGACTAGAGTTTGGCAAAGGATGAAGAACTTACTATTTTAATGCCATGGAGGGGGTTGGGAGTGGTGCTGGAAGATCATCCTCAAGTATGACTCTTTGTCTGAATTCAAATTTCACATAACAAATCCCCTTAATAAAAGGATTTGTTCTGTAAAAGTTGGACTGGGTCAAAAGGACCTAGAGGGCCACATGTGACCTTGAGGTCACATTCCTTCCCTACCCCTGCTTCTAGATTTTCCCTACCTAGAGAAAGCCCTGGACGCATTGGATTTTCCTGAGAGGACTTGGTATCATGCGACAAGTGGGAAGAACAGAATCACTTGAATTTTAGATTTCATTTAGGTGTTCATTTGCAATTAGACGTAACCACTCTCTGATATCTTGATAGACAGGAACCCTTTGTTTCTCAGCATTTCGTGTTGTCATGGTAATGATGCTATTGAGAAAAAAGAACATTAGCTACAAAATATACCCAATGTTGTGCATCCATAATGCTAAATAAAAAACAATAGTTCACTTTTACATATTGCTTTAGACTTGATGACTTCTGAGCTCTAAAAATTCAGATTTTACAGTAAGTTCAGTTAGGAAATGAACTCATGATTCTGAGTTCACAATCCTGGTTTTTCTTCTTCTTCACAGAACCATGTATATCGATGACTCATAGGTAATGTGAATAGGTAATTCACTATTACATTGTACTTAAAGTTTTAAGATAAGCTGTAACCCTAACTTTAATAACTCCTCCTACAGATAACTTGAATTCATTCCTTTATCTTTGAAAGAATGCGGACAGAATTTTAAGAGAAAGTTGAAGGATCATTTGGAGAGATGTCATGGCTGAGAGACTGTGAGGTATAGAAAGAAAAGATTAAAAGAACTTCGTTCTTGAGACACTGAATCAAGGAAAATGAGTCTGAAAGGACTTTTCCTAAGAGAATGTAATCTAGTCCCATAGAGAAGATTTCCTTTGGAGAAGATATTCTATAGGTAATTCTTGAAAATCTATGGCTACCTTTCTGAGAGAGCTGATTGATGGGACTATAGTTTCAGTATTTATGGAGAAATCAGCTGTTGAAGTTGATAGTTAGAGGTGACTCTGGTTGAGATTTTTCTCATAGCAGGTACAATGTAAAAATATTTAAATGTAACTGTATTGTATGTGACACGTTTAATAAACTGTATATAGCAATCCTGATATTTCTTTAAACCTAAGAGACTAAGAGGAAAGTGATAGATGGAGACAGAGACAGAGAGAGAAAAGAAAGTTTACGGGAAAGCATACTTTTCTGGTTTACTTATAAACTGGAGTGGGGCACTCAGAATTAATTCATTAATGGGAAAGAATGTGCATTTCTACTAATTTATGAAGAAAATGCCAGAACATATACTTTGATTACCTTAAAGGCAGGCAAAGAACTAATATAGAAATGACTCTAGTTAAGAGAGGGGTGAAGATACATACATATTTATATAGATATTTAATGTATATATGTATGTATATGTATATATTTTTATACTAGCATACAAAATAGATTTCTGATCCCACTTAGGCTACGTGTACATCCTTAAAACCTGATTCGAACATATTGTGTCATTTGATTCTTAAAATAATCCTGTGAGGTAGCTTTTATTATTTTCATTTTGTAAGTGAAGAAGCCTTGGCTCAGATAAGTTAAGTGACTTGTATAAGGTCGCACAAGTGGTAAAGTGTTGGGCATGGAATTTCAATCCAGATTGGAATATAAGTCTTAACTTGTATCTATGATATAACATTCACAATGATAAAATGATCACTCATATTTATATGAATTTTTAAGACTCGCAAAGTCCTTCATGTATATTATCTCATTTGATAAAACAGTCTTTTGATGTAGGTAATACTACATCCCACTTTCACATACAAGTGAGTGAGCATAGGCAGCTAGGTGTAACAGTGACTGAATGTGGGACTTAGAGCCAAGAAAAACTGACTTAAAATCCTGCTTCAGATATTTACTAGCTGTGTGACCCTGGACAAGTCACTTAACCACTCTGTCCCTCAGTTTTCTCATCTGTAAAATGAAGATAATGATAGTACCTATCTCCCAGGATTATTATGGAGATCAAATGAGTCAACATATATAAAGTGCTTTCTGAATTTTAAAGAACTATAGAAATGGCAGCTATTATTATCACGCAGATTAAGAGAGGGTAAATGGTTTAAAGAAAGCATGAACTCCAAGTTCAGAGCTCCTTCTATTCCATAACCCTAAAATTATGTTTATTTTTGAGTATAAACTCTTGTTATTTTTTCCTCTCCTGGATTTGAAAATCCCTTGTAATTGGATGGGCCAATATCGATACCACTAAGTTGCTGAGAACCTTATTTAAAGAAGGATCTTCTATAAAGACAACCTGGTCTATTTCTTAGGTGTACTGAAGAAGCTCTTGACAGTAAAGAAATGGAGCGCAATTTTACAGGGGGAATATATGGTTTTTCTTGATAGGTAAGAGCTGCCAGGATTGGAGAGTCATCGATATACATGGTTCTGTGAAGAAGAAGAAAAAAACAGGATTGCGAACTCAGAATCATGAGTTCATTTCCTAACTGATCTTATGCAATCAAGAGGAGAGAAAAAAAAACGTATTGAAGCCTGAAGAACAAACTGTCCCAGGAGAAGTTCATGGGATCATAGTTCCACGTAAGATAAAGGAATGTAACCTAAGAACCAGGCAGAAGAGTATAAAGCCAGGGTTTCAGAAATGTATGCATAACCTGCCTACCTATATGTGCAAATCCCTCCATACACAACTGCACACATGCATGTGTACCAGACACGTGTATCACACGCTCCACTTACTGATTTCCCCTGATTTACTTTAAGTCTCAATTAAAAACCCATCCTTTACAGGAAGTCTTAGTAGTGTGAGTAGAGATAAATGACTGAATGTGAAAAACACTATAAAGATAGAAATGACAAGATTCGGCGACTGATTGGTTATATGGGGTGATGGAAAGTGAAGAGTATAGGATAATGCTGAATTCATGAACTTTAGGCACTGGGAGGATAATGGCGCCTTGAAAAGAAATAAGGAAGTTTGGAATAGAGGAGGACATTTAGGGAAAGAAAATGATTCTGTTTTGGACAATACTGAATTTGAGATGCCTCTAGTACATCCATATTTGAAATGTCCAATAGGGAATTGGTGATGCTGGATTAAAACTCAGAATAAAGACTGGAGCTGCATCTAGAACTGGGAGTTATCTTCATAGAGATGATAATCAAACCCATGGGAGGTGACTGAGAGAGTATAGAGGGAGAAGAGGGCCCAGGACAGAACTTTGGGGCACACCCATTAGGAAAGGACGATGTGCATGATGCAAAGCAAAGAAGGAGCAGTCGGAAAGGTAGGAGATGAACCAGAAGTGGGCAATGTCATGAAAACCCAGAGAAGAGAAATGAGCCATTCGATACATTGCACCAGTCTCAGTTCTAAGGTCCAGCTGAGAAGTGCAAGTGTGAATCTTTGCAAATGAAACAGCATGCAGAAGAAGCTCTGACTAGCTATTGTTTTCCTCCCAAATTCCTTCCCCAATAGATACCTATTGCTAGGAGCAAAGGGACAGTAGTCACGGGATTTAGAAATGAGAAAGAGCTTAAAGAGCATTTCATCGAATCCCCTCATTTTATTGATAAAAAAGCTAGTTTTGGGCCAGGAGTTCTTAACCTGAGACACAAGTTTCTTTTTTTTTTTCTTTTCACTGTTTGATAACTATTTCAATCTCCAAATTAACTAGGTGTCCTCTGGTCATCTGATGCTACCTTCCTTTGGAGAGGAGAAGGGGTGGTGGTGGAGACAGCAGGGAGAGGATGACCTGAGTTACCCCGTTAGCTGGGTCGCCATTCAGGCAACTCAGTCTACTCGCAGGTCTGTGGTCATCCTTCATTTTCGAAGAAGACCGTGATTTCTCTGATGTCATGGTCTTCTTCGAAAACGAAAGGACATTTCAATCTGATTGTTTTCCTTTGTAATCCTATATATTTTGTTTTATGCACTGAAAACATTATTCTCAGAAGGGGTCTTTAGGTTTCCCCACACTACCCGACCTGTCTTCCCCTTCCCCATTACCCCAGTTAAGTGCCGTTGGTACAGTAGAAAAATCACTGAATTTGGAATTAGAACTCTCAAGTTTGAGCAATATCTTTTATAACAACTAGCTGTGGAAACTCAGGCAATTTAAGTTCTCTGAACCTCTGTTTGCCTAGATATAAAATGAGGATAACACTATTTAAGTTACTTTTATTTCAAAAGTATTCAATTTGTATTTATATTATGTTTCAAGTTTTCCAAAGTGTTTTCTTGACAGCCTCAGAGGGTTATTATGATGTTCAAATGAGATGTTTAGGAAAGCACTTTATGTAAAGTACTGTATAGATATATGTCAGCTATTATTATAATTACCAATGGGGATTCCCTTCTTGGAAAGAAGAAAATGGAACAGAGCAATTTTGCACGTGGGGCATCATCTAATCCATTTCCTTTAAGACAACACTGAGAAAAGTATATGACGTCTGGTGAGTGTAATGTGGATGGCACAGTCTTTGCAATGATCTTTTAGAGTCTCTAGGAAAAGGAGAAAGATAGAACTGAAAATGGATAATGACAATCAGTCTACCAAGAAGATTTGTTAAGGTGGTGGTATCCCAGGGGCAAATAATGATGCATAATCAGTGAAAGCACAATTAGGAAATGAATGGGAACCCCTACCAGAAGGACAGATGTCCAGGGGACTATTGATTTAGGATAGAAGCATAGAATCATTTAACTGTTTGAACTTGGGAAGCAACTTCTCTCTGAGTCTGTTTCCTCCTCAGTAAAGGGAAAGAGTTGGATTAGGCAAGGCTTAAGTCCCTCCAGTTTCTAAATATTGGGATTCCAGTAGTCCCATTGGACTCTAGTCCATTCAGAACACATGTGGAGTATTACACTCAGTCTTGAGTGCCACATTTTAGGGAGGTGTTGATCAGGGCAATCAAGATGGTGAAATGCCTGAAGAACAAGCCAGAAGTGGGTCCGCTGAAGAAATAGAAAGGTTTAGCTTCATAGGTAGAGCTGTCTTTATCTATTTGAAGGTCTGTCATGCAGAAGAGGGGAGAAAGGAGGAAGGAAATAAGCATTTATATAGCACCAATTATGTGCCAGACACATAAGTGCCTTTATTAATAATATCTCATCTGATCTTCACAATAATTCTGTGAGGTGAAAGCTGTTATTGAGAAGAGCGAGTAATCTTGTTTTGCTGGGGTCAAGCAATGAATGGGAGGATGTTTGAATGGTGGAAGTTTCAGAAGGGCAGATTTAGGCTTAATGTAAAGAAAAACTTCCTAAAAACTGAAGCTATCTAAAGGTAGAATGGTTCTCCTCTAGAGGTAGCGAGTTCCTCCTCACTTGAGGACTTCAAACAATGGCTGATCACTAGTCAGAGATGTTGCTGGGAGGATTTTTGTTTAGATACAGGTCAGATGAGAGGTCCACACCAACTCTGAAATGGTGATTTTCTAAGAGGGCAACACTGGGCACAGTTATGAATGGGATTATTCCAAAGATGCTTATGGATATCTGTCCAAATCCCAGATCATGGAAAGCTAAACTGATAGAACAGATTAGAAGTGGGCTTACTTGGTCCAGACAGACCTTCCATACTCTCCCTCCATTCTGCTCCTTATACAGCCATTAGGCTGAGTGCCTTCTTAAGATTCAGACTTAGAAAAACTCAAAGGTAAGAGAGAGCTTATTTTGTGGTAGATTTCAGACCCTAGACCATCTCCAGAAAAGTAAAGTTGGCTGGCAAGTGGTTTTCTCTGACTGGTTTGTGTTCAGGATTTATCTGCAAGATGGATTGAAGGTCCCAGCTAAGGTAGAAGATGATTTAAGGTCTTCTGAAGTTTTCCTAGTCATTTGTCAGTCAATAAGCATTTATGAAGTGCTTATTATATGTCAGGCACGGTGTTAATTTGTATATTTCCCTAGTTTTGTTTCTTCTCCCAAAGAAGTTGGAATTTATGTCATCTGCTCCCTCAAGCAAATAAAGGGAACTATAATTATATGCTATAGAACTTCAAAGTTTATTTAAAAAAAACACAAAACAACCTTTCCTTCCTAGAACCTTGTGGGGTACAGAGTTGCAAGGAACTTTACAGAGATCCTAGTTATCCTTATTTTACCTATGAGGAGATTGAGGCACAAAGGGCCCAAGGTAAGTATTATGGAATATTTATTAAGTATTGGGGTAGGGAATCCAATCCCAGGTCTCTGGATTCCAAAGTTCAGCACTCATTCCACAATTCCTGAGACTGCCTCCATGTACCAAGTAAGACTAGACCTGAAGAAACTGTGTTCATCCAACTTCAATCCTTACACCTTGAAACATTTAAACCAAACTCCATTTATACACAAATTTGGTGCTGTGGACTGCTCAGCCTGCAGAAAGGATATGGCAATAGCAGATAGAGTGCTGGGTTTGGAGTCAGGAAAGGTAGGACTGGTTCTACAATTTCACTGGCATAGGGAACTCCTGATTAAGAACACTCTCATTACTGATATTAATAGTAACAATGAGCATTTACATAGTGCTTTAAGATTTGAAAATGATTTTACAAATATCTCATTTAATCCTCAAAACAACTTTTGGAGGTAGGTGCTATTATTATCCCCACTTACAGGTGAGGAAACTAAGGCTGAGAGATTAAGTGACTTGTCCAGGTGTACACAGCTACAAAGTCCTTCCTGAAGCAAAGTCCAGTACTCTCTTCAACTGATCTGCCTTTGGTGTCGACTTTAAATGACTTTTTTCTCAGAGTTACCCAGCAATAGTTTATCAGGGGTAATATTGAAACCCAGGTCATCCTGGCTCTAAGGCCAGATTTGTATTCACCACAGCATGCTGTCTTTGGGAGTTAGAAAGCCAGGTTTAAATCCTACCTGAGATACAAGCTGTGTGATCCTGGGCAAAGCTTACTTTGCTCACCTGTGAAATGGAGGTCATAATACTTGCAGTTACTTAAAGTTAGTACATAGAGTTATTATAGAGATCAGATAAGATAATGACTAAAAAAAAATCACTTTGCAAATCTCCTAAAGTGCTATATGAGTGTGAGTTCTTATTATACTCAGGCTTCAACTGTCAACCTGAAGAGTATTTAGTGAAGGTGTGTGTGTGTGTGTGTGTGTGCGCATGCCCATACCCGAAGGTAATGAATGCTCTAGGGTGCCTGGTTCCCAAGCTTTGATTCCACAGGACTAGAACTCATTGAGCATGCAGGATTAAAGACAAGTGTGAACCTTAGCAAATTGGTTTGGAAAAACTCCTTTTCCTTTCTTCAAGGAAATTTACTCAGACTTACGGAACTCAGTTCATTTGGACACCAAAAGTAATTGTAAGGCACTAATAACTAGCAGCTGTAGAGTTTTAAAGCTGAACTGGATCTTTTAAAACAGCCCAAAGTGTTATGGAGTCCATTAGCTTCTTGTCCAACTTCTTTCCCTCAACTCTCAGCACCTCTACTGTCAGGGATCTTAAGGTAGAAGGAGGAGAACCCAGCAAAGGAAAGGGCCAGAGCCTCAAAAGCAAGGTGCTTATTTAATTAAGTCCTATTATCCAGACGCTGTGTGACCCTGGGCAAGTCACTTAACCCTGTTTGTCTCAGTTTCTTATCTGTAAAATGAGCTGGAGAAGGAAATGGCAAACCACTTCAGTAGCATTGCCAAGAAAACCTCAAAATAGGGTCACAGAGAGTCAGATATGACTGAAATGACTAAGCAACAGTATTATGTGCCAGGCCAGGTTTTCATAAAAAACCCAAAACACCACAAATATTATCTCACTTCATCCTCACAACAACCTTACAAGTTAAATGCTATTTTTAATTTCTATTTTTCAGTTGAATAAACTGAGGCAAATAGAAGTTAAGAAACTTGAGGAAGGTCACACAGCCAATAGAATTCGGGACAGGATTTGAACTCAGGTCTTCCTGACTCCACGTCAAATATTTTTCTATTGCACCACCAGCCATATGTGCTCAAAATGATCAAAAGAAACTTTCTATTCATAGTGAGGGCCAGAAATTAGTTATCACTGGATAAGCTTCTGAGCCTAATTTGTAAAGATGTTAAACAAAAATCACCATCTCTTTAAAGTCAACCTGAGGCTTTTCCTAATCTAAAGTTTAGCCTAAATACCTGATTAGGCAATAGTCACAGTTCACATTTGCAAAGTGTTTTAGAAACACTTTCACATTTTTCAGTTTATCTGTGTAGAGATTTTCTGGGTTCTATCCCTGCCTGGGACCTAGTCTAAGTGACCCTCAGAAAGCCAATTTCTTGTTTTCCAGGCTTACATATAATTTTACACACACACATATATGTATATCATCTTTATGTGCACATATGTGTATACAGATTGATGCCTTTTGTTTCTATATCACTTCTATTTCTTTTTTAATTCACAATTTGATTACTGTCATTTGTAGTTGGAAAAATTCAAACGTTACGTGAGCGTTTGGTATGTTCACTAAACCGTATCAACAAAAATTTCAGGAACACCTACTACTTTAGGCACGAGTGCCCAGAAAGCAAATGATACAATAGGATTTAGAGGCTAAGCTTAATCCATTATCTTTTAAATAATGATTGCTACATCAGTACATGATGAAATGGAACACTTGGTTTCTAATGTATTGATGGCCTGTTCTTCCACCAAAGAATTTTCATTCCTTTTATTTGTGATGAACTGGCTGAAATGCCCGTGCATCCCTTTCATTTCTGAATCTTCTCCATGCCGTATTCAGTGAGGCAGCTTTCTGGCAACAAATAATATTAATAATAATAAAGAATGTGTGTGTGTGTATTGGGAATGGGGGATGGAAAATAGTTTTAAAACTATAAGTCATAGTCAAGCAGCTGCTACGTATCAATGCAGGGAACTTCTATGCTTGGAGCTCTCTAGTCAGTGAGTCAACTAGCATTTATTAAATGCCTATTGCATGCCAGGTACTAAGCAAAGAGCAATGATCCTGGAACTCAGAATGATATGAGTTCAAATCTGACCTCAAACGCTTACTTGTTTGTTATACGGGTCACTTAACTTCTGTTTGACTCAGTTTCCTCAACTGTGAAATGGGAATAATAACAGCACTTCCCTTCTTGAGTGGTTGTGAGAATCTTTTGAGGCATTATTTGTAAAATTACTTGGAATAGTGCATGTCCCATAATAGGAGTCCCTCTCCCACCTGACCCCTATTCCTTTCCCCTAAATGTTTAAGAAAAAAGGCAAAAAGCAAAACAAAGCAAAAACCCCCACTACAGTTCCATCTCTCAAAGAGTTTATAGCCTAATGTCTTTACACAAATTAAATCACAGGCAGGTCTGGAACGAAAATCAAGGAAGCAAATAATCATTCTGTATTCCTACCCTTTAGCAAATTGCTTGATGTATATAGCAAGCCTTAATAAATTCTTCATTAATTAATTAGCAGAATGCTTGATGTATAGTAAGACTTAATAAATGCATTATTCATTTTTCATCACTTTCTTGAGAGACAGAGTTATTTAATATAGTCTTGGATAATTAGAACTAGAAGGCACTTTAAAGACCATCTAGTCCAAGTCTTTCAATTTATAGATGAAGAAGCAGAGATTAAAACGCTTAAGGGACCCTACCCAAGGTCACACAGCTGTTCAGTGGTTTATCATTCAGTTGACTAGGTCAAGCCTAGAATTCAGGTCCCTTTGTTTTTCACCCCAGATTCTTTACTGGATGAATATTCTTCTCAAAACAAAGAAAAAAGATTGAAAACCAAATTCAGTTTATTTGTTTCTATCCCTTCCCCCACCAGAGGATAATGAATCTTACAGATCTCTTTAGACAGTATCAGAGCATCTGGTAGATGGTAGAATTCCTGCCTCTCTGAGAAGCAGCTGGAGAGTAGCAGCTAAAACATTTACCCAAGGTTGTGTGTTTACACATCAACAATGCAGTAGATGACTGTAGTTTTAATAGATTATTTCAAAATAAAAGCAAATAGGACATTCAACTGGAAGAGTCATAATATATTATATATATCCAGGTCAAGTGCTTTACTGTCTCTCCTGTATTCCAAGATGAAGGTCCTTGTCCTACAGCAAAGATAACCTGGGCTCTCCAACACTCTCTAGCTTGGTTCCCCCTTAAGAGCAACTTTGCAAGGAATGACCAGGGCTAGAGGCATAGTCCTGTGGTGGAAGAAGAGCGTTGTGTCTGCACTTAGGAATGACACAGTCATGAGCAAGTCTTGCCTCAGTCGGTCGTAAAAATGAAAGTGATGTTAAGCCTGAGCCTCGATGATATCAGAGCACATGTTTCTCCTTCAGTTTGTCATTCCTCATAGGACCTCTCTTGCCAGACTCATCATTTCCTTTCCCCAGAGGAGGGTGGGATATTGGTGTGCATCATGGTAATCTCTGGCCTCAAGCCTCAGTCTGGGGCTTGATGGCATGTCTGCACATGCACATCAGGAGGTTATAGGGAAAGAAGAGAATCTGGGAGGAGAAATGGAAAATTCAGGACAAATCGATGCTAATATCCAGACAAAACAGAATTTTCACAGACTAGGTTATCCACAGAGTAGGAATTTTATGGTTTGAAAATGAATACAGGTGTGCCTTGCTTTAAGCTGACCTGGAAGAAGAAAATGATAATTTATAAAACGAATTTTTTTAGGGGCATAGTAATTCAAATGGCTAAAAATATGTATTTTTTCACTTTGCCAAAATGATTCTCCAAGGGAGTCTTTGAAATAATAAACCCTCTTAGTGTAATTTTAAAAACTATTTTGTTAGTTACACTTATTATAGAAAGTGGGGTCTATGTCCACTAAAATATTCTAGACATCAGGATTTCCTGGGAACAAGATTTGGGATTAGTCCTAGGAAAGAGGTGACAGTAAAGGCTACCATGCAAATAGATAACTGGACTTGAAGTTAGAGAAACCTGGGTTCAGATTTTGCCTTAGACATTTACTAGCTGGGTCATCCTGGGGAAGTAATTTAAATTTTCTGAGTACAAGTTTGCTCTTCTGTCAAGAAGCAAAAGAGTATGAAATAACATATTGAACACAGTTTGCAAACTGACATAAAAGCGATAGTTCCCCGTCAGGTCAGTTTATGGAAGAGAATTTTTACGTGTCACTCTAATGGAGATTCCTCCATGAATATCTCTTATTCCAAAAACAAAATGGAATACAAAAAATAAACCCTTTTCACTGGATCTCATCCTTGCCATTAACAAGCTTCCAATTTTCTTCCTTCCTCTTTCAAACAAACTTCTCCAAAAAAGCTCTTTACACTCAATGCTTGTCTACTTCCTCTCTGTCTTCAAAACCCTCTGAAATTTGACTTCTGATCTCATCACTGAACTGAAAAGGCTCTTTTAATCACCAAGATTCTCCTTCTCTTCCTGACCTATCCATACTTCTGACTCTAATTCCTTCTTTGCTAAGCCTTTTGCAATTCAGATACTGACCTATGGATGTCTAACCTTGTTTTGCCTAAGATGCTCATGCTTCTCTTGCCATTTTCTCTTTCTCACCAAATACTCCTTCCGCTTTCCCTTTCCCTTTTCATTTCCCTTTTCTCTTTCCTTTCCCCTTCTCCTCCTTTTCCATTTCCCTCTTCTCTTCCTTCTGGAGTTTCTCTCTCTCTCTTTCTCTCTCTCTCTCTCTCTCTCTTTCTCTCTCTCTCTCTCTTTCTCTCTCTCTCTCTCCTCCTTTCTACCCCCCCAATTTGAAATTATGAACCATGATCAAACCAATTCTGTCATTTATTATTCCTAACTAGGGAGTGTCAATCTAACTAATCCTCACCAATTTTGCCCTTGCTCGTAGATGTGGGTGTGCCAATCTAATCTCTTGTGGCCCCACTCACCTTTCCTGTAACTTTCTGATCAAAGTGCTCTTTCCTGGTCACTAATACCCTTTTCCTCTTGTCTCCACCATTAACATGTCAGCTCCTTGAAGGTAGGGATTGTCTTGCTTGGAACAGATAAAGTCTTTAAAGATGTTTTTTTCATTCATTCATTTGTTATTTCATTCATTCAGATATTTTTTGGCTGTCTGACCCAAGCCTGGAAACCTTGTGTTGACTCCCTATTGTTGCATTGATTTGACTGTTGGGTTTAGTGTTCCCTTTGATTGCTGCACTATAATGACTCAAGAGAAAGTTCTACAGTTTTTTTCTCAGTCAGTTTTCTCTCCCCCCTCCCCGCCACTTCATATATTATAGCACATAAAATATTGTGGAGAGTATCCACAATACTTGATAAGTATTAGTGCAATAATCTCACTACTATCCTCGAGGTGATTCAGAGCAAGTGTTCTTGTTCTGCATTTGGAGAGTGAGTGAGGGAAAAGTGTGACAATTTTGTCCAGAACCTCTCCAAGAGTCAGTATCAGACTGCAAGGGATCAATTTTATGACATTTCCCTCTTCTTCTTCCCCCTCTCTCATTTTCCTTCCCTCCTCTACTGAGCTAAATCTTGAGCCTTGGACCATCTTTCAGGGGCAGTATTTCCATTCTATTTTAAAAGGACTTGAACACATTTCTGTAGCAGATACGATTCTTCTGAATTAGCTATAGCCTTCAGGACAAAGAAATAAATGACCTTTTAGAGTCTCTTGGTTGAATACTGAGAATGGATTCAAATAGTGGACATAATTGTGTGTGTGTGTGTGGGGGTGGTGGTGGTGGTGGTGGTGGGCATTCATTCAGCAAACAACCTTTATTGAGCACCAACTATATGTGAGATTCTCCTTTAACAATACAAAATCAAGCCCTCCCCCCCAAATTAAAACAACCCAACAGCATCAAACTTGAGGTGCTTGGAGAAACATCTGGAGGTATAGGGAGGAGGGGGGCATTAGGGGCTGTCTTTATTAGAGACACTTTCATCTTCCTGACTCTGACGTTCCTGTACTTTGATAACCAGAAAATTCAAAGCCTTTCTCTTGGCCTCTTTTTTTTTTTTTTATGACATATTGTGTGCAGTGTATCATTAGGGGCCGCTTTGTTCTGATACTAACATGAAAGCTCATAAAAACCTTGAGTTGAAGCTATAGGTGCCCTGCACATTCTCTAACAAGCTATAACAGCTTACCCCAGAGACTGATGTGGCAGATGGTTACAAGTCTATACGAATACATTGCATATGATTGTGCAAATAATTGATTCAAAGCAAAATTTGCAGATTCCAATATGATTTTTCTTTTTTTCTTTTTTTCTTTTTTAAATTTATTTATTTATTTAGCTTTTTACATTCATTTTCACAAATTTTTGGGTTCCAAATTTTTCTCCCCTTTTCTTCCCTCCCCCTACCCCAATACCCCAAGCAATCTAATTTTCCCTATCTCCAATCTGCCCTCTCTTCTGTCATCCCTCCCTTCCCTTGTCTCTATCTTCTCTTTTCTCCTGTAGGGCCAGATGACTTTCTATTCCTCATTAACTGTATGTCTTCTTTCCTAGTTGCAACAACAATACTAAACAATTGTTCCTAAAACTTTGAGTTCCAAATTCTCCCCATCCCTCCCTCCCCACCTATTCCCTTTGGTACGGCAGGCAATTCATTATAGGCCATATCTGTGTAGCTTTGCAAATGATCTTCCTGATAGTCGTGTTGTGTAAGACTAACTGAATTGCCATCCCTCCTAACCTGCCCCTCATTGTTTCTCTTCTGTCCTTTAATTCTGTCCCTCCCCAAGTATTGACTTTCAATTACTCCCTCCTCCCTTTGCCCTCCCTTCCATCATCCCCCCCCAATATCTCCTTCTCCCCCGCTTTCTTATACTGTAAGATAGGTTTTCATACCAAAATGAGTGTGCATTTCACTCCTTCGTTTAGTCAAATGTGATGAGGGTAAACTTTTGTTTATTTGTTGGTTTTTTTTTTTTTTTCCCCTCAGCTCTCCTCTTTTTCCCTCCACTAAAAAACATTTCCTACTTGCCTCTTAAATGACATATAGTTATCCCCTTCCATTTCCCCCTCTTTCCTCTCACTACATTTCTCTCTCACCATTTACCTTAATTTCTTTTAAGGTATGGTCCCATCCTATTCAGTTCAATCTGTGCTCTCTGTCTCTGCATGTGAATGCATGTGTGTATGTGTGTGCATACGTGTACATGTGTATGTGTGGTCCCACCAACCACCCAGATACTGAAAAGTTTTACGAGTTAGAAATATTGTCCTTCCCTGTATGAATGCAAACAGTTCATTTCTGGTAAGTCCCTTAATACTTCTCCTTGCTGTTTACTTTTGCATGCTTCCTCTCATTCTTGTGTTTGAAAGTCAAATTTTCTTTTCAGCTCTGGTTTTTTCATTAAGAATGATTGAAAGTCCTCTGTTTCATTGAAAGACCATATTTTCCCTTGAAATATTATACTCAGTTTAGCTGGGTAGGTGATTCTTGGTTTCAGTCCTAGTTCCTTTGCCTTCTGGAATATCCTATTCCACGCCCTTCGATCCCTTAATGTAGAAGCTGCTAGATCTTGGGTTATCCTGATTGTATTTCCACAGTACTGGAATTGTTTCTTTCTAGCTACTTGCAAGATTTTTTCCTTGAGCTGGGAGTTCTGGAATTTGGCCACAATGTTCCTAGGAGTTTCTCTTTTTGGATCTCTTTCAGGTGGTGATCGATGGATTCTTTCAATACTTATTTTGCCCTCTGGTCCTAGAATGTCAGGGCAGTTTTCCTTGATAATTTCATGCAAGACGATGTCTAGGCTCTTTTTTTGATCATGGCTTTCAGGTAGTCCCATAATTTTTAAGTTGTCTCTCCTTGATCTATTTTCCAGGTCAGTTGTTTTTCCCATGAGATATTTCACATTCTCTTCCATTTTATCGTTCTTTTGGTTTTGTTTGGTGATTTCTTGGTTTCTCATAAAGTCATTAGACTCCATCTGTTCCATTCTAATTTTGAGAGAACTATTAAATTCAGTGAGCTTTTGAGCCTCTTTTTCCATTTGGCTCATTCTGCTTTTGAATGCATTCTTCTCCTCATTGGCTTTTTGAACCTCTTTTGCCAATTGAGTGAGCCTATTTTTCAAGGTGTTAATTTCCTCAGCATTTTTTTGGGTCTCCTTTACCAAGATATTGACCTTTTTTTCATACTCTTCTTGCATCTTTGTCATTTCTCTTCCCAGTCTTTCCTCCACCTGTCTAACTTGCTTTTCAAAATCCTTTTTAAGCTCTTCCAAGGCCTGAGCCCACCCAACACCCCCCTGAGGTGTCTGGGGTGCTGAGGCCCCGCCCTCCACATCTTTCCCTGATGGGAAAAATATGTTCTCGTCCTCCCCATCAGATCCGAAGGTCGGGATCATTTGCATTTGTTGGAAAAAACTCTCCAAAGTCTTATTTTTCTTCCCCTTTCTAGGCATTTTCCCAGCCAGTTACTTGATTTCTGAGATTCCTTTCCACCCCCGCCTGGATCTGCCCAGCAAGTGCTTGGCCTCTGAGATTCAAATGCGCTTTCCCGCGGCAAGCTTTAGTTCTGGCGCAGGGGTGGGGGCAGGGCCGCCTCCTGCTTGGGCCCTCAGGGGCTTTCTGCAGAGACTTTCAGGAACGGAGCGGGTGGGGGTGGGGGGCCCTGCCCGCTGTGTTCAGTTCCCTTGGGGGTTTTATTCAGAGGCGTTCAGCAGTAGAGCAGGGTGGGGGCAGGGCCGTCTCCCCTGCTCGGCTCCCTCAGGTTGGAAAGACCTTCAGTATTGAAGATCCTACCTGCTGCTGGGGGATTCCTGAGTCCCGGGCCATTGCCGCCTCAGCCGCCCGCCCACGCCTCTGCCTCCGCCGCTTCCTGCCCCCGTCTCTGCCGCAGCCGCTTCCTCCCGAGGGGGCCCAAGTCACGGAGACGCTCCGCTCCCCTCCCCTATCGCAGCTTTCTTTCTTACTGACCTGTGGCTTCTGTGGGCGGAGGGACTTTCCCGGCTGCCGGAGCTTCCCCCGGAGCTTTCCTCTCTGAAGTCTGCTCGGGTCAGCTTCTCTGGGTTGAGGCCAGGGGTGGGGGTGGGGTCCGCTTTCCGAGGCGCGATGGACCCCGGGGACGGCTCTCCAGGGTTCAGTGGAACGGAAATCTCTTCCCCTATGTTTATGCACCCCCTGCAGAGATTCAGAATTTATGGAGATCTCCTTTTACCTCAATTCCATGGGTTGTGGGCTCGGAGCTCGTAAATGTGCGTCCTTCTACTCCGCCATCTTGGCTCCGCCCCCTCCAGGTAACATTTCCTCCAATATGATTTTTCAAAATATTTTTTATTAATTTTTATTTTCAGTTTCAAACCCCCTCCTTGAGAAGTCAAGAAATATGATATATATCATACATATGAAATCAAACAAAACATTTTTCTACATTGGCTACATTGCCAAAAAAACAAGTAAGAAAAATAAAGAAAAAGTATGCTTCAATATATACTCACGATCCTTCAGTTCTCTCTAAAGGTGGGTAGTATTTTTCATCATGAGTACTTTGGAAATGTCATAGATCTTCATATTGATGAGAATAGCTAAGTATCCCACAGTTGATTATTGTTATGTTTCTCTTACGATGTACAATGTTTTCCTAGTTCTGCTCCCTTCACTTTACATCAGTTTATATATCTTCCTAGTTTTTTTCCTTCTGAAACCTCTTCCAGATTCTGAAAATCTCTTCCATGAGGCCCGGTAATATCCTAGGACTTGATGTAATCAGCACAATATTATTTATAAATTAAAGCGTCTGGAGAACCTCATGAACCATTGAGATTCTTTCCTTAATTTGGAATCTATACTAAATGTCTTCCACCATCTTAATCAAAAGTCTATATATACTAAGGCTTGTGCACTAAATCCAGCCTGCTGCCTATTTTTGTAAGAGTGAGCTAAGAATAGTTTTTACATTTTAAAATAAAATTTTATATCTAAATCTGTAAAACAACAACATTTTTACCTCACTCACCACAGAAATAGTCAGTGGACTGGATTTGGCTCTCCAAATGTAGTGTGCTAACTCCTGAGTTCTTGATGACACCAACTACACACATCTCCTTGTGTTACATTACTATCAGAGGGTCACTGAACAGCATTTTTTTCCTTTTATTTTTCTATTACATCTTCTAAGGAATCTGAAAAGATTTTGATGTATATATAGGAGATACCTGGGTGCAAAAGAATCCATGGTTTTTTCAAATCAGCAAGCAATGAGTACAATAGGATATTATATTTTCTATCTCTTTGTTAGCTGCATGTTTAATTTAGTGAGTTTTGGGGCATAGTTCCAAATTGTCTTCTAGAATGGCTACCAATTCATAATTCCACTAATATTGTGTTAATTAATGTCCCTATTTTCCCCAACTTCATTAACACTTGTTATTTTCCTTTTTGTCATCTTTGCCATTTTGATGAGTTTGTGTTAGAACCTCAGAGATGATTTCATTTGTACTTCTCCAATTATTATTTGGAGTATCTTTTCATATATTTGTTAATAGCTTTAATTCCTTATTTTGAAAACTGTGAGTTTGTATATGTTGACCATTTGATGACTGGGGAAATATCTCATGTTCTTATAAATTTGAATTGGTTCCATATATGTTGGATATGAACTTCTTATTAGGGATTTTTTTGTTAATATTTTTTCCCCTCAGTAACCTTTTTCCTTCCTAATTTTAATTGCTTTGGTTTTTTTTTTTTGAGAAACTTTTTAGATTTTATATAATCAAAATTGCTCCTTTTATCTTCTGTTATCCATTCTATCCCTTGTTTGGGTTCTTCCCCTATCCATAGAATTTAAGTATAGTTTTTCTTGTTCCTCTAATTTATTGATGATATGGTAAATAGGACTTTTCATAGTTAAATCATCTATTTGGCACTTATCTTGGTATATGGTGAGAGATGTTGGCCTATACTAATCTCTGCAAGATTGCATTTCCAGCTTTATTTGCTGAATCCTTCCCTCAGTCACTGGAATCTAGGTTATTAAATACTAGATTACTATGGGATATGAATCCCATATTATTTGGGTGACAGGAAAGGTAGGTAGTACAGTGGATAGAGTACCAGGCTTGCAGTCAGGAGAACCTGAGTTAAAATATGGCCTCAGACACTTACTAGATGTGTGAGCCTGGGCAAGTCACTTAACTTTGCTTTTCTCATCTATAAAATGAGCTGGAAGGAAATGGCAAACCACTACAGTATCTTTGCCAAAAAAAAACCAAATGGAGTCACCAACAGTCAGACATGACTAATTGACAAAACAACCATGCTCATTTGCTTCCTTGTTGTATATCTAATATATCCCCCGATGGACCTTTCTGTTTTTTAACTAATACAAAATAGTTTTGAGAATTCAGTTGTCATTCTCCCCAAGCCCTTACCTTCTTTCAAACTTCTCGTTACTGTTGATGGCTCTAACCACCCTTCCAGTCACTCACCTTCACAACGTCAGTGTCATCCTTGATTCCTCTCACTCATTCCATCTATCCAATAGGCTGGCAAATCCTATGATTTCTTTTTTACCGTCTCTCAAATCTGGCCTCTTATCTCCACTCCCATACGCCTGCCATTCTAGTTTGGACCTTCATTACATCTCACCAGGACTACTGCATTCACTTTTTCATTCATCTCCCTTCTTCAAGGTTCCTCATAAACTTGCCCTTCCTACACTTCTTATTTCCCTCCACAGACTATGAAACAAGTACACTAGTCTAGTTGGCCTTCTGTTAACATGATGGGTCCATCTTCCACCTTCTGGTCTTTGCAGTGACTATTCCTTATGTCTGGAATGTTCTCTTTCTCAAACTTCAACTCTGACTTTCTTTTAATATTCATCTTAAGTATCAGGAAACCTTTGTCTTCCCCCTTGACTGCTAATGCCATGCCCTCTAAGGTTATTTTCCATCTATTCTCTATTTGTAAATACTGATTTATATATTTTATCTCCCAATAGAATTTAAGATCCTAAAGGTCTGAGACTGTTTGCCTTTTCTTTGGATTCTCAGTGGCACAGTCTCTGGCTAAGTGATTAATAAATGCTTGTCTAATGATTGATGGTATTGTTTTGGTTATTGTCCAAGAACAAGAGGTGTGTGTGTGTGTGTGTGTGTGTGTGTGTGTGTGTGTGTGTGTGTGTGTAAGAACATGGTACATCTGCAGGAAGGCAGATGGCAAAGTCTGTTATCCTGGTGGATGGTTAGATTGGATATGTGTCATGGTATGGGGGTCAGCTCTCTAAAATATGTAGTGAGGTTGAATTTTCACATATTTATCCACCAATCAGGACAATTTACCAAGCACAAATCCCAGACTGAGTCCCAAAGTAGAGTGGATTAGTCAACCAACAAAGCTTTTACTATATGCCAGGCACTATGCTAAATTCTGGGGATACAAAGAAAATCAAAAGACAGTTCTTGCCCTCAAGGAGCTCACAGTGCAATGGAATCAGTATGCAAACAATTATGTATAAGCAAGCTATATGCAGGATAAATAGGACATAATTGACAGAGGGAAGGCACTGGAATTAAGAGGGATTGGGAAACACTTTTTGTAGGTCTCCCTCAGTAGTCACAGATTATGGTGTTTTTTCAAAAAAAAACCTCATGATTTCATTAGTGTGGGTTCTAGTCTCACTCTGCATAGGAAAGCTTTGGGGAATGTAGAGATGCAAGATAGTACTGGGCTCAACTGGTATTTTGACTGTAATGTGGAATATATAAAAATCAGTGGGAATTAAGGTTGGAAAACAAGGTTGGAGCTAGTTTGCGGAGGGAATCAAATGCCAAGATAAGGAATTTGTATATATCCTAGAGGCACCGGGATCACAGGGTCATGTATCTAGGACTGGAAGGGCCCTTAGAGGCCATCTAGTCCAAACCCTTCCTGCGGATGAAGAACTGAGGCACAGAGACTTGGCAGAGTTTGGAAGTGACAGAACCAAGACCAAATCCAGGGTTCTTCGCTCTGTGTTATGTCAAACGTTATTCTCACACCTACACATTAAGAAGATTATTTTGGCAACTGTGATGTTTTTTTCAATCATTTAAAAAATGTAAAAACATTCTTAGCTTGCATACCATACGAAAACAGGCAGCTACTTAGTTTTGGCCCACCGGCTTAGATAATCCTGATAAAAACCTTCATTTCTTAAAATGATGACCTGAGGACCAGCAAGGTTGGGCAACCTTCCCAAGGTTACACAGATAGTAAGTATCTGTCACTCACACACTCAACTCTTCATAACACATTTCATGAGAGTTTATGAGTAAGCAAAACATTTCTTGTCTATCAGCTCAAACTTTCTCTGCTTTTTTCTTCAAATGACTAAAAGCAGGGTCCTCTCTTGTGACCCCAGGTAAGAGAGGAGCCATGTTGTGTACAAACATTGAAATTATTCCACTTTTACTGAGAAAGAATCAAGCCAAGAAGTTTCCAAGTGTAGAGGCTAAAATAATGAAGTAGGAATCAGAAATAGGGATTCATGTTGAGGTTTTCTACTTACTGAGTATTTAATCTTGGGCAAAGACTTTTTCAACTCTTGCCCTCAGTTTCCTTCTCTGTAAAATGAGTAATTTGGACCAGATGGATTCTAAGGTCTTCCAGAATGTGGAATCTGTAAGACTCTATGAATCTGTGAATCAAATCTACGAATCAAAGTTTCTATTAAAACAATGCCAGATTGTTGTTTTGGTTACTGTTTATTTAAATATGTGTGTTTGCGTATGTATGTATGTATAATTATGTATATATATATATATGTGTGTGTGTATACAATATATATGTGTGTATACAAAATGTATAGTTTGAAAAGTATGAGGATATTTGAATGAAAATGTTGGAAAAACCTTCAAACAAAAATTTCTAAAATGTAGATATGCAGACTCTGTTGGAGTCAGCAGCCTGTTTTATATTCCATTTTTCTCTTTCATTTAGGTCACTTTCAATTCAGCAGTCCCTGAAACTATCAGTTCCTGATAACAGATCTTGTGCCACAGTGAGAGTCTGCTGATATTTATGTTTGGCTACTCTTAGGTATTTACCCTTTTTTTGTGTTTCTGTTGTCTGCCCAGTTTGCAAATCAAATAATCTGCTTATTCTTTTTTTTTTGGAACACTTTTTTCATTGATGCTAATGATCAAGTTTTCAGGGTATGTCCTTTTGGGATGTACCCTGAGATCTTTTGCTTTTCAATACATATTATAACATTCTCTTTCTCAGTTTCTGGTGGATGTAGAATAGTCCTGTATTATTCAAATTTCCTGTAATTTATATTTGAAGGTCTTTCTCCTAGTTGTTTGGAGAATTTGTTGTCATTGAAATTGATAAATGTAATCATTGTATGTCTTGGAATTTGCAGAATAGTATTTTTTTTTCCTGCTGGAGCTGATGTGTGGTTTCTTTTGAATGCTAGTTTTCCTGTACTTTTTTTCTTGTACTATGATGTTCAGGTTTTTTAACTTTATTTCTTCTGGGAGACCTGTGATTGTTAAACTGTCCTAAATCATGTTCTTAAGTTGTGTATTTCACCTTCAAGATCAATAAGATATTGTTCATATAGAGATCATGTTTTCTTTCAATATTACTGATTTTTGCTTTATTTCTTTCAGATTGATCTTCAGGTCTGTATGTGTGTATTCCCAATCAGCTATTTTTTTTTTTTTTTGCTTCCCTTGAGGGATTCATGACTATGGATTCAAGCTTTTCTATTCTGCCAGTTATTTTTGGTATCAGGCCATAAATTCCTCTTTCATGAAACATATTTTTCATCTAAACCATTTAGGAACATCCTACTGTTTTTCAACACTCTTTGGGAACTCAGAAGCCTCTGCCTCATCAGGTTAATTTTTTCTCTCTTAGAGATTTTTGGACTCATTTAGATATTTTTTTGGCCATCCATCTTCCACTTAATTATTTCCCTTGTTGTTTTTTTGCTTGTGTTCAAAGTTTTTAATTGAGCTTCTTTCCGAAAACATTGGACATTTCAGCCATTTCTCCTTTTATTTCCCACTATTACACACTTTCTGAACGAATCTTCTTGCTTTGATGGCAGATCCTTGAATCCTAGACCTCAAAGTTGCAACCACACTGGAAAATTTACTTTTTTACCGGGTCTCAGTCCCTGCTCCAAGTGCCTTGTGTGGACCAGAACTGGCCCCAGCTAGATGCCAGTCCCCTTTCCTTCTTTCCTGGTGCAGTCCTCTGCACCTATTTTTTCTGTTCTTTAGTTTTCTGACTGGTGCTATAGCACCCTGATGTCCTGGGCAGAGCATACTCCTGCTTAATTCCTCTTCCCTCTCCTCTTCCTCCTCCTTCTTTACAAGAGGAGGATAGAATTGAGATTTACTTCATGGTACCACAAGTAACAGGCATGACTGGCCACATGCATGGGCTGAGGGCAGAGCCAGGCTGTGCTGGCAGAGGGCATAGCAGGAGCAAGGAAATTTCTGAGTAGATCCCAAAACACAACCCAGGAATCCAGTTGTGCCATCCAGTCATAGTGTGGAGGTTTGTTGGGAATCAGAGCTGAGTGAGCAGACTGTAGCGATCAGGGTTTCACCTTCTCTGTTTTAATAAATCAGGCTGTTACATTTGTTAGACTTCTTGGAGTCTTAACCTGAAGATTCAAAAGCAACCGTGGATTTCTTGTTTTGTTCATTTACTCTTATTTGATGATATTTTGAGAGCTGAAGAGAACAGGTGAAAATGTCTAGGTCTCCATCTTTTTGATCCCATGGCCAATACCAATATTTTAAATGACATTTCTTGGTTTCTTTATTTTAATGATTTAAATTTTGTTTTAAAAAATGACATTGTAGTGAGTGCTGACCTCTTAGATAATGGACCAAAAGAGAATGCTTGAAGTATTCTCCTCCTTACTTCTGCTTCCTGGTCTCTCCTTCTGCAGGGGTCCTTTCCTGTTTCCTCTCCCCAGTTCCCCCAGACTTTCTTCTCAGATTATCTGCTGTTTACATTGTAAGTGCCTTGTGTGCGCAGAGTTGTTTACATATTATCAGCTCCATCAGAATGTGAGCTCTTTGGAGGAAGGATTGTGTTTTTGCCTTTCTTAATATCCCCGGGGTTTATCACAGAGCCTGGTAGGTAGTGGGTGCTAGATAAATGTTTGTTGACTAACTGGCCAATCACAGTACAAGATTGTTCTCAAATGAACGTACCTGTTAGAAAGATTATAGGTAGGGCTCTAAGAAGTGAATCTGGGCAAAACTCTTATCAAATATGAGACTTGATAGATTTGAGTCCTGGAGGAGGGAGAGCCTCTGGTCATGTTCAGGGATGCCGAAGAGGGAAGCACAGTATATGAGGGGAGGTTGAGCTTTTAGGCTGCGTTGATAGGGCAGAGTGGCCAGAATATAGCAAGGAATTGTTCTTATCATCTGGTCTGGTCATGCCACCTTGGGAGTTCTGGGTACCATAATATAAAAACAGTGACAAGCTGGAACATATCCGAAGGATTGGTTTAGGGAACTGGGAATATTTAATTTAGGGGTTAGAAATGAACTGCTTGGCATCAGGTGGTAGAATCTGAAAGCAGAACGTGTAAAGGGTCATTTTGGGGAGTAAATGGAAGGAAAAAGTTCCTAATGATGAATGCTGGCCAAAGGAACTGGCTGCCTACAAAGGCAACTACAAAAATTATGTCTGCCTACTCTATACCAGGCATTGTGTTTATGTTTGCAACTATTATATTATTTTATTCTCATAACTATTGAAAATAGGTGCTATTGTTACACTCTTTTTACAATCGAAGAAACTAAGGCAAATAGAGGTTAAGTGATTTGCCTAGAGTCTCACAGCTCACAGTAAGTAATTGAGTCTGAATTGAACTCATGTTTTCAGAAAAACCTGGAAAGACCTACATGAACTGAAGCTGAGTGAAGTGAGCAGAACCAGGGGAATATTGCACATAGTACCAGCCACAGTATTTGATGACTAACTTTGATAGACTTATCTCTTCTCAGTAGTGCAAGGACCTGAGACAATTCCAAACAACTCAGGATGGAAAATACTATCCACATGCAGAAAAAGAACTGTGGAGTCTGAATATAGATTGAAGCTTATTATTTGCTTTTTCTTGTTTTTTTTTGTTTCTTCTTTCTTTCTATCCTTACCAAAGGATAATTGGTTCTAATTATCCTTTACATATAAGACACTCTTGGGATGGGAGGATGGGAGAGATGGGGAGAAAAATTGGAATTTATAATCTTACGGAAGTGAATATTGAAACGTAAAACAAAAGCAAAAGCAAAATTGCACTCAGTCATAAGACCACACCCAAGGACCTAGAAGGCCACATCTCCAATGTCTTTGAGGCTACAGGTTCCTCACCCCTGCCCTAGACCAAACAAGACTATTTCCTTCATCTTATCTCTATATGACATAAAATCATGGCTTTTTAATACCCTAGTTACTGTCCTGGGGCACTATAGCATATCTATGACCCTCTATACCTATCAATGCCGCCCCTAGAAGTGAACTTAATACACTTGAGGGTGAACAAGGGCAGAGAATGGATCACTGCCATTTCCTATTTCTTTCTGCTCTGCGCTGCTTTTTTTCATTCGATTGACCTAGGTAGACATTCAACAGAGCCCTGGACCTGGGGTTAAGGAAGATCTTAATTCGGCCATATTCACTTAGTAGCCGTGTGATCCTGAGCAAGTCACTTAACCTCTGTTTGTCTCAGTTTCCTCAACCGTAAAATGGAGATAAAAACAGCATGTGCATCACAGAGTTGTGAGAATTAAATGGGATAATATGCATAAAGGGTTTAGCACAGTACCTGGCACATAGTAGGTGCTTTATAAATTCTTATTCTCTTCCCTTTACCTCTGTCCATTTGTAAAGCACCCACCTCCCAGAGTGGTTCTGGGCATCAAATGAGATAATATTCATAAAATATTTTGCAAACCTAGAAGTTCTATTTTGGGTAACTAAATGTTAGCTATTTTTCTACTTCTTAAAAAATTTTTAATGTGGCCCAAGATTGAATGAGATTTTTTTGGCTGCCACAAAATATTGCTGACTCATATTCAGCTTGTAATCCACTAAAACCCTTTAGATCTTTCCCAAAACATCTGCATCCCCCATCTTGTATTTATAAAGTTGATTTTTTATTAACCCAAAAGTAAGAGGACAAACAGGTTGACTCCAGCCTTGACAATTGGAACCAATATCACAAGTATATTCTTATGAATTTACAAAGATACCTTTGAGGAAATATATTTTCGAATGTAAAACATGCATGTCTCAATTTGAGAATATAAACAGACAAGCTGAAAAATGTTACAACATCCTCGACCTTCTTCTATTACTTAATCTATTCTCCTTTAAACTCATAAAAATGTAAAGCTGTGCGCTGTAGGATTGGAACAGTGTCCCGAGCAATCTGCCTCCATTTCCCTTTGTATAAACAAGTAAAATATCTTTGGACTTATGTGACTAGACTTAGTCCTTGGGTTTTGACACCACTGAAGGCTATCTTAGATTCAGACCCATGTTCAAGCCTGTCAAGATCATGTTGGATCCTGTTAGTCAATGAGTTGGTAGCTGCCCCTTGAAGCTTTATGTAATCTGCTGATTTGATAAATATTTTACTGCTGCCCTTCTCCAAGGCTTTGATAAAAATGTTAAACAGCACAGAACCAAGCACAGTCCCTGAGACATTACATGGAAGATCTCCTGTCAAAATGATGAGAAATCATTAATAGCTATTCTTTCGAGTTCAGCCATTCAGTTAGTCCCAAATGCTTCTAATTATATTACTATCAGAACTGCAAATTTTCCTTTTGTTTGTGATTCTTGACCTCGTTATTCCTCTGCAGGCTTCAGGATGGGCTAGAAGTTGGAACTGAAACCTCTCTCCATTCCTGGGGTCCAAGCTACACTGCTGCATCTTGTTTCTGAATTTTCCTCATTAGGTACAAAGTCCACAGTTTGTAACTGCTCCTTACAACACGTCCCCCTGCACTCCTTGCACCCCCATGCCACAAACTGTACCCTGGGCTACCTTGAATTGAACATAATAAACATACTACTCTTTTTTTAAGGATAGATTTTGCTTTTTAGTTTTCAACATTCAGTTTTATAAAATTTTGAGTTCCAAACTTTTCTTCTCCCCACTCCCCAAGATAGCAAGCAACCCAATACAGGTTATACAATCATTTTAATCATTGTATCATAATTGGGCTACCGTATCATCATAATATAATTGTACAATCGTATTAATCATGTTTACACATTAGTCATGTTGTAAAAGAAGACTCAGAATGGAAAGAAAAAAACAAGAAAAAAAATGAAAATAGTTTTGATCTACATTCAGATTCCATAGTTCTTTCTCTGGATATGGATAGCATTTTCTGTCATGAGTCTTTTGGAATTGTTTTAGATCACTGTATTGCTGAGAAGAGCTAAGCCTATCATAGCTGATCATTGCACAATGTCGCTGTTATGGTGTACCATATTCTCCTGGTTCTGCTCACTTCTCTCAGCATCAGTTCGTTCAAGTCTTTCCAGGTTTCAGAAAAATCTGCTTGCTCATCATTTCTTAAAGCACACTAGTATTCCATTACTTTCATATATTAACATTGAATTGAGGACATCCACTCAATTTCCAATTTTTTTTTGTCACAACAAAAAGAGCTGCTATAAATGTTTTGGTACATGTGGGTACTTTCCCCTTTTTTATGATCTTTTTGAGATATAGATGTAGTAGGAGTATTGCTAGAGTAAAGAGTATGCATAGTTTTATAACCCTTGGGCATAGTTCCAAATTGCTCTCTAGAATGGTTGCATCAGTTCACAACTCCACTAACAATGTATTAGTGTTCCAAGTTTCTCATATCTTCAACATTTATCATTTTCCTTTTTTGTCACATTAGCCAATCTGATAGGTATGAGGTGGTACACCTCAGAGTTGTTTTAATTCACATTTCTCTAATCAGTAGTGATTTAGAGCATTTTTTCTTATGACTATAGATAGCTTTAATTTCTTCGCCTGAAAACTGCCTCAAGCAAAATATTCTTGATGAGGTCTAACAAGGATGAAGAATAGATGGGCTATCACTTTATTATTCCTACAAGCTATGCTTCTTTTTTAAAGAAGGAGATATGTAGTCCAGCGGATAGAGCACCAGGACTAGAGTAAGGAAGACCTGAGATCATTTCTGTCCTCAAACTCTCACTAGTTATGTGATATCTAAAGAGATATTCTCAAATGCTTAGCTAAAATCCAGATAAACCATATCTATAGTATTCCCTATATTTGCAGATTAGTTTGCAGACTTGTAACCCCATAAAAAAGAAAAAAATCAAGGGTAACAAATTACAAAAATGGAAGATTTGCAGTACATACAGTGAAATTTCCCAGCTCTTTCCCAATGCCTCCAAACAGATCTAGAAAATGAACTAGACAAAATCCTCTTAGTGAAATCCAAGAAAAAAAAGTCACATTGAGTCATTTTTTTCTAGTCCAGGTCAGCATAGGAAAAGAGATAGAGAGATCTAGGGGCACTGAGACCAAGATCTAGCCAGGAACACACTAGTCTAGCACAAGGAAAGGTTATGTATCAGGGGATGAGGAAGTCCTAGACTCCTATCAGGGCATCTTGACCTCATGCAAAGTGTGGAAACTGGTGTCAGTTGGCAGCTTTGCTGCTCATTACCCAATAGGGTTACAGATGCAAGGCTGAGGAAGGGACCTGCATCCAGAATTTGGTGGAGTAAAGAGTAAAGAGAAGTACCAGGCTGTGGGCTTTGCACCAAGAGAAATTCAGAAGCAAGAAGCAGCATTGTAGCTTGGACTCCAGGAATGGAGTAAGGTCTAGGTCTCAACTTTTAGCCCAGCTTAAAACATGTAGATAAATAACCAGGGAAGGAATTGGAAACCAAAGGGAAGTTTGCCATTCTGTCACTTGGAGTCAACAAAGGTTCTGTCATTTACAATGCAGAAACTGTTCTCTTTGGGAGAGAAGATGAAAGCAATCTGAGGCTTGAGCAGTCCCCCCTTTTCATTGACCTTGGTTTTCCTTGGTAGTTTTAGCTCATTTTGTACTTTAGCCCTCCTGATACTATTTTTATGGGTTTGGGCCATGCTCATGGAAGTCATCCTGTTACAAGCCCTTGCTTCCATCTCCTGTACATCTTTTTAAAAAAGCTTAATTTAGTAGGTGAGTTTCATATGCATCTACATCAGTCTCTTCAGACAACTATTTTTCTTCCTTATGGGAACTGTTCTCTTCTGAGTCTTCAGAGAGAACATCCTCTCCCTCCTGAGCTGACTTTACCTGTTGAATTTTAGTCTGTGTAATCCCACTTATTCTCTTTCAGAGATTTAAAATTGCTTTCACAAAATCTAGAGTGCTTGTTGGACTTTGTTCAATGTTCTTTTCCTTCTCTATCACAAATTCTCAGAGGTAAAGCTCAGTTCCCCCAAGCTTTCCAACATTTCTACTGTAATAACTAGTTTCTTCCAATTGGCAAAAACCAGATTCAGAATAGAATTTCCCTACGTATTTCTTCCACATTTTGAAGGATGAAATTATTAAGACAAGTCAAAACGTTATTAGATGTTGTCTTTTGACAGAGAACAAGAGATATCTGGATAACTGAAATCTCCCATGACTACTTTAATCATTCCTTCTGGCCAGATTTGTGAGCTGTTTCCTGAAATACCAAGAACCACAACTAGCATTTATATGGCATTTTAAGCCTCACAGATACTCTATATATGTTATTTCACTTGATCTTCACAACAACTCTGGTAAATAAGTGCTATTATTATCTCCATTTTACAGATAAGGAAACTGAGGTTGAAAAAGATTGATTTGCCCAGGGTTACACAGGAGGTCTCCTTGACTCAAGTCCAACACTATTTACCTAGTTCCTCATCTATTTCTTCTTTCTGAACAGGTAATGTGTGATATATTTTGATGCTACTATTTCCCCTTCCACTGATCTTTACCCAAATCCTCTCCTCCATGCTTTCTCCACTGACTCCTCACATGAACGTAACTTCAAAATGCACCACCCTAATCCCATTCCACTTTCTTTTCACCTATCCCGTTTCTTCCAAATACAGTACACCTATCCAAAACAACATTCCATTCATTGGCTTCCTCCAAGTAAGTCGCAGTAATGCTAATGAGGTTAAATTATTCTCCTTGCCTTAGGATCTGTAATTCTATTTGTTAAATAAGCTTGAAGCATTTGTATATGTACATTTGGGGATATGGATTTTACAGCTAGATCCTTTTTTGAATTTTAACTGTGAACTTCTGAGTTCTTGAAATTCTCTTTCTTTCTTCCCTTTAATTAGTTGCCAGTTCCTAGTCTCTAGCTTAGATACCCTTAGGCAGTTTTCTCTCTCCCCTATCCTTTTTTAGTTCTAAGCACTTTTGATTAGATTTATAAGATAGTCTTTATTAAATCAATCAATTTATTCAATAGATCACTATTAAAACACACTACAAGATAGGATCTGGGGATTCAAAGACAGGTGGAAACAGTCCCTGCCCTTAAAGAGCTTACATTTTTGTTTGGGGAAAGACACTGTCACAAGGAGGTATATACACAATGGATCTAAATCCATTTGTGAAGGAAAAGACTCTAGCAAGTGGGGGATCAGGAAAGGTTTCAAATGGAAAAGGTGATGCTTAAACTAAGTCTAGAAGGAAACTAGAATTTTTTTTTCAGGGTGAACATTATTTTATTTGTTTTCAGTGATCTACAATCACTTCCATATAACTTAGATTTTTTCCCCCTCCCTTTCCTTCCTTCCCTCCTTCCCTCCCTGCTCCCTTCCTGACACAGCATACAATTTTACATAGGTTCTACATATACATTCCTATTAAATACATTTTCACCTTAGTCATGTTGTATAGAAGAACTAAAATGAATGGGAGAAATCATAAAACAAACCAAAATGTAATACAAAAGAAAATGATCTGCTATGTTTTACGATTGAATTCCATAGTTCTTTCACTGGATGTGGAAGGCATTTTGCCTTAAGAGATCATTGTGAATTTTTTAAGTCCTTGCACTGCAATGAAGTACTAAATCTACCAGAAAAAATCCTAGCACACTGTGGTTGTTGCTGTGTACAAAGTTCTCCTGGTTCTGCTCCTTTCACTTAGCATCGGTTCATATAAGTCTTTCCAGGCTTCTCTGAAGCCATTCCGTTCATCATTTCTTATAACACAATAGTATTTCATTATATTCATATACTACAACTTATTCAGCCATTCCCCAATTGATGGGCATCCCCTTGATTTCCAGTTCTTGGCCACCACAAAGAGAGCTGCTATAAATATTTTTGCACATGTGGAACCCTTTCCCATTTTTATGATCTCTTGGGCATACAGTACTAGAAGCAATATTGCTGGGTCAAAGGGTATGCACATTTTTGTACTCCTTTGGGCATAATTCCAAATTGCTCTTCTGAATTGTTGGATCAGCTCACAGCTTCACTCACAATGAATTAGTATTCCAACTCTTCCACATCTTTTCCAACATTTAGCATCATCCTGTTTTGTCATGTTAGCCAATCTGATAGGTGTGATGTGTTATCTCAGAGTTGTTTTGATTCGCATCTCTCTAATCAATATTGATTTAGAGCATTTTTTTATATGACTATAGATAGCTTTAATTTCTTCCTCTGAAAACTGCCTGTTCATGTCCTTTGACCATTTATCAGTTGGGGAATGACTTGTATTCTTGTACGTTTGACTCAGTTCTCCATATATTTTAGAAATGAGAGTTTTATCACAGACACTGGTTGCAAAAATTGTTTCCCAGTTTTCTGCTTCCCTCCTAATCTTGGTTGCATTGGGTTTGTTTGTGCAAAAACTTTTCAATTTAATGTAGTAAAAATTATCCATTTTGCACTTCATAATGTTTTCTGTCTCTTGTTTAGTCAAATATTCTTCCCTTCTCCATAAATCTGATAAATACACTATTCCTTGCTCCACTAATTTGTTTATTGTGTCAATCTTTATATCTAGATCATGTGCCTCATGTGAACTTCATTCTTGTGTACTGTATCAGGCATTGGTCTATGCCTAGTTTCTGCTACACTGTTATCCAGTTTTCCCAGCAATTTTTATCCAATACTAGGAATTCTAAGAGGTGGAGTGAATTCTAGGCAAGGGCTATAGTCAGTGAAAAGTCACAGAGATGAGAGATGGGGGTGGCATGTGAGGAATAGTAAGCCCGTTTGATTGTACCAGATGGTATGGGAAGGGGAGTAATATATAATATCAGTGAGTCAAAGCATCTATTTAGTTTTTTGTTCATTCAGCCATTTATTTACTTTGCAGTTATTTGTCTATTTATTTTTGAATGTATTTGCTTTATTTTTTCTCAATTACTTGCAGAGACCATTTTTAACATTCATTTTTTAAAAATAGATTCTTAGTTCCAAATTCCCTTTGCCCCTCTCTCCTTATTCCCCCTCCTTGATAAGATAAGCACTTTGATATAGACTATAAATTTGCAGCCATACAAGATAAGTATTTCCATGTTATCCATGTTGCAAAAGAGGACATATACCAAAAAAGCAAAACAGAACCATATAAAACAAAACTCCAAAACCAAACAACCTCAAGAAAATAAAGTTAAAAACATATGTTTTCATCTTGATCTGCATTTAGACTGTCACTTCTTTTTTTGGAGGTGATGGCATTTTCATTATAAGTCCTTTCAAATTGTTTTGGATCATTGTATTAATCAGAATCATAAATAAGTCATTCACAGTTGACCAGCATACAATATTACTATCACTGTGTACAATGTTCTCCTGGTTCTTCTGACTTCATCTGCATCAGTTCATGTAAATCATCCCAGGTTTTTCTGACACCATCCTATTTTTTATGGCACAATACTATTCCATCACAAGCCAATACCACAACTTGTTCAACAAATATTTATTAATCAATAATTAAGTAGCAGGCTCAGTGCCAAGCATTGTGACTACAACTATAAGGAAAAAAAATACAGTCCCTGCCCTCAAGGACATTCTAATGGGGAAAACAATACAAAAAAGGAAGTTGAAAAATTAGGCAAGAGAGAAGCCCAGAGGAGTGTGTACCAGTGAGCTTATCCCTATCAACCTGGCCCTTAGCAGGCACTTAAGATGTTTCACCTTTGTCTTTTATATTCCCTGGGCCTTTCATGATTCCTAGCACGTAGTAGGTGCTTAATCAATGCTGATAAGAATGTCTTTACTGCTATCTTGCAAATTTAATCAAAAGGACTTTAGATTAAAAAGGGAGAGGAGGGGAAAAAATCCACCAATGTATATACTGCAAGCAGGATAAGTAAATATGAAATGGAGGAGTTTGCATTTGATCACAGAGATGATATGGAGCCTTCACTGAGAAGGGCAGTTTCAAGGTCATACCTGTGCTTTAGGAAAATAAAAATAGCTAACATTTACATAAGTGGCATGCTATGTCCCACTTAGAGGTAGCTAGATAGTTTGGTAGATAAAGTGTTGGACCTGGAGTCAGGAAGATCTGAGTTCAAATCCAGCTTCAGACACTTATTCCCTGTGTGACCATAGCAAGTCACTTAACCCTGTTTGCCTCAGTTTCCTCATCTGTAAAATGATCTGAAGAAGGAAATGATAAACCACTGTAGTAGCTTTGCCAAAAAAACCACAAATGAGGTTACAAAAATCAGACATGACTAAACAACAACGTATTTTGTTTTGTGAATGTCCCCTTTCTCATATTGGCATGGTCTTCCTAGAGACTGTTTTGAGGAAGGTCTCAAGTCTGGCATTTGTTCCCATATCCCTGTGAGGATATTTTCCTTCCACCCCCTAGTTCTTCAGCTTTTAGCTCCCTGTTACATGTGGTCTTCTCTCATTGGAATGTAAGCTCCTGGAAACAGGAACTTTTTAGTTTTTCTTGCATTTGCATCCTTAGAACTTGTCACAGTACCTGACTTACAGTAAGCAATTAGTACTCGTTGGTGACTGGGGTTCAGATCCCACTCCATGCTTTAATTTGTTTCTTGCATTTAATATTTCTTTTCGGGTGGTTAGTGGTTGGTTGTTGTCCTACTCGAAGAGGACCAAAATGACATCTTTACGATAGAGTCAAGTTTCATTGTGTCGTACTGTGGTTGATCGGACCAATACGAGATCAGAACGTTCTATCACAGGTTGAGCACAGTCTGTGAACATTTGGGGTAGATTCTCTAAATTTGTGCATCCATTGATGATTTTCCTTTGAACTGTTTCAATTCTGCTTTGCCCACAGAGCACAGCACCTTCTCTAATGGGCATGCCATGCTGAGCCAGTGTCTCCCATGTCACACAATTATGTGCCATTACTGGGACCTGGTGATGGAATAGTGGTGTAATGGTAATGGGACCTGTGTTAAAAATCCTGACCTGACACTTACAAGTTGTGTGACTATGGACAACTCACTCAACCTTCCTGAATTTCAGTCAACTCTGAGACCACCTATCATAAAGAGGCAGTGTGATATATAGATTGACTACAGTGCAGGACTTGAGTCAAGGCAATCTGCTTGTTAGTGATGAGGATAGTTATATTGCTATGAAAATTACTGAATTTCAATTTCCCTATCTGTAAAAAGGAGGAAATAATAGCCTCTGCCTTAAAGGATTGTGAATTGAAATGAGATAGGCAAGTAAATACCAAACACCAAAATGATCTATAAGGGCAATGGGCACCATTCTATAGGGCATTCCTGGGAGTGGGATTGTTTCCTTGCCCCTGACAGCGAACCTGAGGTGCTCTAGACTGTTGCTGGAGAACAGGAAGGACCAGTCCCTCCTGACTAGTCCCTTATAGGGTGGGATGGTGGTGGAGAAGAGGAAGCTTTGTCAAAGATGACTGGCGCCTGGAGTAGGAAGACCTGCCCTCTAGGTGGGCTACAAGAGTAACTGAGGAGAGGCTTCTCTTTTTTTTGGTCTCAAAGCAGAGGGAGAAATACAAGCAGCTTGGAGAGATGAGAAAATGTGTCTTACAGAAGGTGGTGCTTGATCTGAGATTTGAACAAAGGTAGGATTTCCAGACATAGAGGTGAGGAGGAGACCTGGGGAAGGGGAGTGGAAAACAGAGCTAGAACTCTGTACTTGGAGAACTTGGAGAGGAGCTAGAACTCTGAGTAAGAGGAAGAGCAAATGGACAGATATGAATGGACCAGTATGCTTGAGAGAGGAGCAAAATGGAAGAAAATTGGAAGGTTGGAAAGGGCTAGGTTGTGAATAGCATTAAATGTCAAACAAATGTCAATCCTAGAAATACTAAGGAAACAGTGGAGTTTATCGAGTGGGAAGAGGGATGATATGGTTGGATTTAAACTTTAAAAAAATTACTTGTGGAAGATAAACTGAAGTAAGGAAAGGCATAAGGCAGGGAGACTAATAAGGAGGCTATTGCAATAGTCTAAGAGAAGTGGTGAGAAATGTGGCCAGAAGTATGATGGCAAATATTTAACAATCAGCTCTCTGCTGGAAAAGAAATATCCACTTAACATACTTTTAAGTTTAACCTACATTAACATATTCTCCATCAGTATTTAAAAGTCTAGACAATTAAAAAAACAATAAATTAAAATCTGATTTATAGTACATACCAATTTCTGAGGTGTAAATGCTCACACTGAAAATTTTACAATCAGCTCTTGTAAGGTGGTTCAACCTGGCTCCAGCACAAGCACAGCTCTGGTTGTGACTATGTGAACACACAGGAATGGACATATTTTACAGATGTGGAATGAGAAATGACAAGATTTGACAACTAACTGGATATGTAGGGGAAAGTGAGAGTGAGAGATTGAAGATTTTGAATCTGAGTGATTTGGAAAGTGTGTCTCTGAAGTATGAAATTAGGAAGAGTAGGGAATTTGGGGGAAAACAAGGGTTCTGTTTTGAACTTGATGGGTTTGAATTGCCTATGGGACATGCAATTTATGTGTTCTGTAATATGACCCCCCCACTATGTATATATGTATATATACACACGTATACTATAATTATTACTGTCATAAATTGAGATTTGCATTGATGGAGGGACTTCTCACACCTACAAAACCACAGTTCCTTCAAGTATTGACATATGTGGCTGCTGCTCAGAACTTCTCCCTCTGAAGTATTTTTAATTTTATAGGAATATAGTCTCTTCAAGATTAGGTTTGATACCGAATTAAAAAGAAAACTTAAAACATAGGAGTCCTTGAATCCCTCTAGCCAGGCTCCTTGAGAAACAAACAGCTCTGTCATCTCAAGGATAATTCTTTGACAGCTCCCTGTTGATGAGCAGTGTCACAGACCTCCCCCTTTGTGGGTCAGAGAGTGTTGTGAAAGCCATGGGCCACATGTCCTGTGCTTTGTGGGCCAGAGGATTTGTTCAAATCAGTATCTGTATGTATGCTCCTCTCTTGGGCAGCCACCTTGCAAAAGCATCTTCTTTCCATAACACAGATTCTTATATTTATTTGGTTAGTTCATAGACTGCCTTTATTAAGTTGCAACAAACATTTTATCAACAATTTAGTTCAGTGAACCTTCATTTAGCACTTACTATGTACAAAGGACGGTGCTCAGCACTGGTTTGCAAAGGTGAAACGATGATAGTCACTGAATTCAAGGAGTTTGCCATCCACTGGGGAATGGGAAGGACATGTGTCTATGTTAGTCTTCCCAACTTTTATTAACTTAAGGTTAGGGACTACATCTACCTTTTTCTCCCCTTTGTCCTACAGTCACCCATGGTAGGCACCCTCAAAAATTTGTTAAATGAATGAATGCTGTTGGTCATTCATTCATCCAGCTAATCAACCAAACAATCAACATTTATTTGGCGTTGGTGTTTAGCATCAAACACCAACTGCCTACTGGATCTTTTGAACTATATACATAGGCATCAGTAACTCACCTTTTTCCCTAAACCCACCTCTTCTCCTCACTTGACTATTTCTGCAGAGAGATTATGGGAGTATATATATGGAAATGGAAGGGATTTCAGAAGCTATTTTATCTAGACTCGTCTCCATCTTCTCTATGAGGAAACTGAGGTCCAGGTATTTAAGTGATTTGCCTGAAGTCACACCGGGAGTAAGCAGTAGAGGTGATTGTTCCTGCTCCACTAGTAGTTGATTTGCAGTCGTTTATGCTTGTGGTTATTTACAACTTGTGTGTCTTCTGTAAACTGTTCATTGATCTGTCATTTCAGTCACATCTGACACTTTATGACCCTATTTGGGATTTTCTTGGCAAAGAGACTAGAGTGGTTTGTCATTTCCTTCTCCAGCTTATTTTATAGATGCAGAACTCAAAGAGGGTTAAGTGACTTGCCCAGGATCTCACTCTGAGTATCTGAGGACTGATTTGAACTCAGGTAGGTAAGTTTTCTTGACTCCAAGCCTGATCTAATTGCCCCAAATTGTTCACATACTTTGATATTTTTTCTATTGGGGATTGGATGTTGATGCCTGCCAATATTTTTCAATACTTTTTAAAACTTTTTTATCTCTTTCATTGGCTATAAATGTTATTCTTTATGTTACATTATTTGCTGTTTTCCTTTTTATCTTATGTTGATTTTTGCCATAGACTTTAAAATTTTGTGTAATTGAGTACATCTATCTTGTCTCTTAATAAATGTCTAATTAATTAGGAAAAAATAGACCAATAGGAAACTCATTTTCTCTCTTCCAAGGAAATCTAGTCACATTTCTTGTGAACTCAGAGCACCAGTTAGCAAAGTTCTTATCTCAGGTCCTATTATCTATCAGTGGCTTCCCTCCTATGCTCTGGGATGTGCAAGCTCTCTTGATCCAACGCCTGCCTGTCTGCTCTCATTCCCACTCTCTCGTAGGCTTTGTGCCCAGTTCTCAGCAGGATACTGTTGATCCCTACAGGACTTTACACGGACCATCACTTTCTGTGCTTCCATAGTTCCTGGCACTCCAACTCTTGGCTCTGGGCATTCTCTCTGGCTATCCCCCATTCCTGGAATGCTCTCTCTCAGGTCTGACTGCTGACCTTTCTGGCTTTCTTTAAATCCCAACCAAAATCCCACTTCCCTCAATTTATCTTAATCCTAATGCTTTCCTTTTTTTTTTTTTTAAGTATTCATCTTCTAGTGGTTTCCTATTTATCTTTCAAATAACTGTCTTCCCATATATTTATTTGCTTCTTGTCTCCCTCTTAAGATTGCAAACTCTTTGAGGGCAGACTGTCTTTTAACTCTTTGTTTATCCATCCCTTAGCATTGTCCCTTGCACTGTGTCAGCACTTAGTAAACGATTATTGATTGATGATTCTTCTGCCTGGGTGGCTGTTTTTGCCCAAGGGACTCAGAGTCCCACTTAAGCACTCTACCCCAAGCACCTTGTCCCTCTTCTCATGGTGAGAATAGGATCATAGATTTTTATCTGGAAGGGACGCCTGAGGTCATCTAGTCTAACCCTCTCTCATTCTTACCCCACTTTTATAGATTGCCAAACTGAGAAGATGGGATTTCAACCCAGGTCATCTGACTCTAGGTTTGCACCTAGGAAGTGCAGTGGATATAGAGCTTTGGGACTGGAGTCAGGATGACCTTGGGTTCAAATACAGCCTCAGACATTTACTAGCTGTGTGACTCTGGGCAAATCACTTAATCCTGGCTTGCCTCAGTTTCCTCATCTGTAAAATGAGCTGAAGAAGGAAATGGCAAACCACTGTAGTATCATTGCCAAGAAAACCCCAAATGGGGTCATAAAAAATCAGACATGACTGAACACAACAGATGCTGCTGTAATGTACCTTCCTTTTTCTTCTATACTGTGCAAGTGAGAGGATTGATTCCTTTTGGAGCCTGACCTATAGATAAAGGCAAAGCGTTGGGTTGGGAACAGAAGGGTAGGGATCCAATGATCAACAAAGCATAATCTCTTCCCAGATGGAGTTTACAACCTGATAAAGGCAAGTCACACTCATTTTTTGCTCTCATCTCTTCCCTATCCCAAATGAAGTTGGACTGTCTGAGTAGTATTGATCAAGGAAAAAGGTGATGTCACATTATACATAACTCTGAATGCCCTTAATTTCTTCTCTTTTAAACCCCTTTGTTTTGAAAAGGACTCCTACGTAGTTTAAAGACCAATGAAATAATAGTCCTTATAAAACTTCTGACCTCCCCCCAAATATGATAAAAAATAAGGACTAAAACTTGGGAACACAATGTCTGCACACGCCCAACCCCTGAAGACCCAGGGCTAATGATTACATGGGGAGAGTGTTAAATCTTTTTTTGCTGACCCAGAACAGAAAGTCTACTTAAGGTTTGACATAAAAAAAAAAAATCTGGCATGAGCTTTAAGATTGTAACATATTTGACAATTTTTCTAGTCGGAAAGTAAGTTACTTTCATGATACTTAAGTGTATTTCTCTACCTCTATCACTGTCTTGGTTTCTCTCTAGGTCTTCAGAGACTTTACTACCTTCTTATTAGAAAGGTCAGTGACTCTTTCATGGAGAAGATTGTTTTGGGGCCAGGGTAGTTTTCTTTAACTCAAGAGTGTGCCGGAGCCAGCTCAAACTGACCGATGAGAGCAGATAATTCAGTTTTCGGTGGAATCTTTTATACCGTTGGTTAAAGTGTAAATTGCCAAATGCAATTTACACTTTTGACCATTGGCAGACACTACATACAAATCAGGGTAAGTTTATTGTTTTGTTTCAGACTTAAGAAAGTGACAGAGGAAATATTAATTAATGCGGACTAAACTTAAAAGTGAAAGTATCTGGTGCTCAATTTCCACCTCCCCACCCCCCAAACCCCACCCCTGAGAATCAGTTGCATTCTGTGAGTCCAGGCACGTTGCTGCTTTAATCCATATATTATTTGTGCTTGTATATTGGGTGGTATCTCTAAGTAGAGTAGGGAGAAGAATGCCGGAGGGTGGAAATACTAGTAAGAAAGACAATCTACGTTAATTATTCAAGGTAGGGGGAGTGTGGGTGGGGGAGATGCCCTTTAATATGCTGAATTCTATTTATTTTGTAAAAATATGTTGGTATGTACACTCAGTACTTGTGCTGTGACCACGAGGTTTTCTCCCAGTACAGTGCATTTTCCTTGAGGCCAAGAACCGTTCTTTGTGTCTCCATTACCTGGCTCCGGGCCTTGAGTTACTACAGTAGTGTGGTTTCATTGACTTGGGAGTTCTTTTCAATGATTCAGAACACAACTCATCCATATCTGATCATCTTGGGTGATTTTTACCCATTTCTTCCCCAAAGCTGACAATCTAGGCGTCCACTGCCTTGTATATAAGACTTTCTTCAAACATCAAAGTGTGCCAGTAGAACACTGTGGTTGTCTGCCTGTCAGTCCCTGTCCAATGACCAACCACTCTTCTCTTCTCACTTAGCTAATTAGTTGCTTGATGACCTACTTATTTCCCATTCTTCTCTGGTTATGTTTTGTAGCTGGCTCATTCACACTCCATAGTCCTCTGTGACATGCTTATGTTTAGCTCTTTGGAGGTGAGGTGTGGTATTCTATGTCTTAGTGTGGTTCAATGTTTTTCAGTCTGCCCTGCTCTATAACCTCATTTGGGGTTTTCTTAGCAAAGATACTGGAGTGCTTCACTATTTCCTTCTCCAGCTCATTTTACAGAAGAGGAAAATAAGGCAAACAGGATTTAGTGAGTTACTACAGTGGTGTGGTCAGGGTCACACAGCTAGTAAGTGTCTGAGGCCAGATTTAAACTCACAAGGATGAGTTTTCCTGATTGCAGGCTTAGCACTGTACCGGGGGAAGACACTCTAACTGGTGGAATGCTGGTGAAATATTACCATCCCAAAATTGGGCCTTTGTGGTGCTCCATGTATATCCTGATATCAGGACTATCAATTCCTATGTTTTTTTTGACATTTTGCCTTGATTAATGCAGTCTAAGAGAGAGTTAGTTTTTCCTGTTACATCTCACTGCTTAGCTAGTTCATTAAAATTCCCAGTTTTACCTATTTTACCCCCACACAAACTACAGTCTAGTTATATCATCTCCTTCCTTGTATTCTTGATTTTTGGAGTCCAAGTGCAGGATTTTGCACTTATCCGTATTGAATTTCATCATAGATATAGCCCATCATTCCAGTGTATTGGAATCTCTTAAAATTATAATCCTTTCATCACATCATTGTACTCAATTCAACATATTTTAAAGTCCTAATTAAAAAGAATTGCTAAACTAAACTCTGGGGATACAAAGATAGAATAAAATGCATAGTTTTTTCCCTCAAGTGACTTGATAGATAGTAAGAAAAGAAGATATAAGCACAATAAGTATAACTAGCCACTAGAATGCAAATTAAAATGACAGCGTGTGCTCAAATGCTCTCGTCAATGTGGAATCTATCCTTTCTTCCTTTTTAACTTTTACACATATCCTCCCTCAGTTAACCAAAAGGGGTCCAACCCTTGTT